>JAYKKT010000064.1:16965806-18180242 GCA_036023115.1 Brasenia schreberi
GGCAGCCAAAGGAGAGCTCCTTAGGTGGATGTGGGTGACATGTAGGGGTGCGGGCCGGGTGGGGTCTTGATGCTAGCCGAGTGGAAGGCGCGACAGGTGCTGGCTGGGGGGTGAAGTGGCAGGTGGATGGGCTAGGTTGGTGTGGTGTTTGGCTGGGAGAAAGGGGGATTAAGGGAGGAGGTTCAGCTAGGAGCTAGGGTGGGTGGTGTTGAGGGAAGGTAGTGGGGTAAGGTGGAGGTCGGTCGGGTGTAAGGAAGAGGGGATGGATGGGCTGAGTGGCGGATGGATGGAAGTGGGTGGTTGGGAAAGAAGGAGGTGAAGGGTTAGATGGGGTTAAGGTGGGGTACTAACCGTGCATGGAGGTGGTGCTGGTGGATGGAAGTGGTGGCCGGATGGTGGTGGAAGAAGGGTGGCAGCCAAAGGGTGGAGCTCCTCGCCGAAGATGGAAGATGGTGGATTCGGTTGAAGTGGAGAGGTGGTAGCCGGGTGATGGAGTGGCAGTGGAATGGCAGGTGGATGGAAGATGGTGGAGCTTGGAGGGAGTGGGGGGATGAGAGTGGAAGAGAGAGCCTGGAATCCACAAGGAAGGTGGGCTTTTATAGGCTAGAAATGGGCTGGGTCGGTTAGGGGGTTGTGGGCTAGATATTTGTAATAAGGTGGGCATGGGACATGGTTTGGGGTAGGTCGGTTAGGGGGCTTGGTTAGTGGTTTAGGGTAGGTCGGTTAGGTGGGATGGGACTTAGTGGTTAGGGGTTTAATTAGGTACACTAAGGTAGGTTTAGGCTTAGTTGGTTAGGGTCTTAGCTAGGTGAGGTGGGCTAGGTGAGGTTGGGGGCGGTTTGGGCAAGAATGGCTAGGTTTGGGTTAGGTTTTAGGGGAAATGTTTAGGTGAGGTGGGCTAGCTTAGGGCTAGGTTTTAGGAACCTCCCTTAGCACCGATCCATTGGTCCATTGCAGCCACGTCCAAGTTGGTGCAGCCCCAGGTCAGGTGTAGGTGCATACAAGCTTAAACCCACACTTTAGGCTAAACCCACAAGGTTAACCCACCCTTGACCAAAAGTCAAGCCTACCAACTTTCTCACTCATACTTTATCACCCTTTCTCTCTCTACCCAAGCTTTTCACATGAAATGTTGTGGACCCCACACCTCCATTTATGAGAAGGTGATGTGGGCCATGGATGTAGGTATTGGATTTGGATCTTTGGATCCAAATCCAAATCCCAATCCAAATACATGTTGGGTTTGGATCTGGATATATATGGTCCAGATCCGGCCCAAATATGATTTTTTGATTCCTTCGTGGTGTTTTGAAACGAATGGTTTGTGCGGGGCCTGACTGCATCAGTACTCCGTCTTGTGTTGGGTCTTCGCCAACATTGTCGTCCGCTCTTCTTCTCACCTTCAAGAGTTCATTTCGAGCAAATTTTTGATATCTGGTCTTAGATGTCTGAGAATCTGGGGATGATTCTGATACGAGAGTTGATGTGCCGGGCTTGAAGTATGCTTCGGGTCCGGGCTCTCCTTCGCCTTTTCGGTCCTACTTTCGTCAGGTCAGGCTGCTTTCGGGGTTTAAAAATACCTTTTAAGGTCTAAAACTATATGTATACAGTTTTAAAACATATATATGGTTTCAACATATGTACAGGGTTGTCTAGAAGGCTCTTGGGTTTCCAGACTCAAAATAGCCCTTTGGGGTTGCTTTTGTGAAACCAGGCATATTTGAGAAAATCGTGGGATTTTGTGATGTTTACACCGAGCTACACCCGACCAAGGTCGTCCGTCTCCTAGAGGAGCCCAAGCCATCCAAACCTAGGGTCGTGTGTCCCCTAGGGAAGTCTAACTCTTCCACCATCTCAAACCTACATCTCCTAGCTAAACCAATTCGTGGGTATATCCATGATATGGATGACATTCGATTCCAAGGCCATTAACTTTATAAAAAAAATTCTAAACTCAAAAGGCCTTGGAATATGATGTTGAACATGGGTTATGCACCTTATCAAGGTCTAGGAGCCCAAAGCCAAGGTAGGTTAGAGCCCATCTTGCCACTTCCAAATCCAAATCGACATGGATTGAGCTACATCCCATCCATACCCCCTGAGCCACCACCTAGGACCACTTGGGTCAAGGGTGCTCTAGAACCCACTAACACCGAAACCTATGGCTTAGACCTCTTATTTAGAGTCTAATTCATGGTGTTTTCTTGGTAGGTTTAATGGAAGATCCCTCTTTAGACAAAAATCCAAAAAAATTATATATTTGGTGTAAACACCCAAAAATTTTCATGTTTTCAAAACTCTTAGATTTCAAAAAGTCAGCTCGAAGGTCAAATCAAGAAAAGAAAGAAGGCCCAAGCTTGTTCGGAGAAAAGCCAAATGGAAGATCGAAACTGGCATCCGTTTCAAAATCAAAGTCAGCTCCAAAATGCAAAAAGAAGCCAAGACCCTAATGAAGCCATTAGAAATCAAAGACTCGGCCTATCAAAATGAAAAACAGAGTCCGTGGGAAAATCTGAGATCGACCTCATAAAAAATAAGCCAAAAATAGGGAACAGACGGATCAAATCAAACGTCCAAACGTCCTGAAAAGCAAAACATCGACCGGTAAAAAGAACTTGGGAAAAACCCATGCTGAAATCGGGTCACTGAGGAACCGGAGACTGCTAAAAAACCATCCGTTGCATGCACCAAAAAGGACTCAAAAACAGAAAATTTGGATTGGATCTGAACAAAAAAATTCAAATCCAAGACCATTTGAAAATTGGATTGGGTTGGATCCTAGGATCCAAACCCAATCCAAAAACCACCCTTGGCCTGTAAATAGGGCCAAGGGGGTTCACGTAAAGGGGGTTGGATGTTTTGGAAAAATCTTGGGCAAAGGAGAGAGAGGGAGTGGAGCTAAGCAATCCACATGAAGATCAAAAGCCAAGTCAATAAAAGGAGCTTAACCAAGAGAAGGAAGGAAGCAAACATTCACGAGAGCAAGGTCAACAACGGCTGCAACCCAGGTGCTTTGACATGGAGACAAAGGTTGGACCAGGTTGAGGTAAGTGCCCTAAACCACCCTTTGACCTACCTTGACCGAACCATCATGAACTGGCCCCCATCGTGGCTAAACTTGCTGGCCGAATCCAGCAAGGACTGAACCTCCAGGCCGAACCTTGGGACTTGGACTTGGTGCTGGCCGAATATGGTTGGACTTGGGCTAAACCATCTTCAGCTGAACTTGACTTGGCTGCACCAAACAACCGAACCCTTGAAACCTTGCTGAAACCGATCCACCTTGGGCAGACCACACCATGAACAACCACCTTATTGGCCAACTTTGACCTTGTTGCACCAAACAACCAAACCACTTTGTTGCAACAAGCCGAACCAAACTTAACCCAAGGGTTGACTGCACCAACAAGAAGCGAACCCTTGCTGCAACAAGCTGAACACCTTGCCTTGAACAGAGCCATGTTGGCTGCCACCTTGACCAACTGCCCAAAAACCAACCTTGGTTGAACCCTGGTTGCATCGCAGTGAACCGAATCCAACCGGCCATCTTAAGCCCAGCAACACCTTGGCCCAAACCTTGTCACAACGCCTTGGCTTGCACTTGAACCGAGCCCAGCTAAAGTCAACCGAACTCACTTGGGACTGAACCCAAGCGAACCAAGCTTTGACCACATACCCAACTGAACCAAGATCATCTTGGGTTGCATACGGTTGACTTGTCTTGAACCGCCAACCTAGCTACACCACTTGGACCTTGGTTGAACTTGTGGACTGAACCTTGATGAACCAACCTTGACTTGACCAAGACCAAAGACTTGGCCAAGTCTTAAAGCTCACGGCTGCCTTGAAGACCCAAAAAAGTCAAGAAAAGAGGCTGGTTCTTTGAAGCTCACGACTATGCCTTGAAGACTCCAAAAGTCAACAAAAGGGGCTGGTTCTTTGAAGCTCACGGCTATGCCTTGAAGACCCCAAAAGTCAACAAAAGGGGCTGGTTTAACTTGGCAAAACCACACCCAGTGGAGGACTTGACCTAGCTCACGGCTGCAACAAAAGCAACTCGAGCAAACCCAACCAACCGAATCAAAGGCTACGCACAAGAGGCTAAACCAAACGAAAAATTTGTAAGTACAATTAACTTCGGTTTTAAACCACTTGTTTCATTCAATTCAATTCGTAACGAGGTTGTATTAATGGAGCGAAGTCTCTCCCCAGGTTGTAATATTAGTGCATGAACACGATCGCACCCATGAGCACTTGAGCCTTTCCACTCTTATCTAGTAGATGAACATGATCATACACACGTGTACTCGAGCCTTTCCACTCTTTACACCCACAAGCACTTGAGCCTTTCCGCTCTTAATTTGTGCATGAACACGATCACACACACATACACTTGAGCCTTTCTGCTCTTAAATTGTTGGGTTTAACACGAGTACACCCATGAGCACTCGAGCCTTTCCGCTCTTAAATTGTTGGGTTAAACACGATTACACTCACGTCCAATCGAGCCTTTTTGCTCTTAAACTAAACATATATATATTTAAATTCGCGTGAGTTTACTTTCGTGAAAGTAGAGTTGCACTTAAATTCGCGTGAGTTTACTTTCGTGAAAGTAGAGCTGCAATTTAAATTCGCGTGAGTTTACTTTCATGAAAGTAGAGTTGCACTTAAATTCACGTGAGTTTACTTTCGTGAAAGTAGAGTTGCAATTTAAATTCGCGTGAGTTTACTTTCGTGAAAGTAGAGTTGCACTTAAATTCGCATGAGTTTGCTTTCGTGAAAGTCGAGTGAGTTGCAATTTCAATTCGTGTGGTTTTACTTTTGTGAAAGTAGAGTTGCACTTAAATTCCTCTGAGTTTACTTTCGTGAAAGTAGAGTTGCACTTAAATTCGTGTGGGTTTACTTTTGTGAAAGTCGAGTGAGTTGCAATTTCAATTTGAGTGAGTGTGCATAATCGTTCTCAAAAACACAAAAGAAGACTTATAGCATCTCTACATCCACGCCCGGTGGGACTCGAGTCTTTGAGGATTTCAGACTTAGGTAATTTTCAAACTCCAATTCTTCAAAACTTTGGTGTTAATACCTCTCTTGTGCACACGTTTTACAAATTTCAAGCATGTCTAGTTCAGAAGGATCTTGTGAAGTGTCAAAGTCGAGCTTCACGCACATCAAGTCATGTTTCTAAAGGGTTTTCAAAAATGTATTATAAAAACCGAGAAGAATCGCTTGTTTCCCTAAGGAGGGATTTAAAGATCATAGGAGAGAAAGTCGCCGCCTTGAGTGAAGAGGCTAAAGCGGTTGGATCATGCTCTTCCCATGGGAAATAAGCAAGGGCTCATAAGAAACCCTCGCACACAAAAAAACCCAAAGTGACCTCTAGATTAGAGGAGGAACGAGAGCCGGAGTCTTTCACGATGAAAGATAGAAAGGCCTTGTAGTAATTGTTGAGAGGCCAAATCAAAGAGAAAAGATCATACACACTATCAGATTTTCTACCATCTGTAAACACTCCAAAAATGCCATATTTTAAAACTTTTGAACTTAAAAAGCCCTCCAAAGGCCAAAGCTAGAGAAACAAGAAAAAGTGAAGCCCGTTCGGAGAAAAGCTCGACAGAAGGCCAAAATCGTAATTTGGGTCAAAAAGCAAAAGCAGCTCCAAAGTACATAAAGAGGCCAAGAACCTGATGAAGTCGACAGAAGTCCAAGACATGGCCCGTCAGAATGAAGAACGGAATCTGTGGAGAAATTTGAGATCGATAGCACCAGAAATCGGCCAAAAACAAGAAAAAGGCAGATTAAAACATACGCCAAAATGTCCTAAGAAGCAGAACATCAGTCAGAAAAAGAACTTGGGGAAAACCCAGGCCGAGATGGGGTCACCGAGGAACCGGAGCCCGCTCAAAACCGACTGCGGAAAACGCCAGAAAGGATTGAAAGAAAGAAGTAGAAAAAATTGGATTGGATCTAGATCCCCAAATATCCGAGATCCAAACCCAAATGATATTTGGATCGGATCTGGATCCCAAATATCTGAGATCTGAAATCCAAATCTAAATAATATTTGAGTCGGATTTGGATCCCAAAATATCTAAGATCCAAGATCCAAAACCAAATAGTGTTTGGACTGGATCTAGATTCCAAGATCCAAATCCAAGACCCACCTCATTTGCTTATAAATAGAGGTGAGGGGGTGCCATAAATCTCACGTGAAAATCAAGTGGGAGGAGAGAGAGTGAGAGGGAGACTTAGCCATGGGTCTTAGCCATGTGGGCTCATGGGTGAGGTGGGCTTGAGCCATGTTGATCAAGGCTTGACCTAAGGGCTGCAACCAAGGAAGGCTGCAACCAAGGTGGGCTCGGCGTGGAGGGCGTGTGGTGCAACCGGCTTCATGAGGTAGGTCTCCTAAACCTAACCCAAACCTAGCCTAGGTTCGAACCTAACCGTACCCTAGACCTTGACCCACTACACTCCACCTAACCGACCCACCTAACTGACCCACCTAACCTAGCCCATCTCACCCTAGACACCCCACCTAAACCGCACCCTAGCTCAGCCACCTTGCTGGCCGAGCCTTGCTTAGACCCACCTAGGTTCCATTCCCCCTTCTTCCCCACTCGACTAGGTGTAGATCGCACCTAGCAAGAAACCCACGGCCTGCTAGTGCAGGCCGTGTCTCTTTTACCCCACTGCCTAACTCCCTAGCGCCCCAGGTGAACCCCCTTGCTACCTACCACCTGCACCTTCCGAGTCGACTCTCATCTCACCCACAACACCAGCCCCACATCCGCCTAGCTTCAGCTGCCTGTCCCATTTCCCAGCACCCGCACCCCACTACACCAACCTCGACATGCCCTAGCGCCAACCTCCGGCCATCCTACCGCGCCTTATCCCACGTGCCACTCCCACACCCCATTGCCTAACTCCCTAGCGCCCCAACTGAACCCCCTTGCTACCTGCCGCCTGCACCTTCCCAACTGACTCTCATCTCACCCACAACACCAGCCCCACATCCGCCTAGCTCCAGCTGCCTGTCCCATTTCCTAGCACCCGCACCCCACTACACCAACCTCGACATGCCCTAGCGCCAACCTCCGGCCATCCTACCGCGCCTTATCCCGTGCGCCACTCCCGCACCCCACTGCCTAACCCCCTAGCGCCACTACCGTGCCCCATCACTCCTGGCTGCCTGCAACCTCACCTTGGCCCCAACCTAACCTAGCACTCATACCCAAAACCGAGCTCACCTTGGACGAACCAAGGTGGCTGGTGTAAACACCCCAAAATCCCACGATTTTGCAAAAACATACACCTGGTTTGAAAATCAATTCAAAAGGCCAAATTTGAGATTTTTAAAAACCTAGGAGCTTCTAGAAGCTTGTAAAATCTGTTTTGAAACCCCGTATCCAATATAGATTTCTTAAACTCGGGTTAAGTCCCATTTTGCCAAAAAGCCAAAGACGAACAGGTGAAGCATGGAAGGCGACGGCTGATAAAGAAACAGTTTATAAAGCAGCTCAAAAGGGCCAAATCCAAAGCAGCCTCAGAAATAGGTGCAGAAGCCCAAAAGCAACACCTGGCCTGATAAAAGCCAGGGTCAAAAGGCGAAAGGAAGGCCCAGGCTTGATGCAGAATGCAAGCCCGGCACACCCATAAGCCAAATCAAACACATCCACCCAACCAGCATAAACTTGAGCCAGAAATGGCAAAATTGAGTAGAAACGAAGTCTAGAATGGCGAGATGGAGTCTAGACGACAAAACTAGGGAAAACCCAGCATAAGACGGAGCGCTGATGAAGCTAGGGCCCACACAAAATGTCCGCCTCGAAAAGCTAGGAAGGACCATTCAGAGAAAATTTGGATTGGATCTGGACCATATATATCCATATCCATATCCAAATAGTGTTTAGATTGGATCGGATCTAGACCAAAATATTCAGATCTGTATCCATATAAATGTTTGGATTTGGATTGGATTTGGATCTAAAATATCTGAGATCCATACCCAAATAGTGTTTGGATTGGATATGGATTCCAAGACCCAAATCCAAAACCCATATCCAAGACCCACCTCATTTGCCTATAAATAAGAGTGAGGGGGTCCCCAAAAACACACGTGAATTTGCTTGGGGAGGAGAGAGAGTGAGAGAGAGGCTAAGCCATGTTGGCTCAAGGGTGAGTGTGGGTTCAAGCCTTGTGGGCTAAGTGGGCTGCAACCAAGGTGGGCTCGATCAAGGGAGGATGCAATCGTGCATGGAAGTGGGCTCAACCAAGAAGGACCGACTCCAAGAAGTAAACCTAGCCCTAAACTAGCCTAGACTCGAACCAACCTAACCCTAACTGAACCTAGACTCGAACCTAGACTTGAACCTAACTGAATTTAGACTTGAACCTAAACTAAACCCCGGCCAACCGTATGCTGCGGCGCCTTGCTTGCGCGCCCCACGCCTGTCGCGCCCAGTCCCCGTGCCCTGCGCCCCGCGTCAACCTACCGCGTGCCCCAACTCAGCCTGTGGGCCCCTGCGGTGCCTTAGCGCGCCAGTCACCCCCGCTACGTGCTAGTCGCTCTGTCCGTGCGCCCCAGCGCGATGCCCTAACGGCACCCCTTAACTCTAGATGCCTTGCGACGCCCCTACGGCACCCCTTAGCGCAAGGCGCCTTGCCTGTGTGGTGCACCCCGACTGGCCCACTCTCTTGGCCGAACCTTCCTACCCTAGGACCTGCCTCGTTTTTAGGACTAGCCACCCCATTTAGGCCGTGACCTCCTATCCCATCGACTAAGACCAACCTTGCCTTAGGTCGTGATCCCATAGGACCGCGACCCTTCTCTTGGCCGAACCCAAGTCCTAAACCCACGAGCCTTCCCTAGGACTGACCTTGGACAGTCCCACCTTTTGCCGTGAAGCTCTTGTAAACACCCCAAATTTCCATAATTTTCGAAAACATACTTGGTTTTAAAATCCCCTTTTCAAGACCAAATTTTGAGTTTTCGAAAGCCTAGGATTTGTAAAAACTCCAAATTTTGTATAAAACCCCATTTTGATATAAAATATATTATACTTGGGCCAAGTCCCAATTTTGTAAAGAGCTGAGTCCAACAGGTACAACTTGATCAAAAGCAGCCACAGAAAGGAGTGAAAAAGCCCAAAAAGCCACCTGGCCTGATAAAAGCGGATCAAAAAGGCAAAGGAGAGCCCGAACCCAAAGCATACTTCAAGCCCGGCATATCAACTCTCATGTCTAAAGCATCCCCAAATTCTCAGGCATCCAAGCCCTAAATATCAGAAATTTACTCGAAATGAACTCCTGAAGGTGAGAAGAAGAGCAGACGACAATGTTGGCGAAGACCCAACGCAAGACGGAGTACTGATGAAGTCAGGCCCCCACACAAACCGTCCGTTTCGAAACGCCATACAAGAATCAAAAAATAAGATTTGGGCCAGATTTGGACCATATATATCCAGATCCAAACCCAACATGTATTTGGATTTGGATCCCAAGATCCAAATCTAATATCTACATCCATGGCCCACATCACCTTCTCATAAATGGAGGTGAGGGGCCCACAAATATTTCACGTGAAAAGCCTTGGAAGGCTTGGGTAGAGAGAGAAAGGGGGGGATAAAGTATGAGTGAGAAAGTTGGTAGGCTTGACTTTTGGTCAAGAATGGGTTAGCCTTGTGGGTGTAACCTAGAGTGTGGGTTTAAGCTTGTATGCACCTACACCTGACCTAGGGCTGCACCAACTTGGACATGGTTGCAAATGGAGCAAGGGACCGGCGCCAAGAGGAGGTTCCTAAACCTAGCCCTAAGCTAGATAACCTCACCTAGCCACTTTCCCTAAGACCTGACCCAAACCTAACCTAGACCTAACCCTTCTCACCCAAAACCACCCCAACCTCATCTAGCCAACCTCACCTAGCTAGACCATCTAGACCCTAACCAACTAAGCCTAAACCCACCTTAGTGCACCTAATTAAACCCCTAACCACTATGTCCCAGCCCACCTAACCGACCTACCCCAAACCACTAACTAGCCCCCCTAACCGACCTACCCCCAACCATGTCCCATGCCCACCTTATTACAAATATCTGGCCCACAATCCCCTAACCGACCCAGCCCATTCCCAGCCTATATAAACCCCTCTTCATTGCGGGTTTCTCTCTCTCTCCTCCACTCCCTCCATGCTCCAAGGACCCGACCCTCCACCTGCCATTCCACCGCCACTCCACCACCCGGCCAGCACCTCTCCATTCCAACCGACTATACCACCTTCAACCTTCAGCGAGGACCATCTTCCCCGGCCACTCACTTCCTTCTTCTTCCATCCGGCCACCATACTCCACCACCACCAGCCGCGCCATCTTCACGGTTAGTACCCCACCTCAACCTCATCTAACCCTTCACCTCCTTCTTTCCCAGCCGCACACTCCCATCCACCCACCAACCTTCATCCATCCCTTCTCCCTTCCTCCCGGCCGACCTATACCATATCCCATTCACCACTCCTCGACACCACACCTTAGCTCCTAGTTGAACATCACCCTTAGTCGCCCACTTCCCATCCTGCCTTCACCACTCCCCAACACCATCTTCCCTCCACTCAGCCAACACTTCACCACTTGGCCAGCACCTAAACCACACCTCAACACCGCCGGCTATCACCTCCTACCTGCCGCAAGCACCCACCTAAGGAGCTCCCCTTCAGCTGCCCAAGGCGACTCACGAGGCCAAAGCCAAGCAAGTTGAACACGGACCAACTACACGTAAGTGCCTAACTCAGTCCATTATATGAACTTGCTTACATTTAATTAAATTTTGATACGGGGTTGTAATAATGGAGCGTTGCCTCCCCCTGATTGTAATAATGTAGTTTGACACACCAACACACACGTGCACTTGAGCCTTTCCGATCTTAGTTGCACACCCTTTTGGCACACACACGGGCCTTGACAGCCCCTAAGATATAGTTATATTTATATATATTCAGCTGCATGGGTTTTCCATTAAGTCGTGGGTGTTGTCTTTCAATTCCACACTCACACACATTGAGCTTTCGCTCTTATTCCCAAGACCCTTGTAAGGGCCATATTGCAAGTTTATTTGGGTGTTTCATTCAAGTCGTGTGCGTGGTTTTTCAACTCTACACTCACACACATTGAGCTTTTGCTCTTACTCCCAAGACCCTAATAAGGGCCATATTAAAATTCTATTTGGGTTTTACATTACAAGTTGTGTGAGTTGTCTTTACATATATACACAACACCCACGCACATGTTGGCGACCTTCGGGCCCATATATATATAGTTGTATTTCCCTTCCGCTATGTCTTTAAGATTTGGGTTTTAAGGGTCAGCTGTGTGAGTAGTCTTTCCATATATACACGACACACACTTACACAATTGAGCCTTTCCACTCTTAAGATATAGCCATATTTCCCTTTTGCAATTTCCCTTTTGTAATTTACATTACGCAATTTCCCTTAAGCATTGTCTTTCAATTTTGGGTTTTCCCTTGGAGTTGTGTGAGTTTGCATTGCATATTCGCCATACCACGAGATAGGGCGCATACTTGCATCAAAGCAACCTCGAACCACCCGCACAAATTCACCAAGACTTAGGCACTTGATGCACACATCTCATGCCTAAGCGCATAAAATTGAAAGACTTAGGGTCGTCCAACCCTTGTAAAATCAAAATCGCCCAAGCGCATGATTTCATAAAGGTTTTAAAAAACACTTCTTTATTCAAAATCCAATTTTGAGTTAAACTTGTTCCAAACGAAGTCTCTAAGCATACAGACTGACCCTTGCGCATCGATGCAAGAAGGTCTGCGACGAAAAGATCCCGCTTGCCTACAATTGCCTTTTAAAAAGTCAGATTATTTCAAAACATACTTTGCTAGTTAAAGTAAACTAGCTGGAACACCCATAAAGCGAAGTAGATACGAAAAGGTTCACTTTAGGCCTAAGAACCAGAAGTGAGAATTTTTGGTGTCTACAGGATTGGCACACCCGGTGGGACCCGGGACTTAAGTAGACTTCAAACAAATAAGTTACACTCAAAATTTTCGAAAAAAAGAGTGTTTTTCAAAAAAATCATGCATACTTAGGAAAATTGCATAAAAATGGATAAAAAGCTACAAAAATCCTCGTTGAGTAAATTAAAAGAGGCTTTCAAAATAGATAAAGCCCAAAAAGAGCTTGATGATATTTCAAAAATATTTCAAAAGATGGATGCTTTAAGCAAGGAGCTTAAAGCCCATCGATCACATAGCAGCTCTTCTAAGGCACATAAAGATCGTGAATTGAAAACCGATCTCAAACTCAATGAAGGATTGGAGATTAAAGACAAATCTCGGAAAAGGGATGAGTCATCCACTCCTATATCTTCAAGCTTTTCAAAATCCAAAGAAAAATCAAAAAAAAATGTTTCTTTTTCCAAAAATCAAAAAAATCTTGAAAATTTGCAAAAAGACAAAAAAATTGAAAAACAAAACTTTGAAATTTTGAAAAATTCAAGTGAAATTTCTAAATCTAGGCACACACACACTGTGGGACATGAAACTCACACCCCACAAAAAGACGAGAGTGAAAAACAGGAAGGTTTCAAAAAGGAACACCTCGTGAAACCCCGGGGGCTCAAAATAGAGTTACCCGGGAAATCGGCCTACTCTCATCCTAAAAAGGTAGACAAGCCACAAAGAGGTATACCTGAAACCTATCCTTCTCAAAACTCTCTTCTTCGTATAGGGTCATCAGATGCATTGGATAACCCCTATGCACACAAACCCACAAATTGTGCCAAAATTTGAGGATTTTTAAGGTGCGCCAACTGTCGCGCACCATCCAAAAGAATTTCAAAAACAAAAAGAAGGTCAAAAAATGGCAGACATGGAGACCCCTAATGCATGCATCGACATCTTTGGAACTCATAACCCTGCCATAGAAAAACTCACTTCTTCAAGCCTAGTCTTGTACCCTGGAACCAAGGCTATGGCTTCGAAATAAAAAAATCCATCCCTAGGGGCACCACAAGTTGAACCTAGGGAGCAAGTCAAAAACTTCAAGTGAGCAATCTGGGCTTCCCTTGAAGCAAATTTCACCCAAAATCAGGTTATATGGAACTATAAGTCTTCCATCACCCTGAAAAGTCCAAAGTTTCTCAAGGGACCAAGCGCAGCTTCTCCTTAGAACAAAATGTTCCAAAATGGTGTTATCTGGAACTATAAGTTTTCTAAAACCCCAAAATATTCAAAATCCTTCGAGGGACCAAGCTTGGCTTCCCTTGAAAGGTATGTTTCCCAAACCCAGGTTGTGTGGAAACCCGAGTTTTCTACCATCTTGAAAAATCCAAAGTCTCTTGAAGGACCAAGTCTGGTTTCCCTCGAAAGACGCATCTCTCAAACCTGGGATGCGTGGAAGCCCAAGTCTTCCATCATCCCGAAATATCCAAAGCCTCTTAAAGAACCAAGCATGGTTTTCTTTAAGAGACATGTCTCCCAAACCAGGTTTGTATGGAAGCCCAAGTCTTCCATCACCCCTAAATCCAAACTCCCAATATCCAAAAGGGTATATATCCCCGACATGGACAATTCCATGTTCCAAAACCATGATTTATACCAAAACTTTTCGAATATGGGATATAAACCCTACACGGGCCTGGGAACTCGAAACCATGGTGTAGACGCGCGAAAATCCCCGCCTCTTCGCCTCTTCCGGGGCTTGGAGTGGATCTTATCGTGTGTCTAAGGCCTATGTATACAAATAGGGCATGCCAGCTAGCTTACTTAAGCTAGCGAAGATATATTTAACACTGACTTCTAAACGTGGCGACTGTGAGCAAGTAAGCTCTTGTCGTCGCAGACCTTCTTGCACCGACGCGCAAGGGTCAGTCTGTACGCTTTTGCAAAAATCGAGTTTTGGAGAGAAAGTCTACGAAGCAGTTCGAGGTGTCTATTTCGGGTCTTTAGGACGCGATTGCATATTTTAGATCACGTGGATTTGCACGTGCCTAAGTCTTTTCTTTTATCCCTTTTCGGACCACCTAGTTTGTGTGTTATGAACACTCCACTACATGGGCGAATTCGAGCGGGGCTTGCTTCGATGCAATATGCGTCCTACCTCGTGGTATGGCGTAGATGCAATGCAAACTCACGCTACTCCAAAGGGAAAACCCGAAATGTAAAGACAATACTGAAGGGAAATAACAGAAGGGAAATAACCAAAGGGAAATAACCGAAGGGAAATAACCGAAGGGAAATATGTATATATCTTATGTATATGAGCCCTTACTCGGGTCTTGCAAATAAGAGCGAAGGCTCAATGTGGGTGCGTGCTTGAATTGAAATACTTACACACACGACATGAAATTAAACCCAAATATAAATTGCAGTATGGCCTTGACTAAGGTCTTGGGAGTAAGAGCGAAGGCTCAATGTGTGTGAGAGTGCTTGAATTAAAAGACTACCCACACGACATAAATGAAACCCAAATATAACTGCAATAAGGCCTTTACTAAGGTCTTGGGAGTAAGAGCGAAGGCTCAATGTGTGTGAAAGTGCTTGAATTGAAAGACTTACTCACACGACAAGAAATGAAACCCAAATAGTATAGGTCGGCCCTTACTTGGGTCTTTCAAATAAGAGCGAAAGCTCAATGTGTGTGAGAGTGCTTGAATTGAAAGACAACGCACCCAACTTAAACAAAACCCTTCGAGAATGAAAATATATATGTACACTTATATATTAGGGGCTGATTAGGCCCGTGTGTGTTCAAAATCGTGCACGACTAAGAGAGTGCACGTGTGTGGTTGTGCCAAGCCACGTTATTACAAGCGGGGGGAGACTATGCTCCGTTATTACAACCCCGTATCAAATTGAATCTCAAGCAAGTGTACGACTAAAGACCGAGTTTAGACACTTACGAGTAGCTGGTCCGTAGAGGTCTTGCTTGAACGTGGACTTGGCCTTGGGCTGCAAGTGAGAGCTCCGCGAAGGTAGGTGATCAAGGGTGCTGGCCGGCTGCAAGTGGGGCGCGGGATAGGCGCCTCGAAGGTGGCCGGTGGCAAGTCGATGTCACTTCAAAGTAGGGGGTTTAAAGGGGCTGAATGAACGGGTTCTTAGGGTCACTATGGGAGTTGAGAGTTTAGGGAAGCTGGACCTAGAAGGTGAGCTAGTGGGAAGGCCGAATAGGACACCTAGGGGAGTTGGCCGAATAGGAGATGATGGCTAGGTGGTGGCCAGCAACTTGGGTTATGCTAGGTTCGGCTAGGTTTAGGTGGTGGCGGCAAAGGGGCTGAATGAACGGGTTCTTAGGGTCACTATGGGAGTTGAGAGTTTAGGGAAGCTGGACCTAGAAGGTGAGCTAGTGGGAAGGCCGAATAGGACACCTAGGGGAGTTGGCCGAATAGGAGATGATGGCTAGGTGGTGGCCAGCAACTTGGGTTATGCTAGGTTCGGCTAGGTTTAGGTGGTGGCGGCAAAGGGGCTGAGATGAAGGTAGGATGGGTGGCTAAGAGTGGAGAGGTGGTAGAGAAGGGGGCTAGGTAAGGTGCAGGGTACTTACCGAATGGGGAGAGGTGGCGGATGAAGTGGGAAGGTGGCGGGCAGGTGGCTGTCGGCTGGTTCGGTTGGGCTGAAGGTGGTGGCGTCTGGTTGGGCAAATGGTGGTGGTGGATGGAAGAGGGAAGGTGGCGGGCAGGTGGTGGCTGGTGGAGCAAATGGAGCAGGCGGAGGTGGGGAGTGGTCCCGGCTGGGTGAGAGAAGGGAGAAGGAGAGGGCCCGGCTAGGTGAGAGAGTGGTTCCCCCTTGGAAAACCCGCCCACAAGGAGGGGGGCTTAAATAGGGGATGGGTAGGTCGGTTAGGGCTGGGCTGTGGGTAGTGGTTAGGTGGTTTAGGTAGGGTGGTATGTAGATAAGGTGGGCTGGAAGGGGTTGGGCCAGATATTTTAAAACTAGGGGTTTGGGTAAATCGTGGGCTAAGGGTGGTTTAGGGGTTTAGGGCTAGGTTAGGTGGTTGGGTTTTAGGGTGAGGTTTAGTGAGCTAGGTTAGGTGATTAGGCTAGGTTTAGGCTAGGATTAGGGAAACTAATCTAGGTTTAGGGAAGGATTAGGGAAGTGGGTTAGGTGATTAGGTTGGGATTAGGACGGGATTAGGGAAGTGGGTTAGGTGATTAGGTTCAGATTAGGGGTGGATTAGGGGTTTAGGCTAGGTTTAGGCATTTTGGGCTAGGTTTAGGTGAAGGAGCTCCCTTAGCATGGCCCATAGACCTTGATCACCCCATGTTGGTGTAGCCCTAGGTTAGGTTTTAGCTAATTACAAGCTTAAACCCATTCAATTAGGCTAACCCACATGATTAACCCAAACTTGACACACAAGTCAAGCTTAATACAACACTCTTGATATTTTTCAACCCCACTCTCTCTCATGTCCAATATCCCACGTGAATTTCAAGTGGGCCCCACCTCCATTTATGAGAAGGTGATGTGGGCCATGGATATGGATATTGGATTGGATCTCTGGATCCAAATCCAAATCCAAGTCCACATATGGGTTTGGATTGGAATCTGGATATATATGGTCCAGATCCAATCCAAATTGAACTCTGACTCCTTCGAGCTGGGTTCGAAACGGACGATTCGTGCGGGGCCTGACAGCATCAGTACTCCGTCTGCGTTGGGTCTTTGCCAACATGGTCGTCCGCCTCCGTTTCTGCCCTCCGGAGATGACTTCAAATGATATTTTGGTAAGAACAGGGTCTTGGACGTTCGAGATCCTGGGGTGTGAATCAGATACAAGAGTTGCTGCGCCGGGCTTGATAGGTGCTCCGGTTCCGGGCTCTTCTTGGCTTTCTTGGTCCTGTCTTGATCGGGCCAAGCCACTTCGGGGTTTCAAAACGTGTTTTAAAAAGGGTTTTCAAAAGCCCTATTATATGTTTTAAAAAGATAAAGTTTAAAACATATGTACAGGGTTGTTTGGAAGGCTCCTAGGTTTCCAAACTCAAAATGGCCCTTTGGGGGCTGCTTGTATAAAACCAGATTTGTTTAAGAAATTCGTGGGATTTCGGGGTGTTTACACATGGTAGGCTAGAACCTGTCCTACCTCGAGCCAATAGGGAACAATATGGACTGGGCTACAGCCCACCCATACCCCCAGAGCCGCCACCTAAGACCATCTGGGTCAAGGGTGCCCTGTAGAACCTTTAAAACTGAAACCCATGTCTTAGACCTATCCGATTAGAGTCTGATTCATGAAGCTTTCTTTGTAGGTTCAATGGAAGATCCCTACTTTTGAAAAAATAAAAAAAATTGGATATTACCAAAAACCAAAAAAAATTGAAAACCCTCAAAATCTCAAAAACATTTGGAAAAATGAAAATTCCAAAAATAAATTTTGTTTCAAAAGCATTTGGCCATGTACAAAGTCCATTTTCGAAAATTGTATATACTCCCAGGACCCAAGTATCCAAAAAACTGGTCTTGAACACCATTTTGCCCAGAGCTTTTTCAAAATGAAAAGCTCGTGAATCATCAAAGCCAGGAGGAATAAAAACCTCTGAACTTCCTAAAATTTGCAAGATCCTTGACTTATGCAAAAATTAGGGATTTTTAGAAATGAGTTTAACCCATAGTGTGTGCATAAGCATCATGCATTACACTTTGAAATCATTCACGTGCATCGAGTCTAGACATCATCTTAGAACTCGAATTCAGGGTTTTGAAAAACCAAAGGGGCAATAAGAGTCGACCTCCTAAGTATCGAGCCTTCCTAGGCCTGTCTCCATACAAATCAAAACCAATACCTTCAAGGCAAATTTCAAAAGGAAATGAGAAATCTCGAAAAAGGGTTAGCATTTCACAAAAGCCTTTCAAAAATTCTTTTGATAAAAACCTCTCAAGCATTGCAATTCATGCATTGTCTGCTTGACCTGATCAAATGAAGATGTTGTTCATACTAAGTGTGCCATACATTTTCGAAAACTCTCTTGGCATGAGAAAGAATCATCAAAGCCAAAAGAGAAAATCGTGCTTGGCCTTGCTGTAGGCTTTCAAAAATTTGAAACACCATCCCCCTTGTCATAGAAGGGGAATGATGTTCATTAAAGCACTCATTTTGAAAAACCTATCTTAAATAGATAGGCAAGATAGATGGCAGCCCTTTTCAAATAGGAGTATGAGTTCAAACTCAAGACTCCATTAAGGGATAAGCCCTACATCGTGTGGCTGAAGTGCCTCTTTGAGACACATTCCCCATACTTGATCAAATGCCCCATGAAGGCATAAATTTTCAAAATAAAACCATGCTTGACCAAAACCAAGTATGGGAAACATATTTCGATCAAAAGGGCTTGTACGAAACCATTTTCATATAGAAGGGGAGGATTTCCAAAAATTGCTTTCTCAAAAGGGATCAAAATTTCGAAAATTTAACCCTACATATGGCTTTGAAAAGAAAGATTTCTCAACTTCTGGTTTTATATGAAAACCTTGATTGTGTTAGGATAAAGCACATGAGTTTCACGATAAAAATCTGGAGACCATTTCGAAATCAAACATGATGGCCATGACGATCACTTAGGACTGGTTGTGTTTTCCATCCTTGAGCAAAAAGTATCATGATCATGTTAGAAAAACCATGGAAGTGCATGGACATGAACATACCATTGTCCATCCAAAATCCTTTTGAAAAGCCATGGCCCTTCACCATATGGCCATGCGAAATTCCCATCAAGCTAGGGGCATTTTAAATAAACAGCCCCTAGACACTTTCCATGGATAAATGAATGCATCTCCTTCATGATTTGTGAGATACATTTCATATGTTCATTGTTGCATAAAAACATGTATTTCCATTTTTGAATCACATGGAGTGCATAGCATGCATCATATCACCCCGAAGAAAGCCCAAGAGGTTGGCAAACCCGAGTAGGAATGTCCCCATGTCTTAAAAAGGGCAACAAAAATAAAAAATTTGTTGATATTGTGGGTCGAAATTAGCAAAACCCTGAAAATGTCCGAATATTCAAAAGGGTTTATGTTAAATTCTTTTTCAAAAAGATTTTGAAAAATCGAACTCCTTTGAAACTTCTTGAAAGAAGGATCAAAGTTGATTATATAACCCTGAATGGAGGAATTTATACTTTACGAAAAGTAGAGTCTTCCAAAAACGAATTGGCGACATTTCAAAAATCCATGGCTTATAAGATTAAGCCTTGTTCAAAATATCAAAATATTTTCGAATAGCAGATGCTATTAAGAAATAGGACGATCTCGTTTGAATCGAGTAACCAAAGGGATAAGCCTTCCCCCATTCTACTTTCTCTCCGAAAAGGAAAATTGGTTGTGTTCAAAAGAAAAAGAAAAAAATGAGAATACAAAAACTCTTCCGAAAGTGGTATTCCCTTCATAAACAGGGAATACAAAAACTCCTCCGAAAGGGGTCTTCTCATTTAAAAGAAAAAGGAGATATAAAAAAACTCCTCCCAAAGAGGTCTTCCCTTCATAAACAGGGAATACAAAAACTCCTCCAAAAAGCTGCTCTCCTTTAAAGAAAAGAGGGATTAATGAAAAAATACTCCCAAAGGGAGACCCTCTATGAAAAAAAGAAACAAAAAGCCAAAGCTCCAAAGAGCGATTTTCCGATTCTATGCCTAAAACCACGGGACACTTCAGAAGGGACCGTGGTATCTCTTTCCCATATCCCTACGGCTTATTCCCGAGGAAAAAGATTCAAATTTACGAAAATCCTAAAGTACGAATAAAATCGACTTATTTGGATTTCATTTTGTTTGAGAACTCGACTCTGTTTTATAGGAAATGGAACTTTGAAATGTTTTCCAAGTTTTCCTACCCCAAAACCTCTACTGAGTAGTAGGTATTGAAACCCGAATGAAGGGAAGTATGAAAAATGGAAGTCCTTTTCGATACAAGTTAAAAGGAGTTCCTTTTCAAAAAGAAATTTTCAAAAAAAACCCACGAATGTCAAAAAGACAAGGGTACAACTTGCTTAGAGCAGACAGCCTCAAAAGGCTTTCTCTAAAGCTCGAAAACCCAAAAAATGTCAAGAAGACATGGGTAAAAACCTGCTCGGAACAGCCAACCTCAAAAGGCTCTCTTCGGGCTCAAAACCCAAAAATAAGAATTTTCTCATGCATGCATTCAAAGCGTCGTTCGTGCGTGATCATACATATAGGGAAATAGCTAGGAAAAACTCCCTTTTGCTAAAAATCCCCACATGTGGTAAAAGAAAATAGGGTTTTGCGAAATAAAATGGTGTATTCTCGAGAAAATTTGAGAGAAAAACCGATATAGGGTGTTTCTTCTTTGCCAATGCCAAAGAGGGGCGTTTGTAAACAACCAAAATTTCCATAATTTTTGAAAACATACCTAGTTTTAAAATCCCCTTTTCAAGACCAAATTTTGAGTTTTCGAAAGCCCAGGATTTGTAAAAACTCCAGATTTTATATAAAACCCCATTTTGATATAAAATATATTATACTTGGGCCAAGTCCCAATTTTGTAAAGAGCTGAGTCCAACAGGTACAACCTGATCAAAAGCAGCCACAAAAAGGAGTGAAAAAGCCCAAAACGCCTCTTGTCCTGATAAAAGCTTATCAAAAAGGCAAAGGAGAGCCCGAACCCGAAGCATACTTCAAGCCCGGTATATCAACTCTCATGTCTAAAGCATCCCCAAATTCTCATGCATCCAAGCCCCAAATATCAGAAATTTACTCGAAATGAACTCCTAAAGGTGAGAAGAGGAGCGGACGACAATGTTGGCGAAGACCCAACGTAAGACGGAGTACTGATGAAGTCAGGTCCCGCACAAACCGTCCATCTCGAAACGCCATGAAGGAATAAAAAAATAAGATTTGAGCCAGATCTGGACCATATATATCCAGATCCAAACCCAACATGTATTTGGATTTGGATCCCAAGATCCAAATCCAATATCTACATCCATGGCCCACATCACCTTCTCATAAATAGAGGTAAGGGGCCCACAAATATTTCACGTGAAAAGCCTTGGAAGGCTTGGGTAGAGAGAGAAAGGGGGGGATAAAGTATGAGTGAGAAAGTTGGTAGGCTTGACTTTTGGTCAAGAATGGGTTAGCCTTGTGGGTGTAACCTAGAGTGTGGGTTTAAGCTTGTATGCACCTACACCTGACCTAGGGCTGCACCAACTTGGACATGGTTGCAAATGGATCAAGGGACCGGTGCCAAGGGGAGGTTCCTAAACCTAGCCCTAAGCTAGCTCACCTCACCTAGCCACTTTCCCTAAGACTTGACACAAACCAAACCTAGACCTAACCCTTCTCACCCAAAACCGCCCCAACCTCACCTAGCCGACCTCACCTAGCTAGACCACCTAGACCGTAACCAACTAAGCCTAAACCCACCTTAGTGCACCTAATTAAACCCCTAACCACTATGTCCTAGCCCACCTAACCGACCTACCCCAAACCACTAACCAGCCCCCCTAACCGACCTACCCCAAACCATGTCCCATGCCCACCTTATTACAAATATCTAGCCCACAATCCCCTAACCGACCCAGCCCATTCCCAGCCTATATAAACCCCTCTTCATTGCGGGTTTCTCTCTCTCTCTCCTCCACTCCCTCCATGCTCCAAGGACCTGACCCTCCACCTGCCATTCCACCGCCACTCCACCACCCGACCAGCACCTCTCCATTCCAGCCGACTCCACCACCTTCAACCTTCGGCGAGGACCATCTTCCCCGGCCACTCCTTCCATCTGCTTCCATCCGGCCACCATACTCCACCACCACCAGCCGCGCCATCTTCACGGTTAGTACCCCACTTCAACCTCATATAACCCTTCACCTCCTTCTTTCCCAGCCGCACACTCCCATCCACCCGCCAACCTTCATCCATCCCTTCTCCCTTCCACCCGGCCGACCTATACCATATCCCATTCACCACTCCTCGACACCACACCTTAGCTCCTAGTTGAACATCGCCCTTAGTCGCCCACTTCCCAGCCTGCCTTCACCACTCCCCAACACCATCTTCCCTGTACTCAGCCAACACTTCACCACTCGGCCAACACCTAAACCACGCCTCAACACCGTCGGCTATCACCTAAGGAGCTCCCCTTTGGCTGTCCAAGGCGACTCACGAGGCCAAAGCCAAGCAAGTTGAACATGGACCAGCTACACGTAAGTGCCTAACTAGGTCCATTATATGAACTTGCTTACATTTAATTAAATTTTGATACGGGGTTATAATAATGGAGCGTTGTCTCCCCCCAATTGTAATAATGCGGTTTGACACACCAACACATACGTGCACTTGAGCCTTTCTGCTCTTAGTTGCACACCCTTTTGGTACACACACAGGCCTTGACAACCCCTAAGATATAGTTATATTTATATATATTCAGCTGCGTGGTTTTCCATTAAGTCGTGGGTGTTGTCTTTCAATTCCACACTCACACACATTGAGCTTTCGCTCTTATTCCCAAGACCCTAGTAAGGGCCATATTGCAAGTTTATTTGGGTGTTTCATTCAAGTCGTGTGCATGGTTTTTCAATTCTACACTCACACATTGAGCTTTCGCTCTTACTCCCAAGACCCTAATAAGGGCCATATTGCAATTCTATTTGGGTTTTACATTACAAGTCGTGTGAGTTGTCTTTACATATATACACAACACCCACGCACATGTTGGCGACCTTCGCGCCCATATATATATAGTTGTATTTCCCTTCCGCTATGTCTTTAAGATTTGGGTTTTAAGGGTCAGCTGTGTGAGTAGTCTTTCCATATATACACGACACACACTTACACAATTGAGCCTTTCCACTCTTAAGATATAGCCATATTTCCCTTTTGCAATTTACATTACGCAATTTCCCTTAAGCATTGTCTTTCAATTTTGGGTTTTCCCTTGGAGTTGTGTGAGTTTGCATTGCATATTTGCCATACCATGAGATAGGGCGCATACTTGCATCAAAGCAACCTCGAACCACCCGCACAAATTCGCCAAGACTTAGGCACTTAATGCACACATCTCATGCCTAAACGCATAAAATTGAAAGACTTAGGGTCGTCCAACCCTTGTAAAATCAAAATCGCCCAAGCGCATGATTTCATAAAGGTTTTTTTTAACACCCCAAAATCCCACGAACTTCTCAAATAAAACCTGGTTTTGTAAAAGCAGCCCCAAAGGGCTATTTTGAGTCTGGAAACCCAGGAGCCTTCCAAACAAACCCTGTACATATGTTTAAACTGTATATGTTTTAAAATATATATAATATGCTTTTAAAACCTTTTAAAACACATTTTGAAACCCTACGAAGCGGCTTGGCCTGATGAAAGAAAGACCAGAAGAGCTAAAGAGAGCTCGGAACCGGAGCACATGTCGAGCCCGGCATGGCAACTCTCGTGTTTGATCCACCCTCAGGATCTCGAACATCCAAGTCCCTGTTATCAGCAAAAATCCTTTGAAATCATCTCCGGAAGGTGAAAACAGAAGCGGACGACCATGTTGGCGAAGACCCAATGCAGACGTAGTACTGATGCTGTCAGACCCCACACAAACTGTTCATTTTGAACATACCCTGAAGGAGTCAGAATTCAGTTTGAATTGGATCTGGACCATATATATCCAGATCCCAATCCAAACGTATGCATGGATTTGGATTTGGATTTGGATCTAGAGATCCAATCCAATATCCACATCCATGGCCCACATCAACTTCTCATAAATGGAGGTGGGGCCCACTTGAAATTCACGTGGGATTATGGGCATGAGAGAGAATGGGGAGGATAAGCATGAGGAGAATTGTATTAAGCTTGACTTGTGTGTCAAGTTTGGGGTTAATCATGTGGATTAGCCTAATTAATGAGGGTTTAAGCTTGTATGAGCCTATACCTAACCTAGGGCTGCACCAACATGATGCAATGAAGTCCATGGGCTATGCAAAGGGAGCCTCCTAACCCAATCCTAAGCCAAAACCCCTAATCCTAGCCCTTTACCCTAATCCCGGCCTAATCCTAGCCTAATCACCTAACCCACTTCCCTAATCCCGGCCTAATCCCAACCTAATCACCTAACCCACCTCCCTAATTCTTCCCAAAACCTAGCCTAATTCCCTTAATCCTAACATAATCCTAACCTAAACACCTAACCCACCTCACTAAACCTCACCCCAAAACCAACCCACCTAGCTAAGCCCTAAACCACTAAACCACCCCACCTAAACCCTAGCACACCATATCCCTAAAACCACCTAAAACAAAATATCTGCCCCCCCCTCAAAACCAGCCCACCTTATCACCACACCACCATCACCTAACCACCAAACCGCCCTTTCAAAACCAGCCCCAACCGACCCTTTGAAACCTATAACCCCCCCCCCCCCTAGTGGGCGGGTTTTCATCTTCTTTTCCCAGCACTTGGGCCAGCCAAGCCCTCTCTCATCTTGCTCCCTTCTCTCACCTGCTCCACCACTACCTCCCAGCCTACACCGCTCCACGCCACCACTACCTCCCGGCCTGCATCCCTTCCAAGCCACCACAATCGCCCGGCCACGCCACCACTCCTTCCACCCGGCTGCACCATTCCACACCAACCTCCCTCTCCTACCCGGTTAGTACCCTATCCTAACTCCACCCTATCTTCACTCCCCCTCCACTCTCAGCCACCCCATAGTACCCTACCTTAGCCTAGTCTCCACTCCATTCAGCTGGCCACCACCTAACTAACCGCCACCTTTCAAACACACTCAACCGCACCACCCGCTACCCTACCTTCCCATTCGTGACATCCCCTAGCTACCCCAGCCAGCCACCACCTAACCTGCCCCTAGTCGGTCAGCCACAGCCGACTACACCCAAGCCACCCGGCCAGTTACACCCTCTTCCTTAAACCACCCCCTAGTCACCCCTTAGCTCCACCTTCCCTAGCACCAGCCCTATACCTTAGCGACCCTCCCTAACCACTTCAGCCTGAGACACCACGGCAGCACCCTACTAGCAGCCGGCAAGCTCCAAGGCGACACACCCGCGCTCCCTTGTCACCCGGCCGGCACACCCCTTTGCCATGCCATTCCGAGGAGCTCCCTCTTGCAGCCCAAGGTGACGCCCAAGCCCAAGCTCAAGCAAGTCACCTTCGGACCAGCTATAAGTAAGTACCTAACTCGGTCCTTATTTGTAGACTTGCTTAAGTTAAATTAAATTTGATACGGGGTTGTAATAACGGAGCATTGTCTCCCCCCACTTGTAATAACGTGGCTTGGCACACCCATACACACGTGCACTTGAGCCTACCTCGCTCTTAGTTGTGCACGATTTTGAACACACACGAGCCTAATCAGCCCTTAAGATATAAATTTATTTATATACTTTAAGTTGCGTGGGGTTTTGCTTAAGTCGTGTGTGTAGTATTTCAATTATACACACACACATTGAGCTTTCGCTCTTACTCCCAAGACCTTAGTTAAGGCCATATTGCAATTTATATTTGGGTTTAATTTCATGTCGTGTGTGTAGTATTTCAATTATACACTCACACACATTGAGCTTTCGCTCTTACTCCCAAGACCTTAGTTAAGGCCATATTGCAATTTATATTTGGGTTTAATTTCATGTCGTGTGTGTAGTATTTCAATTATACACTCACACACATTGAGCTTTCGCTCTTACTCCCAAGACCTTAGTTAAGGCCATATTGCAATTTATATTTGGGTTTCATTTATGTCGTGTGAGTTGTCTTTCAATATATACACAACACCCACGCAACACGTTGGCGACCTTCGGGCCCATATATATTATAAGTATTTCCCTTTCGGCTATGTCTTTAAGATTTGGGATTTTAAGGTTCAACAGTGTGCGTAGTCTTTACATATATACACGGCACACACTTGCACTATTGAGCCTTTCCGCTCTTAAGATATAGCCATATTTCCCTTTTGCATATTTCCCTTTTGCAATTTCCCTTCCGCAATTTCCCTTCGGCAATTTATATTACAAGTCATTTCCCTTCGGCATTGTCTTTCAAATTTGGGTTTTCCCTTTGGAGTTGCATGAGTTTGCATTGCATATATGCCATACCACGAGTTAGGACGCATATTGCATCAAAGCAAAACCCCATACTCCCGTTCAAAATCGCCCCACTTAGGCTGAGTGTTCATAACACACACCTAGTTGGCCCAAAAAGGAATAAAAAGAAAGACATAGGCACGTACAAATCCACGTGAAATAAAATCTGAAAACCATACAAAAACAAACCCGAGTCAAACACCTCAAAACATTTTCGTAGGTTTTCACATTTCAAAGACTCGATTTTTAAAGCGTACAAACTGACCCTTGCTCATCGGTGCAAGAAAGTCTGCGACGAAAAGAGCTTGCTTGCTCACAATCGCCACGTTAGGAGTCAGATTTAAAATTCTCTTCGCTAGCTTAAGTAAGCTAGCTGGCACGCCCTTTTGCTTAATTAGAACTTAGACACACGAAAAGGTTCGCTTCAGGCCTAAAAACCAGGAGCGGAAATTTTCTGCGTCTAAAGTTTTAAAAAACACTTCTTTATTCAAAATCCAATTTTTAGTTAAACTTGTTCCAAACGAAGTCTCTAAGCGTACAGACTGACCCTTGCGCATCGATGCAAGAAGGTTCACTTTAGACACACGAAAAGATCCCGCTTGCCTACAATTGCCTTTTAAAAAGTCAAATTATTTCAAAACATACTTTGCTAGTTAAAGTAAACTAGATGGCATGCCCATAAAGCGAACTAGATACGAAAAGGTTCACTTTAGGCCTAAGAACCAGAAGTGAGAATTTTCAGTGTCTACAACTCCCTCATAGGCCCGAATCAAACTCAAGGGAACGACGTGTCCCTAAGCACACCCGAGCCCCAACCTCTCTAAAAGCCACCTAGGGAGACCCCTCTTGGCTGCCCAAAGTGGACCACAAGCCCAAGTACGAGCAAGTGAAGATGGACCAGCCACTTGTAAGTGTCTAAACTTGGTCTCTTACGTCAACTTGCTTTATATTCAATTCAATTTGATACGGGGTTGTATTAACGGAGCGTTGTCTCCCTCCGGGATGTAATATTGGTGCTTGATACACGAGACACACACGTGCACTTGAGCCTTATCTCTTATCTCGTACACCAAGCACCCACGTACACCATTGAGCCTTCGCTCTTACTCCAAAGACTCTAGTAAGAGCCGTGTGAGTTGTCTTTCAATTTATACACAACACACACGTGCATTGAGCTTCAGCTCTTATCATATATATCTATCTCCCGTTCAGATAGGTTGTTACTTTAAAGTCGTGTGAGTTGTCATTTAATATTCCACACTCACACCCAAAGTCACCCGAGCTCTTGCTCAACACTCACGCACATTTTGGCCTTGGCAGCCCCTAAGATATAGACATATCTATATACTTTCAGCAGCGTGAGTTTTCCCGGTTCAGCTGTGTACATCTTTACATTCTAGGTTGTTAAAATTCAGTCGTATGAGTTGTCTTTACATTTATACACAACACACACGCACATGTTGACGACCTTTGGGCTCATATATATATTTATATCTCCCTTTCGGCTGGGTTTTACATTTCAAAGTCATGTGAGTTGTCTTTACATTTATACACAACACACACGCACACGTTGACGACCTTCAGGCTCCTATATATATACATATTTCCCATTCCACACTTTACATTTAAGTTGAGGAGGGTTTTACATTCCAAGTTGCGTGAGTTGTCTTTCAATATATACACAAACACACACGCACACATTGAGCCTTTCCGCTCTTATATCTATATCTCCCTTCCGCAATTTCCCTTCCACAATTTACATTCAAGTCGTGTGAGTTGCATTCAATTTGGGTATTTCCCTTCAGCTATGTCTTTAAATATTGGGTTTTACATTCAAGTTGTGTGAGTTGCATAGCATATCTGCCAAACTTGAGATATTGTGCATACTTGCATCCAAAGAAGCCCCGAATACCCCATGCAAACACGTCAATCTTAGGCCACTCGATGCATACACATCTCGCCTAAGTAGATAAAATCGAAAGACTTAGATACATGCAACCCCACGTAAATAAAATCTGCAAATAGGCATACAATCGCTCAAATACTTTCGTGTTCTTTTCAAAAGTCCATGCTTGCCAAAATCGATATTTTCTAAAGCGTTTAAACCAACCCTTGAGCACCAGTTCAAGAAGGTTTACAACGAAAAGATCCCACTTGTCCATAGTTGCCCCATAAGTCAGATATTTCAAAAATACTTCGCTAATTTGAGTAAGCTAGCTGGCACGCCCTAAAGCGACTTAGACACGAAAAAGGTTCACTTCAAGCCTAAGAACCGAGAGTGAAAATTTTCACGTGTCTACAGCTGGCTCACTAAACCTAACCTAGTTTAGGACTAAACTCTATCATAACCTAACCTAACTAGGACCCGACCACCTAAACCAAAATCGGCCAAGTCCCTTGGCCGAACACCTCAAACCAAGCCCACTCGAGCCACCCTTGGCTTGAGTCACCCTAAACTAAACCTACCTAGTTAGGACAAGCCCACATTCTATACCCTTTAAACTAAACCCACTCGAGCCACCCTAGGCTCGAGTCACCTTAAACCAAACCCAATACATCTTGGCCGAACTACCCAACTCTCTCAAGTCTAAGACCCCAAACCAAAATCAGCCCAACAAGGCCCACTCAAACTCATCTCCCAAGGCAAACACCCAAGCACCCTAAGAACCGAATCGGCAAGCACACAAGGGCATGAGCTCAACAAGCAAGGCGTACGCCTCCTAGGGAAACCCCACATAGCGGGCTAGGAAAGTTGTAAGTCCTTTACATTCAAACACAAAACGGCTTGTGCCGTAAAAATTCAATTTGATACGGGGTTGTAGTAATGGAGCGGAGTCTCCTCCCGAAATGTAATATTGGTGCTTGATACACAAAGCACACACGTACACTTGAGCCATATTGCTCTTAAACGTACACAAGACACCCACGTGCGCCTGAGCCTTTCCGCTCTTAATTGCACACTATTGCACACACATTGAGCCTTCGCTCTTAAGCTAAAGACTTTAGTGAAAGCCGTGCAATTCAATTTCGGGTTGTTACATTCATGTCGTGTGAGTTTGTCATTTACATTTCACACTCGCACCCAAGAAGTACTTGAGCACTTGCTCCACACTCTCACGCACCTTTTGAGCCTTTGTTGCTCATAAGGTATAACATATCTATATACTTTTCAGCTGCGTGAGTTTTACATTAATGTCGTGTAAGCACTTACATTTTTGGGTGGTTCAATTCATGTCGTGTGAGTTTGTCATTTAACTTAGGCCACTTGAAGCGCACACATCCGACCTAAATAGCTTAAAACTCAAAGACTTGGAAAGCGTACAACCCCCGTAATAAAAATTGCAATTTAGGCATACAATCATCGAAATACTTGCTTTTCTTTCAAAGGTTCATGTTTGTTTGAAATCGAAGTTTTCTAAGCGTTTAAACTAACCCTTGAGCGCCAGTTCAAGAAGGTTTTAAGCAAAAAGATCCCGCTTGTCAACAGTCGCCAAAAAGTCAGATATTTCCAAAAATCTTCGCTAGTTTGAGTAAGGTAGTTGGCACGCCCTTAAAAGCGACGTAAACTCGAAAAGGTTCATTCTCGGCTTCAAAACCAAGAGTGAGAATTTTTGTGCTTACACCATCCAATTATCAAACCGATAGTGAGGATGACATACCGAATTTCCATCAGTATGATAGAAGTGGGGATCCTAGATCCTACTTTTAGCTCTTTTATTGAAGGGCATATAGAAAAAAGGACTCTTCGAAATCGATTTACTAGTTCCCCCTCTCTCTCAAGGGAAATGCCTCTAAATGGTTGGCTTTATATGATTTGAGTTAATTCGCCACTTTCGAGGAATTGGCGAATTGCTTAATGCAACGATTTTCCCATAATGTTGAAGTAACACCCACTTTAAACACCTTGAGAGGTACAAAGCAAGCACCTAACGAGGATGCACACACATTCATCGTTAGATGGATGCCACACTTGGGGAAAGTAAGGGAGCCCATCTCTGAAGGATGTGCTGTAATGCTCATCTTTGAAAATTTTAAAAACAATTTAAAAGCTCTCCTCTCCCTTCACGAAATTTTGAATTTTCAAAAACTTATAAAGAAGGCTTCACTCTTTGAAGCTAACTTGAAAAAGGGAGTTTACGAAGATTTGTGGAAGGGGAGGAATTTTCAAAAACCTCGTTTTGAAAAACAAGGGGCATATGGGCCACACATGTCTAACAATGGGGCAAAACCTCAAAAGGTTGCAAATGTCCATGTAGAGCCAAGCTCGGTCGGACCTTCCAAAACTTCTGAACGAAAACATGTTAGAAAAACACAAAAGAAGTTTGAAAATAGGGAATTTACACAGCTAGGATAACCAATCATGGAAGTCCTAGACCTCCTCTTAGCCCAAGGTTTGGTCACTCTCCCGGCTCTTCCTAAAGGGACACCCCCCAAGAGAAAATTTTTGAACAAGTTTTGCAAGTATCATAGGATCAAGGGCCATGATACTATAAACACCCTAAATAATTTTTTTTTGAAAATACTCCAAAATTCGAAAGCTAACTTGTTTTAAACCTTTTAGCTTTAAAAATGTAAATTTTAAATCTTTAAAATAAAGATTTTAAAAGGTTTTAAGTTAAAGTTAAAAGTATAAAGCTCAAAAGATTGGAGTAAAGCAGGCATAAAGCATGTTGACAGGTGGGCCCCGCCTCGAGCCAGGGATGATTTCGCAATGAACAAGCCAGAAATCGAGGGAGGAGATCAAGTCAGAAGCATATCCTCACCCAAGATCAAGTCAAGGTGGACGACCTCATCAAACCCAGCCTACTTCAACCAAATCCTAGACATGATTGACTTGAATTAAACATCAAGCCCTACTTGAACCGAATGTTTTTAATTCAACAAATATCAGGATTTTTTCTAGCCTTGTTTATCTTATATCTGTGGACCAAAATTTATCAAATCATCTTCCTACCTAACCTTGATTAAGTGGAGAAATCAACAAATGAAGCCACTCGAATAAGCAGGAGCCAATCATTTGAACTTGGAGGGCTCAAGCACCTAGCCGGCCTTGGCTAGGTGCACCCAATCAAGACAAAAACCAGCCCACATGGAGTTGGCCTATGGCTGACCAAAAGGAGACCACTCCTCTCTCTCTTCCACGTGAACATCATGAAGAATTGAATCAAATTTGGACTTTGGGCTGCCTGCCACAAAGAAGGGCCTAGAAAGGCCCCCCTTGACCTATAAATAGAGGCCAAGGGGGGGTGTGAGAGACATCTTGGAGTTGCTTGAGAGAGTGTTACACCTTGGGCTGCTTGAGTGAGAGTATAGGCTGCTAGGGAGAGGCTTAGAGAGGGAAGAGGGTATTAAGATCAAGGCAAGTGATGCCGTATGGGTTAGGGTGAGGAAATCGAGTGAAAAGGTGTTGGTTCTAACTTGATTAAATCCCCATCTCTTCTTATTATTCAATTGAAAAGGGGTTGTATTAATGGAGCTTTGTCTACCCCCATGATGTAATAGAAGTAGATGTACTGAAATTTCCCTTTCCTTTGCTTATGCACTCTATGTATTTGAGTTCTTGATTCTACCCCAATATATGCTATAAATATTATATCTTCTAATTCCCTCTATGCTTAAGCTATTAGATATATTTCAATTCATTTCCCTTCAGCATTTTAATTCAGGATGTTGTGTTGTTGCACTTTAATTCGTATGAGTTTTGCATCACGTATGTTTTAAAATATGAAAGTTGCTTTTCAGTATCATTGCATATGTTGATTATTTGATTTTTCATTTCCGAACCGCTACTCCAATCCCTCCTAAATTTTGCACACTATATCTACACAAATAGGCCCACTCATAATACAAATTTGAAGAATTTTAGGGTCGTACAACCACGTATTTAAAAGTGTGCAAGATCGGGGAAAATTTTGTAAATAGTTTGTCAACTCTGTTTTCCTATAATAGAGCTTGTGTATTTATCCCATAACTCTTTATATAGGCATCCAAAATCAATTATTCTTGATTTATTGGAAAGCTAACATCCATAGCTTTCACCGAGATATAGACCTATCTTTAGATCTCTTTATTTCTATGACAGAACAATTTTAGGTGTCTGAGTAGAGGTACTTTGCCGAATTAATTCTGCAACATCCCAATCCCGAATTCAAAACCAAAAAGTGTCCTAGAATCTTCACATCTCAAGCTTAGTCTTATAAAATTTTGGTGATTTTTGGAGGTCCTTAAGGCACTCAACATAATTCAGGAAACAAGTCCTTAAAATAAAATTTTCTGTTTTTAAGAACCTGTACATTTTGAACTTTGAAACTAAGTGTACTAGTTTATCATTTCTCAACACCTTGTTTTCACGTGAGTTTGGAATATCACCAGTCTATTTGGAATCCTTAAGCACTTAGGCTGATCATTGAGTATCGGTTCAAGAAGGCCTAAAGCAAAAAGAGCCCGCTTAGCCACAATCGACAAGTCAAAATCATACTTTTGCTAGTTTTTAGAAATTAGCTGGCATACTTGCGTATAAAGTAGAATTGAAAGTTTTGCTTCAAGTCTCTACATAAGCTTGGGGTGAAAAATGCACATCTACAGATACAAGTAAATGTTTTGCTCTTCTACACCAAATCGAGGACTTCATAGAGCAAGGAAAGCTCCACGTCATGGAGGAACCGGAGCCCTCCCAAGCGATTTTAAAGGAACCTTTCCCCAATCATGCAAGCACAAACGAGAAAGGAAAAGAGGTATGTCTTCTCCCATTCAAGGCTCATGGAATGGAACATGCATTGCATACAGTACTGTAAACACCCCAAAATCCCACGATTTTCCCAAATCACCTAGTTTTGCAAAAAGCAGCCCCAAAGGGCTATTTTGAGTCTGGAAACCCAAGAGCCTTCCAGGCAACCCTGTACATATGTTTAAACTATACATATTCTAAAATATATGTTATATAGTTTTAAAACCTTTAAAAAAGTATTTTGAAACCCTGAAAAGCAACTTGGCCTGATGAAAGCAGGACGAAAGGAACAAAAGAGAGCCCAGAACTGGAGCACATGTCGAGCCCGACACATCAACTCTCGTATCAGATTCATCCCCATAATCTCGGACATCCAAGCCCCTGTTATCAACAAAACTGCTTGAAATGGTCTCCGAAAGGTGAAAAGAGAAGCATACGATAATGTTGGCGAAGACCCAACGCAAGACGGAGTATTGATGCTGTCAGGCCCCGCACAAACCGTTCATTTCGAACACACCATGAAGGAGTCAGAAATTCAGATTTGGATCGAATCTGGACCATATATATCCAAACCCAAATCCAAACATGCATATGGATTTGGATTTGGATTTGGATCCAAAGATCCAATCCAATATCCACATCCATGGCCCACTCACCTTCTCATAAATGGAGGTGGGGCCCACAAGAAATTCACATGGAAAGCTTGGGTATGAGAGAGAATGGGGTGAAATATGAGTGAAAATGTGATAAGCTTGACTTCTGTGTCAAGTCTTGGGTTAATCATGTGGGTTAGCCTAATGAGTGTGGGTTTAAGCTTGTATGCACCTACACCTAACCTAGGGCTGCACCAATTTGCTGCAACTAGGTCCATGGGTCATGCAAAGGGATGCTCCTAACCCTAACCCTAAGCTAACCCCCCTTACCTAGCCATTTCCCCCTAATCCTTCCCTAATCCTAGCCTAATCACCTAACCCACTCCCTTAATCCTTTCCTAAACGTAGCCTAATCTCCTTAACCTCACCCTAATCCTAGCCTAAACACCTAAGCCACTTCACTAAACCTCACCCTAAGCCCAACCCACCTAACTAAGCCCTAAACCACTAAACCAGCCCACCTAAATCCCTAGCACACCATATCCCCAAACCATCCAAGACAAATATCTGGCCCACCTAAATGCCTAGCCCACCATATCCCCAAACCACCACCACCATACCCCCAAACCACCATCCCCAATACCAGCCCAAACCGACCCCACTAAAGCCTATAAAAACCCCCCTTTTGGGGCGGGTTTTGCATGAGTTTTTGGGGCAGCTCAGCCCTTTCTCTCCTCTCCCACCTGCTCTCTCTCTCTCACCCTCTTGGAATCCGCCACCTCCAACCTCCAGCAACACCACTCCACTCCACTCCACTTCGGTAGCATCACTCTCCACCTTCCCCACTTCAGTCGGTGCCACCTTCCACCATTCGGCCATCATCTTCCACTTCATCACCCGCCACCTCCACCCTTCGGCCAGCCTTCATCCCGGTTAGTACCCCATCTCACACCCTTTCTTCTCCACTCCCCTCCATACTTAGCCACATACCCGCCATCTTTCCTTAGCCTAGCTAGCATCCCATCCAACCGGCTGCACCACCTGCCACCTTCCATCAACCGACTCCACCACTTGCCCCCTCCTCTTTCAGCCAGCCGCATCTTACACCCTCAACCTTACCTCTCCCTAAAACCTACCCCAAGCCTTAGTGGCAGCCCCTAACTAGCATCCTTACCTTCCCTAAGCACCCCAACCCCAACCAAGGCAGCACCCCAACCCCAGCCAAGGCAGCACCCCAACCCCAACCAAGGCAGCACCCCAACCCCAGCCAAGGCAGCACCCCATCTACTCGGCTAGCGCTAAGGCGCCACCCGCCTGCACCTTCATCCTTCGGCCAGCACCTTCCCTTGCCGCACCCATCCAAGGAGTTCCCTCTTGTAGCCCAAGGGGACTCTCTAGGCCAAGCGCAAGCAAGTCACACCCGGACCAACTATACGTAAGTGCCTAACTTGGTCCTAGTTATATACTTGCTTATGCTTAATTAAATTTGTTACGGGGTTGTAATAATGGAGCGTTGTCTCCCCCCGCTTGTAATAATGTGGTTTGGCACACCCACACACACGTGCACTTGAGCCTATTCCGCTCTTAGCTGCACACGATTTTGACACACACATGGGCCTAATCAGCCCTTAAGATATAGCTATACTTATATAATTTAAGTTGCGTGGATTTTAGTTAAGTTGTGTGTGTTGTCTTTCAATTTTTACACTCACACACATTCAACTTTCGCTCTTATTTCCAAGACCCTAGTAAGGGGCTTATTACAATTTCGTTTTGGGTGTTTTACTTCAAGTTGTGTGCGTAGTATTTCAATTCTACACTCACACACATTGAGCTTTCGCTCTTACTCCCAAGACCTTAGTCAAGGCCATATTGCAATTATATTTGGGTTTCATTTACAAGTTGTGTGAGTTGTCTTTTCAATATACACACAACACCCACGCACACGTTGGCGACCTTTGGGCCCATATATATTATAAGTATTTCCCTTCGACTATGTCTTTAAGATTTGGGTTTTAAGGTTCAGCAGTGTGCGTAGTCTTTACATATATACACGATACACACTTGCACAATTGAGCCTTTCCACTCTTAAGATATAGCCATATTTCCCTTTTGTAATTTCCCTTTTGCAAATTTACATTAAGTCATTTCCCTTCCGCATTGTCTTTCCATTTGGGTTTTCCCTTTGGAGTTGCGTGAGTTTGCATTACATATACGCCATACCACGAGTTAGGATGCATATTGCATCAAAGCAAACCCCACACTCCCACTCAAAATCGCCCAACTTAGGTCACTTGTGCACACACACACCTAGTTGGCCCGAAAAGGGATAAAAAGAAAGACATAGGCACGTGCAAATCCACATGAAAATAAAACTTAAAAACCATACAAATCAGCCCAATCGAACACCTGTAAACACCCCGAAATCCCACAAATTCCTTAAAACAAACCTGGTTTTGTAAAAGCAGCCCCAAAGGGCCATTTTGAGTTTGGAAACCCAGGAGCCTTCCAGACAACCCTGTATATATGTTTTAAACTTTATATTTCAAAAACATATAATATGGCTTTTGAAAACCCTTTTAAAACATGTTTTGAAACCCCGAAGTGGCTTGGCCCGATCAAGACAGGACCAGGAGAGCCAAGAAGAGCCCGGAACCGGAGCACATGTCAAGTCCGGCACAACAACTCTTGTATCTGATTCACACCCCAGGATCTCGAACTCCCAATGGAAATGCGTCTAGGCCTTTAGGATCCATCGAACTCCCAATGGAAACGGGAGGGATCGAACACACGGGGGTGTTCCATGTCTTGGACATCCACCCCCATTATAACCTGTTGTTGGGAAGACCCTGGATACACAGTTTGTGCGCTATGCCATCCACCTTCCACAGGTGTGTCAAGATCCCTTTTAGGGACCAGGTCGTAGTGATCCTAGGTGAGAGTCACTCACAGCTTCAGGGGATCATAAACTCCCCTTGTTTATCGAGCTCCCAGGCCCATGAGGCTAACCTGGGGCAAATTATGGTTGAGCCACCTCGGCTTGTGTTGAACAACCCTAGGAAGGTTGTATGTGTGAAGGGGCCGCCCAAAGCAGGCCCCCTCCCGACTCTAATCCTCCTAGGAAAACCCAAACGTTCCCTATTTCCAAAACCCCTGGACAAAAGGCCATACGAGCCTAATATGGACGATAGCATGTTCCAGGACCACGACTTATATCCCATATTTTCAAAAAACAAAAGGTCGTGAAACATGTTATTGAACATGGGCTACACGCCCTACAAAAGTCTAGGGGCACAAAACCAGGGTCTCCTAGAGCCCATCCTTCCTAGGGCCAACCCAAGCCGATATGGGATCGGCTATACTCCCCAAATACCGCCGGAGCCACCCCCTGTGACCACCTGGGTCAAGGGTGCCCCGGAGCCTGTCTTAGAAGAGACCTATGGTTTAGACCTCCTATTTCGAGCCTAACCCGTAGTGTTTTCCCTTTGTAGGTATGACGGAAGATCCCTTTTTTCTAAAAATACCAAAAACATTTGAAAACTTAAAATCAAAAAAATCAAAAAAACAAGAAAAACCAAAACAATGGAAAAACAAAAACTCGAAAAAAGAGTGCTTTGTATAGTTCCCAAAGTTCTTGTTTTACAAAAACCCAAAAAAATTGAAAATTTGGAAAATACCAAAAAGATTTTATACATAGCTGCTCCTGGTAAGACTTTGGCAAAAGAAAAGGATTTTGAAAGAAACGATGGGAAAACCCAGTGTGAGTAAGTCTTTCAATTCAAGCACTTTCACACACATTGAGCCTTCGTTCTTACTCCCAAGACCTTAGTAAAGGCCTTATTGCAGTTATATTTGGGTTTCATTTATGTCGTGTGTGTAGTACTTCAATTCAAGCACTCTCACACACATTGAGCCTTCGCTCTTACTCCCAAGACCTTAGTCAAGGCCATACTGCAATTTATATTTGGGTTTAATTTCATGTCGTGTGTGTAAGTCTTTCAATTCAAGCACGCACCCACATTGAGCCTTCGCTCTTATTTGCAAGACCCGAGTAAGGGCTCATATACATAAGCTATATACATATCTCCCTTCGGTTATTTCCCTTCGGTTTTTTCCCTTCGGTTATTTCCCTTCGGTTATTTCCCTTCAGTATTGTCTTTACATTTCGGGTTTTCCCTTTGGAGTAGCGTGAGTTTGCATTGCATCTACGCCATACCACGAGGTAGGACGCATATTGCATCGAAGCAAGCCCCGCTCGAATTCGCCCATGTAGTGGAGTGTTCATAACACACAAACTAGGTGGCTCGAAAAGGGATAAAAGAAAAGACTTAGGCACGTGCAAATCCACGTGATCTAAAATATGCAATCGCATCCTAAAGACCCGAAATAGACACCTCGAACCGCTTCGTAGACTTTCTCTCCAAAACTCGATTTTTTGCAAAGCGTACAGACTGACCCTTGCGCATCGGTGCAAGAAGGTCTGCGACGACAAGAGCTTACTTTCTCACAGTCGCCACGTTTAGAAGTCAGTGTTAAAAATATCTTCGCTAGCTTAAGTAAGCTAGCTGGCACGCCCTATTTGTATACATAGGCCTTAGACGCACGAGAAGATCCACTCCAAGCCCCCGGAAGGGACGAAGAGGCGGGGATTTTTCGTGCGTCTACAACACCTCAAACATTTTCCTAGGTTATCATGTTTAAAACTCGATTTTCTAAGCGTACAGACTGACCCTTGCACATCGGTGCAAGAAGGTCTGCGACGAAAAGAGCTTGCTTGCTCACAGTCGCCCCGATAGAAGTCAGATTTTTAAAACATTTCTTCGCTAGCTTAAGCAAGCTAGCTGGCATGCCCTTTTTGCTAAAATATGACTTAGACACACGAAAAGATTCACTTCAAGCCTAAGAACCAGAGGCGGGGATTTTTTGGCGTCTACAAGTACACACTACTTTCCACATACCACCTTCTATCGTAATAAAAAAAGCCAAGCAAGTAGTAATTTGGAGAGCGCTTAGAGTCCTGCCCCCAATTAGAGCCTTAGTAGAAGTTTGTGGTTCTCCGAAGCATCAAAGTAGAGACAAGATAGGAACGAGCCTTAGGGGAGGTGACTAGGTCTGGAAGGATCTATCAACCCCATACTTGGCTAAGAATGCTAGCAAGAAAGCAGTCATTTTACCCAGCCCTTCAAAAACATGAATCCCTAATGCATCTCATGGTATGGACAAAGGTAAAGGTGTGGTGTTAACCCCTTATGATTTGGAATTTCATCTTTCAAAACTTTCCATAAACATGTCTATCTTAGAGCTGATCCAAACTTCACCTAAACATAGACGAGTTTTAGAGGGAATCTTAGAAAGAGCCAAGGTTAATCCATCCATCACTCCTGAGTCCTTATCCTTCTTGGTCTCCCCAATATGTGCCAAGGCCCCTATCATGTTCATGGAGGATGAATTAGACAGACCAAATATAGACCATAATCAAGCCTTGCATATAGAGGTGGTTTTGAATCACCACACTCTAGACAAGTGTTTGATCGATGGGGGAGGAGGTCTAAACATCCTTCCGCTTCACGTGGCCTTTCAAGTAGGAGTCACTCCGCCTAGGCTAGAACCGAGTTCCATCGTTATCACTAGATATGATGGCAATGCATCCCATCCCCTAGGAGCCATCGAGTTGCTCATGGAAGTAGGGGACATCCAACACATGGGGTTGTTTTATGTTTTACACATAAACCCCCACGATAACCTATTGTTAAGAAGACCTTGGATTCATAGTCTTCGATCCGTTCCTTCAACCTTTCACAAGTGTGTGAAAATCCCATGGGACAACCAAGTGGTGGTAATCTTTGAAGAAGACCACCCTCAACTTAAGGAAATTCAAAATTTCTCTTGCATATCAAGTCACCCGTTCAATGAAGAGGTTATGGAGATGCCTCATCCATCCTTAGTTGACCACCACCTAGGAGACCCTCACCATAGAGTCATCCACCTCCTAAGCAACCCCAAACACGTGGAGTCATCCTCCCCTAGAACCATTCATCATCTAGGGAAACCCAAGCCACCTCCAACTTCCCAACGTGTAGAACCATCTTCCCCTAGGGTCGTGTGTATTCTAGGAAAGCCCAAACCATCGTTAGCCCATACCTCCAAACCAATAGCCCAACCAAGTTGTGTATGCATCCATGATATGGACGACACCCTATTCCAAGGCCATGCACTTTATAAAAAAATTTCAAAACTCAAGAAGCCTTGGAATATGATGTTGAACATGGGATATACACCGTACCAAGGTCTAGGAGCCCAGTGCCAATGTTGGTTAGAGCCCATCATACCACTTCCTAACCCAAATCGACATGGAAATAGATATAACCCATCCATACCCCCTGAGCCACCACCTAAGACCACTTGGGTCAAGGGTGCCCTAGAACCCACTAACACCGAAACCTATGGCTTAGACCTCTTGTTTAGATTCTAATTCATGTTGTTTTCTTTGTAGGTTTGATGGAAGATTCCTTTTTAAAAAAAATCCAAAAAAATATATATATTTGAAAAAACCAAAAAAATTTGGAAAACTTTCAAAATCCAAAAACATTTGAAAAACCAAAAAATTCCAAAAAGAAAATTGTTTATGTTCATTCTCCTAGTCTTTGTTTGGAAAAAGCCAAAAGATTTGAAAAATCAGAAAATTTCAAAAAGAAAGTCTTCTATATTCATCCTTCTACCTTGAGTTTTGAAAAGACAAAAAATTTGAAAAATTCTAAAATTCCAAAAATATTGGCCATGTACAAAGCCCATTTTCGAGTTCTTCAAAACCCATGTATAAATCAAAACCAAAATCATCAAAACCCATTGTTCACAACCCCACTCTCTTGCCTAACACTTTCCTAGAAATTAAAGTACTTGAGAGTGATCAAAGTACGGAAGAAGATCCCCTCATCCATGAGGAAGATCAAGCCTCCGAGCTTTCCGAATTTCATAGAATCCTTGACTTAGAAAAACCTTCAAATTCCGTAGGAGGGGATTTCAATCTAGGGAGTGAGTCTAACCCAAAGTGTGTCAAAATAGGTGCATGTTTACATGAGCATGAAAAAGCATCATTTATTGCATTTTTGAATTCATATGTGGATGTATTTGCATGAACCTATGAAGACATGCCGGGTCTAGACCCTAAGATCGTAGAACATCATCTACCGTTAGAACCCAATGCGAAACCCGTTAAGCAAAAGCTTAGAAAAATCCATCCCGTTGTTCACTCCCAAGTGAAAGAGGGTTTAGAAGATGTTTTAAAAGCCGGATTTATAAAACCCATTGCTTATTCCGAATGACTTTCAAATATTGTTGTGGTTCAAAAATTCAATGGGAAATTTGAATTTGCATTGATTTTAGAAATTTAAACAAAGTGTAAACACTTCGAAATCCCACGATTTTCTCAAATATGCCTGGTTTTACAAAAGCAACCCCAAAGGACTATTTTGAGTCTAGAAACCCAGGAGCCTTCTAGACAACCCTGTACATATTTTGAACTTGTATATACGTTTTAAAACTTTATATATATAGTTTTTAGACTTTAAAAGGTGTTTTAAAACCCCGAAAGCCTCCTGACCTGACAAAAGTAGGACCAAAAAGGCAAAGGAGAGCCCAGACCCGAAGCATACTTCAAGCCCGGCACATCAACTCTCGTATCAAAAGCATCCCCAAATTCTCAAACATCCAAGCCCCAAATATCAGAAAAATGATCAAAATGAACTCCTGAAAGTGAGAAGAAGATCGGACGACAATGTTGGCGAAGACCCAATGCAAGACGGAGTACTGATGAAGTTAGGCCCCGCACAAACCGTCCGTTTCGAAAGGCCATGAAGGAATCAAAAAATCAGATTTGGGTCAGATTTGGACCATATACATCCAGATCCAAACCCAACATGTATTTGGATTTGGATTTGGATTTGGACCCCAAGATCCAAATCCAATATCTGTATCCATGGCCCACATCACCTCCTCATAAATGGGGGTGAGGGGCCCACAATATTTCACGTGAAATGCGTTGGAAAGCTTGGGTAGAGAGAGAAAGGGGGGCCATAAAGTATGAGTGAGAAAGTTGGTAGGCTTCACTTTTGGGTCAAGAGTGGGTTAACCTTGTGGGTTTAAGCTTGTATGTACCTACACTTGACCTAGGGCTGCACCAACTTGGACATGACTGCAACTGAAGCAATGGACCGGCGCCAAGGGATGGTTCCTAAACCTAGCCCTAAGCTAGCTCATCTCACCTAGCCATTTCCCCTAAAACCTAACCCAAACCTAACCTAAACCTAACCCTTCTCACCCAAAACCGCCCCAACCTCACCTAGCTGACCTCACCTAGCTAGACCACTTAGACCCTAACCAACCAAGCCTAAACTAACCTAACTAAGTCCCTAACCACTATGTCCCAGCCCACCTAACTGACCTACCCCAAACCACTAACTAGCCCCCCTAACCGACCTACCCCAAACAGTGTCCTAGCCCAACTAATTGAAAATATCTGGCCCATAACCCACCAACCGACCTAGCCCTCAATCCCAACCTATATAAGCCCCTTCCTTCATGCGGGTTCGCTCTCTCTCCAGGCTTTTGGGACCCAGCCAGCTCTTGGCTCCTCTTGGATTTCCAGCCCTTCACCCTGGGGACCCAGCCAGCACCTCTCCACTCCAGCTGACTTCACCACCTTCCACCTTCGGCGAGGAACTCCACCCGGCCACCAGCACTTCCTTCTTCCATCTGGCCACCAACACTTCCTTCTTCCATCCGGCCACCAACACCACCTGCCGCCTCCATTCCTGGTTAGTACCCCACCTCAACCTCATCTAACCAGCACCTCCTTCATTCCCAGCCGCACACTCCCATCCACTCGCCACCTTCCATCCACCCAGCCAGCACCTCTCCACTTCCGGCCGAGCCCTACCTGTCCCCAAAACCTATCCCAACTCCTAGTACCACACCTTAGCTCAGCCTACCTTCCCTAAACAACTCCTAACACCACACCCTAGTTCAACCTACCATCCCTACCACGCCTCAACACCACTCGGCCAACACCTGCCCTTCTCCCTTCCACCCAGCCAGCACCCCTACCTATCGCAACCGTCTATCCAAGGGACTCCCCTTGGCTGCCCAAGGCGACTCATTAAAGCTAAGTCCACGCAAGTTGAATATGGACCAGCTACATGTAAGTGCCTAAACTCGGTCCATTATGTGAACTTGCTTTATGATTCAATCAAATTTTGACATGGGGTTGTAATAATGGAGCGTAGTCTCCCCCCAAGATGTAATAACGTGGTTTGACACACAAGCACCCACGTGCACTTGAGCCTTTCCAGTTGCACACCTTTTTGCACACACACGGGCCTTGATAGCCCCTAAGATATAGTTATATTTATATAAGTTCAGTTGCGTGTGTTTTCCTTTAAGTCGTGGGTGTTGTCTTTCAATTCTACACTCACACACATTGAGCTTTCGCACTTACTCCCAAGATCTTAATAAGGGCCATATTGCAATTTAATTTGGGTGTTTCATTCAAGTTGTGTGCGTGGTCTTTCAATTCTACACTCACACACATTGAGCTTTAGCTCTTACTCCCAAGACCCTAATAAGGGCCATATTGCAATTTAATTTGGGTGTTTCATTCAAGTTGTGTGCGTGGGCTTTCAATTCTACACTCACACACATTGAGCTTTCGCTCTTACTCCCAAGACCCTAATAAGGGCCATATTGCAATTCTATTTGGGTTTTACATTACAAGTCATGTGAGTTGTCTTTACATATATACACAACACCCACGCACACGTTGGCGACCTTCGGGCCCATATATATATAGTTGTATTTCCCTTCCGCTATGTCTTTAAGATTTGGGTTTTAAGGTTCAACTGTGTGAGTAGTCTTTCAATATATACACGACACACTTACACAATTGAGCCTTTCCTCTCTTAAGATATAGCCATATTTCCCTTTTACAATTTCCCTTTTGCAATTTACATTACGCAATTTCCCTTAAGCATTGTCTTTTAATTTTGGGTTTTCCCTTGGAGTTGTGTGAGTTTGCATTGCATATTCGCCATACCACTGTAAACACCCCGAAATCCCACGAATTTCTCAAAACCCATCTGGTTTTATACAAGCAGCCCCAAAGGGCCATTTTGAGTTTGGAAACCCAGGAGCCTTCCAAACCAACCCTGTGTATATGTTTCAAACTTTATCTTTCAAAAACATATGATATAGCTTTTGAAAACCCTTTTAAAACATGTATTTAAACCCCGAAGTGGCTTGGCTCGATCAAGACAGGACCAGGAGAGCCAAGAAGAGCCCGGAACCGGAGCACCTGTCAAGCCCGGCGCAGCAACTCTTGCATCTGATTCACATCCCAGGATCTCGAACGTCCAAGACCCTGTTCTTATCAAAAAAGCATTTGAAGTCATCTCCGGAAGGCAGAAACGGAGGCGGACGACTATGTTGGCGAAGACCCAACGCAGACGGAGTACTGATGCTGTCAGGCCCCGCACGAATCGTCCGTCTCGAACCCAGCTCGAAGGAGTCAGAGTTCAGTTTGGATTGGATCTGGACCATATATATCCAGATTCCAATCCAAACCCATATGTGGACTTGGATTTGGATTTGGATCCAGAGATCCAATCCAATATCCATATCCATGGCCCACATCACCTTCTCATAAATGGAGGTGGGGCCCACTTGAAATTCACGTGGGATATTGGGCATGAGAGAGAGTGGGGGTGATAAATATCAAGAGTGTTGTATTAAGCTTGACTTGTGTGTCAAGTTTGGGTTTAATCTTGTGGTTTAGCCTAATTGAGTGGGTTTAAGCTTGTAATTAGCTAAAACCTAACCTAGGGCTGCACCAACATGGGGTGATCAAGGTCTATGGGCCATGCTAAGGGAGCTCCTTCACCTAAACCTAACCCAAAATGCCTAAACCTAGCCTAAACCCCTAATCCACCCCTAATTTGAACCTAATCACCTAACCCACTTCCCTAATCCCGGCCTAATCCCAACCTAATCACCTAACCCACTCCCCTAATCCTTTCCTAAACCTAGATTAATTTCCCTAAACCTAGCCTAAACCTAGCCTAAACCACCTAACCTAGCTCACTAAACCTCACCCTAAAACCCAACCACCTAACCTAGCCCTAAACCCCTAAACCACCCTTAGCCCACGATTTTCCCAAACCCCTAGTTTTAAAATATCTGGCCCAATCCCATCCAGCCCACCTTATCTACATACTACCCTACCTAAACCACCTAACCACTACCCACAACCCAGCCCTAACCGACCTACCCATCCCCTATTTAAACCCCCCCCCATTGTGGGCGGGTTTTCCAAGTGGGAACCACTCCACCACCCAGCCGGGCCCTCTCCTTCTCCCATCTCTCACCCGTCTTCCCAGCAGCTCCAGCCCCACCAGCCGCCACCTGCTCCGCCACTCTCCATCTTCCGTCCATCATCACTGCCCCCCCAGCCGGACACCACCACCTCACTCAGCCGGGCCCTCTCCTTCTCCCATCTTCCACCAGCCGACAGCCACCTTTGCCGCCACTCCTTCCCATTCGGTAAGTCCCCCTAACTCCCTCAAAACCACTCTCTACCACCTCTCCACTCTTAGCCACCCATCTCCCCTTTAGCTCAGCACCTTTGCCGCCACCATCTAAGCCTAGCCGAACCTAGGATAACCCAAGTGGCTGGCCACTACTTAGCCACCACCTCCCATTCGGCCAACCCCCCCCTAGGTGTCCTGTTTGGCCTTCCCACTAGCTCACCTTTTAGGGCCAGTTTCCCTTAGTACCTAACTTCCCTAGTGACCCTAAGACCCACTTAGTCAGCCACTCTAGACTCCCTACTTGGAGGCGCCGCCTACTTGCCACCGGCCCCCTTCGAGGCGTCCATCCCGCGCCCATTTGCAGCCGGCCAGCACTCTTGGTCACGTACCTTCGCGGAGCTCCCGTTTGCAGCCCAAAGCCAAGGCCACGCTCAAGCAAGACCTCTACGGACCAGCTACTTGTAAGTTTCTAAACTCGGTCTTTGATCATACACTTGCTTGAAATTCAATTTGATACGGGGTTGTAATAACGGAGCGTAGTCCCCCCGCTTGTAATAACGTGGCTTGGCACAACCACACACGTGCACTCTCTTAGTCGTGCACAATTTCAAACACACACGGGCCTAATCAGCCCCTAATATATAAGTATACGTATATATTTCATTTCCGAAGGGTTTTGTTTAAGTTGGGTGTGTTGTCTTTCAATTTAAACACTCTCACACACATTGAGCTTTCGCTCTTATTTGAAAGACCCAAGTAAGGGCCGACCTATACTATTTGGGTTTCATTTCATGTCGTGTGAGTAAGTCTTTCAATTTAAACACTCTCACACACATTGAGCTTTCGCTCTTATTTGAAAGACCCAAGTAAGGGCCGACCTATACTATTTGGGTTTCATTTCTTGTCGTGTGAGTAGTCTTTCAATTCAAGCACTTTCACACACATTGAGCCTTCGCTCTTACTCCCAAGACCTTAGTCAAGGCCATATTGCAGTTATATTTGGGTTTCATTTATGTCGTGTGTGTAGTACTTCAATTCAAGCACTCTCACACACATTGAGCCTTCGCTCTTACTCCCAAGACCTTAGTCAAGGCCATACTGCAATTTATATTTGGGTTTAATTTCATGTCGTGTGTGTCAGTCTTTCAATTCAAACACGCACCCACATTGAGCCTTCGCTCTTATTTGCAAGACCCGAGTAAGGGCTCATATACATAAGATATATACATATCTCCCTTCGGTTATTTCCCTTCGGTTATTTCCCTTCGGTTATTTCCCTTCTGTTATTTCCCTTCAGCATTGTCTTTACATTTCGGGTTTTCCCTTTGGAGTAGCGTGAGTTTGCATTGCATCTACGCCATACCACGAGGTAGGACGCATATTGCATCGAAGCAACCCCCGCTCGAATTCGCCCATGTAGTGGAGTGTTCATAACACACAAACTAGGCGACCCAAAAAGGGATAAAAGAAAAGACTTAGGCACGTGCAAATCCACGTGATCTAAAAACATGCAATCGCATCTTAAAGACCCGAAATAGACACCTCAAACCGTTCCGTAGACTTTCTCCCCAAAAACTCGATTTTTGCAAAAGCGTACAGACTGACCCTTGCGCATCGGTGCAAGAAGGTCTGCGACGACAAGAGCTCACTTGCTCACAGTCGCCACGTTTAGAAGTCAGTATTGATATATCTTCGCTAGTTTAAGTAAGCTAGCTGGCACGCCCTATTTGTATATCTAGGCCTTAGACGCACGATAAGATCCACTCCAAGCCACGAAAGGGGCGAAGAGGCGGGGATTTTTCGCGCGTCTACAGAGATTGGCACGCCCGGTGGGACGTGAGCCTTTTCAAAAATCGAGTTTACTTGTAGGAGTCTTGCGAAAATCTTATAAAGGTGTCGTTTTAACTTGTTTTCTTTGCTGTTACTTAGGAAATTTTGAAAAAAGCTTGAAAAGCATGTCAAAATCCAATCCAAGTGAAGTGTCGAGCCAAGGCTCATGCGCATCAAGTTCTCACTCTAGGAGGATTTTGAAAAACAAAATAAAACTAGATGAAATCAAGGACTTGAGAAGGGAATTTGAGGCCAAAATCGATGCTCTCAGCCAAGAGGCTGAAGTAGGCGATTCGTGTTCATCAAACGGTGAACAAAGGCCTAAAAAGAAAATTGAAAAACCTCGCAAGCAAAAAGAGGCCTCCGTAATGGAAGGCAACCAATACCACGAGTCCTTCACACAAAAGGACCGTAAAGCCCTACAGCAACTGCTGAAAGGGCAAAATAAAGAGAAAAGAAGCTACGCCCTGTCTGATTTCCTTCCTATGGATTACGAAACAGACAGTGACGATGAAATACCGAACTTCCATCGGTATGATGGCATGGGAGACCCTAGGTCTCACTTACAGCTTTTCTCACGTCGAGCCCATAAGAAGAAAAAGGACTCGATGAAATGGGTGTATTGGTTCCCTCTATCCCTTAAGGGCACAGCTGCCAAATGGCTGGCTTCCTACGACTTAAGCCAGTTCGCTACTTTTGAAGAGTTAGCGAACTGCTTCATGCAAAGATTCGCACACAACGTGGAAGTCACGCCAACCCTGAATACCCTAAGGGATACAAAGCAAGGCATGAACGAAGACGTGCATGCCTTCATTATAAGATGGAGGTCTCTTTTAGGCCAAGTGCGAGAGCCTATATCCGAAGGATGCGCAGTAATGCTCATCCTGGATAATTTCAAAAGCGAGTTAAAAACCCTTCTCTCGCTCCATGAGATTTCAACTTTCCATAAGTTGATCAAAAAGGCCTCCCTTTTCGAAACCAACTTGCGAAAAGGGACATACGACCACTTATGGAAAGGAAGTGCCGTTCCCAAAACGCGTGTGGAAAAGCCCATCGCATATGGGCTGCCCACAACGGACAAAGGGGCAAAGCCCCATAAAATCGCCAATGTCCGGGTGGATCCAGGCATGGCAGGCACTTCTAAAAATTTTGAAAAAATAGAAAATAAGAGAGAACGCAACTTTTCAAAACCAATTGAAAAACGGGAGTACACTCCGCTGGGGCAACCTGTGTCGGAGGTCCTAGACCTCTTACTTGCCCAAGGCATGATCGAACTCCCTGAAATCCCCGAAGGAGTCACGTCCAAAGGGGGGTATTTGAACCGATTTTGCAAGTATCATCGGCTTAAAGGCCATGATACCAAACGGTGCTTCTCTCTTCTAAATAAAATTGAGAACTTGATAGCGGAGGGCCGGCTCCAGGTCACTGCGGAATCTGAGCCACCTCAAGCTATCTTCAAGGAACCCTTTCCCAAACACGCCAGTGGCAGTGGGAAAGGAAAGGAGGTATGTACCCTCACCATTTCCAAGGAACTAGCGCAAAAGCCCGAACCTGGTCGTCCTGCTGGTGCGCCCATCCTTGTATTATACAAGAGGCCCGCACAAGTCGTCATTCGGGGACCATCAAAAGTGGAAACCCCAAAACCAGTTTTGAAAATCCAAGGTTCTCCTCAGCTCATCCTTAGAGCCAAGTCTAGCGCAAACCCTAGGCTGGTCGTGGGGGAAGTCACTAGATCCGGGAGGATCTACCAACCCCCGCACCTTCAAGGTGCTCAAAAGGTGGTCAGTGTGCCTGGCCCCTCAAAAGCATGTATCCCTAGTGGTCTGCCAAAAGCAGATAAGGACAAAATCATCCTAAATCCTTATGATTTCGAAAACCACCTTTCAAAGATTCCTATTCACATGTCTATCCTAGAGCTTATCAAAACCTCGCCTAGGCATAGACTTGTCTTAGAGAAAATTCTAGAAAGGGCCAAGGTTGATTCGAACATAAGTCCGGAATCCTTGTCTGCCCAAGTGGCTTTGTTAGGAGCAAAATCGCCCATCACCTTTTCGGAAGATGATGTAGATAGACCCTACGAAACCCATAACCAGGCCCTGCATATCGAGGTGGTTCTAAACAACCACTCTCTGGACAGGTGCCTAGTCGATGGTGGGGGAGGGCTCAACATCCTTCCACTTCACGTGGCGTACAAAATCGGAGTCACCTTGACTTCAATGAACCCAAGCCCCATCGTTATCACTGGATACGATGGGAATGCGTCTAGGCCTTTAGGATCCATCGAACTCCCAATGGAAACGGGAGGGATCGAACACACGGGGGTGTTCCATGTCTTGGACATCCACCCCCATTATAACCTGTTGCTGGGAAGACCCTGGATACACAGTTTGTGCGCTGTGCCATCCACCTTCCACAAGTGTGTCAAAATCCCTTTTAGGGACCAAGTCGTAGTGATCCTAGGTGAGAGTCACCCACAACTTCAGGGGATCATAAACTCCCCTTGTTTATCAAGCTCCCAGGCCCAAGAGGCTAACCTGGGGCAAATTATGGTTGAGCCACCTCGGCTCGTGTTGAACAACCCTAGGAAGGTTGTATGTGTGAAGGGGCCGCCTAAAGCAGGCCCCCTCCCGACTCTAATCCTCCTAGGAAAACCCAAGCGTTCCCTATTTCCAAAACCCCTGGACAAAAGGCCATACGAGCCTAATATGGACGATAGCATGTTCCAGGACCACGACTTATATCCCATCTTTTCAAAAAACAAAAGGTCGTGGAACATGTTATTGAACATGGGCTACACGCCCTACAAAAGTCTAGGGGCACAAAACCAGGGTCTCCTAGAGCCCATCCTTCCTAGGGCCAACCCAAGCCGATATGGGATCGGCTATACTCCCCGAATACCGCCGGAGCCACCCCCTGTGACCACCTGGGTCAAGGGTGCCCCGGAGCCTGTCTTAGAAGAGACCTATGGTTTAGACCTCCTATTCCGAGTCTAACCCATAGTGTTTTCCCTTTGTAGGTATGACGGAAGATCCCTTTTTCTAAAAATACCAAAAACATTTGAAAACTTAAAATCCAAAAAAATCAAAAAAACAAGAAAAACCAAAAACAGTGGAAAAGCAAAAACTCGAAAAAAGTGTGCTTTGTATAGTTCCCAAAGTTCTTGTTTTACAAAAACCCAAAAAAATCGAAAAGTTGGAAAATACCAAAAAGATTTTGTACATAGTTGCTCCTGGTATGACTTTGGCGAAAGAAAAGGATTGCGAAAGAGACGTTGTCTGCATAGCCAGACCAAAAATTTCGAAATCACTTGAAAATCCAAGTACAAAACCAGGTTATTTTGAAAACCACGCATCAAGTTCCCTCGGGTCTAAAGCCCACGAGAATGATCAAAGCCCAGAAGTGGATCCCCTTGAGGAAGATCCCACTTCTGAGCTCCCAGAATTTCATAGAATTCTCGATTTTGAAAGACCTTCCCAATCAGTAGGAGGAGATTTCGTAGAGGTGAACCTAGGGGATGATTCCAATCCCAAGACCATCAAAATAGGCGCATGCTTGCATGAAACTGAAAAGTTAGCATTCATTGCATTTCTACGAACCTATTTAGATGTGTTTGCATGGACGTATGAAGACATGCCGGGCATAGATCCCAGCATAGTCGAGCATCGTCTTCCCTTAGATGTAGGTGTAAAACCAATAAAGCAGAAGCTTAGGAAAATACACCCGAATGTACACACGCAAGTCAAAGAGGGTTTAGAAGATCTGCTAAAAGCCGGATTTATAAAACCCATTGCGTATTCTGATTGGTTGTCAAATATCGTTGTAGTTCGAAAAACCAATGGGAAAATTCGAATATGCATCGATTTCAGAAACCTGAATAAAGCCACTCCAAAGGATAATTATCCTTTACCAAACATAGATTTGATAGTCGATAGTACTGCAAATCATGAAATGTTTTCATTTATGGATGGCTATTCAGGCTATAACCAAATCAAACTAAGTCCACGAGATCAGGGTAAGACCGCCTTCACAACCCCATGGGGCACGTACTGCTATACAGTCATGCCCTTTGGTTTGAAAAACGCCGGCGCAACATACCAACGAGCCATGAACACGATCTTCCATGATCAAATTCACGAGCTTGTAGAAGTGTATGTAGATGATCTCTTGGCGAAATCCAAAACCCGATGCACCCATATCGAATGTTTACAAAAGATTTTCGAAAGGCTTAGGCTTTACAAAGTAAAGCTAAACCCTCAAAAATGTGTGTTCGGGGTAGAATCAGGGAAGCTTCTAGGCTTTATGGTGAGCCAAAGGGGAATAGAAGTCGACCCCTCTAAGTGTCGAGCCATCATAGACATGGCTCCACCCTCCAATCTCACCCAAGTCCGTAGCCTCCAGGGTCGATTACAATCTGTGCGCCGATTCATATCGAATCTGGCAACTAGATGCGAACCCTTCAACAAACTGTTGAGGAAGGGTACGAAATTCTTATGGGATGACGAATGCCAAAAGTCCTTCGAGAGACTAAAGGCATACTTGGTTAATCCCCCCGTTTTGAATCCTCCAAAGCAAGGAAAACCGCTTTTATTATACATCTCCGTGCATGTAAACGCTTTAGGAGCCCTGTTGGCTCAATACGAGGATGACACCCATAAGGAGTATGCCATCTACTATATTTCGAAAACTCTCTTGGCTTATGAACGAAATTATCAAGCCATGGAGAAGACGTGCCTGGCCCTAGTCTGGGCCTGCCAGAAATTCAGACACTACTTCCTAGATCATGAGATCTGGATAGTGTCCAAGCTTGATCCAATCAAGCACTTGTTCGAAAAACCCATTCTCACAGGTAGATTGGGCAAATGGCAACTCCTTCTAATGGAGTATGATCTAAAATATCATCACCAGATCTCCGTTAAGGGGCAAGCCCTAGCAGATTACGTGGCTGACTTCCCCTTGGAGGACGCATATCCCACTCTTGTCGAAATGCCTGATGAAGGCATATTGCAAAACCATTTTCAAAACCACATTTTGGCAAATTCTTTTGAAAACCAAGTGTGGAAGATGCACTTCGACGGGGCACGAAACCAACGAGGGGCTGGTGCCGGGATCATCCTAATCTCCCCTGAAAAGGGTGAGATTCCCATAGCGGTCCGCTTAGATTTCGAATGTTCCAACAACGTAGCTGAGTATGAAGCACTCATACGAGGCTTAAGGATTTCGAAAACTCTAGGGGCATCATGCATCGAGGTCTTTGGAGATTCGCTCCTTGTCATAAATCAGGTTTTAAAAATTTGGCAAGTACGTAATGAGAAACTACTTCCATACCACGAGTTGGCCACTCGATTGGTCCAATCCTTCCAGTCGTGTAAGCTCACACACGTGGGAAGAGAGGACAATGGCATCGCCGATGCCCTCTCCTCCTTGGGTTCAGCCCTGAAGGTCGATCCCATTTCAGGGACCAGATCTTTGGAAATATGGCATGCGCCCCATCCATCCACACACGACTTGGATATTTGCCAAAACAACCCAGAGTCTATTGAAAAACCCTGGTTCTATGACATAAAACAATTTTTAGAAAATGGGGGATTCACTGAGGATGCCACATCCAAAGATAGGGCATTCATTCGTAAGATTTCGACCCGATACACCATTCTGGGTGGGGTCTTATACAAAAAGAGTTTTACCGGCATTCTGCTTAGATGTATCGACCTAGAGGAGGCTAGGATAGTGATGCACGAGTTCCACGATGGAGAATGTGGAGGTCATGTTAATGCCAACATGATGGCGATGAAAATACTTAGAGGGGGTTATTTTTGGTCCACCCTGAAAAAGGATTGTCACGATCATGTTAGGAAGTGTCATCCATGTCAAGTGCATGGGCACGCCATTCATATCCCTTCATCTGCATTGCATTCCGTGGTCAGCCCCTGGCCATTTACCATGTGGGCGTTTGACATTGTAGGCCCCATATTTCCAAAGGCCTCGAATGGGCATCGTTTTATTTTAGCAGCCACGGAGTATTTCTCCAAGTGGGTGGAAGCCATTTCCCTAACGAATGTAATGGGGCAACATGTGGTGGCTTTCATCCGGAGGAATATCTTGGCTCGATTTGGGGTTCCACGAGACCTTGTGTCTGATAATGGTACCCCATTCAAGAACGAGCGGATGGTTAAGTTGTGCAACACGTATGGCATAACTCACCACTTCTCCTCGCCCTACTACCCTCAAGGCAACGGCCAAGCCGAAGCCACAAACAAGACTCTCATTGGTATCATTGAGAAGACCTTAGAGAAGGGTAGGAGGTGGCATGAGAAGCTGGATGAAGCCTTATGGGCTTATAGGACTTCCATCCGGACTCCCACGAATGCCACACCATTCGAATTGGTCTATGGCACAAACGCCATTCTTCCCATTCATACCCAACTGCATTCATTCCATACATCCATTGCACTCGACCTCCCCCTAGAGACGCTTCAACATGCTAGGATGGCCGAACTAGATTTGCTAGATGAGAGGCGACTCCTTGCTATGGATCATGCTCGTGCATACCGGCAAAGGATAGCCCGACATTATAGCAAACACATGAGACCTCGCCACTTTGAAGTGGGAGATCTGGTCTTAAAAACCATCCATCATCGTGGCCCACACCCCCTAGGCAAGTGGCGCCCCAACTGGGATGGACCCTATGTTGTACGAGCAACCACTACGAACAATTCGTATTGGTTGATCGATGTAGAAGGTAGGAATTTAGCAGATCCTATCAATATTCAATACTTAAAGAAGTATCATGTGTAGGATCTGGATTAAATTCCAGTTTTCAAAAATTTGATAGGGATAGCTGCCCTGAGACGTGTGAATAAGGTGCAAAAGCAATTCGTGTGACCCTAAGTGAGAGAATTCACACTTGTGAAAGAGTGGAGTTTCAAAATCGTGGTTACATTTCAAAATCCTTCATCTTACAAAGAAAGGCCTAGTTCAACATAGCAAGATACTTGCAAGTAGTACGTGCTATTTCTAAATAGGCTGATCTGGAATGGATCGAGTGTAGGCTTGGGATAAGTCATCCCCTCTTCTTTTCTCCTTCCAAAAGGAAAACAAAGGCCCAAATCAAAAGGGAATTTCCCATTTAAAGTCTCTTTCCAAAAGAAAGAAACCAGACTTGAAAAAGAAAAATCGATTCTCTTATAAAAAGAGGGATTAAAGAAAAAATACTCCCAAAGGGAGACCCTCTCTAAAAAAAAAAGGGAAAAAGAGGCCAAAAAGCTCAAAAAGAGCAGTTTTCCGCCTTCTATGCCTTAAACCACGGGACGCTTCAGAAGGGACCGTGGTATCTCTTTCCCATCCCTGGCTTATCCCAAGCTCAAGCATGGTTCATTTCGAGGAATCCTAAAGTAAAAATAGGATTTACTTACTTGAATTTCATCTTGTTTGAGAATTCGACCTTTCGAGTAAGGCGTAGGGATTTGAAATGAAGCTTGTTTTCTTATAAAATCTCCGCTAAATAAGCGAGTGTTAAGACTCAAACAAAGGCAAGCACGAAGAGCTCAAGATCCTTAGGATCGAGGCTCAAGACAGTTGTCCCTTTTGTAAATAGCTTTTGTAAATAAGTTTTGAAAACCGAACATCGAACAGCATAGGGTTTTTGCTCACTTTGAGCAGTAGGCCTTGTAAGTCTCTAGAGTTCGATCACACCTGGTCTCTGGGAGGTCGCCACTCTTGGCACCACACCCATGTCATCTGCATTCCACGCACGGTACTTGCATGAACATGATCCCATTTAGGACCAGATTCCATAGTGTAACCCTTTGGCGTGATATCTCCTCCTACCAGAGTTTGTAAAATTGAGATTTTGCTAAAATGGGATGATCCCCATATTCTTCGTGGCTAGATCTAGGGAGACATTAAAAGGGGTGTTTGTCATCTTTGCCCTTATCCAAATCTATTTGGACAAGGCCAAAGAGGGGCATCTGTAAACACCCCGAAATCCCACGAATTTCTCAAAACCCATCTGGTTTTATACAAGCAGCCCCAAAGGGCCATTTTGAGTTTGGAAACCCAGGAGCCTTCCAAACCAACCCTGTGTATATGTTTCAAACTTTATCTTTCAAAAACATATGATATAGCTTTTGAAAACCCTTTTAAAACATGTATTTAAACCCCGAAGTGGCTTGGCTCGATCAAGACAGGACCAGGAGAGCCAAGAAGAGCCCGGAACCGGAGCACCTGTCAAGCCCGGCGCAGCAACTCTTGCATCTGATTCACATCCCAGGATCTCGAACGTCCAAGACCCTGTTCTTATCAAAAAAGCATTTGAAGTCATCTCCGGAAGGCAGAAACGGAGGCGGACGACTATGTTGGCGAAGACCCAACGCAGACGGAGTACTGATGCTGTCAGGCCCCGCACGAATCGTCCGTCTCGAACCCAGCTCGAAGGAGTCAGAGTTCAGTTTGGATTGGATCTGGACCATATATATCCAGATTCCAATCCAAACCCATATGTGGACTTGGATTTGGATTTGGATCCAGAGATCCAATCCAATATCCATATCCATGGCCCACATCACCTTCTCATAAATGGAGGTGGGGCCCACTTGAAATTCACGTGGGATATTGGGCATGAGAGAGAGTGGGGGTGATAAATATCAAGAGTGTTGTATTAAGCTTGACTTGTGTGTCAAGTTTGGGTTTAATCTTGTGGTTTAGCCTAATTGAGTGGGTTTAAGCTTGTAATTAGCTAAAACCTAACCTAGGGCTGCACCAACATGGGGTGATCAAGGTCTATGGGCCATGCTAAGGGAGCTCCTTCACCTAAACCTAACCCAAAATGCCTAAACCTAGCCTAAACCCCTAATCCACCCCTAATTTGAACCTAATCACCTAACCCACTTCCCTAATCCCGGCCTAATCCCAACCTAATCACCTAACCCACTCCCCTAATCCTTCCCTAAACCTAGATTAATTTCCCTAAACCTAGCCTAAACCTAGCCTAAACCACCTAACCTAGCTCACTAAACCTCACCCTAAAACCCAACCACCTAACCTAGCCCTAAACCCCTAAACCACCCTTAGCCCACGATTTTCCCAAACCCCTAGTTTTAAAATATCTGGCCCAATCCCATCCAGCCCACCTTATCTACATACTACCCTACCTAAACCACCTAACCACTACCCACAACCCAGCCCTAACCGACCTACCCATCCCCTATTTAAACCCCCCCCCCATTGTGGGCGGGTTTTCCAAGTGGGAACCACTCCACCACCCAGCCGGGCCCTCTCCTTCTCCCATCTCTCACCCGTCTTCCCAGCAGCTCCAGCCCCACCAGCCGCCACCTGCTCCTCCACTCTCCATCTTCCGTCCATCATCACTGCCCCCCCAGCCGGACACCACCACCTCACTCAGCCGGGCCCTCTCCTTCTCCCATCTTCCACCAGCCGACAACCACCTTTGCCGCCACTCCTTCCCATTCGGTAAGTCCCCCTAACTCCCTCAAAACCACTCTCTACCACCTCTCCACTCTTAGCCACCCATCTCCCCTTTAGCTCAGCACCTTTGCCGCCACCATCTAAGCCTAGCCGAACCTAGGATAACCCAAGTGGCTGGCCACTACTTAGCCACCACCTCCCATTCGGCCAACCCCCCCCTAGGTGTCCTGTTTGGCCTTCCCACTAGCTCACCTTTTAGGGCCAGTTTCCCTTAGTACCTAACTTCCCTAGTGACCCTAAGACCCACTTAGTCAGCCACTCTAGACTCCCTACTTGGAGGCGCCGCCTACTTGCCACCGGCCCCCTTCGAGGCGTCCATCCCGCGCCCATTTGCAGCCGGCCAGCACTCTTGGTCACGTACCTTCGCGGAGCTCCCGTTTGCAGCCCAAAGCCAAGGCCACGCTCAAGCAAGACCTCTACGGACCAGCTACTTGTAAGTTTCTAAACTCGGTCTTTGATCATACACTTGCTTGAAATTCAATTTGATACGGGGTTGTAATAACGGAGCGTAGTCTCCCCCCCGCTTGTAATAACGTGGCTTGGCACAACCACACACGTGCACTCTCTTAGTCGTGCACAATTTCAAACACACACGGGCCTAATCAGCCCCTAATATATAAGTATACGTATATATTTCATTTCCGAAGGGTTTTGTTTAAGTTGGGTGTGTTGTCTTTCAATTTAAACACTCTCACACACATTGAGCTTTCGCTCTTATTTGAAAGACCCAAGTAAGGGCCGACCTATACTATTTGGGTTTCATTTCATGTCGTGTGAGTAAGTCTTTCAATTTAAACACTCTCACACACATTGAGCTTTCGCTCTTATTTGAAAGACCCAAGTAAGGGCCGACCTATACTATTTGGGTTTCATTTCTTGTCGTGTGAGTAGTCTTTCAATTCAAGCACTTTCACACACATTGAGCCTTCGCTCTTACTCCCAAGACCTTAGTCAAGGCCATATTGCAGTTATATTTGGGTTTCATTTATGTCGTGTGTGTAGTACTTCAATTCAAGCACTCTCACACACATTGAGCCTTCGCTCTTACTCCCAAGACCTTAGTCAAGGCCATACTGCAATTTATATTTGGGTTTAATTTCATGTCGTGTGTGTCAGTCTTTCAATTCAAACACGCACCCACATTGAGCCTTCGCTCTTATTTGCAAGACCCGAGTAAGGGCTCATATACATAAGATATATACATATCTCCCTTCGGTTATTTCCCTTCGGTTATTTCCCTTCGGTTATTTCCCTTCTGTTATTTCCCTTCAGCATTGTCTTTACATTTCGGGTTTTCCCTTTGGAGTAGCGTGAGTTTGCATTGCATCTACGCCATACCACGAGGTAGGACGCATATTGCATCGAAGCAACCCCCGCTCGAATTCGCCCATGTAGTGGAGTGTTCATAACACACAAACTAGGCGACCCAAAAAGGGATAAAAGAAAAGACTTAGGCACGTGCAAATCCACGTGATCTAAAAACATGCAATCGCATCTTAAAGACCCGAAATAGACACCTCAAACCGTTCCGTAGACTTTCTCCCCAAAAACTCGATTTTTGCAAAAGCGTACAGACTGACCCTTGCGCATCGGTGCAAGAAGGTCTGCGACGACAAGAGCTCACTTGCTCACAGTCGCCACGTTTAGAAGTCAGTATTGATATATCTTCGCTAGTTTAAGTAAGCTAGCTGGCACGCCCTATTTGTATATCTAGGCCTTAGACGCACGATAAGATCCACTCCAAGCCACGAAAGGGGCGAAGGGGCCCCTCCTAAAAACCAGCCCACCTTATCACCACACCACCACCACCTAAACCACCTAACCACCCTCCTAATACCAGCCCCAACCGCCCTTCAAAAAGCTATAAAACCCCCCCTAGTGGGCGGGTTTTTGGAGCTTTTTGGGACCATGGCCTCTCCAACTTTCCAGCCCATCTCTCCCAGCGACCCCAGCCACCTTCCAGCCAAGTCTTCCACCTGCACCACCGCCACTCACCACCAAACTCCTCCTACACCACCACTTCCAGCCGGCCAGCCTCCCGTCGCCACCATCTCCCGGCTGCATCCTGCACATCCAAGACACCCGGCTGCCCCTCTTCCATCCACCGCCTCTCCTCATTACCCGGTTAGTACCTCAGCTTCACTCTACCTCTTCTTCACTCCCCCTCCACTCTCAACCACCTACACCACCACCACATCACCCCAACACCACCTATCCGCCATCCTTACCCATTCCGCCAGACCTTAGCCACTTCAACCACCCACGTTGAACCACTTCCCCTAGCAATACCCGACCACTCCACTTAGCTCCCTAAGACCTGCCCATATCACTTCCCACCAGCCCCTAACTCCACCTTACCCCACACCCTAGCTAGCTCCCTTCCCATCCTCACCATTACCTAGCCACCCTAGCAACCACCACCACCAAGCTTCCCTTAGTCGGCCACTCCAACCGACTGTACCAAACCCACTCGACCAGCCATTCATCTCCCTTAGGCACTCCCTTAGGCTCCCCTTTAGCACTACCTACCTTAATACCAGCCCATCCTCTAGTGACCCTACTTAGTCACCTTAACCCAAAGCACCAAGTTCGACACCTTCCTAGCAGTCGGCCACCTTCAAGGCGCCTTTCCCGTGCACCTAAGGCACTCGGCCAACACCTCCCCTTGCCGTTCAACAGAATAAAGAGAAAAGAAGCTACGCCCTGTCTGATTTCCTTCCTATGGATTACGAAACAGACAGTGACGATGAAATACCGAACTTCCATCAGTATGATGGCATGGGAGACCCTAGGTCTCACTTGCAACTTTTCTCGCGTCGAGCCCATAAGAAGAAAAAGGACTCGATGAAATGGGTGTATTGGTTCCCTTTATCCCTTAAAGGCACAGTTGCCAAATGGCTGGCTTTCTACGACTTAAGCCAGTTCGCTACTTTTGAAGAGTTAGTGAACTGCTTCATGCAAAGATTTGCACATAACGTAGAAGTCACGCCAACTCTGAATACTTTAAGGGATACAAAGCAAGGCATAAACGAAGACGTACATGCCTTCATTATATAATGGAGGTCACTTTTGGGCCAAGTGCGAGAGCCCATATTCGAAGGATGCGCAGTCATGCTCATCTTGGATAACTTTAAAAGCGAGTTAAAAACCCTTCTCTCACTCCATGAGATCTCAACTTTCCATAAGTTGATCAAAAAAGCATCCCTTTTCGAAACAAACTTGAGAAAAGGAACATACGATGACTTATGGAAAGGAAGTGCCGTTTCTAAAACCCGCTTGGAAAAGCCCATCACTTATGGGCTACCCATGATGGACAAAGGGGCAAAGCCCCATAAAATCGCCAATGTCCGGGTGGATCCAGGTGTGGCAGGCACTTCCAAAATTTTTGAAAATATAGAAAACAAAAGGGAGCGAACCTTTCAAAAGCCAATTGAAAAACGGGAATACACTCCATTGGGGCAACCTGTGTCGGAGGTCCTAGACCTCCTACTTGCCCAGGGCATGATAGAACTTCCCGAAATCCCCAAAGGAGTCACTTCCAAAGGGGGATATTTAAATCAATTTTGTAAGTATCATCGGCTCAAAGGCCATGATACCAAACGTTGTTTCTCCCTTGTAGACGCGCGAAAATCCCCGCCTCTTCGCCTTTTTCAGGGCTTGGAGCGGATCCTCTCGTGTGTCTAAGGCCTATGTATGCAAACAGGGCGTGCCAGCTAGCTTACCTAAGCTAGCGAAGATATTTTTAACACTGACTTCTAAACGTGGCGACTGTGAGCAAGTAAGCTCTTGTCGTCGCACACCTTCTTGCACCGATGCGCAAGGGTCAGTCTGTACGCTTTGCAAAAATCGAGTTTTTGGAGAGAAAGTCTACGAAGCGGTTCGAGGTGTTTATTTCGGGTCTTTAAAATGCGATTGCATGTTTTAGATCACGTGGATTTGCACGTGCCTAAGTCTTTTCTTTTATCCCTTTTCGGGCCACCTAGTTTGTGTGTTATGAACACTCCACTACATGGGCGAATTCGAGCGGGGCTTGCTTCGATGCAATATGCGTCCTACCTCGTGGTATGGCGTAGATGCAATGCAAACTCACACTACTCCAAAGGGAAAACCCGAAATGTAAAGACAATACTAAAGGGAAATAACTGAAGGGAAATAACCGAAGGGAAATAACCGAAGGGAAATAACCGAAGGGAAATATGTATATATGATATGTATATGAGCCCTTACTCGGGTCTTGCAAATAAGAGCGAAGGCTCAATGTGGGTGCGTGCTGGAATTGAAAGACTTACACACACGACATGAAATTAAACCCAAATATAAATTGCAGTATGGCCTAGACTAAGGTCTTGGGAGTAAGAGCGAAGGCTCAATGTGTGTGAGAGTGCTTGAATTGAAAGACTACCTACACGACATAAATGAAACCCAAATATAACTGCAATAAGGCCTTTACTAAGGTCTTGGGAGTAAGAGCGAAGGCTCAATGTGTGTGAAAGTGCTTGAATTGAAAGACTTACTCACACGACATGAAATAAAACCCAAATAGTATAGGTCGGCCCTTACTTGGGTCTTTCACATGATACTTCTTTAAGTATTGAATATTGATAGGATCTGCCAAATTCCTACCTTCTACATCGATCAACCAATACGAATTGTTCGTAGTGGTTGCTCGTACAACATAGGGTCCATCCCAGTTGGGGCGCCACTTGCCTAGGGGGTGTGGGCCACGATGGTGGATGGTTTTTAAGACCAGATCTCCCACTTCAAAGTGGCGAGGTCTCATGTGTTTGCTATAATGTCGGGCTATCCTTTGCCAGTATGCACGAGCATGATCCATGGCAAGGAGTCGCCTCTCATCTAACAAATCTAGTTCAGCCATCCTAGCATGCTGAAGCGTCTCTAGGGGGAGGTCGAGTGCTATGGATGTATGAAATGAATGCAGTTGAGTATGAATGGGAAGAATGGCGTTTGTGCCATAGACCAACTCGAATGGTGTGGCATTTGTGGGAGTCCGGATGGAAGTCCTATAAGCCCATAAGGCTTCATCCAGCTTCTCGTGCCACGTCCTACCCTTCTCTAAGGTTTTCTCAATAATACTAATGAGAGTCTTGTTTGTGGCTTCGGCTTGGCCGTTGCTTGAGGGTAGTAGGGCGAGGAGAAGTGGTGAGTTATGCCATACATGTTGCACAACTTAACCATCCGCTCGTTCTTGAATGGGATACCATTATCAGACACAAGGTCTCGTGGAACCTCAAATCGAGCCAAGATATTCCTCCGGATGAAAGCCACCACATGTTGCCCCATTACATTGGTTAGGGAAATGGCTTCCACCCACTTGGAGAAATACTCCGTGGCTGCTAAAATAAATCGATGCCCATTCGAGGCCTTTGGAAATATTGGGCCTACGATGTCAAACGCCCACATGGTAAATGGCCAGGGGCTGACCACGGAATGCAATGCAGATGAAGGGATATGAATGGCGTGCCCATGCACTTGACACGGATGACACTTCCTAACATGATCATGACAATCCCTTTTCAGGGTGGACCAAAAATAGCCCCCTCTAAGTATTTTCATTGCCATCATGTTGGCATTAACATGACCTCCACATTCTCCATCGTGGAACTCGTGCATCACTATCCTAGCCTCCTCTAGGTCGATACACCTAAGCAGAATGCCGATAAAACTCTTTTTGTATAAGACCCCACCCAGAATGGTGTATCGGGTCGAAATCTTACGAATGGATGCCTTATCTTTGGATGTGGCATCCTCGGTAAATCCCCCATTTTCTAAAAATTGTTTTATGTCATAGAACCAGGGTTTTTCAATGGACTCTGGGTTGTTTTGGCAAATATCCGAGTCGTGTGTGGATGGGTGGGGCGCATGCCATATTTCCAAAGATCTGGTCCCTGAAATGGGATCGACCTTCAGGGCTGAACCCAAGGAGGAGAGGGCATCGGCGATGCCATTGTCCTCTCTTCCTACGTGTGTGAGTTTACACGACTGGAAGGATTGGACCAATCGAGTGGCCAACTCGTGACATGGAAGTAGTTTCTCATTTCGTACTTGCCAAATTTTTAAAACTTGGTTTATGACAAGGAGCGAATCTCCAAAGACCTCGATGCATGATGCCCCTAGAGTTTTCGAAATCCTCAAGCCTTGTATGAGTGCTTCATACTCAGCTACGTTGTTGGAACATTCGAAATCTAAGCGGACTGCTATGGGAATCTCGCCCTTTTCAGGGGAGATTAGGATGACCCCTGCACCAGCCCCTCGTTGGTTTCGTGCCCCGTCGAACTGCATCTTCCACACTTGGTTTTCGAAAGAATTTGCCAAAATGTGGTTTTGAAAGTGGTTTTGCAATATGCCTTCATCAGGCATTTCGACAAGAGTGGGATATGCGTCCTCTAAGGGGAATTCAGCCATGTAATCTGCTAGGGCTTGCCCCTTAATGGAGATCTGGTGATGGTATTTCAGATCATACTCCATTAGAAGGAGCTGCCATTTGCCCAATCTACCCGTGAGAATGGGTTTTTCGAACAAGTGCTTGATTGGATCAAGCTTGGACACTATCCAGATCTCATGATCTAGGAAATAGTGTCTGAATTTCTGGCAGGCCCAGACTAGGGCCAAGCACGTCTTCTCCATGGCTTGATAATTTCGTTCATAAGCCGAGAGAGTTTTCGAAATATAGTAGATGGCATACTCCTTATGGGTGTCATCCTCGTATTGAGCCAACAGGGCTCCTAAAGCATTTACAAGCACGGAGATGTATAATAAAAGCGGTTTTCCTTGCTTTGGAGGATTCAAAACGGGGGGATTAACCAAGTATGCCTTCAGTCTCTCGAAGGACTTTTGGCATTCGTCATCCCATAAGAATTTCGTACCCTTCCTCAACAATTTGTTGAAGGGTTCGCATCTAGTTGCCAGATTCAATATGAATCGGCGCACGGATTGTAATCAACCCTGGAGGCTACGGATTTGGGTGAGATTGGAGGGTGGAGCCATGTCTATGATAGCTCGACACTTAGAGGGGTCGACTTCTATTCCCCTTTGGCTCACCATAAAGCCTAGAAGCTTCCCTGATTTTACCCCAAACACACATTTTTGAGGGTTTAGCTTTACTTTGTAAAGCCTAAGCCTTTCGAAAATCTTTTGTAACATTCGATATGGGTGCATCGGGTTTTGGATTTTGCCAAGAGATCATCTACATACACTTCTACAAGCTCATGAATTTGATCATGGAAGATCGTGTTCATGGCTCGTTGGTATGTTGCGCCGGCATTTTTCAAACCAAAGGGCATGACTGTATAGCAGTACGTGCCCCATGGAGTTGTGAAGGCGGTCTTACCCAGATCTCGTGGACTTAGTTTGATTTGATTATAGCCTGAATAGCCATCCATGAATGAAAACATTTCATGATTTGCAGTACTATCGACTATCAAATCTATGTTTGGTAAAGGATAATTATCCTTTGGAGTGGCTTTATTCAGGTTTCTGAAATCGATGCATATTCGAATTTTCCCATTGGTTTTTCGAACCACAACGATATTTGACAACCAATCAGAATACGCAATGGGTTTTATAAATCCGGCTTATAGCAGATCTTCTAAACCCTCTTTGACTTGCGTGTGTATATTCGGGTGTATTTTCCTAAGCTTTTGCTTTATGGGTTTTACACCAGCATCTAAGAGAAGACGATGCTCGACTATGCTGGGATCTATGCCCGGCATGTCTTCATACGTCCATGCAAACACATCTAAATAGGTTCGTAGAAATGCAATGAATGCTAACTTTTCAGTTTCATGCAAGCATGCGCCTATTTTGATGGTTTTGGGATTGGAATCATCCCCTAGGTTCACCTCTATGAAATCTCCTCCTACTGATTGGGAAGGTCTTTCAAAATCGAGAATTCTATGAAATTCTGGGATCTCAGAAGTGAGATCTTCCTCAAGGGGATCCACTTCTGGGTTTTGATCATTCTCGTGGGCTATAGACCCGAGGGAACTTGATGTGTGGTTTTCAAAATGACCTGGTTTTGTACTTGGATTTTCAAGTGATTTCGAAATTTTTGGTCTGGCTATGCAGACGACGTTTCTTTCGAAATCCTTTCCTTTTGCCAAAGTCCTACCAGGAGCAGCTATGTACAAAATCTTTTTGGTATTTTCCAAATTTTCGATTTTTTTGGGTTTTTGTAAAACAAGAACTTTGGGAACTATACAAAGCACTCTTTTTTCGAGTTTTTGTTTTTCCATTGTTTTTGGTTTTTCTTGTTTTTCGATTTTTTTGATTTTAAGTTTTTCAAATGTTTTTGGTATTTTTAGAAAAGGGATCTTCCGTCATACCTACAAAGGGAAAACACTACGGGTTAGACTCGGAATAGGAGGTCTAAATCGTAGGTCTCTTCTAAGACAGGTTCCGGGGCACCCTTGACCCAGGTGGTCATAGGGGGTGGTTCCGGCAATATTCGGGGAGTATAGCTGATCCCATATCGGCTTGGGTTGGCCCTAGGCAGGATGGGCTCTAGGAGACCCTGGTTTTGTGCCCCTAGACTCTTATAGGGCGTGTAGCCCATGTTCAACAACATGTTCCACGACTTTTTGTTTTTTGAAAAAGTTGGATACAAGTCGTGGTCCTGGAACATGCTATCGTCCATATTAGGCTCGTATGGCCTTTTGTCCAGGGGCTTTGGAAATAGGGAACGCTTGGGTTTTCCTAAGAGGATTAAAGTCGGGAGGGGGCTTGCTTTGGGCGGCCCCTTCACACATACAACCTTCCTAGGGTTGTTCAACACGAGCCGAGGTGGCTCAACCATAATTTGCCCCAGGTTAGCCTCAAGGGCCTGGGAGCTTGATAAACAAGGGGAGTTTATGATCCCCTGAAGCTGTGGGTGACTCTCACCTAGGATCACTACGACCTGGTCCCTAAAAGGGATCTTGACACACCTGTGGAAGGTGGATGGCACAGCGCACAAACTGTGTATCCAGGGCCTTCCCAGCAACAGGTTATAATAGGGGTGGATGTCCAAGACATGGAACACCCCCGTGTGTTCGATCCCTCCCGTTTCCATTGGGAGTTCGATGGATCCTAAAGGTCTAGACGCATTCCCATCGTATCCGGACTTATGTTTGAATCAACCTTGGCCCTTTCTAGAATTTTCTCTACTACAAGTCTATGCCTAGGCGAGGTTTTTATAAGCTCTAGGATAGACATGTGGATAGGAATCTTTGAAAGGTGGTTTTCGAAATCGTAAGGATTTAGGATGACTTTGTCCTTATCTGCTTTTGGCAGACCACTAGGGATACATGCTTTTGAGGGGCCAGGCACACTGACCACCTTTTGAGCACCTTGAAGGTGCGGGGGTTGATAGATCCTCCCGGATCTAGTGACTTCCCCCACAACCAGCCTAGGGTTCGCGCTAAACTTGGCTCTAAGGATGAGCTGAGGAGAACCTTGGATTTTCAAAACTGGTTTTACCAAGGTTTCCACTTTTGGTGGTCCCCGAATGACGACTTGGGCGGGCCTCTTGTATAGTACAAGGATGGGTGCACAAGTAGGTCGACCAGGTTCTGGTTTTTGCGCTAGTTCCTTGGAAATGGTGAGGGTATATACCTCCTTTCCTTTCCCACTGCCACTGGCGTGTTTGGGAAAGGGTTCTTTGAAGATAGCTTGAGGTGGCTCAGGTTCCGCAGTGACTTGGAGCCGGCCTTCTGCTATCAAGTTCTCAATTTTATTTAAAAGAGAGAAGCAGCGTTTGGTATCATGGCCTTTGAGCCGATGATACTTACAAAATCGGTTTAAATACCCCCCTTTGGACGTGACTCCTTTGGGGATTTCAGGGAGTTCTATCATGCCCTGGGCAAGTAAGAGGTCTAGGACCTCCGACACAGGTTGCCCCAGCGGAGTATACTCCCGTTTTTCAACCGGTTTTTGAAAATTGCGTTCTCTCTTATTTTTTAATTTTTCAAAATTTTTGGAAGTGCCCGCCATGCCTAGATCCACCCGGACATTGGCGATTTTATGGGGTTTTGCCCCTTTGTCCGTCGTGGGCAGCCCATATGCGATGGGCTTTTCCAAACGGGTTTTTGGAATGGCACTTCCTTTCCATAAGTGATCGTATGTCCCTTTCGCAAGTTGGTTTCGAAAAGGGAGGCCTTTTTAATCAACTTATGGAAAGTTGAAATCTCATGGAGCGAGAGAAGGGTTTTTAACTCGCTTTTGAAATTATCCAGGATGAGCATTACTGCGCATCCTTCGGATATGGGCTCTCGCACTTGGCCCAAAAGCGACCTCCATCTTATAATGAAGGCATGTACGTCTTCGTTCATGCCTTGCTTTGTATCCCTTAAGGTATTCAGGGTTGGCGTGACTTCTACGTTGTGTGCAAATCTTTGCATGAAGAAGTTCGCTAACTCTTCAAAAGTAGCGAACTGGCTTAAGTCGTAGGAAGCCAGCCATTTGGCAGCTGTGCCTTTAAGGGATAGAGGGAACCAATACACCCATTTCATCGAGTCCTTTTTCTTGTTATGGGCTCGACGTGAGAAAAGCTGCAAGTGAGACCTAGGGTCTCCCATGCCATCATATCGATGGAAGTTCGGTATTTCATCGTCACTGTCTGTTTCGTAATCCATAGGAAGGAAATCAGACAGGGCGTAGCTTCTTTTCTCTTTATTCTACCCTTTCAGCAACTGCTGTAGGGCTTTACGGTCCTTTTGTGTGAAGGACTCGTGGTATTAGTTGCCTTCCATTACGGAGGCCTCTTTTTGCTTGCGAGGTTTTTCAGATTTCTTTTTAGGCCTTTGTTCACCGTTTGATGAACATGAATCGCCTACTTCAGCCTCTTGGCTGAGAGCATCGATTTTGGCCTCAAACTCCCTTCTCAAGTCCTCGATTTCATCTAGTTTTATTTTGTTTTTGAAAATCCTCCTAGAGTGAGAACTTGATGCGCATGAGCCTTGGCTCGATACTTCACTTGGATTGGATTTTGACATGCTTTTCAAGCTTTTTTTTTCAAAATGTCCTAAGTACAAGCAAAGAAAACAAGTTAAAACGACACCTTTTTTACAAAATTTTCGCAATACTAAAACTTAAAACTCGATTTTTGAAAGGCTCACGTCCCACCGGGCGTGCCAATCTCTGTAGACGCACGAAAATCCCCGCCTCTTCGCCTTTTTCAGGGCTTGGAGCGGATCCTCTCGTGTGTCTAAGGCCTATGTATGCAAACAGGGCGTGCCAGCTAGCTTACCTAAGCTAGCGAAGATATTTTTAACACTGACTTCTAAACGTGGCGACTGTGAGCAAGTAAGCTCTTGTCGTCGCAGACCTTCTTGCACCGATGCGCAAGGGTCAGTCTGTACGCTTTGCAAAAATCGAGTTTTTGGGGAGAAAGTCTATGAAGCGGTTCGAGGTGTCTATTTCGGGTCTTTAAAATGCGATTGCATGTTTTAGATCACGTGGATTTGCACATGCCTAAGTCTTTTCTTTTATCCCTTTTCGGGCCACCTAGTTTGTGTGTTATGAACACTCCACTACATGGGCGAATTCGAGCGGGGCTTGCTTCGATGCAATATGCATCCTATCTCGTGGTATGGCGTAGATGCAATGCAAACTCACGCTACTCCAAAGGGAAAACCCGAAATGTAAAGACAATACTGAAGGGAAATAACTGAAGGGAAATAACCGAAGGGAAATAACCGAAGGGAAATATGTATATATGATATGTATATGAGCCCTTACTCGGGTCTTGCAAATAAGAGAGAAGGCTCAATGTGGGTGCGTGCTGGAATTGAAAGACTTACACACACGACATGAAATTAAACCCAAATATAAATTGCAGTATGGCCTTGACTAAGGTCTTGGGAGTAAGAGCGAAGGCTCAATGTGTGTGAGAGTGCTTGAATTGAAAGACTACCCACACGACATAAATGAAACCCAAATATAACTGCAATAAGGCCTTTACTAAGGTCTTGGGAGTAAGAGCGAAGGCTCAATGTGTGTGAAAGTGCTTGAATTGAAAGACTTACTCACACGACATGAAATAAAACCCAAATAGTATAGGTCGGCCCTTACTTGGGTCTTTCAAATAAGAGCGAAAGCTCAATGTGTGTGAGAGTGCTTGAATTGAAAGACTTACTCACACGACATGAAATGAAACCCAAATAGTATAGGTCGGCCCTTACTTGGGTCTTTCAAATAAGAGCGAAAGCTCAATGTGTGTGAGAGTGCTTGAATTGAAAGACAACGCACCCAACTTAAGCAAAACCCTTCAAAATGAAAATATATATATACTTATGTATTGGGGCTGATTAGGCCCGTGTGTGTTTAAAATCGTGCACGACTAAGAGAGTGCACGTGTGTGGGTGTGCCAAGCCACGTTATTACAAGCGGGGGGAGACTATGCTTCGTTATTACAACCCCGTATCAAATTGAATCTCAAGCAAGTATACAACTAAAGACCGAGTTTAGGCACTTACGAGTAGCTGGTCCGTAGAGGCCTTGCTTGAGCGTGGACTTGGCCTTCGCCTTGGGCTGCAAACGGGAGCTCCGCGAGGATGGGTAAACAAAGGTGCTGGTCGACTGCAAGTGGGGCACGGGATAGGCGCCTCAAAGGTGGCCGGTTGCAAGTGGGTGTCGCCTTGATGTGGGCGATTAAAGGGGTGGGCCTAGTGAGTGTTTAGGGTCACTAGGAGAGTCGAGTGTTTAGGGTCACTAGGGGAGTCGAGGGCTTAGGGAAGGTGGACCTAAAAGGGGAGTTTATGGGAAGGCCTTAGGAAGTCTAATAGGGTGGCCGGGTGTAATTAGGGGAGTTAGGTAGTGGCGAATGGCTGGGGCAGCTAAGTGAAAAGGGTGGTGACAAAGGGCTGAGACGATGATAGGGTGGGTGGCTAGGAGTGGAGAGGGAGTAGAGAAGGATTTAGGGAGAGTTGGGGATGCTTACCGAATGGGGAGAGGCGGTGGATGGAAGAGAGAAGCAGCCGGATGTGGGAGCTCGGCTGGTTCGGTTGGGTGAAGAGAGTGATGATGGAGGGGGCTTCGGCTGGAACGGTGGTGGCGGTGGTGGTGCTGGTGGTGCTGCAGGTGTAGCTTGGAGAAGTGGAGAGTGGTCCCGGCTAGGTTAGGAAATGGGAGGAAGAGAGGGCCCGGCTGGTGAGGTGAGGGTTCCTAGCTTGCAAAACCCGCCCCCAAGGGGGGGGGGTTAAATAGGGGATGGGTAGGTCGGTTAGGGCTGGGCTTGGGGTAGTGGTTAGGTGGTTTAGGTAGGGTGGTATGTAGATAAGGTGGGCTGGAAAGGGTTGGGCCAGATATTTTGAAAACTAGGGGTTTGGGTAGATTGTGGGCTAGGGGTGGTTTAGGGGTTTAGGGCTAGGTTAGGTGGTTGGGTTTTAGGGTGAGGTTTAGTAAGCTAGGTTAGGTGATTAGGCTAGGTTTAGGCTAGGATTAGGGAAATTAATCTAGGTTTAGGGCAGGATTAGGGAAGTGGGTTAGGTGATTAGGTTGGGATTAGGATGGGATTAGGGAAGTGGGTTAGGTGATTAGGTTCAGATTAGGGGTGGATTAGGGGTTTAGGCTAGGATTAGGGGTTTTGGGTTAGGTTTAGGTGAAGGAGCTCCCTTTGCATGGCCCATAGACCTTAGCCACCTCATGTTGGTGCAGCCCTAGGTTAGGTCTTAGCTAATTACAAGCTTAAACCCACTCAATTAGGCTAACCCACATGATTAAACCCAAACTTGACACACAAGTCAAGCTTAATTACAACACTCTTGATATTTTCCATCCCCACTCTCTCTCATGCCCAATATCCCACGTGAATTTCAAGTGGGCCCCACCTCCATTTATGAGAAGGTGATGTGGGCCATGGATATGGATATCGGATTGGATTTCTGGATCCAAATCCAAATCCAAGTCCACATATGGGTTTGGATTGGGATCTGGATATATATGGTCCAGATCCAATCCAAACTGAACTCTGACTCCTTCGAGCTGGGTTCGAAACGGACGATCTGTGCGGGGCCTAACAGCATCAGTACTCCGTCTGCGTTGGGTCTTCGCCAACATGGTCGTCCGCCTCCGTTTCTGCCTTCAAGAGATGACTTCAAATGATATTTTGATAAGAACAGGGTTTTGGACGTTCGAGATCCTAGGGGTGTGAATGTGATACAAGAGTTGTTGTGTCGGGCTCGACATGTGCTCCGGTTCCGGGCTCTTCTTAGCTCTCCTAGTCTTGTCTTGATCGGGCCAAGCCGCTTCGGGGTTTTAAAACATGTTTTTAAAAAGGTTTTAAAAGCTATATTGTATGTTTTCGAAATATAGAGTTCAAAACGTATGTACAGGGTTGTCTGGAAGGCTCCTGGGTTTCCAAACTCACAAATGGCCCTTTGGGGCTGCTTTTACAAAACCAGGTTTGTTTAAGAAATTCGTGGGATTTCGGGGTGTTTATATCCCTTTTAAATAAAATTGAGAACTTGATAGCGGAGGGCCGGCTCCAGGTCACTGCGGAACCTGAGCCACCTCAAGCTATCTTCAAAGAACCCTTTCCCAAGCATGCCAGTGGCAGTGGGAAAGGAAAGGAGGTATGTGCCCTCACCTTTTCAAAGGAACTAGCGCAAAAATCTGAGTCTGGTTGACCCACTTGTGTGCCCACTCTTGTACTGTACAAGAAGCCCGCCCAAGTTGTCATCCGGGGACCACCAAGAGCTGAATCCCCGGCTAAACCAGTTTTGAAACTTCAAGGTGCTCCTCAACTCATACTTAGAGCCAAGATTAGCGCGAACCCTAGGCTGGTCGTGGGGGAAGTGACTAGATCCGGGAGGATCTACTAACCCCCGCACCTACAAAGTGCTAAAAAGGTGGTTAGTGTGCCTGGCCCCTCAAAAGCATGTATTCCTGGAGTTCTGCCAAAAGTAGACAAGGATAAAGTCATCCTAAATCCTTATGACTTCGAAAACCACCTTTCAAAGATTCCTACCCACATGTCTATCCTAGAGCTTATACAAACCTCGCCTAGGCATAGACTCGTGCTAGAGAAAATTCTAAAAAGAGCCAAGGTTGATTCGAACATAAGTCCGGAATCCCTGTCTGCCCAAGTGGCTTTAATAGGAGCAAAATCGCCCATCACCTTCTCGGAAGATGATGTAGATAGACCCTACGAGTCCCATAACCAAGCCCTCCATATCGAGGTGGTTCTAAATAACCACTCTCTGGACAGGTGCCTAGTTGATGGGGGAGGAGGGCTCAACATCCTTCCACTTCATGTGGCGTATCAAATCGGAGTCACCTTAACTTCAATAAACCCAAGCCCCATCGTTATCACTGGATACGATGGGAATGCGTCTAGGCCATTAGGATCGATCGAACTCCCAATGGAAACGGGAGGGATCACACACATGGGGGTATTCCATGTCTTGGACATCCACCCCCATTATAACCTATTGCTGGGGAGGCCCTGGATACACAGCTTGTGCGCTGTGCCATCCACCTTCCACAGGTGTGTCAAGATCCCTTTCAGGGACCAGGTCGTAGTGATCCTAGGTGAGAGTCACCCACAGCTTCAGGGGATCATAAACTCCCCTTGTTTATCAAGCTCCCAGGCCCATGAGGCTAACCTGGGATAGATTGTGATTGAGCCACCAAGGCTCGTGTTGAACAACCCTAGGAAGGTTGTATATGTGAAGGGGTCGCCCAAAGCAGGCCCCCTCCCAATTCTAACCCTTTTAGGAAAACCCAAGCGTTCCCTATTTCCAAAGCCCCTGGACAAGAAGCCATATGAGCACAATATGGACGACAGCAAGTTCTAGGACCACGATCTTTATCAAAACTTTTCAAAGAATAAAAAGTCATGGAACATGTTGTTAAACATGGGCTACACGCCCTATAAAAGTTTAGGGGCACAAAACCAGGGTCTCCTAGAGCCCATCCTTCCTAGGGCCAACCCAAGCCGATACGGGATCGGCTATACTCCCAGAATACCGCCAGAGCCACCCCCTGTGACCACCTGGGTCAAGGGTGCCCTGGAACCTGCCTTAGAAGAAACCTACGATTTAGATCTCCTATTCCGAGTCTAATCCGTAGTGTTTTCCCTTTATAGGTATGACGGAAGATCCCTTTCATAAAAATACAAAAACATTTGGAAAACTTAAAATCAAAAAAATCAAAAAAGAAGAAAAGCCAAAAACAATGGAAAAATAAAAACTCGAAAATAGAGTGCTTTGTATAGTTCCTAAAATTCTTGTTTTACAAAAACCCAAAGAATCAAAAATTTGGAAAATACCAAAAAGATTTTGTATATAGCTGCTCCTGGTAGGACTTTGGCAAAAGAAAAAGATTTCGAAAGAAACGTCGTCTGCATAGCTAGACCAAAAATTTTGAAATCGATTGAAAATATGAGTACAAAACCAGGTCTTTTTGAAAATCACGCATCAAATTCCCTCGGGTCTATAACCCACGAGAATGATCGAAGCCCAGAAGTGGATCCCCTTGAGGAAGATCCCACTTCTGAGCTCCTAGAATTTCATAAGATTCTCGATTTTGAAAGACCTTCCAATTCAGTAGGAGGAGATTTCATAGAGGTGAACCTAGGGAGTGATTCCAATCCCAAATGCATCAAAATAGGCGCATGCTTGCATGAACATGAAAGATCAACATTCATTGCATTTCTACGAACCTATTTAGTTGTGTTTGCATGGATGTATGAAGACATGCCGGGCATAGACCCTAGCATTGTCGAGCATCGTCTTCCCTTAGATGCGGATGTAAAACCCATAAAGCAGAAGCTTAGGAAAATACACCTGAATGTACACACGCAAGTCAAAGAGGGTTTAGAAGATCTGTTAAAAGCCGGATTTATAAAACCCATTGCGTATTCTGATTGGTTGTCAAACATCGTTGTAGTTTGAAAAACCAATGGGAAAATTCGAATATGCATTGATTTCAGAAACCTGAATAAAGCCACTCCAAAGGATAATTATCCTTTACCAAACATAGATTTGATAGTCAATAGTACTGCAAATCATGAAATGTTTTCATTTATGGATGGCTATTCAGGCTATAATCAAATTAAACTAAGTCCACGAGATCAGGGTAAGACCGCCTTCACAACCCCATGGGGCACATACTGCTATACAGTCATGCCCTTTGGTTTAAAAAATGCCGGCGCAACATACCAACGAGCCATGACCATGATCTTTCATGATCAAATTCATGAGCTCGTAGAAGTATATGTAGATGATCTCTTGGCGAAATCCAAAACCCTATGCACTCATATCGAATGTTTGCAAAAGATTTTCGAAAGGCTTAGGCTTTACAAAGTAAAGCTAAACCCTCAAAAATGTGTATTCGGGGTAGAATCAGGGAAGCTTTTGGGCTTTATGGTGAGCCAAAGGGGTATAGAAGTCGACCCCTCTAAGTGTTGAGCCATCATAGACATGGCTCCACCCTCCAATCTCACTCAAATTCGTAGCCTCCAGGGTCGATTACAGTCCGTTCGCCGATTCATATCAAATCTGTCGACTAGATGCGAACCCTTCAACAAACTGTTAAGGAAGGGCACGAAATTCTTATGGGACGACGAATGCCAGAAGTCCTTTGAGAGACTAAAGGCATACTTGGTTAATCCCCCCATTTTGAATCCTCCAAAGCAAGGAAAACCGCTTTTACTCTACATCTCTGTGCATGCGAATGCTTTAGGAACCCTATTGGCTCAATACGAGGATGACACCCATAAGGAGTATGCCATCTACTATATTTCGAAAACTCTCTTCGCTTATGAACGAAATTATCAAGCCATGGAGAAGACGTGCTTGGCCCTAGTCTGGGCCTGCTAGAAATTCAAACACTATTTCCTAGATCATGAGATCTGGATAGTGTCCAAGCTTGATCCAATCAAGCACTTGTTCGAAAAACCCATTCTCACGGGTACATTGGGCAAATGGCAACTCCTTTTAATGGAGTATGATCTAAAATACCATCACCAGATCTCCATTAAGGGGCAAGCCCTAGCAGACTACATGGCTGAGTTTCCCTTAGAGGATGCATATCCCACACTTGTTGAAATGCCTGATGAAGGCATACTACAAAACCATTTCCAAAACCACATTTTGGCAAACAATTTCGAAAACCAAGTGTGGAAGATGCACTTCGACGGGGCACGAAACCAACGAGGAGCTGGTGCTGGGGTCATCCTCATCTCCTCTAAAAAGGGCAAGATTCCCATAGCAGTCCCGCCTAGATTTTGAATGTTCCAAACTCGTAGCTGAGTATGAAGCACTCATACAAGGCTTAAAAATTTTGAAAACTCTAGGGGCATCATGCATCGTGGTCTTTGGAGATTCGCTCCTTGTTATAAACCAGGTTTTGAAAATTTGGCAAGTACGTAATGAAAAACTACTTCCATATCACGAGTTGGTCACTCGATTGGTCCAGTCCTTCCAATCGTGTAAACTCACACATGTAGGAAGAGAGGAAAATGGTATCGCCGATGCCCTCTCCTCCTTGGGTTCAACCCTAAAGGTCGATCCCATTTCAGGGACTCAATCTTTAAAAATATGGCATGCGCCCAACCCATCCACACACGATCTGGATATTTGCCAAAATAACCCATATTCTATTGAAAAACCCTGGTTTGATGACATCAAACAATTTTTAGAAAATGGGGGATTCGCCGAGGATACCACATCCAAAGATAAGGCATTCATCCGTAAGATTTCGACCCGATACACCATTCTAGGTGGGGTTCTATACAAAAAGAGTTTTATCGGCATCCTGCTTAGGTGTATCGATCTAGAGGAGGATAGGATAGTGATGCATGAGTTCCACGATGGAGAATGTGGAGGTCATGTTAATGCCAACATGATGGCAATGAAAATACTTAGAGGGGGTTATTTTTGGTCCACCTTAAAAAAGGATTGTCACGATCATGTTAGAAAGTGTCATCCCCTCTTCTCTTCTCCTTCTAAAAGGAAAAACACGGCCCAAACAAAGGGAATTTCCCGTTCAAAGTCTCTTTCCAAAAGAAAGAAACCAGAATTCAAAAGAAAAATCGATTCTCTTGTGAAAAAGAGGGATTAAAGAAAAAATACTCCCAAAGGGAGACCCTCTATGAAAAAAAGGAAAAAGAGGCCAAAAAGCTCAAAAATAGCAGTTTTCCGCCTTCTATGCCTTAAACCACGGGATGCTTCAGAAGGGACAGTGGTATCTCTTTCCCATCCCTGGCTTATCCCAAGCTAAAGCATGGTTCATTTCGAGGGATCCTAAAGTAAAAATAGGATTTACTTACTTGAATTTCATCTTGTTTGAGAATTCGACGTTTCGAATAAGGCGTAGGAATTTGAAATATGGCTTGTTTTCTTATAAAACCTCCGCTAGATAAGCGAGTGTTAAGACTCAAACAAGGGCAAACACGAAGAGCTCGAGATCCTTAGGATCGAGACTCAAGACAGTTGTCCCTTTTGTAAATAGTTTTGTAAATAAATTTTGAAAAATCGAACATCGAACAACATAGGATTTGCTCACTTGGAGCACTAGGCCTTGTAAGTCTCTAGAGTTCGACCCTATCTGGTCTCTGGGAGGTCGCCACTCTTGGCACCACACCCATGTCATGCATCTGCATTCCACGCATGGTACTTGCATAAACATGATCCCATTTTAGGACCAAAAACCTTTTGTATATCCCTTTGGCATGATATCTCCTCCTACCAGGGTTTTAAAACTGAGATTTTGCTAAAGATTGGGACGATCCCATATTTTCGTGGATAGATCTAGGGAGACATTGAAAGGGGTGTTTGTCATCTTTGCCCTTATCCAAATCGATTTGGACAAGGCCAAAGAGGGGCATCTGTAAACACCCCGAAATCCCACTAATTTCTCAAAACAAACCTGGTTTTATAAAAGCAGCCTCAAAGGGCTATTTTGAGTTTGGAAACCCAGGAGCCTTCCAGGCAACCTTGTACATATGTTTTGAACTTTATATGTTTTAAATATATGTAATATAGCTTTGAAAAACTTTAAAATATGTTTTAAAACCCCAAAGCAGCTTGGCCTAATCAAGATAGGACCAGAAAAGCTAAAGAGAGCTCGGAACCGGAGCACAAGTCGAGCCCGGCACAGCAACTCTCGTATTGAATCCACCCCCAGGATCTCGAACGTCCAAGACCATGTTATCAGCAAAACATTACTTGAAATCAGCTTCGGAAGGCAAAAACAGAAGCGGACGATCATGTTGGCGAAGACCCAACGCAGACAGAGTACTGATGCTGTCAGACCCCGCACAAACTGTTCGTTTCGAACACAGCCCGAAGGAGTCAGAATTCAGTTTGCATTGGATCTAGACCATATATATCCAGATCCCAATCCAAACCCATGTGTGGACTTGGATTTGGATTTGGATCCAGAGATCCAATCCAATATCCACATCCATGGCCCACATCACCTTCTCATAAATGGAGGTGGGGCCCACTTGAATTTCACGTGGGATTATGGGCATGAGAGAGAGTGGGGGAGGATAAGATTAGAGTGTGATTGTAATTAAGCTTGACTTGTGTGTCAAGTTTGGGGTTAATCATGTGGGTTAGCCTAATTAGCATGGGTTTAAGCTTGTAATTAGCCAAAACCTAACCTAGGGCTGCACCAACATGATGCAACAAGGTATATGGGTCACGCAAAGGGAGCTCCTTAACCCGACCCTAATCAAAAAGCCCTAATCCTAGCCTTTTACCCTAATCCTGTCATAATCCTAGCCTAATCACCTAACCCCCTTCCCTAATCCCAACCTAATCACCTAACCCACTTCCCTAATCCTTCCCTAAACCTAGTTTAATTTCCCTAAACCTAACCTAATCCTAGCCTAATCACCTAACCCACCTCACTAAACCTCACCCCAAAACCAACCCACCTAGCTAAACCCTAAACCCCTAAACCACCCCACCTAAACCTAGCACACCATCTACCCAAAACCCCTTGTATTAAAATATCTGGCCCCTCCTAAAAACCAGCCCACCTTATCACCACACCACCACCACCTAAACCACCCTCCTAATACTAGCCCCAACCGCCCTTCAAAAAGCTATAACCCCCCCCCCTAGTGGGCGGGTTTTTGGAGCTTTTTGGGACCTTGGCCTCTCCAACTTTTCCAGCCCATCTCTCCCAGCCGACCCCAGCCACCTTCCAGCCGAGTCTTCCACCTGCACCACCGCCACTCACCACCAAACTCCTCCTACACCACAACTTCCAGCCGGCCAGCCTCCCGTCGCCACCATCTCCCGACTGCATCCTGCGCATCCAAGAACCTAACCTAATCCTAGCCTTTTACCCTAATCCTATGCTAATCCTAGACTTTTATCCTAATAAAAAAGCCCTAATCCTAGTCTTTTACCCTAATCCTGTGCTAATCCTAGCCTAATCACCTAACCCCCTTCCCTACTCTCGGCCTAATCCCAACCTAATCACCTAACCCACTTCCCTAATCCTTCCCTAAACCTAGTTTAATTTCCCTAAACCTAACCTAATCCTAGCCTAATTGTAAACACCCTGAAATCCCACGAATTTCTCAAAATCCATCTGGTTTTATACAAAGCAGCCCCAAAGGGCCATTTTTGAGTCTGGAAACCCAGGAGCCTTCCAGACAACCCTGTACATATGTTTTAAACTATATCTTTCAAAAACATACGATATGGCTTTTGAAAACCCTTTTAAAACATGTTTTGAAACCCCGAAGTGACTTGGCCCGATCAAGACAGGACCAGGAGAGCCAAGAAGAGCCCGGAACAGGAGCACCTGTCGAGCCCGGCGCAGCAACTCTTGTATCTGATTCACACCCCAGGATCTCGAACGTCCAAGACCCTGTTCTTATCAAAATAGCATTTGAAGTCATCTCCGGAAGGCAGAAACGGAGGCGAACGACTATGTTGGCGAAGACCCAACGCAGACGGAGTACTGATGCTGTCAGGCCCCGCACGAATCGTCTGTTTCGAACCAAGCTCGAAGGAGTCAGAGTTCAGTTTGGATTGGATCTGGACCATATATATCCAGATTCCAATCCAAACCCATATGTGGACTTGGATTTGGATCTGGATCCAGAGATCCAATCCAATATCCATATCCATGGCCCACATCACCTTCTCATAAATGGAGGTGGGGCCCACTTGAAATTCACGTGGGATATTGGGCATGAGAGAGAGTGGGGTTGAAAAATATCAAGAGTGTTGTATTAAGCTTGACTTGTGTGTCAAGTTTGGGTTTAATCATGTGGGTTAGCCTAATTGAGTGGGTTTAAGCTTGTAATTAGCTAAAACCTAACCTAGGGCTGCACCAACATGGGGTGATCAAGGTCTATGGGCCATGCTAAGGGAGCTCCTTCACCTAAACCTAGCCCAAAATACCTAAACCTAGCCTAAACCCCTAATCCACCCCTAATCTGAACCTAATCACCTAACCCACTTCCCTAATCCCGTCCTAATCCCAACCTAATCACCTAACCCACTTCCCTAATCCTTCCCTAAACCTAGATTAATTTCCCTAATCCTAGCCTAAACCTAGCCTAATCACCTAACCTAGCTCACTAAACCTCACCCTAAAACCCAACCACCTAACCTAGCCCTAAACCCCTAAACCACCCTTAGCCCACGATTTACCCAAACCCCTAGTTTTAAAATATCTGGCCCAACCCCTTCCAGCCCACCTTATCTACATACCACCCTACCTAAACCACCTAACCACTACCCACAGCCCAGCCCTAACCGACCTACCCATCCCCTATTTAAACCCCCCTCCTTGTGGGCGGGTTTTCCAAGTGGGAACCACCATCTCACCCAGCCGGGCCCTCTCCTTCTCCCATCTCTCACCCAGCCGGGACCACTCCCCACCTCCGCCTGCTCCATCTGCTCCCCCAGCCACCACCTGCACCGCCACCTTCCCTCTTCCATCCACCACCATTGCCCAGCCGGACGCCACCACCTTCATCCCAACCGAACCAGCCAACAGCCACCTGCCCGCCTGCTTCCCACTTCCTCCGCCACCTCTCCCCATTCGGTAAGTACCCAAAACTCCCTCAAAGCCCCTCTCTACCACCTCTCCACTCTTAGCCACCCATCCTACCTTCATCTCAGCCCTTTTGCCACCACCACTTTAACCTAGCCGAACCCAGCATAGCCTAAACTGCCGGCCACTACCTAGCCATCCTTTCCCATTCGGCCTTCCCCTAGGTGTCCTATTCGGCCTTCCCACCAGCTCACCTTTTAGGTCCAGCTTCCCTAAACTCTCAACTCCCCTAGTGACCCTAAGAACCCACTCATTCAGCCACTTTAAACCCCCTACTTGGAGCCGCCATCTACTTGCCACCGGCCACCTTCGAGGCGCCTATCCCGCGCCCCACTTGCAGTCGGCCAGCCCCTTTGATCACCTACCTTCGCGGAGCTCCCGTTTGCAGCCCAAAGCCAAGTCCACACCCAAGCAAGACCTCTACGAACCAGCTACTCGTAAGTGTCTAAACTCGGTCCTTAGTTGTATACTTGCTTGAGATTCAATTTGATAGGGGTTGTAATAACGGAGCATGGTCTCCCCCCGCTTGTAATAACTTGGCTTGGCACAACCACACACGTGCACTCTCTTAGTTGTGCACGATTTTTAGCACACACAGGCTTAATCAGCCCCTAATATATAAGTGTACATATATACTTTCATTTTCGAAGGGTTTTGTTTAAGTTGGGTGCGTTGTCTTTCAATTCAAGCACTCTCACACACATTGAGACTTCGCTCTTATTTGCAAGACCCGAGTAAGGGCTCATATACATAAGATATATACATATCTCCCTTCGGTTATTTCCCTTCAGTTATTTCCCTTCGGTTATTTCCCTTCAGTTATTTCCCTTCGGTTATTTCCCTTCAGTATTGTCTTTACATTTCGGGTTTTCCCTTTGGAGTAGCGTGAGTTTGCATTGCATCTACGCCATACCACGAGGTAGGACGCATATTGCATCAAAGCAAGCCCCACTCGAATTCGCCCATGTAGTGGAGTGTTCATAACACACAAACTAGGTGGCCCGAAAAGGGATAAAAGAAAAGACTTAGGCACGTGCAAATCCACGTGATCTAAAACATGCAATCGCATCTTAAAGACCCGAAATAGACACCTCGAACCGCTTCGTAGACTTTCTCTCCAAAACTCGATTTTTGCAAAAGCGTACAGACTGACCCTTGCGCATCGGTGCAAGAAGGTCTGCGACGACAAGAGCTTACTTGCTCACAGTCGCCACGTTTAGAAGTCAGTGTTAAAAATACCTTCGCTAGCTTAAGTAAGCTAGCTGGCATGCCCTATTTGTATACATAGGCCTTAGACGCACGAGAAGATCCACTCCAAGCCCCCGAAAGAGGCGAAGAGGCGGGGATTTTCGCGCGTCTACAGAGATTGGCACGCCCGGTGGGACGTGAGCCTTTTCAGAAATCGAGTTTACTTGTAGAAGTCTTGCGAAAATTTTGTAAAAAGGTGTCGTTTTAACTTGTTTTCTTTGCTTGTACTTAGGAAATTTTGGAAAAAAAGCTTGAAAAGCATGTCAAAATCCAATCCAAGTGAAGTGTCGAGCCAAGGCTCATGCGCATCAAGTTCTCACTCTAGGAGGATTTTCAAAAACAAAATAAAACTAGATGAAATCGAGGACTTGAGAAGGGAATTTGAGGCCAAAATCGATGCTCTCAGCCAAGAGGCTGAAGTAGGCAATTCATGTTCATCGAACGGTGAACAAAGGCCTAAAAAGAAATTTGAAAAACCTCGCAAGCAAAAAGAGGCCTCCGTAATAGAAGGCAACCAATACCACGAGTCCTTCACACAAAATGACCGTAAAGCCCTACAACAGCTGCTGAAAGGGCAAAATAAAGAGAAAAGAAGCTACGCCCTGTCTGATTTCCTTCCTATGGATTACGAAACAGACAGTGATGATGAAATACCAAACTTCCATCGGTATGATGGCATGGGAGATCCTAGGTCTCACTTGCAGCTTTTCTCGCGTCGAGCCCATAACAAGAAAAAGGACTCGATGAAATGGGTGTATTGGTTCCCTCTATCCCTTAAAGGCACAGCTGCCAAATGGCTGGCTTCCTACGACTTAAGCCAGTTTGCTACTTTTGAAGAGTTAGCGAACTGCTTCATGCAAAGATTTGCACACAACGTGGAAGACACGCCAACCCTGAATACCCTAAGGGATACAAAGCAAGGCATGAACGAGGACGTGCATGCCTTCATTATAAGATGGAGGTCTCTTTTGGGCCAAGTGCGAGAGTCCATATCCGAAGGATGCGCAGTAATGCTCATCCTGGATAATTTTAAAAGCGAGTTAAAAACCCTTCTCTCGCTCCATGAGATTTCAACTTTCCATAAGTTGATCAAAAAGGCCTCCCTTTTTGAAACCAACTTGCGAAAAGGGACATACGACCACTTATGGAAAGGAAGTGCCGTTCCAAAAACCCGTTTGGAAAAGCCCATCGCATATGGGCTGCCCACGACGGACAAAGGGGCAAAGCCCCACAAAATCGCCAATGTCCGGGTGGATCCAGGCATGGCAGGCACTTCTAAAAATTTTGAAAAAATAGAAAATAAGAGGGAACGTAATTTTTCAAAACCGATTGAAAAACGGGAGTACACTCCGTTGGGGCAACCTGTGTCGGAGGTCCTAGACCTCTTACTTGCCCAGGGCATGATCGAACTCCCTGAAATTCCCGAAGGAGTCACATCCAAAGGGGGGTATTTAAACCGATTTTGCAAGTATCATCGGCTCAAAGGCCATGATACCAAACGTTTCTTCTCTCTTCTAAATAAAATTGAGAACTTGATAGCGGAAGGCCGGCTCCAGGTCACTGCGGAACCTGAGCCACCTCAAGCTATCTTCAAGGAACCCTTTCCCAAACACGCCAGTGGCAGTGGGAAAGGAAAGGAGGTATGTACCCTCACCATTTCCAAGGAACTAGCGCAAAAGCCAGAACCTGGTCAACCTGCTTGTGCGCCCATCCTTGTACTATACAAGAGGCCCGCCCAAGTCGTCATTCGGGGACCACCAAAAGTGGAAACCCCGGCAAAACCAGTTTTGAAAATCCAAGGTTCTCCTCAGCTCATCCTTAGAGCCAAGTTTAGCGCGAACCCTAGGCTGGTCGTGGGGGAAGTCACTAGATCCGGGAGGATCTACCAACCCCCGCACCTTCAAGGTGCTCAAAAGGTGGTCAGTGTGCCTGGCCCCTCAAAAGCATGTATCCCTAGTGGTCTGCCAAAAGCAGATAAGGACAAAGTCATCCTAAATCCTTATGATTTCGAAAACCACCTTTCAAAGATTCCTATTCACATGTCTATCCTAGAGCTTATCAAAAACTCGCCTAGGCATAGACTTGTCTTAGAGAAAATTCTAGAAAGGGCCAAGGTTGATTCGAACATAAGTCCGGAATCCTTGTCTGCCCAAGTGGCTTTGTTAGAAGCAAAATCGCCCATCACCTTTTCGGAAGATGATGTAGATAGACCCTACGAAACCCATAACCAGGCCCTGCATATCGAGGTGGTTCTAAACAACCACTCTCTGGACAGGTGCCTAGTCGATGGTGGAGGAGGGCTCAACATCCTTCCACTTCATGTGGCGTACAAAATCGGAGTCACCTTGACTTCAGTAAAACCAAGCCACATCGTTATCACTGGATACGATGGGAATGCGTCTAGGCCTTTAGGATCCATCGAACTCCCAATGGAAACAGGAGGGATCGAACACACGGGGGTGTTCCATGTCTTGGACATCCACCCCCATTATAACCTGTTGCTGGGAAGACCCTGGATACACAGTTTGTGCGCTGTGCCATCCACCTTCCACAAGTGTGTCAAGATCCCTTTTAGGGACCAGGTCGTAGTGATCCTAGGTGAGAGTCACCCACAGCTTCAGGGGATCATAAATTCCCCTTGTTTATCAAGCTCCCAGGCCCATGAGGCTAACCTGGGGCAAATCATGGTTGAGCCACCTCGGCTCATGTTAAACAACCCTAGGAAGGTTGTATATGTGAAGGGGCCGCCCAAAACAGGCCCCCTCCTGACTCTAATCCTCCTAGGAAAACCCAAGTGTTCCCTATTTCCAAAACCCCTGGACAAAAGGCCATACGAGCCTAATATGGACGATAGCATGTTCCAAGACCACGACTTATATCCCATCTTTTCAAAAAACAAAAGGTCGTGGAACATGTTATTGAACATGGGCTACACGCCCTACAAAAGTCTAGGGGCACAAAACCAGGGTCTCCTAGAGCCCATCCTTCCTAGGGCCAACCCAAGCCGATATGGGATCGGCTATACTCCCCGAATACCGCCGGAGCCACCCCCTGTGACCACCTGGGTCAAGGGTGCCCCGGAGCCTGTCTTAGAAGAGACCTATGGATTAGACCTCCTATTCCGAGCCTAACCCATAGCGTTTTCCCTTTGTAGGTATGACGGAAGATCCCTTTTTCTAAAAATACCAAAAACATTTGAAAAACTTAAAATCAAAAAAATCGAAAAACAAGAAAAACCAAAAACAATGGAAAAACAAAAACTCGAAAAAAGAGTGCTTTGTATAGTTCCCAAAGTTCTTGTTTTACAAAAACCCAAAAAAATCGAAAATTTGGAAAATACCAAAAAGATTTTGTACATAGCTGCTCCTGGTAAGACTTTGGCAAAAGAAACGGATTTCGAAAGAAGCGTCGTCTGCATAGCCAGACCAAAAATTTCGAAGTCACTTGAAAATCCAAGTACAAAACCAGGTTATTTTGAAAACCACACATCAAGTTCCCTCGGGTCTATAGCCCACGAGAATGATCAAAGCCCAGAAGTGGATCCCCTTGAGGAAGATCCCACTTCTAAGCTCCCAGAATTTCATAGAATTCTCGATTTTGAAAGACCTTCCCAATCAGTAGGAGGAGATTTCGTAGAGGTGAACCTAGGGGATGATTCCAATCCCAAAACCATCAAAATAGGCGCATGCTTGCATGAAACTGAAAAGTTAGCATTCATTGCATTTCTACGAACCTATTTAGATGTGTTTGCATGGACGTATGAAGACATGCCGGGCATAGATCCCAGCATAGTCGAGCATCGTCTTCCCTTAGATGCAGGTGTAAAACCCATAAAGCAGAAGCTTAGGAAAATACACCCGAATGTGCACACGCAAGTCAAAGAGGGTTTAGAAGATCTGCTAAAAGCCGGATTTATAAAACCCATTGCGTATTCTGATTGGTTGTCAAATATCGTTGTAGTTCGAAAAACCAATGGGAAGATTCGAATATGCATCGATTTCAGAAACCTGAATAAAGCCACTCCAAAGGATAATTATCCTTTACCAAACATAGATTTGATAGTCGATAGTACTGCAAATCATGAAATGTTTTCATTCATGGATGGCTATTCAGGCTATAATCAAATCAAACTAAGTCCACGAGATCAGGGTAAGACCGCCTTCACAACCCCATGGGGCACGTACTGCTATACAGTCATGCCCTTTGGTTTGAAAAATGCCGGCGCAACATACCAACGAGCCATGAACACGATCTTCCATGATCAAATTCATGAGCTTGTAGAAGTGTATGTAGATGATCTCTTGGCGAAATCCAAAACCCGATGCACCCATATCGAATGTTTACAAAAGATTTTCGAAAGGCTTAGGCTTTACAAAGTAAAGCTAAACCCTCAAAAATGTGTGTTCGGGGTAGAATCAGGGAAGCTTCTAGGCTTTATGGTGAGCCAAAGGGGAATAGAAGTCGACCCCTCTAAGTGTCGAGCAATCATAGACATGGCTCCACCCTCCAATCTCACCCAAGTCCGTAGCCTCCAGGGTCGATTACAATCTGTGCGCCGATTCATATCGAATCTGGCAACTAGATGCAAACCCTTCAACAAACTGTTAAGGAAGGGTACGAAATTCTTATGGGATGACGAATGCCAAAAGTCCTTCGAGAGACTGAAGGCATACTTGGTTAATCCCCCCGTTTTGAATCCTCCAAAATAAGGAAAACCGCTTTTATTATACATCTCCGTGCATGTAAATGCTTTAGGAGCCCTGTTGGCTCAATACGAGGATGACACCCATAAGGAGTATGCCATCTACTATATTTTGAAAACTCTCTTCGCTTATGAACGAAATTATCAAGCCATGGAGAAGACGTGCTTGGCCCTAGTCTGGGCCTGCCAGATATTCAGACACTATTTCCTAGATCATGAGATCTGGATAGTGTCCAAGCTTGATCCAATCAAGCACTTGTTCGAAAAACCCATTCTCACGGGTAGATTGGGCAAATGGCAACTCCTTCTAATGGAGTATGATCTGAAATACCGTCACCAGATCTCCATTAAGGGGCAAGCCCTAGCAGATTACGTGGCTGAATTCCCCTTAGAGGACACATATCCCACTCTTGTCGAAATGCCTGATGAAGGCATATTGCAAAACCATTTTCAAAACCACATTTTGGCAAATTCTTTCGAAAACCAAGTGTGGAAGATGCACTTCGACGGGGCACGAAACCAACGAGGGGCTGGTGCCGGGATCATCCTAATCTCCCCTGAAAAGGGCGAGATTCCCATAGCAGTCCGCTTAGATTTCGAATGTTCCAACAACGTAGCTGAGTATGAAGCACTCATACAAGGCTTAAAGATTTCGAAAACTCTAGGGGCATCATGCATCGAGGTCTTTGGAGATTCGCTCCTTGTCATAAACCAGGTTTTAAAAATTTGGCAAGTACGTAATGAGAAACTACTTCCATATCACGAGTTGGCCACTCGATTGGTCCAATCCTTCCAGTCGTGTAAGCTCACACATGTAGGAAGAGAGGACAATGGCATCGCCGACGCCCTCTCTTCCTTGGGTTCAGCCCTGAAGGTCGATCCCATTTCAGGGACCAGATCTTTGGAAATATGGCATGCGCCCCATCCATCCACGCACGACTTGGATATTTGCCAAAACAACCCAGAGTCTATTGAAAAACCCTGGTTCTATGACATAAAACAATTTTTAGAAAATGGGGGATTCACCGAGGATGCCACGTCCAAAGATAAGGCATTCATTCGTAAGATTTCGACCCGATACACCATTCTGGGTGGGGTCTTATACAAAAAGAGTTTTACCGGCATTCTGCTTAGGTGTATCGACCTAGAGGAGGCTAGGATAGTAATGCATGAGTTCCACGATGGAGAATGTGGAGGTCATGTTAATGCCAACATGATGGCAATGAAAATACTTAGAGGGGGTTATTTTTGGTCCACCCTGAAAAAGGATTGTCACGATCATGTTAGGAAGTGTCATCCATGTCAAGTGCATGGGCACGCCATTCATATCCCTTCATCTACATTGCATTCCGTGGTCAGCCCCTGGCCATTTACCATGTGGGCGTTTGACATTGTAGGCCCAATATTTCCAAAGGCCTCGAATGGGCATCGTTTTATTTTAGCAGCCACGGAGTATTTCTCCAAGTGGGTGGAAGCCATTTCCCTAACAAATGTAATGGGGCAACATGTGGTGGCTTTCATCCGAAGGAACATCTTGGCTCGATTTGGGGTTCCACGAGACCTTGTGTCTGATAATGGTACCCCATTCAAGAATGAGCGGATGGTCAAGTTGTGCAACACGTATGGCATAACTCACCACTTCTCCTCGCCCTACTACCCTCAAGGCAACGGCCAAGCCGAAGCCACAAACAAGACTCTCATTGGTATCATTGAGAAAACCTTAGAGAAGGGTAGGATGTGGCACGAGAAGCTGGATGAAGCCTTATGGGCTTATAGGACTTCCATCCGGACTCCCACGAATGCCACACCATTCGAATTGGTCTATGGCACAAACGCCATTCTTCCCATTCATACCCAACTGCATTCATTCCATACATCCATTGCACTCGACCTCCCCCAAGAGACGCTTCAGCATGCTAGGATGGCCGAACTAGATTTGCTAGATGAGAGGCGACTCCTTGCCATGGATCATGCTCGTGCATACCGGCAAAGGATAGCCCGACATTATAGCAAACACATGAGACCTCGCCACTTTGAAGTGGGAGATCTGGTCTTGAAAACCATCCACCATCGTGGCCCACACCCCCTAGGCAAGTGGCGCCCCAACTGGGATGGACCCTATGTTGTACGAGCAACCACTACGAACAATTCGTATTGGTTGATCGATGTAGAAGGTAGGAATTTAGCAGATCCTATCAATATTCAATACTTAAAGAAGTATCATGTGTAGGATCTGGATTAAATTCCAGTTTTCGAAAATTTTATAGGGATAGCTGCCCTGAGACATGTGAATAAGGTGCAAAGGCGAACTCGTGTAAACCTAAGTGAGAGAATTCGCACTTGTGAAAGAGTGGAGTTTTCAAAATCATGGTTACATTTCAAAATCCTTCTTCTTACAAAGAAAGGCCTAGTTCAACATAGCAAGATACTTGCAAGTAGTACGTGCTATTTCTAAATAGGCTGATCTGGAATGGATCGAGTGTAGACTTGGGATAAGTCCTCCCCTCTTCTCTTCTCCTTCCAAAAGGAAAACAAAGGCCCAAATCAAAAGGGAATTTCCCATTTAAAGTCTCTTTCCAAAAGAAAGAAACCCGACTTCAAAAAGAAAAATCGATTCTCTTATAAAAAAGAGGGATTAAAGAAAAAATACTCCCAAAGGGAGACCCTCTATGGAAAAAAGGAAAAAGAGGCCAAAAAGCTCAAAAAGAGCAGTTTTCTGCCTTCTATGCCTTAAACCACGGGACGCTTCAGAAGGGACCGTGGTATCTCTTTCCCATCCCTGGCTTATCCCAAGCTAAAGCATGGTTCATTTCGAGGAATCCTAAAGTAAAAATAGGATTTACTTACATGAATTTCATCTTGTTTGAGAATTCGACATTTCGAGTAAGGCGTAGGAATTTGAAATGAAGCTTGTTTTCCTATAAAACCTCCGCTAGATAAGCGAGTGTTAAGACTCAAACAAGGGCAAGCACGAAGAGCTCGAGATCCTTAGGATCGAGGCTCAAGACAGTTGTCCCTTTTGTAAATAGCTTTTGTAAATAAGTTTTGAAAACCGAACATCGAACAGCATAGGATTTGCTCACTTGGAGCAATAGACCTTGTAAGTCTCTAGAGTTCGACCACATCTGGTCTCTGGGAGGTCGCCACCCTTGGCACCACACCCATGTCATCTGCATTCCACGCATGGTACTTGCATGAACATGATCCCATTTAGGACCAGATTCCATAAGTAAACCCTTTGGCGTGATATCTCCTCCTACCAGAGTTTGTGAATTGAGATTTTGCTAAAATGGGACGATCCCATATTCTTCGTGGCTAGTTCTAGGGAGACATCAAAGGGGGTGTTTGTCATCTTTGCCCTTATCCAAATCTATTTGGACAAGGCCAAAGAGGGGCATCTGTAAACACCCCAAAATCCCACGAATTTCTCAAAATCCATCTGGTTTTATACAAAGCAGCCCCAAAGGGTCATTTTTGAGTCTGGAAACCCAGGAGCCTTCCAGACAACCCTGTACATATGTTTTAAACTATATCTTTCAAAAACATACGATATGGCTTTTGAAAACCCTTTTAAAACATGTTTTGAAACCCCGAAGTGACTTGGCCCGATCAAGACAGGACCAGGAGAGCCAAGAAGAGCCCGAAACCGGAGCACCTGTCGAGCCCGGCGCAGCAACTCTTGTATCTGATTCACACCCCAGGATCTCGAACGTCCAAGACCCTGTTCTTATCAAAATAGCATTTGAAGTCATCTCCGGAAGGCAGAAACGGAGGCGGACGACTATGTTGGCGAAGACCCAACGCAGACGGAGTACTGATGCTGTCAGGCCCCGCACGAATCGTCCGTTTCGAACCCAGCTCGAAGGAGTCAGAGTTCAGTTTGGATTGGATCTGGACCATATATATCCAGATTCCAATCCAAACCCATATGTGGACTTGGATTTGGATCTGGATCCAGAGATCCAATCCAATATCCATATCCATGGCCCACATCACCTTCTCATAAATGGAGGTGGGGCCCACTTGAAATTCACGTGGGATATTGGGCATGAGAGAGAGTGGGGTTGAAAATTATCAAGAGTGTTGTATTAAGCTTGACTTGTGTGTCAAGTTTGGGTTTAATCATGTGGGTTAGCCTAATTGAGTGGGTTTAAGCTTGTAATTAGCTAAAACCTAACCTAGGGCTGCACCAACATGGGGTGATCAAGGTCTATGGGCCATGCTAAGGGAGCTCCTTCACCTAAACCTAGCCCAAAATACCTAAACCTAGCCTAAACCCCTAATCCACCCCTAATCTGAACCTAATCACCTAACCCACTTCCCTAATCCCGTCCTAATCCCAACCTAATCACCTAACCCACTTCCCTAATCCTTCCCTAAACCTAGATTAATTTCCCTAATCCTAGCCTAAACCTAGCCTAATCACCTAACCTAGCTCACTAAACCTCACCCTAAAACCCAACCACCTAACCTAGCCCTAAACCCCTAAACCACCCTTAGCCCACGATTTACCCAAACCCCTAGTTTTAAAATATCTGGCCCAACCCCTTCCAGCCCACCTTATCTACATACCACCTTACCTAAACCACCTAACCACTACCCACAGCCCAGCCCTAACCGACCTACCCATCCCCTATTTAAACCCCCCTCCTTGTGGGCGGGTTTTCCAAGTGGGAACCACCATCTCACCCAGCCGGGCCCTCTCCTTCTCCCATCTCTCACCCAGCCGGGACCACTCCCCACCTCCGCCTGCTCCATCTGCTCCCCCAGCCACCACCTGCACCGCCACCTTCCCTCTTCCATCCACCACCATTGCCCAGCCGGACGCCACCACCTTCATCCCAACCGAACCAGCCAACAGCCACCTGCCCGCCTGCTTCCCACTTCCTCCGCCACCTCTCCCCATTCGGTAAGTACCCAAAACTCCCTCAAAGCCCCTCTCTACCACCTCTCCACTCTTAGCCACCCATCCTACCTTCATCTCAGCCCTTTTGCCACCACTACTTTAACCTAGCCGAACCCAGCATAGCCTAAACTGCCGGCCACTACCTAGCCATCCTTTCCCATTCGGCCTTCCCCTAGGTGTCCTATTCGGCCTTCCCACCAGCTCACCTTTTAGGTCCAGCTTCCCTAAACTCTCAACTCCCCTAGTGACCCTAAGAACCCACTCATTCAGCCACTTTAAACCCCCTACTTGGAGCCGCCATCTACTTGCCACCGGCCACCTTCGAGGCGCCTATCCCGCGCCCCACTTGCAGCCGGCCAGCCCCTTTGATCACCTACCTTCGCGGAGCTCCCGTTTGCAGCCCAAAGCCAAGTCCACGCCCAAGCAAGACCTCTACGAACCAGCTACTCGTAAGTGTCTAAACTCGGTCCTTAGTTGTATACTTGCTTGAGATTCAATTTGATACGGGGTTGTAATAACGGAGCATGGTCTCCCCCCGCTTGTAATAACGTGGCTTGGCACAACCACACACGTGCACTCTCTTAGTTGTGCACGATTTTTAGCACACACGGGCCTAATCAGCCCCTAATATATAAGTGTACATATATACTTTCATTTTCGAAGGGTTTTGTTTAAGTTGGGTGCGTTGTCTTTCAATTCAAGCACTCTCACACACATTAAGCCTTCGCTCTTATTTGCAAGACCCGAGTAAGGGCTCATATACATAAGATATATACATATCTCCCTTCGGTTATTTCCCTTCGGTTATTTCCCTTCAGTTATTTCCCTTCGGTTATTTCCCTTCAGTATTGTCTTTACATTTCGGGTTTTCCCTTTGGAGTAGCGTGAGTTTGCATTGCATCTACGCCATACCACGAGGTAGGATGCATTATGCATCAAAGCAAGCCCCACTCGAATTCGCCCATGTAGTGGAGTGTTCATAACACACAAACTAGGTGGCCCGAAAAGGGATAAAAGAAAAGACTTAGGCACGTGCAAATCCACGTGATCTAAAACATGCAATCGCATCTTAAAGACCCGAAATAGACACCTCGAACCGCTTCGTAGACTTTCTCTCCAAAACTTGATTTTTGCAAAAGCGTACAGACTGACCCTTGCGCATCGGTGCAAGAAGGTCTGCGACGACAAGAGCTTACTTGCTCACAGTCGCCACGTTTAGAAGTGAGTGTTAAAAATACCTTCGCTAGCTTAAGTAAGCTAGCGGGCACGCCCTATTTGTATACATAGGCCTTAGACGCACGAGAAGATCCACTCCAAGCCCCCGAAAGAGGCGGGGATTTTCGCGCGTCTACACTAATCACCTAACCCACCTCACTAAACCTCACCCCAAAACCAACCCACCTAGCTAAACCCTAAACCCCTAAACCACCCCACCTAAACCTAGCACACCATCTACCCAAAACCCCTTGTATTAAAATATCTGGCCCCTCCTAAAAACCAGCCCACCTTATCACCACACCACCACCACCTAAACCACCTAACCACCCTCCTAATACCAGCCCCAACCGCCCTTCAAAAAGCTATAAAACCCCCCCTAGTGGGCGGGTTTTTGGAGCTTTTTGGGACCATGGCCTCTCCAACTTTCCAGCCCATCTCTCCCAGCGACCCCAGCCACCTTCCAGCCAAGTCTTCCACCTGCACCACCGCCACTCACCACCAAACTCCTCCTACACCACCACTTCCAGCCGGCCAGCCTCCCGTCGCCACCATCTCCCGGCTGCATCCTGCACATCCAAGACACCCGGCTGCCCCTCTTCCATCCACCGCCTCTCCTCATTACCCGGTTAGTACCTCAGCTTCACTCTACCTCTTCTTCACTCCCCCTCCACTCTCAACCACCTACACCACCACCACATCACCCCAACACCACCTATCCGCCATCCTTACCCATTCGGCCAGACCTTAGCCACTTCAACCACCCGCCTTGAACCACTTCCCCTAGCAACACCCGGCCACTCCACTTAGCTCCCTAAGACCTGCCCATATCACTTCCCACCAGCCCCTAACTCCACCTTACGCCACACCCTAGCTAGCTCCTTTCCCATCCTCGCCATTACCTAGCCACCCTAGCAACCACCACCACCAAGCTTCCCTTAGTCAGCCACTCCAACCGACTGTACCAAACCCACTCGGCCAGCCATTCATCTCCCTTAGGCACTCCCTTAGGCTCCCCTTTAGCACTACCTACCTTAATACCAGCCCATCCTCTAGTGACCCTACTTAGTCACCTTAACCCAAAGCACCAAGTTCGGCACCTTCCTAGCAGCCGGCCACCTTCAAGGCGCCTTTCCCGTGCACCTAAGGCACTCGGCCAGCACCTCCCCTTGCCGTTCAACTTCGAGGAGCTCCCTCTTGCAGCCCAAGGCGAAGCCCAAGCCCACGCTCAAGCAAGCCATCTTCGGACCAGCTATAAGTATGTGCCTAACTCGGTCCTTAGTTGTAGACTTGCTTAAATTAAATTTGATACGGGGTTGTAATAACGGAGCATAGTCTCCCCCCGCTTGTAATAACGTGGCTTGGCACACCCACACACATGTGCACTCTCTTAGTCGTGCACGATTTTGAACACACACGGGCCTAATCAGCCCCTAAGATATAAATTTAGGTATATACTTTAAATTATGTAGGGTTTTGCTTAACGTTGGGTGTGTTGTCTTTCAATTCAAGCACGCACACACATTGAGCCTTCGCTCTTATTTGTAAGACCCAAGTAAGGGCCGTGTTATACTATCCTTGGGTTTATTTCATGTCGTGTGCGTAGTACTTCAATTCAAGCACTCACATACATTGAGCTTTCGCTCTTATTCCCAAGACCTTAGTTAAGGCCATACTGCAAGTTATATTTGGGTTTAATTTCATGTCGTGTGCGTAGTACTTCAATAAAACCACTCACACACATTGAGCTTTCGCTCTTATTCCCAAGACCTTAGTTAAGGCCATATTGCCATTTATATTTGGGTTTATTTCATGTCGTGTGCGTAGTACTTCAATTCAAGCACTCACACATTGAGCTTTCGCTCTTATTCCCAAGACCTTAGTTAAGGCCATATTGCAAGTTATATTTGGGTTTCATTTCATGTCGTGTGTGTAGTCTTTCAATTCAAGCACGCACCCACATTGAGCCTTCGCTCTTATTTGCAAGACCCAAGTAAGGGCCCATATATACCTTATATACGTATTTCCCTTCGGCATTTACATTACAAGTCATTTCCCTTCGGTTATTTCCCTTTGGCAATTTCCATTTACAAGTCATTTCCCTTAAGTCATTTCCCTTCGGTATTGTCTTTACATTCGGGTTTTCCCTTTGGAGTAGCGTGAGTTTGCATTGCATCTACGCCATACCATGAGTTAGGATGCATATTGCATCAAAGCAAACCCCATACTCCCGCTCAAAGTCGCCACATTTAGTGGAGTGTTCATAACACACACCTAGGTGGCCCGTAAAGGAATAAAAAGAAAGACTTAGGCACGTGCAAATCCACGTGATCTAAAATCTGGAAATCATACTAAAAAGACCTGAATCAAACACCTCGAACCGCTTTCGTAGGTCCTTCTATCCAAAAACTCGATTTTTAAAAGCGTACAGACTGACCCTTGCGCATCGGTGCAAGAAGGTCTGCGACGACAAGAGCTTGCTTGCTCACAGTCGCCACGTTAGAAGTCAGGTTAAAATATATCTTTGCTACCTTAGGTAAGCTAGCTGGCACGCCCTGTTTATTTAAATAGGACTTAGACACACGAAAGGATCCGCTCTAGGCCTAAGAAACTAGGGAGGCGAAGATTTTCTGCGTCTACACTAAACCTAACCCTAAGCTAGCTCACCTCACCTAGCCATTATTCCTAAAACCTAACCCAAACCTAACCTAGACTTAGCCCTTCTCACCCAAAACCGCACCCACTTCACATAGCCGACCTCACCTAGCTGGACCACCTAGACCCTAACCAACTAAGCCTAAGCTAACCTTAATCCACCTAACTAAGCCCCCAAACCACTAACCCAGCCCACCTAACCGACCTACCCCAAACCATGTCCGAGCCCACCTAAAAGAAAATATCTAGCCCACCATATCCCAGCCCACCAAAACAAATATCTGGCCCAACCAACCTAGCTCTCAATCCCAGCCTATATAAACCCCACCCTTCCACCTGCGGGTTCCCTCTCTCCATGCCCTTGGGACCCGGCCAACTCTCTTGGCTCTTCATGCTTCGTTTACCCTTGGGACTCGGCCAACACCTCTCATCATCAACCGGCCACCCTTCCACCTTCGGCGAGGGGCTCCATCCGGCCACCACCTTCTTCCATCCGGCCACCAACACCGCCTGCTGCCTCCTTCCCGGTTAGTACCACTCTCCCTTCCACCTGCCACCACTCCCATCCACCTGCCCTTTTCCCTTTCACCCAGTCAACACCTCCCTTCTTCCCAACCTACCTTCACCCAACGTCTGCCCATCCACCTGCCACCACTCCCATCCACCTGCCCTTCTCCCTTTCACCCAGCCGAGCACTACCCAATGCTTGCCCATCTACCTGCCGCCCTTAGTCGCCCCTTTCCAGCACCCCTTCACCATTCCCCAACACCTCCTCCACTTCCAGCCGAGACCTACCTGTCCCCAAAACCCATCCCAACTCCTAGCAACACACCCTAGCTCAGCCTACCTTCCCTACCACGCCCCAACATCAGTCGGCCAACACTCTTACCTGCCGCAACCATCCACCTAAGGGACTCCTCTTGGCTGCCCAAGGCGGATCACAAGGCCAAGTCCACGCAAGTTGAAGATGGACCAACTACATGTAAGTGCCTAAACTCGGTCCATTATATGAACTTGCTTTATATTCAATTAAATTTTGACATGGGGTTGTAATAATGGAGCGTAGTCTCCCCCCAAGATGTAATAACTTGGTTTGACACACAAGCACCCACGTGCACTTGAGCCTTTCCGCTCTTAGCTGCACACCTTTTTGCACACACACGGGCCTTGATAGCCCCTAAGATATAATTTTATTTATATAAGTTCAGCTGCGTGTGTTTTCATTTAAGTCGTGGGTGTTGTCTTTCAATTCCACACTCACACACATTGAGCTTTTGCTCTTACTCCCAAGACCCTAATAAGGGCCATATTGCAATTCAATTCGGGGTTTTCATTCAAGTTGTGTGCGTGGTCTTTCAATTCTACACTCACACACATTGAGCTTTCGCTCTTACTCCAAGACCCTAATAAGGGTCATATTGCAATTCTATTTGGGTTTTACATTACAAGTCGTGTGAGTTGTCTTTACATATATACACAACACCCACGCACACGTTGGCGACCTTCGGGCCCATATATATATAGTTGTATTTCTCTTCCGCTATGTCTTTAAGATTTGGGTTTTAAGGTTCAGTTGTGTGAGTAGTCTTTCCATATATACACGACACACACTTACACAATTGAGCCTTTCCGCTCTTAAGATATAGCCATATTTCCCTTTTGCAATTTACATTATGCAATTTCCCTTAAGTATTGTCTTTCAATTTCGGGTTTTCCCTTGGAGTTGTGTGAGTTTGCATTGCATATTCGCCATACCATGAGTTAGGACGCATATTGCATCAAAAGCAAACCCCATACTCTCGTGCAAAAATATCGCCCAACTTAGGTCACTTGCGCACACACCTAGTTGGCCTAAATAGTATAAAATTGAAAGACATAGGCACGTGCAAAACCCACGTGAAATAAAATCTGCAACAATACAAACAAAACCCAATCAAACACTTCATGTATTTTCAAAGTGGTTACTTGTTCAAAACAACTTTGCTAAGCGTACAGACTGACCCTTGCGCATCGGTGCAAGAAGGTCTGCGACGAAAAGAGCTCACTTGCTCACAGTTGCCCCGAATGAGTCAGATTTTCAAAACTTACTTCGCTAGCTTGAGTAAGCTAGCTCGCACGCCCTTTTTTATAAAAATGACTTAGACATACGAAAAGGTTCACTTCGGGCCTAAGAACTAGGAGTGAGAATTTTTCGTGTCTACAAGTTGTTATTTAAATTTCACATGAGAAACACCCACAAGCACTCGAGCCTTTCCGCTCTTTACACTCAAACACATTGAGCCTTTTCACTCTTAGGATAAAACATATTTATATATTTTCAAGTCGTGTAAGCTTACTTTAAGTCAAGTTGCATTTCTCTTTGTGTGGATTTACATTTAAGTCGCGTGAGTTGCCTTACATTTCGGGTATTTACATTGGTTAAAGCTATGTGAGTTGCACTTCAATTTCAGGTATTTACATTAGTGAAAGTTGTGTGACTTGCACTTTCAATTCTGTAAGCACGAAAATTTCTACGCTCCTGGTTTACAAGACCAGAAATGAGCCTTTTTGAGTTTACGTCGCTTTATGGGTATGCCGGCTAGCTTTCAAACTAGCGAAGATTTTTGGAAATATCTGACTTTTGGGCAATTGTGGGCAAGCAGGATCTTTTCGCTATAAACCTTCTTGAACCGATGCTCAAGGGTCAGTTTAAGCGCTTATGGACTTCGATAAAAACAGTTTTAACTCTTGAAAAATAAGTGTTTGAAATACGGATTTGATTCGTGCCTACGTTGCAATTTTTATGTACGGAGCTGTACGATTCTAAGTCTTTGAGTTTTTTAGCTAATTAGGCCGGATATGTGTGTGCACAAGTGGCCTAATTTTAGCGAGTTTGAGCGTGGATTCGGGGTTTTCTCTTTGAAAACGTGCGAATGCAAGGATGCACAAATACTTTGTCGGGTTTGATATGATGATGTGAGCTAGGCTCGAATTGAAAGCAACTCACACACACAGCTTAAGTGAATACCCGAATTAAAGTGCAACTTACGCAACTTAAGAGAAATACCCAAACTTTAAAGCAACTCACACGACTTGAATGTAAATTGCAGAAGGGAGATATACTTATATTAAGAGTGGAAAGGCTCAATGCACGCGTGTGTGAGTGTAGAATTGAAATGACAAACTCACACGACTTGAATTGAACTTGCCGAAATTGAAATATAATTATATAAGAGCAGGAAGGCTCAATGTGTTCGTGTGTGTTGTGTATAAATGGAAAGACAACTCACACGACTGAAATTGAACTACCCGAAATGTAAAGACGTACACAACTGAACATAAAACTCATGCAGTTGAAAGTATATAGATACTCTATATATTATGGGCAATGAAGGCCCAACATGTGCATGAGAGTGTAGAGCAAGTGCTCGAGTGCTCTTGTGTGCAAGTGTGGAAGCTTAAATGACAAACTCACACGACTTGAATGTAAATCCCACATAGCTAAAAGTATATAGAGATATGCTATATCTTATGAGCAACAAAGGCTCAAAAGGTGCGTGTGAGTGTGGAGCAAATGCTCACGTACTTCTTGGGTGCGAGTGTGAAATTTAAATGACGAACTCACACAACAAGAATGTAACAACCCATAATTGAAATTGCACGGCTTTCACTAAAGTCTTTTAAGTAAGAGCGAAGGCTCAATGTGTGTGTGTAGACGCAGGAAAATCCCCGCCTCCCCTGGCTTCTGTAGGCCTGGAGCGGATCCTTTCGTGTGTCTAAGTCCTATTGGTATAAACAGGGCGTGCCATCTAGCTTACCTAAGCTAGCGAAGATATATTTTAACCTGACTTCTAATGTGGCGACTGTGAGCAAGTGAGCTCTTGTCGTCGCAGGCCTTCTTGCACCGATGCGCAAGGGTCAGTTTGTACACTTTAAAAATCGAGTTTTTAGGGTAGAAAAAGCCTACGAAAGCAGTTCGAGGTGTTTGATTCGGGTCTTTAATACGATTTCCAGATTTTAGATCACGTGAATTTGCACGTGCCTAAGTCTTTCTTTTTATCCCTTTATGGGCCACCTAGGTGTGTGTTATGAACACTCCACTACATGGGGCGAATTTGAGCGGGAGTACGGGGTTAGCTTTGATGCAAGATGTGCCCTAACTCGTGGTATGGCGTAGATGCAATGCAAACTCACGCTACTCCAAAGGGAAAACCCGAATGTAAAGACAATGCCGAAGGGAAATAACCACAGGGAAATGACTTGTAATGTAAATGCCGAAGGGAGATATGTATATAAGGTATATATGGGCCCTTACTCGGGTCTTGCAAATAAGAGCGAAGGCTCAATGTGGGTGCGTGCTTGAATTGAAAGACTACACACTTGACCTAAAATAAAACCCAAATATAACTTGCAATATGGCCTTGATTAAGGTCTTGGGAATAAGAGCGAAAGCTCAATGTGTGTGAGTGCTTGAATTGAAGTACTACACACACAACATGAAATTAAACCCAAATAGTATAACACGGCCCTTACTTGGGTCTTACAAATAAGAGCGAAGGCTCAATGTGGGTGCGTGCTTGAATTGAAAGACTACACACTCGACATGAAATAAAACCCAAATATAACTTGCAATATGGCCTTGATTAAGGTCTTGGGAATAAGAGCGAAAGCTCAATGTGTGTGAGTGCTTGAATTGAAGTACTACGCACACAACATGAAATGAAACCCAAATAGTATAGCACGGCCCTTACTTGGGTCTTACAAATAAGAGCAAAGGCTCAATGTGGGTGCGTGCTTGAATTGAAAGACTACATACTCGACATGAAATAAAACACAAATATAACTTGCAATATGGCCTTGATTAAGGTCTTGGGAATAAGAGCGAAAGCTCAATGTGTGTGAGTGCTTGAATTGAAGTACTACGCACACAACATGAAATGAAACCCAAATAGTATAGCACGGCCCTTACTTGGGTCTTACAAATAAGAGTGAAGGCTCAATGTGTGTGCGTGCTTGAATTGAAAGACAACACACCCAACTTAAGCAAAACCCTACCTAAGTTACAGTATATATATATATATATATATATATATATATATATATATATATATTTATGTATTAGCGGCTGATTAGGCCCGTGTGTGTTCAAAATCATGCACGACTACGAGAGTGCACGTGTGTGTGGGTGTGCCAAGCCACGTTATTACAAGCGGGGGGAGACTATGCTCCGTTATTACAACCCCATATCGAATTAAATTTAAGCAAGTATACAACTAAGGACTGAGTTAGGCACTTACTTATAGCTGGTCTGAAGATGCCTTGCTTGAGCGTGGTCTTGGCCTTCGCCTTGGGCTGCAAGAGGGAGCTTCGCGGAGTTGAACGGCAAGAGGGGTTGCTGGCCGGATGGAAATGGTGCACGGGAGGGGCACCTTGAAGATGGCCGGCTGCTAGGAATGGGTTGGCTTTGTGTGTTGGGCTAAAGTGACTAAGTAGGGTCACTAAGGGTGGGTGTAGTGTTAGGAAATGTGACACTAAATGGGAGCCTAAGGGAGTGTCTAAGGGAGTGCCTAAGGGAGGTATATGGCTGGCGGGTGGCTGGCCGAATGGATATGGAACAGTCGGCTGGAGTGGCCGACTAAGGGAGACTCGGTGGTGGTGGTTGCTAAGGTAGCTAGGGCTGCCGTAGATGGGAAGGGAGCTAGATAGGGTATGGGGTAAGGTGGTGGCCGGCTGTGGCGAAGTGATATGGGTAGGTCTTAGGGAGTTAAGTGGAGTGGCTGGGTGTAGCTAGGGTGGCTAGGTAATGGTGGGTGGTTGGAGTGGCTAAGGTCTGGCCGAATGGGTAGGATGGAGGGTGGCTGGTGTTAGGGTGATGTGGTGGTGGTGTAGGTGGTTGAGAGTGGAGGGGGAGCGAAGAAAAGGTGGAGTGGGGTGGAGATACTAACCATGTGGTGATGGGAGGCGGCGGATGGAAAAGGAGCAGCCGGGTGGTTGAAGTGGATGGTTTGGCCGGATGAAAAGGGTGGCGACGGGTGGTTGGTCGGCTGGGGTGTGGTGGTGCAGGTGGAGCCAGGTGGTGGCTGGCTGTGGTGCAGGTGGAGGACTTGGCTGGGTTGGCTGGACTCGGTTGGGCTGGAAAGAGGATGGGAGAACTTGGAAAACCCGCCCCTTAGGGGGGGCTTATATAGGGCTGAAGAGGTCAGATGGGGGTGGTATTAGGAAGGTGGTAAGGTGGTCTAGGGGTGGTGGTGTGGTGATAAGGTGGGCTGATTTTGGGGAGGGGCCAGATATTTTCATACAAGGGGTTTTGGGTAGATGGTGTGCTAGGTTTAGGTGGGGTGGTTTAGAGGTTTAGGGTTTAGCTAGGTGGGTTGGTTTTGGGGTGAGGTTTAGTGAGGTGGGTTAGGTGATTAGGCTAGGATTAGGTTAGGTTTAGAGAAATTAACCTAGGTTTAGGGAAGTGGGTTAGGTGATTAGGTTGGGATTAGGAAAGTGGGTTAGATGATTAGGCTAGGATTAGGGTAAAAGGCTAGGATTAGGGGTTTTTGGTTAGGGTGGGGTTAAGGAGCTCCCTTTGCATGACCCATAGGCCTTCTTGCATCATGTTGGTGCAGCCCTAGGTTAGGATTTGGTTAATTACAAGCTTAAACCCACTTTAATTAGGCTAACCCACATGATTAACCCAAACTTGACACACAAGTCAAGCTTAATTACAAACACACTCTAATCTTATCCTCCCCCACTCTCTCTCATGCCCATAATCCCACGTGAAATTCAAGTGGGCCCCACCTCCATTTATGAGAAGTGATGTGGGCCATGGATATGGATATTGGATTGGATCTCTGGATCCAAATCCAAATCCAAGTCCACACATTTGGATTGGGATCTGGATATATATGGTCCAGATCCAATCCAAACTGAATTCTGACTCCTTTGGGCTGTGTTCGAAACGAATGGTTTATGCGGGATCTGACAGCATCAGTACTCCGTCTGCGTTGGGTCTTCGCCAACATGATCGTCCGCTTTTGTTTTCGCCTTCCGGAGGTGACTTCAAGTGATGTTTTCATGATAACAGGGTCTTGGACGTTCGAGATCCTGGGGGTGGATTCAATACGAGAGTTGCTGTGCCGGGCTTGACTTGTGCTCCGGTTCCGGGCTCTCTTTGACTTTTCTGGTCCTGTCTTGCTTAGGCCAAGCTGCTTCGGGGTTTTAAAACATGTTTTAAAAGGTTTTTAAAACCATATTTAAAACATATAAAGTTTAAAAGATATGTACAGGGTTGCCTGGAAGGCTCCTGGGTTTCCAGACTCAAAATAGCCCTTTGGGGCTGCTTTTACAAAACCAGGTTGATTTGAGGAATTCGTGGGATTTCGGGGTGTTTACAGATGCCCCTCTTTGGCCTTGTCCAAATCGATTTGGATAAGGGCAAAGATGACAAACACCCCTTTCAATGTTTCCCTAGATCTAGCCACGAAGAATATGGGATCGTCCCAATCTTTAGCAAAATCTCAATTTACAAACTCTGGTAGGAGGAGATATCACGCCAAAGGGATCTGTTATGGAATCTGGTCCTAAACGGGATCATGTTTATGCAAGTGTCATGCGTGGAATGTAGATGCATGACATGGGTGGGGTGCCAAAGGTGGCGACCTCCCAAAGACCAGATGTGGTCGAACTCTTGAGACTTACTAGGCCTGCTGCTCCAAGTGAGCAAATCCTATGCTGTTCGATGTTCGATTTTTCAAAACATATTTACAAAAACTATTTACAAAAGGGACAACTGTCTTGAGTCTCGATCCTAAGTATCTCGAGCTCTTCGTGTTTGCCCTTGTTTGAGTCTTAACACTCGCTTATCTAGCGGAGGTTTTGTAAGAAAACAAGCTATATTTCAAATTCCTATGTCTTACTTGAAACATTGAATTCTCAAACAAAATTAAATTCAAGTAAGTAAATCCTATTTTTACTTTAGGATTCCTCGAAATGAACCATGCTTTAGCTTGGGATAAGCGAGGGATGGGAAAGAGATACCACGATCCTTTCTGAAGTGTCCCGTGGTTTAAGGCATAGAAGGCGAAAAACTACTCTTTTTGAGCTTTTTGGCCTCTTTTTCCTTTTTTTCATTGAGGGTCAACCTTTGGGAGTATTTTTTCTTTAATCCCTCTTTTTCACAAGAGAATCGATTTTTCTTTCGAATTCTAATTTCTTTCTTTTGGAAAGATACTTTGAATGGGAAATTCCCTTTATTTTGGGCCATGTTTTCCTTTTGGAAGGAGAAGAGAAGAGGGGAGCACTTATCCCAAGCCTACACTCGATTCATTCCAGATCAGCCTATTTAGATATAGCACGTACTACTTGCAAGTATCTTGCTATGTTGAACTAGGCCTTTCTTTGTAAGAAGAAGGATTTTGAAATGTAACCACGATTTTGAAGACTCCACTCTTTTACAAGTGCAAATTCTCTCACTCAGGATCACACGATTTTGCCTTTGCACCTTATTTTCATGTCTCAAGGCAGTTATCCCTTAAATTTTCAAAAACTGGAATTTAATACAAATCCTACACATGATACTTCTTTAAGTATTGAATATTGATAGTATCTGCTATATTCCTACCTTCTACATCGATCAACCAATATGAATTGTTCGTGGTGGTTGCTCGTACAACATAGGGTCCATCCCACTTGGGGCGCCACTTTTCGAGTGGATGTGGGCCACGATAATGGATGGTTTTTAAGACCAGATCTCCCACTTCAAAGTGGCGAGATCTCATTGTAGACGTGCGAAAATCCCCGCCTCCTCGCCTCTTTTGGGGCTTGGAGTGGATCTTCTCGTATGTCTAAGGCCTATGTATACAAATAGGGCGTGCCAGCTAGCTTACTTAAGCTAGCGAAGATATTTTTAACACTGACTTCTAAACGTGACGACTGTGAGCAAGTAAGCTCTTGTCGTCGCAGACCTTCTTGCACCGATGCACAAGGGTCAGTCTGTACGCTTTGCAAAAATCGAGTTTTGGGGAGAAAGTCTACGAAGCGATTCGAGGTGTCTATTTCGGGTCTTTAAGATGCGATTTGTATATTTTAGATCACGTGGATTTGCACGTGCCTAAGTCTTTTCTTTTATCCCTCTTCGGGCCACCTAGTTTGTGTGTTATGAACACTCCACTACATGGGCGAATTCGAACGGGGTTTGCTTTGATGCAATATGCGTCCTACCTCGTGGTATGGCGTAAATGCAAACTCACGCTACTCCAAAGGGAAAACCCGAAATGTAAAGACAATACTGAAGGGAAATAACCGAAGGGAAATAACCGAAGGGAAATATGTATATAGATTATGTATATGAGCCCTTACTCGGGTCTTGCAAATAAGAGCGAAGGCTCAATGTGGGTGCGTGCTTGAATTGAAAGACTTACACACACGACATGAAATTAAACCCAAATATAAATTGCAGTATGACCTTGACTAAGGTCTTGGGAGTAAGAGCGACGGCTCAATGTGTGTGAGAGTGCTTGAATTGAAAGACTACCCACACGACATAAATGAAACCCAAATATAACTGCAATAAGGCCTTTACTAAGGTCTTGGGAGTAAGAGCGAAGGCTCAATGTGTGTGAAAGTGCTTGAATTGAAAGACTTACTCACACGACAAGAAATGAAACCCAAATAGTATAGGTCGGCCCTTACTTGGGTCTTTCAAATAAGAGCAAAAGCTCAATGTGTGTGAGAGTGCTTGAATTGAAAGACTTACTCACACGACAAGAAATGAAACCCAAATAGTATAGGTCGGCCCTTACTTGGGTCTTTCAAATAAGAGCGAAAGCTCAATGTGTGTGAGAGTGCTTGAATTGAAAGACAACGCACCCAACTTAAACAAAACCCTTCGAAAATGAAAGTATATATGTACGCTTATATATTAGGGGCTGATTAGGCCCGTGTGTGTTCAAAATCGTGCACGACTAAGAGAGTGCACGTGTGTGGTTGTGCCAAGCCACGTTATTACAAGTGGGGGGAGACTATGCTCCGTTATTACAACCCCGTATCAAATTGAATCTCAAGCAAGTGTACAACTAAAGACCGAGTTTAGGCACTTACGAGTAGCTGGTCCGTAGAGGCCTTGCTTGAGCGTGGACTTGGCTTTGGGCTGCAATCGGGAGCTCCGTGAAGGTAGGTGATCAAGGGTGCTGGCCGGCTGCAAGTGGGGCACGGGATAGGCGCCTCGAAGGTGGCCGGTGGCAAGTAGATGGCGCCTCCAAGTAGGGGGTTTAAAGTGGCTGAATAAGTGGGTTCTTAGGGTCACTAGGGGAGTTGAGAGTTTAGGGAAACTGGACCTAAAAGGTGAGCTGGTGGGAAGGCCGAATAGGACACCTAGGGGAAGGCCGAATGGGAGATGATGGCTAGGTAGTGGCCAGCAGCTTGGGTTATACTAGGTTCGGCTAGGTTAAAGTGGTGGTGGCAAAGGGGCTGAGATGAAGGTAGGATGGGTGGCTAAGAGTGGAGAGGTGGTAGAGAAGGGGGCTAGGTAAGGTGCAGGGTACTTACCGAATGGGGAGAGGTGGCGGATGAAGTGGGAAGCAGGCGGGCAGGTGGCTGTTGGCTGGTTCGGTTGGGTGGAGGTGGTGGCGTCCGGCTGAGGGATGGTGGTGGTGGATGGAAGAGGGAAGGTGGCGGTGCAGGTGGAGCTGATGGAGCAGGTGGAGCAGTTGGGGAGTGGAGCAGGCGGACAGGTTGGAGAATGGAGTCGGCTGGGCTGAGGTGAGGGCTTCCACCTTTTTTAAAACCTGCCCCCAAGGAGGCCCGCCCAAGTCGTCATTCGGGGACCACCAAAAGTGGAAACCCCGGCAAAACCAGTTTTGAAAATTCAAGGTTCTCCTCAGCTCATCCTTAGAGCCAAGTCTAGCGCAAACCCTAGGCTGGTCGTGGGGGAAGTCACTAGATCCGGGAGGATCTACCAGCCCCCGCACCTTCAAGGTGCTCAAAAGGTGGTCAGTGTGCCTGGCCCCTCAAAAGCATGTATCCCTAGTGGTCTGCCAAAAGCAGATAAGGACAAAGTCATCCTAAATCCTTATGATTTCGAAAACCACCTTTCAAAGATTCCTATTCACATGTCTATCCTAGAGCTTATCAAAACCTCGCCTAGGCATAGACTTGTCTTAGAGAAAATTCTAGAAAGGGCCAAGGTTGATTCGAACATAAGTTCGGAATCCTTGTCTGCCCAAGTGGCTTTATTAGGAGCAAAATCGCCCATCACCTTTTCGGAAGATGATGTAGATAGACCCTACGAAACCCATAACCAGGCCCTGCATATCGAGGTGGTTCTAAACAACCACTCTCTGGACAGGTGCCTAGTCGATGGCGTACAAAATCGGAGTCACCTTGACTTCAGTGAACCCAAGCCCCATTGTTATCATTGGATACGATGGGAATACGTCTAGGCCTTTAGGATCCATCGAACTCCCAATAGAAACGGGAGGGATCGAACACACGGGGGTGTTCCATGTCTTGGACATCTACCCCCATTATAACCTGTTGCTGGGAAGACCCTGGATACACGGTTTGTGCGCTGTGCCATCCACCTTCCACAGGTGTGTTAAGATCCCTTTTAGGGACCAGGTCGTAGTGATCCTAGGTGAGAGTCACCCACAGCTTCAGGGGATCATAAACTCCCCTTGTTTATCGAGCTCCCAAGCCCATGAGGCTAACCTGGGGCAAATTATGGTTGAGCCACCTCGGCTCGTGTTGAACAACCCTAGGAAGGTTGTATGTGTGAAGGGGCCGCCCAAAGCAGGCCCCCTCCCGACTCTAATCCTCCTAGGAAAACCCAAGCGTTCCCTATTTCCAAAACCCCTGGACAAGAGGCCATACGAGCCTAATATGGACGATAGCATGTTCCAGGACCACGACTTATATCCCATCTTTTCAAAAAACAAAAGGTCGTGGAACATGTTGTTGAACATGGGCTACATGCCCTACAAAAGTCTAGGGGCAAAAAACCAGGGTCTCCTAGAACCCATCCTTCCTAGGGCCAACCCAAGCCGATATGGGATCGGCTATACTCCCCGAATACCGCCGGAGCCACCCCCTGTGACCACCTGGGTCAAGGGTGCCCCGGAGCCTGTCTTAGAAGAGACCTATGGTTTAGACCTCCTATTCCGAGCCTAACCCGTAGTGTTTTCCCTTTGTAGGTATGAAGGAAGATCCCTTTTTCTAAAAATACCAAAAACATTTGAAAACCTAAAATCAAAAAAAAAAATCAAAAAAACAAGAAAACCAAAAACAATGGAAAAACAAAAACTCGAAAAAAGAGTGCTTTGTATAGTTTCCAAAGTTCTTGTTTTACAAAAACCCAAAAAAATCGAAAATTTGGAAAATACCAAAAAGATTTTGTACATAGCTGCTCCTGGTAAGACTTTGGCAAAAGAAAAGGATTTCGAAAAAAGCGTCGTCTGCAGGTTATTTTGAAAACCACGTATCAAGTTCCCTCGGGTCTATAGCCCACGAGAATGATCAAAGCCCAGAAGTGGATCCCCTTGAGGAAGATCTGTAAACACCCCGAAATCCCACGAATTTCTCAAAATCCATCTGGTTTTATACAAGCAGCCCCAAAGGGCCATTTTTGAGTTTGGAAACCCAGGAGCCTTCCAAACAACCCTGTACATATGTTTTAAACTTTATCTTTTTAAAACATATAATATAGCTTTTGAAAACCCTTTTAAAACATGTTTTGAAACCCCGAAGTGGCTTAGCTCGATCAAGACAGGACCAGGAGAGCCAAGAAGAGCCCGGAACCAGAGCACCTATCAAGCCCGGCACAACAACTCTTGTATCTGATTCACACCCCAGGATCTCGAACGTCCAAGACCCTGTTCTTACCAAAATATCATTTGAAGTCATCTCCGGAAGGCAGAAACGGAGGCGGACGACCATGTTGGCGAAGACCCAACGCAGACGGAGTACTGATGCTGTCAGGCCCCGCACGAATCGTCCGTTTCGAACCCAGCTCGAAGGAGTCAGAGTTCAGTTTGGATTGGATCTGGACCATATATATCCAGATCCCAATCCAAACCCATATGTGGACTTGGATTTGGATTTGGATCCAGAGATCCAATCCAATATCCATATCCATGGCCCACATCACCTTCTCATAAATGGAGGTGGGGGCCCACTTGAGTTTCACGTGGGATCATGGGCATGAGAGAGAGTGGGGTTGAAAAATATCAAGAGTGTTGTATTAAGCTTGACTTGTGTGTCAAGTTTGGGTTAATCATGTGGGTTAGCCTAATTGAGTGGGTTTAAGCTTGTAATTAACTAAAACCTAACCTAGGGCTGCACCAACATGGGGTGATCAAGGTCTATGGGCCATGCTAAGGGAGCTCCTTCACCTAAACCTAGCCAAAAATGCCTAAACCTAGCCTAAACCCCTAATCCACCCCTAATCTGAACCTAATCACCTAACCCACTTCCCTAATCCCGTCCTAATCCCAACCTAATCACCTAACCCACTTCCCTAATCCTTCCCTAAACCTAGATTAATTTCCCTAATCCTAGCCTAAACCTAGCCTAATCACCTAACCTAGCTCACTAAACCTCACCCTAAAACCCAACCACCTAACCTAGCCCTAAACCCCTAAACCACCCACAGCCCACGATTTACCCAAACCCCTAGTTTTAAAATATCTGGCCCAACCCCTTCCAGCCCACCTTATCTACATACCACCCTACCTAAACCACCTAACCACTACCCACAGCCCAGCCCTAACCGACCTACCCATCCCCCATTTAAACCCCCCTCCTTGTGGGCGGGTTTTCCAAGGGGGAACCACCCTCTCACCCAGCCGGGCCCTTTCCTTCTCCCTTCTCTCACCCAGCCGGGACCACTCCCCACCTCTGCCTGCTCCACCAGCCGCCATCTGCTCTGCCACCTTCCCTCTTCCATCCACTACCACCACCCCTCAGCCGGACGCCATCACCTCCAACCAACCGAACCAGCCGACAGCCACCTGCCCGCCACCTTCCCACTTCATCTGCCACCTCTCCCCATTCGGTAAGTACCCCAAACTCCCTCAAAGCCCCTCTCTACCACCTCTCCATTCTTAGCCACCCATCCTACCTTCATCTCAGCCCTTTTGCCGCCACCACCTAAACCTAGCCGAACCTAGTATAACCCAAGTTGCTGGCCACTACCTAGCCATCATCTCCCATTCGGCCAACTCCCCTAGGTGTCCTATTCGGCCTTCCCACTAGCTCACCTTTTGGGGTCCAGTTTCCCTAGGTACCCAACTCCCCTAGTGATCCTAATACCCACTTATTCAGCCACTTTAAACCCCCCCTACTTGGAGGCGCCATCTACCTGCCACCGGTCCCCTTCGAGGCATCTATCCCGCGCCCCACTTGCAGCCGGCCAGCACCCTTGATCACCTACCTTCGCGGAGCTCCCACTTGCAGCCCAAGGCCAAGTCCACGCTCAAGCAAGACCTCTACGGACCAGCTACTCGTAAGTGTCTAAACTCGGTCTTTAGTTATACACTTGCTTGAGATTCAATTTGATACGGGGTTGTAATAACGGAGCATAGTCTCCCCCCGCTTGTAATAACGTGGCTTGGCACAACCACACACGTGCACTCTCTTAGTCGTGCACAATTTTGAACACACACGGGCCTAATCAGCCCCTAATATATAAGTGTATATATACTTTCATTTTCGAAGGGTTTTTGTTCAAGTTGGGTGCGTTGTCTTTCAATTCAAGCACTCTCACACACATTGAGCTTTCGCTCTTATTTGAAAGACCCAAGTAAGGGCCGACCTATACTATTTGGGTTTTCATTTCTTCTCGTGTGAGTAAGTCTTTCAATTCAAGCACTCTCACACACATTGAGCTTTCGCTCTTATTTGAAAGACCCAAGTAAGGGCCGACCTATACTATTTGGGTTTTCATTTCTTGTCGTGTGAGTAAGTCTTTCAAATTCAAGCACTCTCACACACATTGAGCTTTCGCTCTTATTTGAAAGACCCAAGTAAGGGCCGACCTATACTATTTGGGTTTTCATTTCTTGTCGTGTGAGTAAGTCTTTCAATTCAAGCACTCTCACACACATTGAGCCTTCGCTCTTACTCCCAAGACCTTAGTAAAGGCCTTATTGCAGTTATATTTGGGTTTCATTTATGTCGTGTGGGTAGTCTTTTAATTCAAGCACTCTCACACACATTGAGCCTTCGCTCTTACTCCCAAGACCTTAGTCAAGGCCATACTGCAATTTATATTTGGGTTTAATTTCATGTCGTGTGAGTAAGTCTTTCAAATTCAAGCACGCACCCACATTGAGCCTTCGCTCTTATTTGCAAGACCCGAGTAAGGGCTCATATACATAAGATATATACCTATCTCCCTTCGGTTATTTCCCTTCGGTTATTTCCCTTCGGCTATTTCCCTTCGGTTATTTCCCTTCTGTTATTTCCCTTCAGTATTGTCTTTACATTTCGGGTTTTCCCTTTGGAGTAGCGTGAGTTTGCATTGCATCTACGCCATACCACGAGGTAGGACGCATATTGCATCGAAACAAGCCCCGCTCGAATTCGCCCATGTAGTGGAGTGTTCATAACACACAAACTAGGTGGCCCGAAAAGGGATAAAAGAAAAGACTTAGGCACGTGCAAAACCACGTGATCTAAAACATGCAATCGCATCTTAAAGACCCGAAATAGACACCTCGAACCGCTTCGTAGACTTTCTCCCCAAAAACTCGATTTTTGCAAAAGCGTACAGACTGACCCTTGCGCATCGGTGCAAGAAGGTCTGCGACGACAAGAGCTTACTTGCTCACAGTCGCCACGTTTAGAAGTCAGTGTTAAATATATCTTCGCTAGCTTAAGTAAGCTAGCTGGCACGCCCTATTTGTATACATAGGCCTTAGACACACGAGAAGATCCACTCAAAACCCCGAAAGAGGCGAAGAGGCGGGGATTTTCGCGCGTCTACAGAGATTGGCATGCCCGGTGGGACAAGAGCCTTTTCAGAAATCGAGTTTACTTGTAGAAGTCTTGCGAAAATTTTATAAAGGTGTCGTTTTAACTTGTTTTCTTTGCTTTTACTTAGGAAATTTTGAAAAAGCTTGAAAAGCATGTCAAAATCCAATCCAAGTGAAGTGTCGAGCCAAGGCTCATGCGCATCAAGTTCTCACTCTTGGAGGATTTTCAAAAACAAAATAAAACTTGAGGCCAAAATCGATGCTCTCAGCCAAGAGGCTGAAGTAGGCGATTCATGTTCATCAAACGGTGAACAAAGGCCTAAAAAGAAATTTGAAAAACCTCGCAAGCAAAAAGAAGCCTCCGTAATGGAAGGCAACCAATACCACGAGTCCTTCACACAAAAGGACCGTAAAGCCCTACAGCAGCTGCTGAAAGGGCAGAATAAAGAGAAAAGAAGCTACGCCCTGTCTGATTTCCTTCCTATGGATTACGAAACAGACAGTGACGATGAAATACCGAACTTCCATCGGTATGATGGCATGGGAGACCCTAGGTCTCACTTGCAGCTTTTCTCACGTCGAGCCCATAAGAAGAAATGGTATGAAAAGGGTGTATTGGTTCCCTCTATCCCTTAAAGGCACAGCTGCCAAATGGCTGGCTTCCTACGACTTAAGCCAGTTCGCTACTTTTGAAGAGTTAGCGAACTGCTTCATGCAAAGGTTTGCACACAACGTAGAAGTCACGCCAACCCTGAATACCTTAAGGGATACAAAGCAAGGCATGAACGAGGACGTGCATGCCTTCATTATAAGGTGGAGGTCTCTTTTGGGCCAAGTGCGAGAGCCTATATCCGAAGGATGCGCAGTAATGCTCATCCTGGATAATTTCAAAAGCGAGTTAAAAACCCTTCTCTCGCTCCATGAGATTTCAACTTTCCATAAGTTGATCAAAAAGGCCTCCCTTTTCGAAACCAACTTGCGAAAAGGGACATACGACCACTTATGGAAAGGAAGTGCCGTTCCAAAACACGTTTGGAAAAGCCCATCGCATATGGGCTGCCCACAACGGACAAAGGGGCAAAGCCCCATAAAATCGCCAATGTCCGGGTGGATCCAGGCATGGCGGGCACTTCTAAAAATTTTGAAAAAATAGAAAATAAGAGAGAACGCAATTTTTCAAAACCAATTGAAAAACGGGAGTACACTCCGCTGGGGCAACCTGTGTCGGAGGTCCTAGACCTCTTACTTGCCCAGGGCATGATCGAACTCCCTGAAATCCCCGAAGGAGTCACGTCCAAAGGGGGGTATTTAAACCGATTTTGCAAGTATCATCGGCTCAAAGGCCATGATACCAAACGGTGCTTCTCTCTTCTAAATAAAATTGAGAACTTGATAGCGGAGGGCCGGCTCCAGGTCACTGCAGAACCTGAGCCACCTCAAGCTATCTTCAAGGAACCCTTTCCGAAACACGCCAGTGGCAGTGGGAAAGGAAAGGAGGTATGTACCCTCACCATTTCCAAGGAACTAGCGCAAAAGCCCGAACCTGGTCGACCTGCTTGTGCGCCCATCCTTGTATTATACAAGAGGCCCGCCCAAGTCGTCATTCGGGGACCACCAAAAGTGGAAACCCCGGCAAAGCCAGTTTTTAAAATCCAAGGTTCTCCTCAGCTCATCCTTAGAGCCAAGTCTAGCGCAAACCCTAGGCTGGTCGTGGGGGAAGTCACTAGATCCGGGAGGATCTACCAACCCCCGCACCTTCAAGGTGCTCAAAAGGTGGTCAGTGTGCCTGGCCCCTCAAAAGCATGTATCCCTAGTGGTCTGCCAAAAGCAGATAAGGACAAAATCATCCTAAATCCTTATGATTTCGAAAACCACCTTTCAAAGATTCCTATTCACATGTCTATTCTAGAGCTTATCAAAACCTCGCCTAGGCATAGACTTGTCTTAGAGAAAATTCTAGAAAGGGCCAAGGTTGAATCGAACATAAGTCCGGAATCCTTGTCTGCCCAAGTGACTTTATTAGGAGCAAAATCGCCCATCACCTTTTCGGAAGATGATGTAGATAGACCCTACGAAACCCATAACCAGGCCCTACATATCGAGGTGGTTCTAAACAACTACTCTCTGGACAGGTGCCTAGTCGATGGTGGAGGAGGGCTCAACATCCTTCCACTTCACGTGGCGTACAAAATCGGAGTCACCTTGACTTCAGTGAACCCAAGCCCCATCGTTATCACTGGATACGATGGGAATGCGTCTAGGCCTTTAGGATCCATCGAACTCCCAATGGAAACGGGAGGGATCGAACACACGGGGGTGTTCCATGTCTTGGACATCCACCCCCATTATAACCTGTTATTGGGGAGACCCTGGATACACAGTTTGTGCGCTGTGCCATCCACCTTCCACAGGTGTGTTAAGATCCCTTTTTGGGACCAGGTCGTAGTGATCCTAGGTGAGAGTCACCCACAGCTTCAGGGGATCATAAACTCCCCTTGTTTATCGAGCTCCCAGGCCCATGAGGCTAACCTGGGGCAAATTATGGTTGAGCCACCTCGGCTCGTGTTGAACAACCCTAGGAAGGTTGTATGTGTGAAGGGGCCGCCCAAAGCAGGCCCCCTCCCGACTCTAATCCTCCTAGGAAAACCCAAACGTTCCCTATTTCCAAAACCCCTGGACAAAAGGCCATACGAGCCTAATATGGACGATAGCATGTTCCAGGACCACGACTTGTATCCCATCTTTTCAAAAAACAAAAGGTCGTGGAACATGTTATTGAACATGGGCTACACACCCTACAAGAGTCTAGGGGCACAAAACCAGGGTCTCCTAGAGCCCATCCTGCCTAGGGCCAACCCAAGCCGATATGGGATCGGCTATACTCCTCGAATACCGCCGGAGCCACCCCTTGTGACCACCTGGGTCAAGGGTGCCCCGGAGCCTGTCTTAGAAGAAACCTATGGTTTAGACCTCCTATTCCGAGTCTAACCCATAGTGTTTTCCCTTTGTAGGTATGACGGAAGATCCCTTTTTCTAAAAATACCAAAAACATTTGAAAACTTAAAATCAAAAAAATCAAAAAACAAGAAAAACCAAAAACAATGGAAAAACAAAAACTCGAAAAAAGTGTGCTTTGTATAGTTCCCAAGGTTCTTGTTTTACAAAAACCCAAAAAAATCGAAAATTTGGAAAATACCAAAAAGATTTTGTACATAGCTGCTCCTGGTAGGACTTTGGCGAAAGAAAAGGATTTCGAAAGAAACGTCGTCTGCATAGCCAGACCAAAAATTTCGAAATCACTTGAAAATCCAAGTACAAAACTAGGTTATTTTGAAAACCATGCATCAAGTTCCCTCGGGTCTACAGCCCACGAGAATGATCAAAGCCCAGAAGTGGATCCCCTTGAGGAAGATCCCACTTCTGAGCTCCCAGAATTTCATAGAATTCTCGATTTTGAAAGACCTTCCCAATCAGTAGGAGGAGATTTCATAGAGGTGAACCTAGGGGATGATTCCAATCCCAAAACCATCAAAATAGGCGCATGCTTGCATGAAACTGAAAAGTGAGCATTCATTGCATTTCTACGAACCTATTTAGATGTGTTTGCATGGACGTATGAAGACATACCGGGCATAGATCCCAGCATAGTCGAGCATCGTCTTCCCTTAGATGCAGGTGTAAAACCCATAAAGCAGAAGCTTAGGAAAATACATCCGAATGTACACACGCAAGTCAAAGAGGGTTTAGAAGATCTGCTAAAAGCCGGATTTATAAAACCCATTGCGTATTCTGATTGGTTGTCAAATATCGTTGTGGTTCGAAAAACCAATGGGAAAATTCGAATATGCATCGATTTCAAAAACCTGAATAAAGCCACTCCAAAGGATAATTATCCTTTACCAAACATTGATTTGATAGTCGATAGTACTGCAAATCATGAAATGTTTTCATTTATGGATGGCTATTCAGGCTATAATCAAATCAAACTAAGTCCACGAGATCAGGGTAAGACCGCCTTCACAACCCCATGGGGCACGTACTGCTATACAGTCATGCCCTTTGGTTTGAAAAATGCCGGCGCAACATACCAACGAGCCATGAACACGATCTTCCATGATCAAATTCATGAGCTTGTAGAAGTGTATGTAGATGATCTCTTGGTGAAATCCAAAACCCGATGCACCCATATCGAATGTTTACAAAAGATTTTCGAAAGGCTTAGGCTTTACAAAGTAAAGCTAAACCCTCAAAAATGTGTGTTCGGGGTAGAATCAGGGAAGCTTCTAGGCTTTATGGTGAGCCAAAGGGGAATAGAAGTCGACCCCTCTAAGTGTCGAGCCATCATAGACATGGCTCCACCCTCCAATCTCACCCAAGTCCGCAGCCTCCAGGGTCGATTACAATCTGTGCGCCGATTCATATCGAATCTGGCAACTAGATGCGAACCCTTCAACAAACTGTTGAGGAAGGGTACGAAATTCTTATGGGATGACGAATGCCAAAAGTCCTTCGAGAAACTGAAGGCATACTTGGTTAATCCCCCCGTTTTGAATCCTCCAAAACAAGGAAAACCGCTTTTATTATACATCTCCGTGCATGTGAATGCTTTAGGAGCCCTGTTGGCTCAATACGAGGATGACACCCATAAGGAGTATGCCATCTACTATATTTCGAAAACTCTCTTGGCTTATGAACGAAATTATCAAGCCATGGAGAAGACGTGCTTGGCCCTAGTCTGGGCCTGCCAGAAATTCAAACACTATTTCCTAGATCATGAGATCTGGATAGTGTCCAAGCTTGATCCAATCAAGCACTTGTTCGAAAAACCCATTCTCACGGGTAGATTGGGCAAATGGCAACTCCTTCTAATGGAGTATGATCTGAAATACCATCACCAGATCTCCATTAAGGGGCAAGCCCTAGCAGATTACGTGGCTGACTTCCCCTTAGAGGACGCATATCCCACTCTTGTCAAAATGCCTGATGAAGGCATATTGCAAAACCATTTTCAAAACCACATTTTGGCAAATTCTTTCGAAAACCAAGTGTGGAAGATGCACTTCGATGGGGCACGAAACCAACGAGGGGCTGGTGCCGGGATCATCCTAATCTCCCCTGAAAAGGGCGAGATTCCCATAGCAGTCCGCTTAGATTTCGAATGTTCCAACAACGTAGCTGAGTATGAAGCACTCATACAAGGCTTAAGGATTTCGAAAACTCTAGGGGCATCATGCATCGAGGTCTTTGGAGATTCGCTCCTTGTCATAAACCAGGTTTTAAAAATTTGGCAAGTACGTAATGAGAAACTACTTCCATATCACGAGTTGGCCACTCGATTAGTCCAATCCTTCCAGTCGTGTAAGCTCACACACGTAGGAAGAGAGGACAATGGCATCGCCGATGCCCTCTCCTCCTTGGGTTCAGCCCTGAAGGTCGATCCCATTTCAGGGACCAGATCTTTGGAAATATGGCATGCACCCCATCCATCCACACACGACCTGGATATTTGCCAAAACAACCCAAAGTCTATTGAAAAACCCTGGTTCTACGACATAAAACAATTTTTAGAAAATGGGGGATTCACCGAGGATGCCACATCCAAAGATAAGGCATTCATTCGTAAGATTTCGACCCGATACACCATTCTGGGTGGGGTCTTATACAAAAAGAGTTTTACTGGCATTCTGCTTAGGTGTATCGACCTAGAGGAGGCTAGGATAGTGATGCATGAGTTCCACGATGGGGAATGTGGAGGTCATGTTAATGCCAACATGATGGCAATGAAAATACTTAGAGGGGGCTATTTTTGGTCCACCCTGAAAAAGGATTGTCACGATCATGTTAGGAAGTGTCATCCATGTCAAGTGCATGGGCACGCCATTCATATCCCTTCATCTACATTGCATTCCGTGGTCAGCCCCTGGCCATTTACCATGTGGGCATTTGATGTTGTAGGCCCAATATTTCCAAAGGCCTCGAATGGGCATCGTTTTATTTTAGCAGCCACGGAGTATTTCTCCAAGTGGGTGGAAGCCATTTCCCTAACGAATGTAATGGGGCAACATGTGGTGGCTTTCATCCGGAGGAATATCTTGGCTCGATTTGGGGTTCCACGAGACCTTGTGTCTGATAATGGTACCCCATTCAAGAATGAGCGGATGGTTAAGTTGTGCAACACGTATGGCATAACTCACCACTTCTCCTCGCCCTACTACCCTCAAGGCAACGGCCAAGCCGAAGCCACAAACAAGACTCTCATTAGTATTATTGAGAAAACCTTAGAGAAGGGTAGGACGTGGCACGAGAAGCTGGATGAAGCCTTATGGGCTTATAGGACTTCCATCCGGACTCCCACGAATGCCACACCATTCGAGTTGGTCTATGGCACAAACGCCATTCTGCCCATTCATACCCAACTGCATTCATTTCATACATCTATAGCACTCGACCTCCCCCTAGAGACGCTTCAGCATGCTAGGTTGGCCGAACTAGATTTGCTAGATGAGAGGCGACTCCTTGCCATGGATCATGCTCGTGCATACTGGCAAAGGATAGCCCGACATTATAGCAAACACATGAGACCTCGCCACTTTGAAGTGGGAGATCTGGTCTTGAAAACCATCCACCATCGTGGCCCACACCCCCTAGGCAAGTGGCGCCCCAACTGGGATGGACCCTATGTTGTACGAGCAACCACTACGAACAATTCGTATTGGTTGATCGATGTAGAAGGTAGGAATTTAGCAGATCCTATCAATATTCAATACTTAAAGAAGTATCATGTGTAGGATCTGGATTAAATTCCAGTTTTCGAAAATTTTGAAAGGGATAGCTGCCCTGAGACATGTGAATAAGGTGCAAAGGCAACTCGTGTGACCCTAAGTAAGAGAATTCGCACTTGTGAAAGAGTGGAGTTTTCAAAATCGTGGTTGCATTTCAAAATCCTTCATCTTACAAAGAAAGGCCTAGTTCAACATAGCAAGATACTTGCAAGTAGTACGTGCTATTTCTAAATAGGCTGATCTGGAATGGATCGAGTGTAGGCTTGGGATAAGTCCTCCCCTCTTCTCTTCTCCTTCCAAAAGGAAAACAAAGGCCCAAAACAAAAGGGAATTTCCCATTTAAAGTCTCTTTCCAAAAGAAAGAAACCAGACTTCAAAAAGAAAAATCGATTCTCTTATGAAAAAGAGGGATTAAAGAAAAAATACTCCCAAAGAGAGACCCTCTATGGAAAAAAGGAAAAAGAGGCCAAACAGCTCAAAAAGAGCAGTTTTCCGCCTTCTATGCCTTAAACCACGGGACGCTTCAGAAGGGACCGTGGTATCTCTTTCCCATCCCTGGCTTATCCCAAGCTAAAGCATGGTTCATTTCGAGGAATCCTAAAGTAAAAATAGGATTCACTTACTTGAATTTCATCTTGTTTGAGAATTCGACGTTTCGAGTAAGGCGTAGGAATTTGAAATGAAGCTTGTTTTCTTATAAAACCTCCGCTAGATAAGCGAGTGTTAAGACTCAAACAAGGGCAAGCATGAAGAGCTCGAGATCCTTAGGATCGAGGCTCAAGATAGTTGTCCCTTTTGTAAATAGCTTTTTGTAAATAAGTTTTGAAAACCGAACATCGAACAGCATAGGATTTGCTCACTTGGAGCAATAGACCTTGTAAGTCTCTAAAGTTCGACCACATCTGGTCTCTGGGAGGTCGCCACTCTTGGCACCACACCCATGTCATCTGCATTCCACGCATGATACTTGCATGAACATGATCCCATTTTAGGACCAGATTCCATAGTATAACCCTTTGGCGTGATATCTCCTCCTACCAGCGTTTGTAAATTGAGATTTTGTTAAAAATGGGATGATCCCATATTCTTCGTGGCTAGATCTAGGAAGACATTAAAAGGGGTGTTTGCCATCTTTGCCCTTATCCAAATCGATTTGGACAAGGCCAAAGAGGGGCATCTGTAAACACCCCGAAATCCCACGAATTCCTTAAAACAAACCTGGTTTTGTAAAAGCAGCCCCAAAGGGCCATTTTGAGTCTGGAAACCCAGGAGCCTTCCAGACAACCCTATATATATGTTTTAAACTTTATCTTTCAAAAACATATGATATAGCTTTTGAAAACCCTTTTAAAACATGTTTTGAAACCCCGAAGTGGCTTGGCCCGATCAAGACAGGACCAGGAGAGCCAAGAAGAGCCTGGAACCGGAGCACCTGTCGAGCCCGGCACAGCAACTCTGGTATCTAATTCACACCCCAGGATCTCGAACATCCAAGACCCTATTCTTACCAAAATATCATTTGAAGTCATCTCTGGAAGGCAGAAACAGAGGCGGACGACCATGTTGGCGAAGACCCAACGCAGACGGAGTACTGATGCTGTCAGGCCCCGCACGAATCGTCCGTTTCGAACCCAGCTCGAAGGAGTCAGAGTTCAGTTTGGATTGGATCTGGACCATATATATCCAGATCCCAATCCAAACCCATATGTGGACTTGGATTTGGATTTGGATCCAGAGATCCAATCCAATATCCATATCCATGGCCCACATCACCTTCTCATAAATGGAGGTGGGGGCCCACTTGAGTTTCACGTGGGATCATGGGCATGAGAGAGAGTGGGGTTGAAAAATATCAAGAGTGTTGTATTAAGCTTGACTTGTGTGTCAAGTTTGGGTTAATCATGTGGGTTAGCCTAATTGAGTGGGTTTAAGCTTGTAATTAGATAAAACCTAACCTAGGGCTGCACCAACATGGGGTGATCAAGGTCTATGGGCCATGCTAAGGGAGCTCCTTCATCTAAACCTAGCCCAAAATACCTAAACCTAGCCTAAACCCCTAATCCACCCCTAATCTGAACCTAATCACCTAACCCACCTCCCTAATCCCGGCCTAATCCCAACCTAATCACCTAACCCACTTCCCTAATCCTTCCCTAAACCTAGATTAATTTCCCTAATCCTAGCCTAAACCTAGCCTAATCACCTAACCTAGCTCACTAAACCTCACCCTAAAACCCAACCACCTAACCTAGCCCTAAACCCCTAAACCACCCTTAGCCCACGATTTACCCAAACCCCTAGTTTTAAAATATCTGGCCCAACCCTTTCCAGCCCACCTTATCTACATACCACCCTACCTAAACCACCTAACCACTACCCTCAGCCCAGCCCTAACCGACCTACCCATCCCCTATTTAAACCCCCCTCCTTGGAGGCGGGTTTTAAAAAAGGTGGAAGCCCTCACCTCAGCCCAGCCGACTCCATTCTCCAACCTGTCCGCCCGCTCCACTCCCCAACTGCTCCACCTGCTCCATCAGCTCCACCTGCACCACCACCTTCCCTCTTCCATCCACCACCACCATCCCTCAGCCGGACGCCACCACCTCCACCCAACCGAACCAGCCAACAGCCACCTGCCCGCCTGCTTCCCACTTCATCCGCCACCTATCCCCATTCGGTAAGTACCCTGCACCTTACCTAGCCCCCTTCTCTACCACCTCTCCACTCTTAGCCACCCATCCTACCTTCATCTCAGCCCCTTTGCCACCACCACTTTAACCTAGCCGAACCTAGTATAACCCAAGCTGCCGGCCACTACCTAGCCATCATCTCCCATTCGGCCTTCCCCTAGGTGTCCTATTCGGCCTTCCCACCAGCTCACCTTTTAGGTCCAGTTTCCCTAAACTCTCAACTCCCCTAGTGACCCTAAGAACCCACTTATTCAGCCACTTTAAACCACCTACTTGGAGGCTCCATCTACTTGCCACCGGCCACCTTCGAGGCGCCTATCCCGCGCCCCACTTGCAGCCGGCCAGCACCCTTGATCACCTACCTTCGCGGAGCTCCCGTTTGCAGCCCAAAGCCAAGTCCACGCTCAAGCAAGGCCTCTACGGACCAGCTACTCGTAAGTGCCTAAACTCGGTCTTTAGTTGTACACTTGCTTGAGATTCAATTTGATACGGGGTTGTAATAACGGAGCATAGTCTCCCCCCGCTTGTAATAACGTGGCTTGGCACAACCACACATGTGCACTCTCTTAGTCGTGCACGATTTTGAACACACACGGGCCTAATCAGCCCCTAATATATAAGCGTACATATATACTTTCATTTTCGAAGGGTTTTGTTTAAGTTGGGTGCGTTGTCTTTCAATTCAAGCACTCTCACACACATTGAGCTTTCGCTCTTATTTGAAAGACCCAAGTAAGGGCCGACCTATACTATTTGGGTTTCATTTCTTGTCGTGTGAGTAAGTCTTTCAATTCAAGCACTCTCACACACATTGAGCTTTCGCTCTTATTTGAAAGACCCAAGTAAGGGCCGACCTATACTATTTGGGTTTCATTTCTTGTCGTGTGAGTAAGTCTTTCAATTCAAGCACTCTCACACACATTGAGCTTTCGCTCTTATTTGAAAGACCCAAGTAAGGGCCGACCTATACTATTTGGGTTTCATTTCTTGTCGTGTGAGTAAGTCTTTCAATTCAAGCACTTTCACACACATTGAGCCTTCGCTCTTACTCCCAAGACCTTAGTAAAGGCCTTATTGCCGTTATATTTGGGTTTTATTTATGTCGTGTGGATAGTCTTTCAATTCAAGCACTCTCACACACATTGAGCCGTCGCTCTTACTCCCAAGACCTTAGTCAAGGTCATACTGCAATTTATATTTGGGTTTAATTTCATGTCGTGTGTGTAAGTCTTTCAATTCAAGCACGCATCCACATTGAGCCTTCGCTCTTATTTGCAAGACCCGAGTAAGGGCTCATATACATAATCTATATACATATTTCCCTTCGATTATTTCCCTTCGGTTATTTCCCTTCAGTATTGTCTTTACATTTCGGGTTTTCCCTTTGGAGTAGTGTGAGTTTGCATTTACGCCATACCACGAGGTAGGACGCATATTGCATCAAAGCAAACCCCGTTCGAATTCGCCCATGTAGTGGAGTGTTCATAACACACAAACTAGGTGGCCCGAAGAGGGATAAAAGAAAAGACTTAGGCACGTGCAAATCCACGTGATCTAAAATATGCAAATCGCATCTTAAAGACCCGAAATAGACACCTCGAATCGCTTCGTAGACTTTCTCCCCAAAACTCGATTTTTGCAAAGCGTACAGACTGACCCTTGCGCATCGGTGCAAGAAGGTCTGCGACGACAAGAGCTTACTTGCTCACAGTCGCCACGTTTAGAACTCAGTGTTAAAAATATCTTCGCTAGCTTAAGTAAGCTAGCTGGCACGCCCTATTTGTATACATAGGCCTTAGACATACGAGAAGATCCACTCCAAGCCCCAAAAGAGGCGAAGAGGCGGGGATTTTCGCGCGTCTACACTCATGTGTTTGCCATAATGTCGGGCTATCCTTTGCTGGTATGCACGAGCATGATCCATGGCAAGGAGTCGCCTCTCATCTAGCAAATCTAGTTCGGCCATCCTAGGATGATGAAGCGTCTCTAGGGGGAGGTCGAGTGCTGTGGATGTATGGAATGAATGCAGTTGAGTATGAATGGGAAGAATGGTGTTTGTGCCATCGACCAATTCGAATGGTGTGGCATTCGTGGGAGTCTGGATGGAAGTCCTATAAGCCCATAAGGCTTCATCCAGCTTCTCGTGCCACATCCTACCCTTCTCTAAGGTTTTCTCAATAATACTAATGAGAGTCTTGTTTGTGGCTTCGGCTTGGCCGTTGCCTTGAGGGTAGTAGGGCGAGGAGAAGTGGTGAGTTATGCCATACGTGTTGCACAACTTAACCATCCGCTCGTTCTTGAATGGGGTACCATTATCAGACACAAGGTCTCGTGGAACCCCAAATCGAGCCAAGATATTCCTCCAGATGAAAGCCACCACATGTTGCCCCAGCACATTGGTTAGGGAAATGGCTTCCACCCACTTGGAGAAGTACTTCGTGGCTGCTAAAATGAATCGATGCCCATTCGAGGCTTTTGGAAATATTGGGCCTACAATGTCAAAAGCCCACATGGTAAATGGCCAGGGGCTGACCACGGAATGCAATGCAGATGAAGGGATATGAATGGCGTGTCCATGCACTTGACATGGATGACACTTCCTAACATGATCGTGACAATCCTTTTTCAAGGTGGACCAAAAATAGCCCCCTCTAAGTATTTTCATTGCCATCATGTTGGCATTGACATGACCTCCACATTCTCCATCGTGGAATTCATGCATCACTATCCTAGCCTCTTCTAGGCCGATACACCTAAGCAGAATGTCGGTAAAGCTTTTTTTGTATAGAACCCCACCCAGAATGGTGTATCGGGTCGAAATCTTACGGATGAATGCCTTATCTTTGGATGTGGCATCCTCGGCGAATCCCCCATTTTCTAAAAACTGTTTGATGTCATGATACCAGGGTTTTTCAATAGAATCTGGGTTATTTTGGCAAATATCCAGATCGTGTGTGGATGGGTTGGGCGCATGCCATATTTTTAAAGATCGAGTCCCTGAAATGGGATCGACCTTTAGGGCTGAACCCAAGGAGGAGAGGGCATCGGCGATACCATTATCCTCTCTTCCTACGTGTGTGAGTTTACACAATTAGAATGACTCAACCAATCGAGTGGCCAACTCGTGATATGGAAGTAGTTTTTCATTACGTACTTGCCAAATTTTCAAAACCTGGTTTATGACGAGGAGTGAATCTCCAAAGACCTCGATGCATGATTGTAGACGCGCGAAAATCCCCGCCTCTTCGTCCCTTCCGGGGGCTTGGAGTGGATCTTCTCGTGCGTCTAAGGCCTATGTATACAAATAGGGCGTGCCAGCTAGCTTACTTAAGCTAGCGAAGATATATTTAACACTGACTTCTGTAAACACCCCGAAATCCCACGAATTTCTCAAAATCCATCTGGTTTTATACAAGCAGCCCCAAAGGGCCATTTTTGAGTTTGGAAACCCAGGAGCCTTCCAAACAACCCTGTATATATGTTTTTAACTATATCTTTCAAAAACATACGATATGGCTTTTGAAAACCCTTTTAAAACATGTTTTGAAACCCCAAAGTGGCTTGGCCCGATCAAGACAGGACCAGGAGAGCCAAGAAGAGCCCGGAACCGGAGCACACGTCAAGCCCGGTGCAGCAACTCTTGTATCTGATTCACACCCCAGGATCTCGAACGTCCAAGACCCTGTTCTTATCAAAATAGCATTTGAAGTCATCTCCGGAAGGCAGAAACGGAGGCGGACGACCATGTTGGCGAAGACCCAACGCAGACGGAGTACTGATGCTGTCAGGCCCCGCACGAATCGTCCGTTTCGAACCCAGCTCGAAGGAGTCAGAGTTCAGTTTGGATTGGATCTGGACCATATATATCCAGATTCCAATCCAAACCCATATGTGGACTTGGATTTGGATTTGGATCCAAAGATCCAATCCAATATCCATATCCATGGCCCACATCACCTTCTCATAAATGGAGGTGGGGCCCACTTGAGTTTCACGTGGGATATTGGGCATGAGAGAGAGTGGGGGTGAAAAATATCAAGAGTGTTGTATTAAGCTTGACTTGTGTGTCAAGTTTGGGTTAATCATGTGGGTTAGCCTAATTGAGTGGGTTTAAGCTTGTAATTAGCTAAAACCTAACCTAGGGCTGCACCAACATGGGGTGATCAAGGTCTATGGGCCATGCTAAGGGAGCTCCTTCACCTAAACCTAGCCCAAAATGCCTAAACCTAGCCTAAACCCCTAATCCACCCCTAATCTGAACCTAATCATCTAACCCACTTCCCTAATCCCGGCCTAATCCCAACCTAATCACCTAACCCACTTCCCTAATCCTTCCCTAAACCTAGATTAATTTCCCTAATCCTAGCCTAAACCTAGCCTAATCACCTAACCTAGCTCACTAAACCTCACCCTAAAACCCAACCACCTAACCTAGCCCTAAACCCCTAAACCACCCTTAGCCCACGATTTACCCAAACCCCTAGTTTTAAAATATCTGGCCCAACCCCTTCCAGCCCACCTTATCTACATACCACCCTACCTAAACCACCTAACCACTACCCACAGCCCAGCCCTAACCGACCTACCCATCCCCTATTTAAACCCCCCTCCTTGTGGGCGGGTTTTCCAAGTGGGAACCACTACCTCACCCAGCCGGGCCCTCTCCTTCTCCCTTCTCTCACCCAGCCGGGACGACTCCCCACCTTGGCCTGCTCCAGCTGCTCCACCAGCCGCCACCTGCTCCGCCACCTTCCCTCTTCCATCCACCACCACCACCCCTCAGCCGGACGCCATCATCTTCACCCAACCGAACCAGCCAACAGCCACCTGCCCGCCACCTTCCCACTTCATCCGCCACCTCTCCCCATTCGGTAAGTACCCTGCACCTTACCTAGCCCCCTTCTCTACCACCTCTCCACTCTTAGCCACCCATCCTCCCTTCAGCTCAGCCCCTTTGCCACCACCATTTTAACCTAGCCGAACCTAGTATAACCCAAGCTGCCGGCCACTACCTTGCTATCATGTCCCATTCGGCTTTCCCCTAGGTGTCCTACTCGGCCCTCCCACCAGCTCACCTTTTAGGTCCAGTTTCCCTAAACTCCCAACTCCCCTAGTGACCCTAAGAACCCACTCATTCAGCCATTTAAACCCCTTTACCTTGAGGCGCCATCTACTTGCTGTCGGCCACCTCCGAGGAGCCTATCCCGCGCCCCACTTGCAGCCGGCCAGCCCCTTTGATCACCAACCTTCGCGGAGCTCCCACTTGCAGCCCAAGGCCAAGCCCACGCTCAAGCAAGACCTCTACGGACCAGCTACTCGTAAGTGTCTAAACTCGGTCTTTAGCCGTACACTTGCTTGAAATTCAATTTGATACGGGGTTGTAATAACGGAGCATAGTCTCCCCCCGCTTGTAATAACGTGGCTTGGCACAACCACACACGTGCACTCTCTTAGTCGTGCACAATTTTGAATACACACGGGCCTAATCAGCCCCTAATATATAAGTGTACATATATATTTCATTTTCGAAGGGTTTTGTTTAAGTTGGGTGCGTTGTCTTTCAATTCAAGCACTCTCACACACATTGAGCTTTCGCTCTTATTTGAAAGACCCAAGTAAGGGCCGACCTATACTATTTGGGTTTCATTTCTTGTCGTGTGAGTAAGTCTTTCAATTCAAGCACTCTCACACACATTGAGCTTTCGCTCTTATTTGAAAGACCCAAGTAAGGGCCGACCTATACTATTTGGGTTTCATTTCTTGTCGTGTGAGTAAGTCTTTCAATTCAAGCACTCTCACACACATTGAGCTTTCGCTCTTATTTGAAAGACCCAAGTAAGGGCCGACCTATACTATTTGGGTTTCATTTCTTGTCGTGTGAGTAAGTCTTTCAATTCAAGCACTTTCACACACATTGAGCCTTCGCTCTTACTCCCAAGACCTTAGTAAAGGCCTTATTGCAGTTATATTTGGGTTTCATTTATGTTGTGTGGGTAGTCTTTCAATTCAAGCACTCTCACACACATTGAGCCTTCGCTCTTATTCCCAAGACCTTAGTCAAGGCCATACTGCAATTTATATTTGGGTTTAAATTCATGTCGTGTGTGTAAGTCTTTCAATTCAAGCACGCACCCACATTGAGCCTTCGCACTTATTTGCAAGACCCGAATAAGGGCTCATATACATAAGATATATACATATTTCCCTTCGGTTATTTCCCTTCGGTTATTTCCCTTCGGTTATTTCCCTTCTGTTATTTCCCTTCAGTATTGTCTTTACATTTCGGGTTCTCCCTTTGGAGTAGCGTGAGTTTGCATTGCATCTACGCCATACCACGAGGTAGGACGCATATTGCATCGAAGCAAGCCCCGCTCGAATTCGCCCATGTAGTGGAGTGTTCATAACACACAAACTAGGCGACCCAAAAAGGGATAAAAGAAAAGACTTAGGCACGTGCAAATCCACGTGATCTAAAACATGCAATCGCATCTTAAAGACCCGAATTAGACACCTCGAACCGCTTCGTGGACTTTCTCCCCAAAACTCGATTTTTGCAAAAGCGTACAGACTGACCCTTGCGCATCGGTGCAAGAAGGTCTGCGACGACAAGAGCTTACTTGCTCACAGTCGCCACGTTTAGAAGTCAGTGTTAAATATATCTTCGCTAGCTTAAGTAAGCTAGCTGGCACGCCCTATTTGTATACATAGGCCTTAGACGCACGAGAAGATCCACTCCAAGCCCTCAGAAGGGACGAAGAGGCGGGGATTTTCGCGCGTCTACAGAGATTGGCACGCCCGGTGGGACGTGAGCCTTTTCAAAAATCGAGTTTACTTGTAGAAGTCTTGCGAAAATTTTATAAAGGTGTCATTTTAACTTGTTTTCTTTGCTTTTACTTAGGAAATTTTGAAAAAGCTTGAAAAGCATGTCAAAATCCAATCCAAGTGAAGTGTCGAGTCAAGGCTCATGCGCATCAAGTTCTCACTCTAGGAGGATTTTCAAAAAAAAATAAAACTAGATGAAATCGAGGACTTGAGAAGGGAGTTTGAGGCCAAAATCGATGCTCTCAGCCAAGAGGCTGAAGTAGGCGATTCATGTTCATCGAACGGTGAACAAAGGCCTAAAAAGAAATCTGAAAAACCTCGCAAGCAAAAAGAGGCCTCCGTAATGGAAGGCAACCAATACCACGAGTCCTTCACACAAAAGGACTGTAAAGCCCTACAGCAGCTGCTGAAAGGGCAAAATAAAGAGAAAAGAAGCTACGCCCTGTCTGATTTCCTTCCTATGGATTACGAAACAGACAGTGACGATGAAATACCGAACTTCCATCGGTATGATGGCATGGGAGACCCTAGGTCTCACTTACAGCTTTTCTCACGTCGAGCCCATAAGAAGAAAAAGGACTCGATGAAATGGGTGTATTGGTTCCCTCTATCCCTTAAGGGCACAACTGCCAAATGGCTGGCTTCCTACGACTTAAGCCAGTTCGCTACTTTTGAAGAGTTAGCGAACTGCTTCATGCAAAGGTTTGCACACAACGTGGAAGTCACACCAACCCTGAATACCTTAAGGGATACAAAGCAAGGCATAAACGAGGACGTGCATGCCTTCATTATAAGGTGGAGGTCTCTTTTGGGCCAAGTGCGAGAGCCCATATCCGAAGGATGCGCAGTAATGCTCATCCTGGATAATTTTAAAAGCGAGTTAAAAACCCTTCTCTCGCTCCATGAGATTTCAACTTTCCATAAGTTGATCAAAAAGGCCTCCCTTTTCGAAACCAACTTACGAAAAGGGACATACGACCACTTATGGAAAGGAAGTGCCGTTCCCAAAACACGTGTGGAAAAGCCCATCGCATATGGGCTGCCCACAACGGACAAAGGGGCAAAGCCCCATAAAATCGCAAATGTCCGGGTGGATCCAGGCATGGCGGGCACTTCTAAAAATTTTGAAAAAATAGAAAATAACAGAGAACGCAATTTTTCAAAACCAATTGAAAAACGGGAGTACACTCCGCTGGGGCAACCTGTGTCGGAGGTCCTAGACCTCTTACTTGCCCAGGGCATGATCGAACTCCCTGAAATCCCCGAAGGAGTCACGTCCAAAGGGGGGTATTTAAACCGATTTTGTAAGTATCATCGGCTCAAAGGCCATGATACCAAACGGTGCTTCTCTCTTCTAAATAAAATTGAGAACTTGATAGCAGAGGGCCGGCTCCAGGTCACTGCGGAACCTGAGCCACCTCAAGCTATCTTCAAGGAACCCTTTCCCAAACACGCCAGTGGCAGTGGGAAAGGAAAGGAGGTATGTACCCTCACCATTTCCAAGGAACTAGCGCAAAAACCAGAACCTGGTCGACCTGCTTGTGCGCACATCCTTGTACTATACAAGAGGCCCGCCCAAGTCGTCATTCGGGGACCACCAAAAGTGGAAACCCCGGCAAAGCCAGTTTTTAAAATCCAAGGTTCTCCTCAGCTCATCCTTAGAGCCAAGTTTAGCGCGAACCCTAGGCTGGTCGTGGGGGAAGTCACTAGATCCGGGAGGATCTACCAACCCCCGCACCTTCAAGGTGCTCAAAAGGTGGTCAGTGTGCCTGGCCCCTCAAAAGCATGTATCCCTAGTGGTCTGCCAAAAGCAGATAAGGACAAAATCATCCTAAATCCTTATGATTTCGAAAACCACCTTTCAAAGATTCCTATTCACATGTCTATTCTAGAGCTTATCAAAACCTCGCCTAGGCATAGACTTGTCTTAGAGAAAATTCTAGAAAGGGCCAAGGTTGATTCGAACATAAGTCCGGAATCCTTGTCTGCCCAAGTGGCTTTATTAGGAGCAAAATTGCCCATCACCTTTTCGGAAGATGATGTAGATAGACCCTACGAAACCCATAACCAGGCCCTGCATATCGAGGTGGTTCTAAACAACCACTCTCTAGATAGGTGCCTAGTCGATGGTGGAGGAGGGCTCAACATCCTTCTACTTCACGTGGCGCATAAAATCGGAGTCACCTTGACTTCAGTGAACCCAAGTCCCATCGTTATCACTGGATACGATGGGAATGCATCTAGACCTTTAGGATCCATCGAACTCCCAATGGAAACGGGAGGGATCGAACACACGGGGGTGTTCCATGTCTTGGACATCCACCCCCATTATAACCTGTTGCTGGGAAGACCCTGGATACATAGTTTGTGCGCTGTGCCATCCACCTTCCACAGGTGTGTCAAGATCCCTTTTAGGGACCAGATCGTAGTGATCCTAGGTGAGAGTCACCCACAGCTTCAGGGGATCATAAACTCCCCTTGTTTATCAAGCTCCCAGGCCCATGAGGCTAACCTGGGGCAAATTATGGTTGAGCCACCTAGGCTCGTGTTGAACAACCCTAGGAAGGTTGTATGTGTGAAGGGGCCGCCCAAAGCAGGCCCCCTCCCGACTCTAATCCTCCTAGGAAAACCCAAGCGTTCCCTATTTCCAAAACCCCTGGACAAAAAGCCATACGAGCCTAATATAGACGATAGCATGTTCCAGGACCACGACTTATATCCCATCTTTTCAATAAACAAAAGGTCGTGGAACATGTTATTGAACATGGGCTACACGCCCTACAAGAGTCTAGGGGCACAAAACCAGGGTCTCCTAGAGCCCATCCTTCCTAGGGCCAACCCAAGCCGATATGGGATCGGCTATACTCCCCGAATACCGCCGGAGCCACCCCCTGTGACCACCTGGGTCAAGGGTGCCCCGGAGCCTGTCTTAGAAGAGACCTATGGTTTAGACCTCCTATTCCGAGTCTAACCCATAGTGTTTTCCCTTTGTAGGTATGACGGAAGATCCCTTTTCCTAAAAAAATACCAAAAACATTTGAAAACTTAAAATCGAAAAAAATCGAAAAACAAGAAAAACCAAAAACAATGGAAAAACAAAAACTCGAAAAAAGTGTGCTTTGTATAGTTCCCAAAGTTCTGGTTTTACAAAAACCCAAAAAAATCGAAAATTTGGAAAATACCAAAAAAATTTTGTACATAGCTGCTCCTGGTATGACTTTGGCGAAAGAAAAAGATTTCGAAAGAAACGTCGTCTGCATAGCCAGACCAAAAATTTCGAAATCACTTGAAAATCCAAGTACAAAACCAGGTTATTTTGAAAATCACGCATCAAGTTCCCTCGGGTCTATATCCCACGAGAATGATCAAAGCCCAGAAGTGGATCCCCTTGAGGAAGATCCCACTTCTGAGCTCCCAGAATTTCATAGGATTCTCGATTTTGAAAGACCTTTCCAATCAGTAGGAGGAGATTTCATAGAGGTAAACCTAGGGGATGATTCCAATCCCAAAACCATCAAAATAGGCGCATGCTTGCATGAAACTGAAAAGTTAGCATTCATTGCATTTCTACGAACCTATTTAGATGTGTTTGCATGGACGTATGAAGACATGCCGGGCATAGATCCCAGCATAGTCGAGCATCGTCTTCCATTAGATGTAGGTGTGAAACCAATAAAGCAGAAGCTTAGGAAAATACACCCGAATGTACACACGCAAGTCAAAGAGGGTTTAGAAGATCTACTAAAAGCCGGATTTATAAAACCCATTGCGTATTCTGATTGGTTGTCAAATATCGTTGTGGTTCGAAAAACCAATGGGAAAATTCGAATATGCATCGATTTCAGAAACCTGAATAAAGCCACTCCAAAGGATAATTATCCTTTACCAAACATAGATTTGATAGTCGATAGTACTGCAAATCATGAAATGTTTTCATTCATGGATGGTTATTCAGGCTATAATCAAATCAAACTAAGCCCACGAGATCAGGGTAAGACCGCCTTCACAACCCCATGGGGCACGTACTGCTATACAGTCATGCCCTTTGGTTTGAAAAATGCCGGCGCAACATACCAACGAGCCATGAACACGATCTTCCATGATCAAATTCACGAGCTTGTAGAAGTGTATGTAGATGATCTCTTGGCAAAATCCAAAACCCGATGCACCCATATCGAATGTTTACAAAAGATTTTCGAAAGGCTTAGGCTTTACAAAGTAAAGCTAAACCCTCAAAAATGTGTGTTCGGAGTAGAATCAGGGAAGCTTCTAGGCTTTATGGTAAGCCAAAGGGGAATAGAAGTCGACCCCTCTAAGTGTCGAGCCATCATAGACATGGCTCCACCCTCCAATCTCACCCAAGTCCGTAGCCTCCAGGGTCGATTACAATCTGTGCGCCGATTCATATCGAATCTGGCAACTAGATGCGAACCCTTCAACAAACTGTTGAGGAAGGGTACGAAATTCTTATGGGATGACGAATGCCAAAAGTCCTTCGAGAGACTGAAGGCATACTTGGTTAATCCCCCCGTTTTGAATCCTCCAAAACAAGGAAAACCGCTTTTATTATACATCTCCGTGCATGTAAACGCTTTAGGAGCCCTGTTGGCTCAATACGAGGATGACACCCATAAGGAGTATGCCATCTACTATATTTCGAAAACTCTCTTGGCTTATGAACAAAATTATCAAGCCATGGAGAAGACGTGCTTGGCCCTAGTCTGGGCCTGCCAGAAATTCAGACACTACTTCCTAGATCATGAGATCTGGATAGTGTCCAAGCTGGATCCAATCAAGCACTTGTTCGAAAAACCCATTCTCACGGGTAGATTGGGCAAATGGCAACTCCTTCTAATGGAGTATGATCTGAAATACCATCACCAGATCTCCGTTAAGGGGCAAGCCCTAGCAGATTACGTGGCTGAATTCCCCTTAGAGGATGCATATCCCACTCTTGTCGAAATGCCTGATGAAGGCATATTGCAAAACCATTTCCAAAACCACATTTTGGCAAATTCTTTCGAAAACCAAGTATGGAAGATGCACTTCGACGGGGCACGAAACCAACGAGGGGCTGGTGCCGGGATCATCCTAATCTCCCCTGAAAAGGGCGAGATTCCCATAGCAGTCCGCTTAGACTTCGAATGTTCCAACAACATAGCTGAGTATGAAGCACTCATACAAGGCTTAAGGATTTCGAAAACTCTAGGGGCATCATGCATCGAGGTTTTTGGAGATTCACTCCTTGTCATAAACCAGGTTTTAAAAATTTGGCAAGTACGTAATGAGAAACTACTTCCATATCACGAGTTGGCCACTCGATTGGTCCAATCCTTCCAATCGTGTAAGCTCACACACGTAGGAAGAGAGGACAATGGCATTGCCGATGCCCTCTCCTCCTTGGGTTCAGCCCTGAAGGTCGACCCATTTCAGGGACCAGATCTTTGGAAATATGGCATGCGCCCCATCCATCCACACACGACTTGGATATTTGCCAAAACAACCCAGAGTTTGTTGAAAAACCCTGGTTCTATGACATAAAACAATTTTTAGAAAATGGGGGATTCACCGAGGATGCCACATCCAAAGATAAGGCATTCATTCGTAAGATTTCGACCCGATACACCATTCTGGGTGGGGTCTTATACAAAAAGAGTTTTACCGGCATTCTGCTTAGGTGTATCGACCTAGAGGAGGCTAGGATAGTGATGCACGAGTTCCACGACGGAGAATGTGGAGGTCATGTTAATGCCAACATGATGGCGATGAAAATACTTAGAGGGGGTTATTTTTGGTCCACCCTGAAAAAGGATTGTCACGATCATGTTAGGAAGTGTCATCCATGCCAAGTGCATGGGCACGCCATTCATATCCCTTCATCTGCATTGCATTCCGTGGTCAGCCCCTGGCCATTTACCATGTGGGCGTTTGACATTGTAGGCCCCATATTTCCAAAGGCCTCGAATGGGCATCGTTTTATTTTAGCAGCCACGGAGTATTTCTCCAAGTGGGTGGAAGCCATTTCCCTAACGAATGTAATGGGGCAACATGTGGTGGCTTTCATCCGGAGGAATATCTTGGCTCGATTTGGGGTTCCACGAGACCCTGTGTCTGATAATGGTACCCCATTCAAGAACGAGCGGATGGTTAAGTTGTGCAACACGTATGGCATAACTCACCACTTCTCCTCGCCCTACTACCCTCATGGCAACGGCCAAGCCGAAGCCACAAACAAGACTCTCATTGGTATCATTGAGAAAACCTTAGAGAAGGGTAGGAGGTGGCCTGAGAAGCTGGATGAAGCCTTATGGGCTTATAGGACTTCCATCCGGACTCCCACGAATGCCACACCATTCGAATTGGTCTATGGCACAAACGCCATTCTGCCCATTCATACCCAACTGCATTCATTCCATACATCCATTGCACTCGACCTCCCCCTAGAGACGCTTCAGCATGCTAGGATGGCCAAACTAGATTTGCTAGATGAGAGGCGACTCCTTGCCATGGATCATGCTCGTGCATACCGGCAAAGGATAGCCCGACATTATAGCAAACACATAAGACCTCGCCACTTCGAAGTGGGAGATCTGGTCTTGAAAACCATCCACCATCGTGGCCCACACCCCCTAGGCAAGTGGCGCCCCAACTGGGATGGACCCTATGTTGTACGAGCAACCACTACGAACAATTCGTATTGGTTGATCGATGTAGAAGGTAGGAATTTAGCGGATCCTATCAATATTCAATACTTAAAGAAGTATCATGTGTAGGATCTGGATTAAATTCCAGTTTTTGAAAATTTTAAAGGGATAGCTGCCCTGAGACGTGTGAATAAGGTGCAAAGGCGAACTCGTGTGACCCTAAGTGAGAGAATTCGCACTTGTGAAAGAGTGGAGTTTTCAAAATCGTGGTTGCATTTCAAAATCCTTCTTCTTACAAAGAAAGGCCTAGTTCAACATAGCAAGATACTTGCAAGTAGTACGTGCTATTTCTAAATAGGCTGATCTGGAATGGATCGAGCGTAGGCTTGGGATAAGTCCTCCCCTCTTCTCTTCTATTTCCAAAAGGAAAACAAAGGCCCAAAACAAAAGGGAATTTCCCATTCAAGGTCTCTTTCCAAAAGAAAGAAACCAGACTTCAAAAAGAAAAATCGATTATCTTATAAAAAAGAGGGATTAAAGAGAAAAAATACTCCCAAAGGGAGACCCTCTATGGAAAAAAGGAAAAAGAGGCCAAAAAGCTCAAAAAGAGCAGTTTTCCGCCTTCTATGCCTTAAACCACGGGACACTTCAGAAGGGACCGTGGTATCTCTTTCCCATCCCTGGCTTATCCCAAGCTAAAGCATGGTTCATTTCGAGGAATCCTAAAGTAAAAATAGGATTTACTTACTTGAATTTCATCTTGTTTGAGAATTCGACGTTTCGAGTAAGACGTAGGAATTTGAAATGAAGCTTGTTTTCTTATAAAACCTCCGCTAGATAAGCGAGTGTTAAGACTCAAACAAGGGCAAGCACGAAGAGCTCGAGATCCTTAGGATCGAGGCTCAAGACAGTTGTCCCATTTGTAAAGAGCTTTTGTAAATAAGTTTTGAAAACCGAACATCGAACAACATAGGATTTTTTCTCACTTGGAGCAGTAGGCCTTGTAAGTCTCTAGAGTTCGACCACATCTGGTCTCTGGGAGGTCGCCACTCTTGGCACCACACCCATGTCATCTGCATTCCACGCATGGTACTGGCATAAACATGATCCCATTTAGGACCAGATTCCATAAGTGAACCCTTTGGCGTGATATCTCCTCCTACCAGAGTTTGTAAAATTGAGATTTTTGCTAAAAATGGGACGATCCCATATTCTTCGTGGCTAGATCTAGGGAGACATTAAAAGGGGTGTTTGTCATCTTTGCCCTTATCCAAATCAATTTGGACAAGGCCAAAGAGGGGCATCTGTAAACACCCCGAAATCCCACGAATTTCTCAAAATCCATCTGGTTTTATACAAGCAGCCCCAAAGGGCCATTTTTGAGTTTGGAAACCCAGGAGCCTTCCAAACAACCCTGTATATATGTTTTTAACTATATCTTTCAAAAACATACGATATGGCTTTTGAAAACCCTTTTAAAACATGTTTTGAAACCCCAAAGTGGCTTGGCCCGATCAAGACAGGAACAGGAGAGCCAAGAAGAGCCCGGAACCGGAGCACACGTCAAGCCCGGTGCAGCAACTCTTGTATCTGATTCACACCCCAGGATCTCGAACGTCCAAGACCCTGTTCTTATCAAAATAGCATTTGAAGTCATCTCCGGAAGGCAGAAACGGAGGCGGACGACCATGTTGGCGAAGACCCAACGCAGACGGAGTACTGATGCTGTCAGGCCCCGCACGAATCGTCCGTTTCGAACCCAGCTCGAAGGAGTCAGAGTTCAGTTTGGATTGGATCTGGACCATATATATCCAGATTCCAATCCAAACCCATATGTGGACTTGGATTTGGATTTGGATCCAAAGATCCAATCCAATATCCATATCCATGGCCCACATCACCTTCTCATAAATGGAGGTGGGGCCCACTTGAGTTTCACGTGGGATATTGGGCATGAGAGAGAGTGGGGGTGAAAAATATCAAGAGTGTTGTATTAAGCTTGACTTGTGTGTCAAGTTTGGGTTAATCATGTGGGTTAGCCTAATTGAGTGGGTTTAAGCTTGTAATTAGCTAAAACCTAACCTAGGGCTGCACCAACATGGGGTGATCAAGGTCTATGGGCCATGCTAAGGGAGCTCCTTCACCTAAACCTAGCCCAAAATGCCTAAACCTAGCCTAAACCCCTAATCCACCCCTAATCTGAACCTAATCATCTAACCCACTTCCCTAATCCCGGCCTAATCCCAACCTAATCACCTAACCCACTTCCCTAATCCTTCCCTAAACCTAGATTAATTTCCCTAATCCTAGCCTAAACCTAGCCTAATCACCTAACCTAGCTCACTAAACCTCACCCTAAAACCCAACCACCTAACCTAGCCCTAAACCCCTAAACCACCCTTAGCCCACGATTTACCCAAACCCCTAGTTTTAAAATATCTGGCCCAACCCCTTCCAGCCCACCTTATCTACATACCACCCTACCTAAACCACCTAACCACTACCCACAGCCCAGCCCTAACCGACCTACCCATCCCCTATTTAAACCCCCCTCCTTGTGGGTGGGTTTTCCAAGTGGGAACCACTACCTCACCCAGCCGGGCCCTCTCCTTCTCCCTTCTCTCACCCAGCCGGGACGACTCCCCACCTTGGCCTACTCCAGCTGCTCCACCAGCCGCCACCTGCTCCGCCACCTTCCCTCTTCCATCCACCACCACCACCCCTCAGCCGGACGCCATCATCTTCACCCAACCGAACCAGCCGACAGCCACCTGCCCGCCACCTTCCCACTTCATCCGCCACCTCTCCCCATTCGGTAAGTACCCTGCACCTTACCTAGCCCCCTTCTCTACCACCTCTCCACTCTTAGCCACCCATCCTCCCTTCAGCTCAACCCCTTTGCCACCACCATTTTAACCTAGCCGAACCTAGTATAACCCAAGCTGCCGGCCACTACCTCGCTATCATGTCCCATTCGGCTTTCCCCTAGGTGTCCTACTCGGCCCTCCCACCAGCTCACCTTTTAGGTCCAATTTCCCTAAACTCCCAACTCCCCTAGTGACCCTAAGAACCCACTCATTCAGCCATTTAAACCCCTTTACCTTGAGGCGCCATCTACTTGCCGCCGGCCACCTCCGAGGAGCCTATCCCGCGCCCCACTTGCAGCCGGCCAGCCCCTTTGATCACCTACCTTCGCGGAGCTCCCACTTGCAGCCCAAGGCCAAGCCCACGCTCAAGCAAGACCTCTACGGACCAGCTACTCGTAAGTGTCTAAACTCGGTCTTTAGCCGTACACTTGCTTGAAATTCAATTTGATACGGGGTTGTAATAACGGAGCATAGTCTCCCCCCGCTTGTAATAACGTGGCTTGGCACAACCACACACGTGCACTCTCTTAGTCGTGCACAATTTTGAACACACACGGGCCTAATCAGCCCCTAATATATAAGTGTACATATATATTTCATTTTCGAAGGGTTTTGTTTAAGTTGGGTGCGTTGTCTTTCAATTCAAGCACTCTCACACACATTGAGCTTTCGCTCTTATTTGAAAGACCCAAGTAAGGGCCGATCTATACTATTTGGGTTTCATTTCTTGTCGTGTGAGTAAGTCTTTCAATTCAAGCACTCTCACACACATTGAGCTTTCGCTCTTATTTGAAAGACCCAAGTAAGGGCCGACCTATACTATTTGGGTTTCATTTCTTGTCGTGTGAGTAAGTCTTTCAATTCAAGCACTCTCACACACATTGAGCTTTCGCTCTTATTTGAAAGACCCAAGTAAGGGCCGACCTATACTATTTGGGTTTCATTTCTTGTCGTGTGAGTAAGTCTTTCAATTCAAGCACTTTCACACACATTGAGCCTTCGCTCTTACTCCCAAGACCTTAGTAAAGGCCTTATTGCAGTTATATTTGGGTTTCATTTATGTTGTGTGGGTAGTCTTTCAATTCAAGCACTCTCACACACATTGAGCCTTCGCTCTTATTCCCAAGACCTTAGTCAAGGCCATACTGCAATTTATATTTGGGTTTAAATTCATGTCGTGTGTGTAAGTCTTTCAATTCAAGCACGCACCCACATTGAGCCTTCGCACTTATTTGCAAGACCCGAATAAGGGCTCATATACATAAGATATATACATATTTCCCTTCGGTTATTTCCCTTCGGTTATTTCCCTTCGGTTATTTCCCTTCTGTTATTTCCCTTCAGTATTGTCTTTACATTTCGGGTTCTCCCTTTGGAGTAGCGTGAGTTTGCATTGCATCTACGCCATACCACGAGGTAGGACGCATATTGCATCGAAGCAAGCCCCGCTCGAATTCGCCCATGTAGTGGAGTGTTCATAACACACAAACTAGGCGACCCAAAAAGGGATAAAAGAAAAGACTTAGGCACGTGCAAATCCACGTGATCTAAAACATGCAATCGCATCTTAAAGACCCGAATTAGACACCTCGAACCGCTTCGTGGACTTTCTCCCCAAAACTCGATTTTTGCAAAAGCGTACAGACTGACCCTTGCGCATCGGTGCAAGAAGGTGCTGACGACGACAAGAGCTTACTTGCTCACAGTCGCCACGTTTAGAAGTCAGTGTTAAATATATCTTCGCTAGCTTAAGTAAGCTAGCTGGCACGCCCTATTTGTATACATAGGCCTTAGACGCACGAGAAGATCCACTCCAAGCCCTCGGAAGGGACGAAGAGGCGGGGATTTTCGCGCGTCTACAACTTCTAAACGTGGCGACTGTGAGCAAGTAAGCTCTTGTCGTCGCAGACCTTCTTGCACCGATGCGCAAGGGTCAGTCTATACGCTTTTGCAAAAAATCGAGTTTTGGGGAGAAAGTCTACGAAGCGGTTCGAGGTGTCTATTTCGGGTCTTTAAAATGCGATTGCATGTTTTAGATCACGTGGATTTGCACGTGCCTAAGTCTTTTCTTTTATCCCTTTTTTTTGGGTCACCTAGTTTGTGTGTTATGAACACTCCACTACATGGGCGAATTCGAGCGGGGCTTGCTTCGATGCAATATGCGTCCTACCTCGTGGTATGGCGTAGATGCAATGCAAACTCACGCTACTCCAAAGGGAAAACCCGAAATGTAAAGACAATACTGAAGGGAAATAACAGAAGGGAAATAACCGAAGGGAAATAACCGAAGGGAAATATGTATATATCTTATGTATATGAGCCCTTACTCGGGTCTTGCAAATAAGAGCGAAGGCTCAATGTGGGTGCGTGCTTGAATTGAAAGACTTACTCACACAACATGAAATGAAACCCAAATATAAATTGCAGTATGGCCTTGACTAAGGTCTTGGGAATAATAGCGAAGGCTCAATGTGTGTGAAAGTGCTTGAATTGAAAGACTTACTCACACAACATGAAATGAAACCCAAATAGTATAGGTCGGCCCTTACTTGGGTCTTTCAAATAAGAGCGAAAGCTCAATGTGTGTGAGATTGCTTGAATTGAAAGACTTAATCACATGACAAGAAATGAAACCCAAATAGTATAGGTCGGCCCTTACTTGGGTCTTTCAAATAAGAGCGAAAGCTCAATGTGTGTGAGAGTGCTTGAATTGAAAGACTTACTCACACGACAAGAAATGAAACCCAAATAGTATAGGTCGGCCCTTACTTGGGTCTTTCAAATAAGAGCGAAAGCTCAATGTGTGTGAGAGTGCTTGAATTGAAAGACTTACTCACACGACAAGAAATGAAACCCAAATAGAATAGGTCGGCCCTTACTTGGGTCTTTCAAATAAGAGCGAAAGCTCAATGTGTGTGAGAGTGCTTGAATTGAAAGACTTACTCACACGACAAGAAATGAAACCCAAATAGTATGGGTCGGCCCTTACTTGGGTCTTTCAAATAAGAGCGAAAGCTCAATGTGTGTGAGAGTGCTTGAATTGAAAGACAACGCACCCAACTTAAACAAAACCCTTCGAAAATGAAATATATATGTACACTTATATATTAGGGGCTGATTAGGCCCGTGTGTGTTCAAAATTGTGCACGACTAAGAGAGTGCACGTGTGTGGTTGTGCCAAGCCACGTTATTACAAGCGGGGGGAGACTATGCTCCGTTATTACAACCCCATATCAAATTGAATTTCAAGCAAGTGTACGACTAAAGACCGAGTTTAGACACTTACGAGTAGCTGGTCCGTAGAGGTCTTGCTTGAACGTGGGCTTGGCCTTGGGCTGCAAGTGGGAGCTCCGCGAAGGTAGGTGATCAAGGGTGCTGGCCGGCTGCAACTGGGGCGCGGGATAGGCGCCTCGGAGGTGGCCGGCGGCAAGTAGATGGCGCCTCAAGGTAAGGGGTTTAAATGGCTGAATGAGTGGGTTCTTAGGGTCACTAGGGGAGTTGGGAGTTTAGGGAAACTGGACCTAAAAGGTGAGCTGGTGGGAGGGCCGAGTAGGACACCTAGGGGGGGTTGGCCGAGTGGGAGATGGTGGCTAAGTAGTGGCCAGCAACTTGGGTTATACTAGGTTCGGCTAGGTTTAGGTGGTGGTGGCAAAAGGGCTGAGATGAAGGTAGGATGGGTGGCTAAGAGTGGAGAGGTGGAAGAGAGGGGCTTTGAGGGAGTTCGGGGCACTTACCGAATGGGGAGAGGTGACGAGTGAAGTGGGAAGGTGGCGGGCAGGTGGCTGTCGACTGGTTCGGTTGGGTGAAGATGATGGCGTCCGGCTGAGGGGTGGTGGTGGTGGATGGAAGAGGGAAGGTGGCGGAGCAGGTGGCGGCTGGTGGAGCAGGCCAAGGTGGGGAGTCGTCCCGGCTGGGTGAGAGAAGGGAGAAGGAGAGGGCCCGGCTGGGTGAGGTAGTGGTTCCCACTTGGAAAACCCGCCCACAAGGAGGGGGGTTTAAATAGGGGATGGGTAGGTCGGTTAGGGCTGGGTTGTGGGTAGTGGTTAGGTGGTTTAGGTAGGGTGGTATGTAGATAAGGTGGGCTGGAAGGGGTTGGGCCAGATATTTTAAAACTAGGGGTTTGGGTAAATCGTGGGCTAGGGCTAGGTTAGGTGGTTGGGTTTTAGGGTGAGGTTTAGTGAGCTAGGTTAGGTGATTTGGCTAGGTTTAGGCTAGGATTAGGGAAATTAATCTAAGTTTAGGGAAGGATTAGGGAAGTGGGTTAGGTGATTAGGTTGGGATTAGGACGGGATTAGGGAAGTGGGTTAGGTGATTAGGCTCAGATTAGGGGTGGATTAGGGGGTTAGGTTAGGTTTAGGCATTTTGGGCTAAGTTTAGGTGAAGGAGCTCCCTTAGCATGACCCATAGACCTTGATCACCCCATGTTGGTGCAGCCCTAGGTTAGGTTTTAGCTAATTACAAGCTTAAACCCACTCAATTAGGCTAACCCACATGATTAACCCAAACTTGACACACAAGTCAAGCTTAATACAACACTCTTGATATTTTTCAACCCCACTCTCTCTCATGCCCAATATCCCACGTGAAACTCAAGTGGGCCCCACCTCCATTTATGAGAAGGTGATGTGGGCCATGGATATGGATATGGGATTGGATCTCTGGATCCAAATCCAAATCCAAGTCCACATATAGGTTTGGATTGGAATCTGGATATATATGGTCCAGATCCAATCCAAACTGAACTCTGACTCCTTCGAGCTGGGTTCGAAACGGACGATTCGTGCGGGGCCTGACAGCATCAGTACTCCGTCTGCGTTGGGTCTTCGCCAACATGGTCGTCCGCCTCCGTTTCTGCCTTCCGGAGATGACTTCAAATGCTATTTTGGTAAGAACAGGGTCTTGGACGTTCGAGATCCTGGGTATGAATCAGATACAAGAGTTGCTGTGCCGGGCTCTTCTTGGCTCTCCTGGTCCTGTCTTGATCGGGCCAAGCCACTTTGGGGTTTCAAAACATGTTTTTAAAAGGTTTTTCAAAAGCTATATCATATGTTTTTGAAAGATAAAGTTTGAAACATATATACAGGGGTTGTTTGGAAGGCTCCTGGGTTTCCAAACTCAAAAATGGCCCTTTGGGGCTGCTTGTATAAAACCATATGGATTTTGAGAAATTCGTGGGATTTCGGGGTGTTTACAGATGCCCCTCTTTGGCCTTGTCCAAATTGATTTGGATAAGGGCAAAGATAACAAACACCCCTTTTAATGTCTCCCTAGATCTAGCCACGAAGAATATGGGATCGTCCCTTTTTAGCAAAATCTCAATTTTACAAACTCTGGTAGGAGGAGATATCACGCCAAAGGGTTTTACTTATGGAATCTGGTCCTAAATGGGATCATGTTTATGCAAGTACCATGCGTGGAATGCAGATGACATGGGTGTGGTGCCAAGAGTGGCGACCTCCCATAGACCAGATGTGGTCGAACTCTAGAGACTTACAAGGCCTACTGCTCCAAGTGAGCAAAATCCTATGCTGTTCGATGTTCGGTTTTCAAAACTTATTTACAAAACTATTTACAAATGGGACAACTGTCTTGAGCCTCGATCCTAAGGATCTCGAGCTCTTCGTGCTTGCCCTTGTTTGAGTCTTAACACTCGCTTATCTAGCGGAGGTTTTATAAGAAAACAAGCTTCATTTCAAATTCCTACGTCTTACTCGAAACGTCGAATTCTCAAACAAGATGAAATTCAAGTAAGTAAATCCTATTTTTACTTTAGGATTCCTCGAAATGAACCATGCTTTAGCTTGGGATAAGCCAGGGATGGGAAAGAGATACCACGGTCCCTTCTGAAGTGTCCCGTGGTTTAAGGCATAGAAGGCGGAAAACTGCTCTTTTTGAGCTTTTTGGCCTCTTTTTCCTTTTTTCCATAGAGGGTCTCCCTTTGGGAGTATTTTTTCTTTAATCCCTCTTTTTTATAAGATAATCGATTTTTCTTTTTGAAGTCTGGTTTCTTTCTTTTGGAAAGAGACCTTGAATGGGAAATTCCCTTTTGTTTTGGGCCTTTGTTTTCCTTTTGGAAATAGAAGAGAAGAGGGGAGGACTTATCCCAAGCCTACGCTCGATCCATTCCAGATCAGCCTATTTAGAAATAGCACGTACTACTTGCAAGTATCTTGCTATGTTGAACTAGGCCTTTCTTTGTAAGAAGAAGGATTTTGAAATGCAACCACGATTTTGAAAACTCCACTCTTTCACAAGTGCGAATTCTCTCACTTAGGGTCACACGAGTTCGCCTTTGCACCTTATTCACACGTCTCAGGGCAGCTATCCCTTTAAAATTTTCAAAAACTGGAATTTAATCCAGATCCTACACATGATACTTCTTTAAGTATTGAATATTGATAGGATCCGCTAAATTCCTACCTTCTACATCGATCAACCAATACGAATTGTTCGTAGTGGTTGCTCGTACAACATAGGGTCCATCCCAGTTGGGGCGCCACTTGCCTAGGGGGTGTGGGCCACGATGGTGGATGGTTTTCAAGACCAGATCTCCCACTTCGAAGTGGCGAGGTCTTATGTGTTTGCTATAATGTCGGGCTATCCTTTGCCGGTATGCACGAGCATGATCCATGGCAAGGAGTCGCCTCTCATCTAGCAAATCTAGTTCGGCCATCCTAGCATGCTGAAGCGTCTCTAGGGGGAGGTCGAGTGCAATGGATGTATGGAATGAATGCAGTTGGGTATGAATGGGCAGAATGGCGTTTGTGCCATAGACCAATTCGAATGGTGTGGCATTCGTGGGAGTCCGGATGGAAGTCCTATAAGCCCATAAGGCTTCATCCAGCTTCTCAGGCCACCTCCTACCCTTCTCTAAGGTTTTCTCGATGATACCAATGAGAGTCTTGTTTGTGGCTTCGGCTTGGCCGTTGCCTTGAGGGTAGTAGGGCGAGGAGAAGTGGTGAGTTATGCCATACGTGTTGCACAACTTAACCATCCGCTCGTTCTTGAATGGGGTACCATTATCAGACACAAGGTCTCGTGGAACCCCAAATCGAGCCAAGATATTCCTCCGGATGAAAGCCACCACATGTTGCCCCATTACATTCGTTAGGGAAATGGCTTCCACCCACTTGGAGAAATACTCCGTGGCTGCTAAAATAAAACGATGCCCATTCGAGGCCTTTGGAAATATGGGGCCTACAATGTCAAACGCCCACATGGTAAATGGCCAGGGGCTGACCACGGAATGCAATGCAGATGAAGGGATATGAATGGCGTGCCCATGCACTTGGCATGGATGACACTTCCTAACATGATCGTGACAATCCTTTTTCAGGGTGGACCAAAAATAACCCCCTCTAAGTATTTTCATCGCCATCATGTTGGCATTAACATGACCTCCACATTCTCCGTCGTGGAACTCGTGCATCACTATCCTAGCCTCCTCTAGGTCGATACACCTAAGCAGAATGCCGGTAAAACTCTTTTTGTATAAGACCCCACCCAGAATGGTATATCGGGTCGAAATCTTACGAATGAATGCCCTATCTTTGGATGTGGCATCCTCGGTGAATCCCCCATTTTCTAAAAATTGTTTTATGTCATAGAACCAGGGTTTTTCAATAGACTCTGGGTTGTTTTGGCAAATATCCAAGTCGTGTGTGGATGGATGGGGCGCATGCCATATTTCCAAAGATCTGGTCCCTGAAATGGGATCGACCTTCAGGGCTGAACCCAAGGAAGAGAGGGCATCGGCGATGCCATTGTCCTCTCTTCCCACGTGTGTGAGCTTACACGACTGGAAGGATTGGACCAATCGAGTGGCCAACTCGTGATATGGAAGTAGTTTCTCATTACGTACTTGCCAAATTTTTAAAACCTGGTTTATGACAAGGAGCGAATCTCCAAAGACCTCGATGCATGATGCCCCTAGAGTTTTCGAAATCCTTAAGCCTTGTATGAGTGCTTCATACTCGGCTACGTTGTTGGAACATTCGAAATCTAAGCGGACTGCTATGGGAATCTCGCCCTTTTCAGGGGAGATTAGGATGATCCCGGCACCAGCCCCTCGTTGGTTTTGTGCCCCGTCGAAGTGCATCTTCCACTCTTGGTTTTCGAAAGAATTTGCCAAAATGTCGTTTTGAAAATGGTTTTGCAATATGCCTTCATCAGGCATTTCGACAAGAGTGGGATATGCGTCCTCCAAGGGGAAGTCAGCCATGTAATCTGCTAGGGCTTGCCCCTTAACGGAGATCTGGTGATGGTATTTCAGATCATACTCCATTAGAAGGAGTTGCCATTTGCCCAATCTGCCTGTGAGAATGGGTTTTTCGAACAAGTGCTTGATTGGGTCAAGCTTGGACACTATCCAGATCTCATGATCTAGGAAGTAGTGTCTGAATTTCTGGCAGGCCCAGACTAGGGCCAAGCACGTCTTCTCCATGGCTTGATAATTTCGTTCATAAGCCAAGAGAGTTTTCGAAATATAGTAGATGGCATACTCCTTATGGGTGTCATCCTCGTATTGAGCCAACAGGGCTCCTAAAGCGTTTACATGCACGGAGATGTATAATAAAAGCGGTTTTCCTTGTTTTGGAGGATTCAAAACGGGGGGATTAACCAAGTATGCCTTCAGTCTCTCGAAGGACTTTTGGCATTCGTCATCCCATAAGAATTTCGTACCCTTCCTCAACAGTTTGTTGAAGGGTTCGCATCTAGTTGCCAGATTCGATATGAATCGGCGCACAGATTGTAATCGACCCTGGAGGCTGCGGACTTGGGTGAGATTGGAGGGTGGAGCCATGTCTATGATGGCTCGACACTTAGAGGGGTCGACTTCTATTCCCCTTTGGCTCACCATAAAGCCTAGAAGCTTTCCTGATTCTACCCCGAACACACATTTTTGAGGGTTTAGCTTTACTTTGTAAAGCCTAAGCCTTTCGAAAATCTTTTGTAAACATTCGATATGGGTGCATCGGGTTTTGGATTTCGCCAAGAGATCATCTACATACACTTCTACAAGCTCGTGAATTTGATCATGGAAGATCGTGTTCATGGCTCGTTGGTATGTTGCGCCGGCATTTTTCAAACCAAAGGGCATGACTGTATAGCAGTACGTGCCCCATGGGGTTGTGAAGGCGGTCTTACCCTGATCTCGTGGACTTAGTTTGATTTGATTATAGCCTGAATAGCCATCCATAAATGAAAACATTTCATGATTTGCAGTACTATCGACTATCAAATCTATGTTTGGTAAAGGATAATTATCCTTTGGAGTGGCTTTATTCAGGTTTCTGAAATCGATGCATATTCGAATTTTCCCATTGGTTTTTCGAACTACAACGATATTTGACAACCAATCAGAATACGCAATGGGTTTTATAAATCCGGCTTTTAGTAGATCTTCTAAACCCTCTTTGACTTGCGTGTGTACATTCGGGTGTATTTTCCTAAGCTTCTGCTTTATTGGTTTTACACCTACATCTAAGGGAAGACGATGCTCGACTATGCTGGGATCTATGCCCGGCATGTCTTCATACGTCCATGCAAACACATCTAAATAGGTTCGTAGAAATGCAATGAATGCTAACTTTTCAGTTTCATGCAAGCATGCGCCTATTTTGATGGTTTTGGGATTGGAATCATCCCCTAGGTTCACCTCTACGAAATCTCCTCCTACTGATTGGGAAGGTCTTTCAAAATCGAGAATTCTATGAAATTCTGGGAGCTCAGAAGTGGGATCTTCCTCTAGGGGATCCACTTCTGGGCTTTGATCATTCTCGTGGGCTATAGACCCGAGGGAACTTGATGCGTGATTTTCAAAATAACCTGGTTTTGTGCTTGGATTTTCAAGTGATTTCGAAATTTTTGGTCTGGCTATGCAGACGACGTTTCTTTCGAAATCCTTTTCTTTCGCCAAAGTCATACCAGGAGCAGCTATGTACAAAATCTTTTTGGTATTTTCCAAATTTTCGATTTTTTTGGGTTTTTGTAAAACAAGAACTTTGGGAACTATACAAAGCACACTTTTTTTCGAGTTTTTGTTTTTCCATTGTTTTTGGTTTTTCTTGTTTTTCGATTTTTTTCGATTTTAAGTTTTTCAAATGTTTTTGGTATTTTTTTAGAAAAAGGGATCTTCCGTCATACCTACAAAGGGAAAACACTACGGGTTAGGCTCGGAATAGGAGGTCTAAACCATAGGTCTCTTCTAAGACAGGCTCCGGGGCACCCTTGACCCAGGTGGTCACCGGGGGTGGCTCCGGCGGTATTCGGGGAGTATAGCCGATCCCATATCGGCTTGGGTTGGCCCTAGGCAGGATGGGCTCTAGGAGACCCTGGTTTTGTGCCCCTAGACTCTTGTAGGGCGTGTAGCCCATGTTCAATAACATGTTCCACGACCTTTTGTTTTTTGAAAAGATGGGATACAAGTCGTGGTCCTGGAACATGCTATCGTCCATATTAGGCTCGTATGGCCTTTTGTCCAGGGGTTTTGGAAATAGGGAACGTTTGGGTTTTCCTAGGAGGATTAGAGTCGGGAGGGGGCCTGCTTTGGGCGGCCCCTTCACACATACAACATTCCTAGGGTTGTTCAACACGAGCCGAGGTGGCTCAACCATAATTTGCCCCAGGTTAACCTCATGGGCCTGGGAGCTCGATAAACAAGAGGAGTTTATGATCCCCTGAAGCTGTGGGTGACTCTCACCTAGGATCACTACGACCTGGTCCCTAAAAGGGATCTTGACACACCTGTGGAAGGTGGATGGCACAGCGCACAAACTGTGTATCCAGGGTCTTCCCAGCAACAGGTTATAATGGGGGTGAATGTCCAAGACATGGAACACCCCCGTGTGTTCGATCCCTCCCGTTTCCATTGGGAGTTCGATGGATCCTAAAGGTCTAGACGCATTCCCATCGTATCCAGTGATAACGATGGGGCTTGGGTTCACTGAAGTCAAGGTGACTCCAATTTTATATGCCACGTGAAGTGGAAGGATGTTGAGCCCTCCTCCACCATCGACTAGGCACCTGTCCAGAGAGTGGTTGTTTAGAACCACCTCGATATGCAGGGCCTGGTTATGGGTTTCGTAGGGTCTATCTACATCATCTTCCGAAAAGGTGATGGACGATTTTGCTCCTAATAAAGCCACTTGGGCAGACAAGGATTCCGGACTTATGTTCGAATCAACCTTGGCCCTTTCTAGAATTTTCTCTAAGACAAGTCTATGCCTAGGCAAGGTTTTGATAAGCTCTAGAATAGACATGTGAATAGGAATCTTTGAAAGGTGGTTTTCGAAATCATAAGGATTTAGGATGGTTTTGTCCTTATCTGCTTTTGGCAGACCACTAGGGATACATGCTTTTGAGGGGCCAGGCACACTGACCACCTTTTAAGCACCTTGAAGGTGCGGGGGTTGGTAGATCCTCCCGGATCTAGTGACTTCCCCCATGACCAGCCTAGGGTTTGCGCTAAACTTGGCTCTAAGGATGAGCTGAGGAGAACCTTGAGTTTTCAAAACTGGTTTTGCCGGGGTTTCCACTTTTGGTGGTCCCCGAATGATGACTTGGGCGGGCCTCTTGTATAGTACAAGGATGGGCGCACCAGCAGGTCGACCAGGTTCTGGTTTTTGTGCTAGTTCCTTGGAAATGGTGAGGGTACATACCTCTTTTCCTTTCCCACTGCCACTGGCGTGTTTGGGAAAGGGTTCCTTGAAGATAGCTTGAGGTGGCTCAGGTTCCGCAGTGACCTGGAGCCGGCCCTCCGCTATCAAGTTCTCAATTTTATTTAGAAGAGAGAAGCAACGTTTGGTATCATGGCCTTTGAGCCGATGATACTTGCAAAATCGGTTTAAATACCCCCCTTTGGACGTGACTCCTTCGGGGATTTCAGGGAGTTCGATCATGCCCTGGGCAAGTAAGAGGTCTAGGACCTCCGACACGGGTTGCCCCAGTGGAGTGTACTCCCGTTTTTCAATCAGTTTTGAAAAATTGCGTTCTCTCTTATTTTCTATTTTTTCAAAATTTTTAGAAGTGCCTGCCATGCCTGGATCCACCCGGACATTGGCGATTTTATGGGGCTTTGCCCCTTTGTCCGTTGTGGGCAGCCCATATGCGATGGGCTTTTCCACACGTGTTTTGGGAACGGCACTTCCTTTCCATAAGTGGTCGTATGTCCCTTTTCGCAAGTTGGTTTCGAAAAGGGAGGCCTTTTTGATCAACTTATGGAAAGTTGAAATCTCATGGAGCGAGAGAAGGGTTTTTAACTCGCTTTTGAAATTATCCAGGATGAGCATTACTGCGCATCCTTCGGATATAGGCTCTCGCACTTGGCCCAAAAGAGACCTCCACCTTATAATGAAGGCATGCACGTCCTCGTTTATGCCTTGCTTTGTATCCCTTAAGGTATTCAGGGTTGGCGTGACTTCCACGTTGTGTGCAAACCTTTGCATGAAGCAGTTCGCTAACTCTTCAAAAGTAGCGAACTGGCTTAAGTCGTAGGAAGCCAGCCATTTGGCAGCTGTGCCCTTAAGGGATAGAGGGAACCAATACACCCATTTCATCGAGTCCTTTTTCTTCTTATGGGCTCGACGTGAGAAAAGCTGCAAGTGAGACCTAGGGTCTCCCATGCCATCATACCGATGGAAGTTCGGTATTTCATCGTTACTGTCTGTTTCGTAATCCATAGGAAGGAAATCAGACAGGGCGTAGCTTCTTTTCTCTTTATTTTGCCCTTTCAGCAGCTGCTAAAGGGCTTTACGGTCCTTTTGTGTGAAGGACTCGTGGTATTGGTTGCCTTCCATTACGGAGGCCTCTTTTTGCTTGCGAGGTTTTTCAAATTTCTTTTTAGGCCTTTGTTCACCGTTTGATGAACATGAATCGCCTACTTCAGCCTCTTGGCTGAGAGCATCGATTTTGGCCTCAAATTCCCTTCTCAAGTCCTCGATTTCATCTAGTTTTATTTTGTTTTTGAAAATACTCCTAGAGTGAGAACTTGATGCGCATGAGCCTTGGCTCGACACTTCACTTGGATTGGATTTTGACATGCTTTTCAAGCTTTTTTCAAAATTTCCTAAGTAAAAGCAAAGAAAACAAGTTAAAATGACACCTTTATAAAATTTTCGCAAAACTTCTACAAGTAAACTCGATTTTTGAAAAGGCTAACGTCCCACCGGGCGTGCCAATCTCTATAGACGCGAGAAAATCCCCGCCTCTTCGTCCCTTTCGGCGGCTTGGAGTGGATCTTCTCGTGCGTCTAAGGCCTATGTATACAAATAGGGCGTGCCAGCTAGCTTACTTAAGCTAGCGAAGATATATTTAACACTGACTTCTAAACGTGGCGACTGTGAGCAAGTAAGCTCTTGTCGTCGCAGACCTTCTTGCACCGATGCGCAAGGGTCAGTCTGTACGCTTTTGCAAAAAATCGAGTTTTGGGGAGAAAGTCTACGAAGCGGTTCGAGGTGTCTATTTCGGGTCTTTAAAATGCGATTGCATGTTTTAGATCACGTGGATTTGCACGTGCCTAAGTCTTTTCTTTTATCCCTTTTTTTTGGGTCGCCTAGTTTGTGTGTTATGAACACTCCACTACATGGGCGAATTCGAGCGGGGCTTGCTTCGATGCAATATGCGTCCTACCTCGTGGTATGGCGTAGATGCAATGCAAACTCACGCTACTCCAAAGGGAAAACCCGAAATGTAAAGACAATACTGAAGGGAAATAACAGAAGGGAAATAACCGAAGGGAAATAACCGAAGGGAAATATGTATATATCTTATGTATATGAGCCCTTACTCGGGTCTTGCAAATAAGAGCGAAGGCTCAATGTGGGTGCGTGCTTGAATTGAAAGACTTACTCACACAACATGAAATGAAACCCAAATATAAATTGCAGTATGGCCTTGACTAAGGTCTTGGGAATAATAGCGAAGGCTCAATGTGTGTGAAAGTGCTTGAATTGAAAGACTTACTCACACAACATAAAATGAAACCCAAATAGTATAGGTCGGCCCTTACTTGGGTCTTTCAAATAAGAGCGAAAGCTCAATGTGTGTGAGATTGCTTGAATTGAAAGACTTACTCACACGACAAGAAATGAAACCCAAATAGTATAGGTCGGCCCTTACTTGGGTCTTTCAAATAAGAGCGAAAGCTCAATGTGTGTGAGAGTGCTTGAATTGAAAGACTTACTCACACGACAAGAAATGAAACCCAAATAGTATAGGTCGGCCCTTACTTGGGTCTTTCAAATAAGAGCGAAAGCTCAATGTGTGTGAGAGTGCTTGAATTGAAAGACTTACTCACACGACAAGAAATGAAACCCAAATAGTATAGGTCGGCCCTTACTTGGGTCTTTCAAATAAGAGCGAAAGCTCAATGTGTGTGAGAGTGCTTGAATTGAAAGACTTACTCACACGACAAGAAATGAAACCCAAATAGTATGGGTCGGCCCTTACTTGGGTCTTTCAAATAAGAGCGAAAGCTCAATGTGTGTGAGAGTGCTTGAATTGAAAGACAACGCACCCAACTTAAACAAAACCCTTCGAAAATGAAATATATATGTACACTTATATATTAGGGGCTGATTAGGCCCGTGTGTGTTCAAAATTGTGCACGACTAAGAGAGTGCACGTGTGTGGTTGTGCCAAGCCACGTTATTACAAGCGGGGGGAGACTATGCTCCGTTATTACAACCCCGTATCAAATTGAATTTCAAGCAAGTGTACGACTAAAGACCGAGTTTAGACACTTACGAGTAGCTGGTCCGTAGAGGTCTTGCTTGAACGTGGGCTTGGCCTTGGGCTGCAAGTGGGAGCTCCGCGAAGGTAGGTGATCAAGGGTGCTGGCCGGCTGCAACTGGGGCGCGGGATAGGCGCCTCGGAGGTGGCCGGCGGCAAGTAGATGGCGCCTCAAGGTAAGGGGTTTAAATGGCTGAATGAGTGGGTTCTTAGGGTCACTAGGGGAGTTGGGAGTTTAGGGAAACTGGACCTAAAAGGTGAGCTGGTGGGAGGGCCGAGTAGGACACCTAGGGGGGGTTGGCCGAATGGGAGATGGTGGCTAAGTAGTGGCCAGCAACTTGGGTTATACTAGGTTCGGCTAGGTTTAGGTGGTGGTGGCAAAAGGGCTGAGATGAAGGTAGGATGGGTGGCTAAGAGTGGAGAGGTGGAAGAGAGGGGCTTTGAGGGAGTTCGGGGCACTTACCGAATGGGGAGAGGTGACGAGTGAAGTGGGAAGGTGGCGGGCAGGTGGCTGTCGGCTGGTTCGGTTGGGTGAAGATGATGGCGTCCGGCTGAGGGGTGGTGGTGGTGGATGGAAGAAGGAAGGTGGCGGAGCAGGTGGCGGCTGGTGGAGCAGCTGGAGCAGGCCAAGGTGGGGAGTCGTCCCGGCTGGGTGAGAGAAGGGAGAAGGAGAGGGCCCGGCTGGGTGAGGTAGTGGTTCCCACTTGGAAAACCCGCCCACAAGGAGGGGGGTTTAAATAGGGGATGGGTAGGTCGGTTAGGGCTGGGCTGTGGGTAGTGGTTAGGTGGTTTAGGTAGGGTGGTATGTAGATAAGGTGGGCTGGAAGGGGTTGGGCCAGATATTTCAAAACTAGGGGTTTGGGTAAATCGTGGGCTAAGGGTGGTTTAGGGGTTTAGGGCTAGGTTAGGTGGTTGGGTTTTAGGGTGAGGTTTAGTGAGCTAGGTTAGGTGATTAGGCTAGGTTTAGGCTAGGATTAGGGAAATTAATCTAAGTTTAGGGAAGGATTAGGGAAGTGGGTTAGGTGATTAGGTTGGGATTAGGACAGGATTAGGGAAGTGGGTTAGGTGATTAGGCTCAGATTAGGGGTGGATTAGGGGGTTAGGTTAGGTTTAGGCATTTTGGGCTAAGTTTAGGTGAAGGAGCTCCCTTAGCATGGCCCATAGACCTTGATCACCCCATGTTGGTGCAACCCTAGGTTAGGTTTTAGCTAATTACAAGCTTAAACCCACTCAATTAGGCTAACCCACATGATTAACCCAAACTTGACACACAAGTGAAGCTTAATACAACACTCTTGATATTTTTCAACCCCACTCTCTCTCATGCCCAATATCCCACGTGAAACTCAAGTGGGCCCCACCTCCATTTATGAGAAGGTGATGTGGGCCATGGATATGGATATGGGATTGGATCTCTGGATCCAAATCCAAATCCAAGTCCACATATGGGTTTGGATTGGAATCTGGATATATATGGTCCAGATCCAATCCAAACTGAACTCTGACTCCTTCGAGCTGGGTTCGAAACGGACGATTCGTGCGGGGCCTGACAGCATCAGTACTCCGTCTGCGTTGGGTCTTCGCCAACATGGTCGTCCGCCTCCGTTTCTGCCTTCCGGAGATGACTTCAAATGCTATTTTGGTAAGAACAGGGTCTTGGACGTTCGAGATCCTGGGGTATGAATCAGATACAAGAGTTGCTGCGCCGGGCTCTTCTTGGCTCTCCTGGTCCTGTCTTGATCGGGCCAAGCCACTTTGGGGTTTCAAAACATGTTTTTAAAAGGTTTTTCAAAAGCTATATCATATGTTTTTGAAAGATAAAGTTTGAAACATATATACAGGGGTTGTTTGGAAGGCTCCTGGGTTTCCAAACTCAAAAATGGCCCTTTGGGGCTGCTTGTATAAAACCAGATGGATTTTGAGAAATTCGTGGGATTTCGGGGTGTTTACAATGATGCCCCTAGGGTTTTCAAAATTCTTAAGCCTTGTATGAGAGCTTCATACTCAGCTATGTTGTTGGAATATTCGAAATCTAGGCGGACTGCTATAGGAATCTCACCCTTTTCAGGGGAGATGAGGATGACCCCAGCACCAGCCCCTCATTGGTTTCGTGCCCCGTCGAACTGCATCTTCCACACTTGGTTTTCAAAAGAATTTGCCAAAATGTCGTTTTGAAAATGGTTTTGTAATATGCCTTCATCAGGCATTTCAACAAGTGTGGGATATGCGTCCTCTAAGGGGAACTCAGCCACGTAATCTGCTAGGGCTTGCCCCTTAATGGAGATCTGGTGATGGTATTTCAGGTCATACTCCATTAGAAGGAGTTGCCATTTGCCCAATCTACCCGTGAGAATGGGTTTTTCGAACAAGTGCTTGATTAGATCAAGCTTGGACACTATCCAGATCTCATGATCTAGGAAATAGTGTCTGAATTTCTGGCAGGCCCAGACTAGGGCCAAGCACGTCTCCTCCATGGCTTGATAATTTCGTTCATAAGCTAAGAGAGTTTTCGAAATATAGTAGATGGCATACTCCTTATGGGTGTCATCCTCGTATTGAGCCAATAGGGCTCCTAAAGCATTTGTATGCACGAAAATGTAGAGTAAGAGTGGTTTTCCTTGCTTTGGAGGATTCAAAACGGGGGGATTAACCAGGTATGCCTTTAGTCTCTCGAAGGACTTCTGGCATTCGTCATCCCATAAGAATTTTGTGTCCTTCCTCAACAGTTTGTTGAAGGGTTCGCATCTAGTTGCCAGATTCGATATGAATCGGCGAACGGATTGTAAACGACCCTGGAGGCTACGGATTTGGGTGAGATTGGAGGGTGGAGCCATGTCTATGATGGCTCGACACTTAGAGGGGTCGACTTCTATACCCCTTTGGCTTACCATAAAGCCCAGAAGCTTCCCTGATTCTACCCCGAATACACATTTTTGAGGGTTTAGCTTTACTTTGTAAAGCCTAAACCTTTCGAAAATCTTTTGCAAACATTTAATATGAGTGCATCGGGTTTTGGATTTCGCCAAGAGATCATCTACATACACTTCTACGAGATCATGAATTTGATCATGGAAGATCGTGGTCATAGCTCGTTGGTATGTTGCGCCGGCATTTTTCAAACCAAAGGGCATGACTGTATAGCAGTACGTGGCCCAGGGGGTTGTGAAGGCGGTCTTACCCTGATCTCGTGGACTTAGTTTGATTTGATTATAGCCTGAATAGCCATCCATAAACGAAAACATTTCATGATTTGCAGTACTATCGACTATCAAATCTATGTTTGGTAAAGGATAATTATCCTTTGGAGTGGCTTTATTCAGAAATCGATGCATATTCGAATTTTCCCATTGGTTTTTCGAACTACAACGATATTTGACAACCAATCAGAATACGCAATGGGTTTTAGAAATCCGGCTTTTAGGAGATCTTCTAAATCCTTTTTGACTTGCGTGTGTACATTTGGGTGTATTTTCCTAAGCTTCTGCTTTATGGGTTTTACATCCGCATCTAAGGGAAGACGATGCTTGACAATGCTGGGATCTATGCCCGGCATGACTTCATACGTCTATGCAGACACATCTAAATAGGTTTGTAGAAATGCAATGAATGCCAATCTTTCAGTTTCATGCAACCATGCGCCTATTTTGATGGTTTTGGGATTGGAATCATCCCCTAGGTTTTCCTCTATGAAATCTCCTCCTACTGATTGGGAAGGTCTTTCAAAATCGAGAATTTTATGAAATTCTGGGAGCTCAGAAGTGGGATCTTCCTCAAGGGGATCCACTTCTGGGCTTCGATCATTCTCGTGGGCTATAGACCCGAGGGAATTTGATGCGTGATTTTCAAAAAGACCTGGTTTTGTACTCAGATTTTCAAGTGATTTCAAAATTTTTGGTCTGGCTATGCAGACGACGTTTCTTTCAAAATCCTTTTCTTTTGCCAAAGTCCTACCAGGAGCAGCTATATACAAAATCTTTTTGGCATTTTCCAAATTTTCGATTTTTTTGGGTTTTTGTAAAACAAGAACCTTAGGAACTATACAAAGCACTCTATTTTCGAGTTTTTGTTTTTCCATTGTTTTTGGATTTTCTTTTTTTCTGATTTTTTTATTTTAAGTTTTTCAAATGTTTTTGTATTTTTATAAAAGGGATCTTCCGTCATACCTACAAAGGGAAAACACTACGGGTTAGACTCGGAATAGGAGATATAAATCGTAGGTCTCTTCTAAGGCAGGTTCTAGGGCACCCTTGACCGAGGTGGTCACAGGGGGTGGCTCTGGCGGTATTCTGGGAGTATAGCCGATCCCATATCGGCTTGGATTGGCCCTAGGAAGGATGGGCTCTAGGAGACCCTGGTTCTGTGCCCCTAGACTTTTGTAGTGCGTGTAGCCCATATTCAACAACATGTTCCACGATTTTTTGTTTTTTGAGAAGATGTGATATAAATCGTGGTCCTGGAACATGTTGTCATCCATATTGTGCTCATATGGACTCTTGTCTAGGGGCTTTGGAAATAGGGAAGAAGGGTTAGAGTCGGGAGGGGGCCTGCTTTGGGCGGCCCCTTCACACATACAACCTTCCTAGGGTTGTTTAACACAAGCCTTGGCGGCTCAATCACAATGTGCCCCAGGTTAGCCTCACGGGCCTAGGAGCTTGATAAACAAGGGGAGTTTATGATCCCCTGAAGCTGTGGGTGACTCTCACCTAGGATCACTACGACCTGGTCCCTGAAAGGGATCTTGACACACCTATGGAAGGTGGATGGCACAGCGCACAAGCTGTGTATCCAGGGCCTTCCTAGCAACAGGTTATAATGGGGGTGGATGTCCAAGACATGGAACACCCCCGTGTGTGTGATCCCTCCCGTTTCCATTGGGAGTTCGATGGATCCTAAAGGCCTAGACGCATTCCCATCGTATCCAGTGATAACGATGGGGCTTGGGTTCACAGAAGTCAAGGTGACTCCGATTTTATACGCCACATGAACTGGAAGGATGTTGAGCCCTCCTCCCCCATCAACTAGGCACCTGTTAAGAGAGTGGTTATTCAGAACCACCTCGATATGCAGGGCCTGGTTGTGGGACTCGTAGGGTCTATCTACATCATCTTTCGAGAAAGTGATGGGCGATTTTGCTCCTAATAAAGCCACTTGGGCAGACAGGGATTCCGGACTTATGTTCGAATCAACCTTGGCCCTTTCTAGAATTTTCTCTAGCACGAGTCTATGCCTAGGCAAGGTTTATATAATCTCTAGGATAGACATGTGGATAGGAATCTTTGAAAGGTGGTTTTCGAAGTCATAAGGATTTAGGATGACTTTATCCTTGTCTGCTTTTGGCAGAACACCAGGGATACATGCTTTTGAGGGTCCAGGCACACTAACCACCTTTTTAGCACTTTGTAGGTGCGGGGGTTGATAGATCCTCCCGGATCTAGTCACTTCTCCCACGACTAGCCTAGGGTTTGCGCTAAATTTGACTCTAAGTATGAGTTGAGGATAACCTTGAAGTTTTAAAACTTGTTTATCTGGGGATTCAGCTCTTGGTGGTCCCCGGATGACGACTTGGGCGGGCTTCTTGTATAGTACAAGAGTAGGCACACAAGTGGGTCGACCAGACTCTGGTTTTTGCGCTAGTTCCTTAGAAAAGGTGAGGGTACATACCTCCTTTCCTTTCCCACTGCTACTGGCGTGTTTGGGAAAGGGTTCTTTGAAGATAGCTTGAGGTGGCTCAGGTTCCGCAGTGACCTAGAGCCGACCTTCTGCTATCAAGTTCTCAATTTTATTTAAAAGGGAGAAACAGCGTATGGTATCATGGCTTTTGAGCCGATGATACTTACAAAATCGATTTAAATATCCCCCTTTGGAAGTGATTCCTTCGGGGATTTCGGGGAGTTCATCATGCCCTAGGCAAGTAGGAGGTCTAGGACCTCCGACACAGGTTGCCCCAGCGGAGTGTACTCCCGTTTTTCAACCGGTTTTTGAAAGGTTCACTCCCTTTTATTTTCTAGTTTTTCAAAATTTTTGGAAGTGCCTATCACGCCTGGATCCACCCGGACATTGGCGATTTTATGGGGCTTTGCCCCTTTGTGGAAGTGCCTATCACGCCTAGCACGGCCCTTACTTGGGTCTTACAAATAAGAGCGAAGGCTCAATGTGTGTGCGTGCTTGAATTGAAAGACAACACACCCAACTTAAGCAAAACCCTATGTAAGTTAAAGTATATATATATATATATATATATATATATATATATATATATATATATATATATATATATATATATTTATGTATTAGGGGCTGATTAGGCCCGTGTGTGTTCAAAATCGTGCACAACTACGAGAGTGCACGTGTGTGTGGGTGTGCCAAGCCACGTTATTACAAGCAGGGGGAGACTATGCTCCGTTATTACAACCCCGCATCGAATTAAATTTAAGCAAGTATACAACTAAGGAACGAGTTAGGCACTTACTTATAGCTGGTCCGAAGATACCTTGCTTGAGCGTGGGCTTGGCCTTTGCCTTGGGCTACAAGAGGGAGCTCCGCGTAGTTGAACGGCAAGAGGGGCTGCTGGCCGGATGGAAATGGTGCGCGGCAGGGGCACCTTGAAGATGGTCGGCTGCTAGGAATGGGCTGGCTTTGTGTGTTGGGCTAAAGTGACTAAGTAGGGTCACCAAGGGAGGGTGTAGTGTAAGGAAATGTGACACTAAATGGGACCTAAGGGAGTGTCTAAGGGAGTGCCTAAGGGAGGTATATGGCTGGCGGGTGGCTGGCCGAATGGATATGGAACAGTCGGTTGGAGTGGCCGACTAAGGGAGACTCCGTGGTGGTGGTTGCTAAGGTAGCTAGGGCTGCCGTAGATGGGAAGGGAGCTAGCTAGGGTATGGGGTAAGGTGGTGGCCGGCTGTGGTGAAGTGATATGGGTTGGTCTTAGGGAGTTAAGTGGAGTGGCCGGGTGTAGCTAGGGTGGCTAGGTAATGGTGGGTGGTTGGAGTGGCTAAGGTCTGGCCGAATGGGTAGGATGGAGGGTGGTTGGTGTTAGGGTGATGTGGTAGTGGTGTAGGTGGTTGAGAGTAGAGGGGGAGTGAAGAAAAGGTGGAGTGGGGTGGAGATACTAACCGGGTGGTGATGGGAGGCGGCGGATGGAAAAGGAGCAGCCGGGTGGTTGAAGTGGATGGTTCGTTCGGATGAAAAGGGTAGCGACGGGTGGTTGGCCGGCTGGGGTGTGGTGGTGTAGGTGGAGCCAGGTGGTGGCCGGCTGTGGTGTAGGTGGAAGACTTGGCTGGGAGCGGCTGGGCTGGCTGGGCTCGGTTGGGCTTGAAAGAGGATGGGAGAACTTGGAAAACCCGCCCCTGGGGGGGGGGGGTTGTATAGGGCTGAAGAGGTCGATTGGGGGTGGTATTAGGAAGGTGGTAAGGTGGTCTAGGGGTGGTGGTGTGGTGATAAGGTGGGCTGGTTTTGGGGAGGGGCCAAATATTTTCATACAAGGGGTTTTGGGTAGATGGTGTGCTAGGTTTAGGTGGGGTGGTTTAGAGGTTTAGGGTTTAGCTAGGTGGGTTGGTTTTGGGGTGAGGTTTAGTGAGGTGGGTTAGGTGATTAGGCTAGGATTAGGTTAGGTTTAGGGAAATTAACCTAGGTTTAAGGAAGGATTAGGGATGTGGGTTAGGTGATTAGGTTGGGATTAGGCCGGGATTAGGAAAGTGGGTTAGGTGATTAGGCTAGGATTAGGACAGGATTAGGGTAGAAGGCTAGGATTAGGGGTTTTTGGTTAGGGTGGGGTTAAAGAGCTCCCTTTGCATGACCCATAGACCTTAATCACATCATGTTGGTGCAACCCTAAGTTAGGTTTTGGCTAATTACAAGCTTAAACCCATGTTAATTAGGCTAACTCACATGATTAACCCCAAACTTGACACACAAGTCAAGCTTAATTACAAACACACTCTAATCTTATCCTCCCCCACTCTCTCTCATGCCCATAATCCCATGTGAAATTCAAGTGGGCCCCACCTCCATTTATGAGAAGGTGATGTGGGCCATGGATATGGATATTGGATTGGATCTCTGGATCCAAATCCAAATCCAAGTCCACACATGGGTTTGGATTGGGATCTAGATATATATGGTCCAGATCCAATCCAAACTGAATTCTGACTCCTTCGGGCTGTGTTCGAAACGAACGGTTTGTGCGGCGTTTGACGACATCAGTACTCCGTCTGCGTTGGGTCTTCGCCAACATGATCGTCCGCTTCTGTTTTCGCCTTTCGAAGTTGATTTCAAGTAATGTTTTGATGATAACAGGGTCTTGGACGTTCGAGATCCTGGGGGTGGATTCAATGCGAGAGTTGTTGTGCCGGGCTTGACTTGTGCTCCGGTTTCGGGCTCTCTTTGACTTTTCTGGTCCTGTCTTGCTTAGGCCAAGCTGCTTCGGGGTTTCAAAACATGTTTTAAAAGGTTTTTAAAACCATATTTAAAACATATAAAGTTTAAAAGATATGTACAGGGTTGCCTGGAAGGCTCCTGGGTTTCCAGACTCAAAATAGCTCTTTGGGGCTGCTTTTACAAAACCAGGTTGATTTGAGGAATTCGTGGGATTTCGGGGTGTTTACAGATGCCCCTCTTTGGCCTTGTCCAAATCGATTTGGATAAGGGCAAAGATGACAAACACCCCTTTCAATGTCTCCCTAGATCTAGCCACGAAGAATATGGGATCGTCCCAATCTTTAGCAAAATCTCAATTTACAAACTCTGGTAGGAGGAGATATCACGCCAAAGGGATCTGTTATGGAATCTGGTCCTAAACGGGATCATGTTTATGCAAGTGTCATGCATGGAATGGAGATGCATGACATGGGTGGGGTGCCAAAGGTGGCGACCTCCCAGAAACCAGATGTGGTCGAACTCTTGAGACTTACTAGGCCTACTGCTCCAAGTGAGCAAATCCTATGCTGTTCGATGTTAGATTTTTCAAAACCTATTTACAAAACCTATTTACAAAAGGGACAATTGTCTTGAGTCTCGATCCTAAGGATCTCGAGCTCTTCGTGTTTGCCCTTGTTTGAGTCTTAACACTCGCTTATCTAGCGGAGGTTTTGTAAGAAAACAAGCTATATTTCAAATTCCTACGTCTTACTTGAAACGTCGAATTCTCAAACAAGATGAAATTCAAGTAAGTAAATCCTATTTTTACTTTAGGATTCTTTGGGGATGCTTTTACAAAACGAGATTGATTTGAGGAATTCGTGAGATTTTAGGGTGTTTACAGTGTGCAATAGTGTGCAACTAAGAGTGGAAAGGCTCAAGTGCACGTGGGTGTCTTGGTACATGATAAGAGCTAAGGCTCAAGTGTACGTGTGTGCTTGTGTATCAAGCACCAATATTACATCTCGACGGGAGGCCACGCTCCATTACTACAACCCCATATCAAAACTGAATTGAATAAGAAAAGCAACTTGATATATATCTCGAAAGACTTATAGTTTTCCTAACTTGGATTCAGGATTTGCTAGGTCGTGTCCACCTTCTTTGTATTGAGCCCGGGTCACGGCACCTTCATGTGGCAGCAACGGGGCACACTCCTTCAAGTGGCGAGCCTTGGTGACGTGCAACCAAGAGGTAAGTCGTGTAGGAGTGGGGGGGACACGTGAGAGTGGAGCTTGAGAGCTTCTATGGGGGCAACAAAACGGTTTGGAAGCACTCGGGTTTAGGGCCTTGTGGGCTGATTTGGTTTGGTGTGACTCGAGCCAAGGGTGGCTCGAGTAGGCTTAGTTTAAGGGGTATAGGATGGGGCTTGTCCTAATTAGGTAGGTCTAGCTTAGAGTGACTCGAGCTAAGGTGGCTCGAGTGGCTTTTGGGGAGTTTGGCCAAGGGAGGTGGCCGGGTTGTCTAAAGGAAACGGCCTGCCACAAGGCAGGCCGTGGGTTTGGTTTGGTTTATGGGACACGGCCTGCACTAGCAGGCCGTGGGCTTTTGTAGACGCTCGAAAATCCCCACCTCTCGCCTTTTTCAGGGCTCGGAGCGGATCCTCTCGTGTGTCTAAGGCCTATGTATGCAAACAGGGCGTGCCAGCTAGCTTACCTAAGCTAGCGAAGATATTTTTAACACTGACTTCTAAACGTGGCGACTGTGAGCAAGTAAGCTCTTGTCGTCGCAGATCTTCTTGCACCGATGCGCAAGGGTCAGTCTATACTCTTTGCAAAAATCGAGTTTTGGAGAAAAAGTCTACGAAGCGGTTCGAGGTGTCTATTTCGGGTCTTTAAAATGCGATTGCATGTTTTAGACCATGTGGATTTGCACGTGCCTAAGTCTTTTCTTTTATCCCTTTTCGGGCCACCTAGTTTGTGTGTTATGAACACTCCACTACATGGGCGAATTCGAGCGGGCTTGCTTTGATGCAATATGCGTCCTATCTCGTGGTATGGCGTAGATGCAATGCAAACTCACGCTACTCCAAAGGGAAAACCTGAAATGTAAAGATAATACTGAAGGGAAATAACCGAAGGGAGATATGTATATAGATTATGTATATGAGCCCTTACTCGGGTCTTGCAAATAAGAGCGAAGGCTCAATGTGGGTGCATGCTTGAATTGAAAGACTTACACACACGACATGAAATTAAACCCAAATATAAATTGCAGTATGGCCTTGACTAAGGTCTTGGGAGTAAGAGCGAAGGCTCAATGTGTGTGAGAGTGCTTGAATTGAAGTACTACACACACGACATAAATGAAACCCAAATATAACTGCAATAAGGCCTTTACTAAGGTCTTGGGAATAAGAGCGAAGGCTTAATGTGTGTGAGAGTGCTTGAATTGAAAGACTTACACACACGACATGAAATGAAACCCAAATAGTATAGGTCGGCCCTTACTTGGGTCTTTCAAATAAGAGCGAAAGCTAATTGTGTGTGAGAGTGCTTGAATTGAAAGACTTACTCACACGACATGAAATGAAACCCAAATAGTATAGGTCGGCCCTTACTTGGGTCTTTCAAATAAGAGCGAAAGCTCAATGTGTGTGAGTGCTTGAATTGAAAGACAACACACCCAACTTAAGCAAAACCCTTCGAAAATGAAAGTATATATATGCACTTATGTATTAGGGGCTGATTAGGCCCGTGTGTGTTCAAAATCGTGCACAACTAAGAGAGTGCACGTGTGTGGGTGTGCCAAGCCACGTTATTACAAGCGGGGGGAGACTATGCTCCGTTATTACAACCCCGTATCAAATTGAATCTCAAGCAAGTATACAACTAAAGACCGACTTTAAGCACTTACGAGTAGCTGGTCCGTAGAGGCCTTGCTTGAGCGTGGGCTCGGCCTTCGCCTTGGGCTGCAAACGGGAGCTCCGCGAGGGTGAATGACAAAGGGTGTTGGTCGGGTGCAAGTGGGGCGCGAGATGGGAGCCTCGAAGGTGGTCGGCTGCAAGTGGGTGTCGCCTTGATGTAGAAAATTAAAGGGGCTGGGCCAAGTATGTGGGTAGGGTCACGAATGGAGAATATAGAGTGTTAGGGAGTATGGACCTAAGGGGAGTTTAAGGGAAGGCCGAATGGGAGTCCTAGGGGAGAAGAGATGGCTGGGAATATGGACCTAAGGGGAGTTTAAGGGAAGGCCGAATGGGAGTCTTATAGGGTGGCCGGATGTAGCTAGGTTGCTAGGATGACTAGGTTCGGTTGAGTGAGAAGGGTGGCAGCAAAGGGGAATGGCTGGTGATAGGGTGTTGTGGTAGGGTGTTGTGGTAGGGTTTAGGTGGCTGAGAGTGGAGAGGGAGTAGAGAAGGTGGGACGAAGTAAAGGGGTACTAACCGAATGGAATGAAGATGGCGCTCGGCTGGGCTTGGGGAAGGCAGTGAGGCTTGGCCGGGAGGTGGTGGAGATGGCGGTGCAAGTGGTGGTGGGATGGAGGGATGGTGGTGGTGCAGGCGAAGCAGCTGGAGCAGGTGGAGCAGCTGGGGAAGTGGAGGAAAGAGAGGGCCCGACTGGGATTGGTGAGGGGTTCTAGCTTGGAAACGCCCCCAAGGGGGGGGGTTTATATAGGGATGGGTAGGTCAGTTAGGGCTGGGTTTGGGGTAGTGGTTAGGTGGTTTAGGTAGGGTGGTATGAAGATAAGGTGGGCTGGAAAGGGTTGGGCCAGATATTTTACATACTAGTGGTTTGGGTAGATTGTGGGCTAGGGGTGGTTTAGGGCTAGGTTAGGTGGTTGGGTTTTAGGGTGAGGTTTAGTGAGCTAGGTTAGGTGATTAGGCTAGGTTTAGGCTAGGTTTAGAGAAATTAACCTAGGTTTAGGGAAGGATTAGGGAAGTGGGTTAGGTGATTAGGTTGGGATTAGGCCGGGATTAGGGAAGTGGGTTAGGTAATTAGGCTCAGATTAGGGGTGGATTAGGGTGGTAGGCTAGGATTAGGTGTTTTGGGTTAGGTTTAGGTGAAGGAGCTCCCTTTGCATGGCCCATAGACCTTAACCACCTCATGTTGGTGTAGCCCTAAGTTAGGTTTTGGCTAATTACAAGCTTAAACCCACTCAATTAGGTTAACCCACATGATTAACCCCAAACTTGACACACAAGTCAAGCTTAATTACAACACTCTTGATATTTTCCATCCCCACTCTCTCTCATGCCCATGATCCCACGTGAATTTCAAGTGGGCCCCACCTCCATTTATGAGAAGGTGATGTGGGCCATGGATATGGATATTGGATTGGATCTCTGGATCCAAATCCAAATCCAAGTCCATACATGGGTTTGGATTGGGATCTGGATATATATTGTCCAGATCCAATCCAAACTGAACTCTGACTCCGTTGAGCTGGGTTCGAAACGGACGATTTGTGCGGGGGCCTGACAGCATCAGTACTCCGTCTGCGTTGGGTCTTCGCCAACATGGTCGTCCGCCTCCGTTTCTGCCTTCCGGAGATGACTTCAAATGACATTTTGATAAGAACAGGGTCTTGGACGTTCGAGATCCTGGGGGTATGGATGTGATACGAGAGTTGTTGTGCCGGGCTTGACATGTGCTCCGGTTTCGGGCTCTCTTTGACTTCACTGGTCCTGTCTTGATTAGGCCAAGCTGCTTCGGGGTTTCAAAAATGTGTTTTAAAAGGTTTTCAAAAGCTATATTATATATTTTTGAAATACAGGGTTTAAAACATATGTACAGGATTGTCTGGAAGGCTCCTGGGTTTCCAGACTTAAAATGGCCCTTTGGGGCTGCTTTTACAAAACCAGATTTCTTTAAGAAATTCGTGGGATTTCGGGGTGTTTACAGATGCCCCTCTTTGGCCTTGTCCAAATCGATTTGGATAAGGGCAAAGATGACAAACACCCCTTTTAATGTCTCCCTAGATCTATCCACGAAGAATATGGGATCGCCCCCAATTTTAGCAAAATCTCAATTTACAAACTCTGGTAGGAGGAGATATCACGCCAAAGGGTTTTACTATGGAATCTGGTCCTAAATGGGATCATGTTCATGCAAGTACCATGCGTGGAATGCAAATGACATGGGTGTGGTGCCAAAAGTGGCGACCTCCCAGGGACCAGATGTGGTCGAACTCTAGAGACTTACAAGGCCGACTGCTCCAAGTGAGCAAATCCTATGCTGTTCGATGTTCGGTTTTCAAAACTTATTTACAAAAGCTATTTACAAAAGGGACAACTGTCTTGAGCCTCGATCCTAAGGATCTCGAGCTCTTCGTGCTTGCCCTTGTTTGAGTCTTAACACTCGCTTATCTAGCGGAGGTTTTATAAGAAAACTAGCTTCATTTCAAATTCCTATGCCTTACTCGAAACGTCGAATTCTCAAACAAGATGAAATTCAAGTAAGTGAATCCTATTTTTACTTTAGGATTCCTCGAAATGAACCATGCTTTAGCTTGGGATAAGCCAGGGATGGGAAAGAGATACCATGGTCCTTTCTGAAGCGTCTCGTGGTTTAAGGCACAAAGGGAGGAAAACTGCTCTTTTTGAGCTTTTTGGCCTCTTTTTCCTTTTTTTCATAGAGGGTCTCCCTTTGGGAGTATTTTTTCTTTAATCCCTCTTTTTCATAAGAGAATCGATTTTTCTTTTTGAAGTCTGGTTTCTTTCTTTTGGAAAGAGGCTTTGAATGGGAAATTCCCTTTTGTTTTGGGCCTTTGTTTTCCTTTTGGAAATAGAAGAGAAGAGGGGAGGACTTATCCCAAGCCTACACTCGATCCATTCCAGATCAGCCTATTTAGAAATAGCACGTACCACTTGCAAGTATCTTGCTCGGTTGAACTAGGCCTTTCTTTGTAAGAAGAAGGATTTTGAAATGTAACCACGATTTTGAAAGCTCCACTCTTTCACAAGTGCGAATTCTCTCCCTCAGGGTCACATGAGTTCGCCTTTGCACCTTATTCACATGTCTCAGGGCAGCTATCCCTTAAAATTTTCGAAAAATGGAACTTAATCCAGATCCTACACATGATACTTCTTTAAGTATTGAATATTGATAGGATCTGCTAAATTCCTACCTTCTACATCGATCAACCAATACGAATTGTTCGTAGTGGTTGCTCGTACAACATAGGGTCCATCCCAGTTGGGGCCACATTTGCCTAGGGGGTGTGGGCCACGATGATGGATGGTTTTTAAGACCAGATCTCCCACTTCAAAGTGGCGAGGTCTCATGTGTTTGCTATAATGTCGGGCTATCCTTTGCCGGTATGCACGAGCATGATCCATGGCAAGGAGTCGCCTCTCATCTAGCAAATCTAGTTCGGCCATCCTAGCATGTTGAAGCGTCTCTAGGGGGAGGTCGAGTGCTATGGATGTATGGAATGAATGCAGTTGAGTATGAATGGGAAGAATAGCGTTTGTGCCATAGACCAACTCGAATGGTGTGGCATTCGTGGGAGTCCGGATGGAAGTCCTATAAGCCCATAAGGCTTCATCCAGCTTCTCGTGCCACGTCCTACCCTTCTCTAAGGTTTTCTCAATAATACTAATGAGAGTCTTGTTTGTGGCTTCGGCTTGGCCGTTGCCGTGAGGGTAGTAGGGCGAGGAGAAGTGGTGAGTTATGCCATACGTGTTGCACAACTTAACCATCCGCTCGTTCTTAAATGGGGTACCATTATCAGACACAAGGTCTCGTGGAACCACAAATCGAGCCAAGATATTCCTCCGGATGAAAGCCACCACATGTTGCCCCATTACATTGGTTAGGGAAATGGCTTCCACCCACTTGGAGAAATACTCCGTGACTGCTAAAATAAATCGATGCCCATTCGAGGCCTTTGGAAATATTGGGCCTACAATGTCAAACGCCCACATGGTAAATGGCCAGGGGCTGACCACGGAATGCAATGCAGAGGATGGGATATGAATGGCGTGCCCGTGCACTTGACATGGATGGCACTTCCTAACATGATCGTGACAATCCTTTTTCAGGGTGGACCAAAAATAGCCCCCTCTAAGTATTTTCATTGCCATCATGTTGGCATTTACATGACCTCCACATTCTCCATCGTGGAACTCATGCATCACTATCCTAGCCTCCTCTAGGTCGATACATCTAAGCAGAATGCCGGTAAAACTCTTTTTGTATAAGACCCCACCCAGAATGATGTATCGGGTCGAAATCTTACGAATGAATGCCTTATCTTTGGATGTGGCATCCTCGGTGAATCCCCCATTTTCTAAAAATTGTTTTATGTCATAAAACCAGGGTTTTTCAATAGACTCTGGGTTGTTTTGGCAAATATCCAAGTCGTGTGTGGATGGGTGGGGCGCATGACATATTTCCAAAGATCTGGTCCCTGAAATGGGATCGACCTTCAGGGCTGAACCCAAAGAGGAGAGGGCATCGGCGATGCCATTGTCCTCTCTTCCTACGTGTGTGAGTTTACACGACTGGAAGGATTGGACCAATCGAGTGGCCAACTCGTGATATGGAAGTAGTTTCTCATTACGTACTTGCCAAATTTTCAAAACCTGGTTTATGACAAGGAGCGAATCTCCAAAGACCTCGATGCATGATGCCCCTAGAGTTTTCGAAATCCTTAAGCCTTGTATGACATCTTCATACTCAGCTACGTTGTTGGAACATTCGAAATCTAAGCAGACTGCTATGGGAATCTCGCCCTTTTCAGGGGAGATTAGGATGACCCCAGCACCAGCCCCTCGTTGGTTTCGTGCCCCATCGAAGTGCATCTTCCACACTTGGTTTTCGAAAGAATTTGCCAAAATGTGGTTTTGAAAATGGTTTTGCAATATGCCTTCATCAGGCATTTCAACAAGAGTGGGATATGCGTCCTCTAAGGGGAACTCAGCCGCGTAGTCTGCTAGGGCTTGCCCCTTAATGGTGATCTGGTGATGGTATTTCAGATCATACTCCATTAGAAGGAGTTGCCATTTGCCCAATCTTCCCGTGAGAATGGGTTTTTCGAACAAGTGCTTGATTGGATCAAGCTTGGACACTATCCAGATCTCATGATCTAGGAAATAGTGTCTGAACATCTGGCAGGCCCAGACTAGGGCCAGGCACGTCTTCTCCATGGCTTGATAATTTCGTTCATAAGCCAAGAGAGTTTTCGAAATATAGTAGATGGCATACTCCTTATGGGTATCATCCTCGTATTGAGCCAATAGGGCTCCTAAAGCATTTACATGCACGGAGATGTATAATAAAAGCGGTTTTCCTTGCTTTGGAGGATTCAAAACAGGGGGATTAACCAAGTATGCCTTCAGTCTCTCGAAGGACTTTTGGCATTCGTCATCCCATAAGAATTTCGTACCCTTCCTCAACAGTTTGTTGAAGGGTTCGCATCTAGTTGCCAGATTCGATATGAATCGGCGAATGGATTGTAATCGACCCTGGAGGCTACGGATTTGGGTGAGATTGGAGGGTGGAGCCATGTCTATGATGGCTCGACACTTAGAGGGGTCGACTTCTACTCCCCTTTGGCTCACCATAAAGCCTAGAAGCTTCCCTGATTCTACCCCGAACACACATTTTTGAGGGTTTAGCTTTACTTTGTAAAGCCTAAGCCTTTCGAAAATCTTTTGTAAACATTCGATATGGGTGCATCGGGTTTTGGATTTTGCCAAGAGATCATCTACATACACTTCTACAAGCTCATGAATTTGATCATGGAAGATCGTGGTCATGGCTCATTGGTATGTTGCGCCGGCATTTTTCAAACCAAAGGGCATGACTGTATAGCAGTACGTGCCCCATGGGGTTGTGAAGGCGGTCTTACCATGATCTCGTGGACTTAGTTTGATTTGATTATAGCCTGAATAGCCATCCATAAATGAAAACATTTCATGATTTGCAGTACTATCGACTATCAAATCTATGTTTGGTAAAGGATAATTATCCTTTGGAGTGGCTTTATTCAGGTTTTTGAAATCGATGCATATTCGAATTTTCCCATTGGTTTTTCGAACCACAACGATATTTGATAACCAATCAGAATACGCAATGGGTTTTATAAATCCGGCTTTTAGCAGATCTTCTAAACCCTCTTTGACTTGAGTGTGTACATTCGGGTGTATTTTCCTAAGCTTCTGCTTTATGGGTTTTACACCTGCATCTAAGGGAAGACGATGCTCGACAATGCTGGGATCTATGCCCGGCATGTCTTCATACGTCCATTCAAACACATCTAAATAGGTTCGTAGAAATGCAATGAATGCTAACTTTTCAGTTTCATGCAAGCATGCGCCTATTTTGATGGTTTTGGGATTGGAATCATCCCCTAGGTTCACCTCTATGAAATCTCCTCCTACTGATTGGGAAGGTCTTTCAAAATCGAGAATTCTATAAAATTCTGGGAGCTCAGAAGTGGGATCTTCCTCAAGGAGATCCACTTCTAGGCTTTGATCATTCTCGTGGGCTATAGACCCGAGGGAATTTGATGCATGGTTTTCAAAATGACCTGGTTTTGCAGACGACGTTTCTTTCGAAATCCTTTTCTTTTGCCAAAGTCCTACCAGGAGCAGCTATGTACAAAATCTTTTTGGTATTTTACAAATTTTCGATTTTTTTGGGTTTTTGCAAAACAAGAACCTTGGGAACTAAGAAAGCACTCTTTTTTCGAGTTTTTGTTTTTCCATTGTTTTTGGTTTTTCTTGTTTTTCGATTTTTTTTTTTTATTTTAAGTTTTTCAAATGTTTTTGTTTTTTTAGAAAAGGGATCTTCCGTCATACCTACAAAGGGAAAACACTACGGGTTAGACTCGGAATAGGAGGTCTAAATCGTAGGTCTCTTCTAAGACAGGCTCCGGGGCACCCTTGACCTAGGTGGTCACAGGGGGTGGCTCCGGCGGTATTCGGGGAGTATAGCCGATCCCATATCGGCTTGGGTTGGCCCTAGGAAGGATGGGCTCTAGGAGACCCTGGTTCTGCGCCCCTAGACTTTTGTAGGGCGTGTAGCCCATGTTCAACAACATGTTCCACGACTTTTTGTTTTTTGAAAAGGTTTGGTACAAGTCGTGGTCCTGGAACATGCTATCGTCCATATTAGGCTCGTATGGCCTCTTGTCCAGGGGCTTTGGAAATAGAGAACGCTTGGGTTTTCCTAGGAGAATTAAAGTTGGGAGGGGGCCTGCTTTGGGCGGCCCCTTCACACATACAACCTTCCTAGGGTTGTTTAACACGAGCCGAGGTGGCTCAACCATAATTTGCCCCAGGTTAACCTCATGGGCCTGGGAGCTTGATAAACAAGGGGAGTTTATGATCCCCTGAAGCTGTGGGTGACTCTCACCTAGGATCACTACGACCTAGTCCCTAAAAGGGATCTTGACACACCTATGGAAGGTGGATGGCACAGCACACAAACTGTGTATCCAGGGCCTTCCCAGCAACAGGTTATAATGGGGGTGGATGTCCAAGACATGGAACACCCCCGTGTGTTCGATCCCTCCCGTTTCCATTGGGAGTTCGATGGATCCTAAAGGTCTAGACGCATTCCCATCGTATCCAGTGATAACGATGGGGCTTGGGTTCACTGAAGTCAAGGTGACTCCGATTTTGTACGCCACATGAAGTGGAAGGATGTTGAGCCCTCCTCCACCATCGACTAGGCACTTGTCCAGAGAGTGGTTGTTTAGAACCACCTCAATATGCAGGGCCTGGTTATGGGTTTCGTAGGGCCTATCTACATCATCTTCCGAAAAAGTGATGGGCGATTTTGCTCCTAATAAAGCCACTTGGGCAGACAAGGACTCTGGACTTATGTTCGAATCAACCTTGGCCCTTTCTAGAATTTTCTCTAATACCAGTCTATGCCTAGGCGAGGTTTTTATAAGCTCTAGGATAGACATGTGAATAGGAATCTTTGAAAGGTGGTTTTCAAAGTCATAAGGATTTAGGATGACTTTGTCCTTATCTGCTTTTGGCAGACCACTAGGGATACATGCTTTTGAGGGGCCAAGCACACTGACTACCTTTTGAGCACCTTGAAGGTGCGGGGGTTGGTAGATCCTCCCAGATCTAGTGACTTCCCCCATGACCAGCCTAGGGTTCGCGCTAAACTTGGCTCTAAGGATGAGCTGAGGAGAACCTTGGATTTTCAAAACTGGTTTTACCGGGGTTTCCACTCTTGGTGGTCCCCGAATGACGACTTGGGCGGGCCTCTTGTATAGTACAAGGATGGGCGCACAAGTAGGTCGACCAGGTTCTGGCTTTCGCGCTAGTTCCTTGGAAATGGTGAGGGTACATACCTCCTTTCCTTTCCCACTGCCACTGGCGTGTTTGGGAAAGGGTTCCTTGAAGATAGCTTCAGGTGGCTCAGGTTCCGCAGTGACCTGGAGCCGGCCTTCTGCTATCAAGTTCTCAATTTTATTTAAGAGAGAAAAGCAGCGTTTGGTATCATGGCCTTTGAGCCGATGATACTTACAAAATCGGTTTAAATACCCCCCTTTGGAAGTGACTCCTTCGGGGATTTCAGGGAGTTCTAACATGCCCTGGGCAAGTAAGAGGTCTAGGACCTCCGACACAGGTTGCCCCAGCGGAGTATACTCCCGTTTTTCAACCGGTTTTTGAAAATTGCGTTCCCTCTTATTTTCTAATTTTTCAAAATTTTTGGAAGTGCCCGCCATGCTTGGATCCACCCGGACATTGGCGATTTTATAGGGCTTTGCCCCTTTGTCCGTCGTGGGCAGCCCATATGCGATGGGCTTTTCCAAACGGGTTTTTGGAACGGCACTTCCTTTCCATAGGTGATCGTATGTCCCTTTTCGCAAGTTAGTTTCGAAAAGGGAGGCCTTTTTTATCAACTTATGGAAAGTTGAAATCTCATGGAGCGAGAGAAGGGTTTTTAAATCGCTTTTGAAATTATCTAGGATGAGCATTACTGCGCATCCTTCGGATATGGGCTCTCGCACTTGGCCCAAAAGCGACCTCCATCTTATAATGAAGGCATGCACATCTTCGTTCATGCCTTGCTTTGTATCCCTTAAGGTATTCAGAGTCGGTGTGACTTCTACATTGTGTGCAAATCTTTGTATGAAGCAGTTCGCTAACTCTTCAAAAGTAGCGAACTGGCTTAAGTCGTAGGAAGCCAGCCATTTGGCAGCTGTGCCTTTAAGGGATAGAGGGAACCAATACACTCATTTCATCGAGTCCTTTTTCTTCTTATGGGCTCGACGTGAGAAAAGCTGCAAGTGAGACCTAGGGTCTCCCATGCCATCATACCGATGGAAGTTCGGTATTTCATCATCACTGTCTGTTTCGTAATCCATAGGAAGGAAATAAGACAGGGCGTAGCTTCTTTTCTCTTTATTCTGCCCTTTCAGCAACTGCTGTAGGGCTTTGCGGTCCTTTTGTGTGAAGGACTCGTGGTATTGGTTGCCTTCCATTACGGAGGCCTCTTTTTGCTTGCGAGGTTTTTCAGATTTCTTTTTAGGCCTTTGTTCACCGTTCGATGAACATGAATCGCCTACTTCAGCCTCTTGGCTGAGAGTATCGATTTTGGCCTCAAACTCCCTTCTCAAGTCCTCGATTTCATCTAGTTTTATTTTGTTTTTGAAAATCCTCCTAGAGTGAGAACTTGATGCGCATGAGCCTTGGCTCGACACTTCACTTGGATTGGATTTTGACATGCTTTTCAAGCTTTTTCAAAATGTCCTAAGTACAAGCAAAGAAAACAAGTTTAAAAATGACACCTTTTTACAAAATTTTCGCAAGACTTCTACTTAAAAACTTGATTTTTTTGAAAGGCTCACGTCCCACCGGGTGTGCCAATCTCTGTAGACGCACGAAAATCCCCACCTCTCGCCTTTTTCAGGGCTCAGAGCGGATCCTCTCGTGTGTCTAAGGCCTATGTATGCAAACAGGGCATGCCAGCTAGCTTACCTAAGCTAGCGAAGATATTTTTAACACTGACTTCTAAACGTGGCGACTGTGAGCAAGTAAGCTCTTGTCGTTGCAGACCTTCTTGCACCGATGCGCAAGGGTCAGTCTGTACGCTTTGCAAAAATCGAGTTTTGGAGAGAAAGTCTACGAAGCGGTTCGAGGTGTCTATTTCGGGTCTTTAAAATGCGATTGCATGTTTTAGATCACGTGGATTTGCACGTGCCTAAGTCTTTTCTTTTATCCCTTTTCGGGCCACCTAGTTTGTGTGTTATGAACACTCCACTACATGGGCGAATTCGAGCGGGGCTTGCTTTGATGCAATATGCGTCCTACCTCGTGGTATGGCGTAGATGCAATGCAAACTCACGCTACTCCAAAGGGAAAACCCGAAATGTAAAGACAATACTGAAGGGAAATAACCGAAGGGAAATAACCGAAGGGAAATAACCGAAGGGTAAATAACCGAAGGGAGATATGTATATAGATTATGTATATGAGCCCTTACTCGGGTCTTGCAAATAAGAGCGAAGGCTCAATGTGGGTGCGTGCTTGAATTGAAAGACTTACACACACGACATGAAATTAAACCCAAATATAAATTGCAGTATGGCCTTGACTAAGGTCTTGGGAGTAAGAGCGAAGGCTCAATGTGTGTGAGAGTGCTTGAATTGAAGTACTACACACACGACATAAATGAAACCCAAATATAACTGCAATAAGGCCTTTACTAAGGTCTTGGGAATAAGAGCGAAGGCTCAATGTGTGTGAGAGTGCTTGAATTGAAAGACTTACACACACGACATGAAATGAAACCCAAATAGTATAGGTCGGCCCTTACTTGGGTCTTTCAAATAAGAGCGAAAGCTCAATGTGTGTGAGAGTTCTTGAATTGAAAGACTTACTCACACGACATGAAATGAAACCCAAATAGTATAGGTCGGCCCTTACTTGGGTCTTTCAAATAAGAGCGAAAGCTCAATGTGTGTGAGTGCTTGAATTGAAAGACAACGCACCCAACTTAAGCAAAACCCTTCGAAAATGAAAGTATATATATGCACTTATGTATTAGGGGCTGATTAGGCCCGTGTGTGTTCAAAATCGTGCACAACTAAGAGAGTGCACGTGTGTGGGTGTGCCAAGCCACGTTATTACAAGCGGGGGGAGACTATGCTCCGTTATTACAACCCCGTATCAAATTGAATCTCAAGCAAGTATACAACTAAAGACCGAGTTTAGGCACTTACGAGTAGCTGGTCCGTAGAGGCCTTGCTTGAGCATGGGCTCGGCCTTCGCCTTGGGCTGCAAACGGGAGCTCCGCGAGGGTGAATGACAAAGGGTGCTGGCCGGATGCAAGTGGGGCGCGGGATGGGAGCCTCGAAGGAGGCCGGCTGCAAGTGGGTGTCGCCTTGATGTGGAAAATTAAAGGGGCTGGGCCAAGTATGTGGGTAGGGTCACGAATGGAGAATATAGAGTGTTAGGGAGTATGGACCTAAGGGGAGTTTAAGGGAAGGCCGAATGGGAGTCTTATAGGGTGGCCGGATGTAGCTAGGTTGCTAGGATGACTAGGTTCAGTTGAGTGAGAAGGGTGGCAGCAAAGGGGAATGGCTGGTGATAGGGTGTTGTGGTAGGGTGTTGTGGTAGGGTTTAGGTGGCTGAGAGTGGAGAGGGAGTAGAGAAGGTGGGATGAAGTAAAGGGGTACTAACCGAATGGAATGAAGATGGCGCTCGGCTGGGCTTGGGGAAGGCAGTGAGGCTTGGCCGGGAGGTGGTGGAGATGGCGGTGCAAGTGGTGGTGGGATGGAGGGATGGTGGTGGTGCAGGCGGAGCAGGTGGAGCAGCTGGAGCAGGTGGAGCAGCTGGGGAAGTGGAGGAAAGAGAGGGCCCAGCTGGGATTGGTGAGGGGTTCTAGCTTGGAAAACCCGCCCCCAAGGGGGGGGTTTATATAGGGATGGGTAGGTCGGTTAGGGCTGGGTTTGGGGTAGTGGTTAGGTGGTTTAGGTAGGGTGGTATGAAGATAAGGTAGGCTGGAAAGGGTTGGGCCAGATATTTTACATACTAGTGGTTTGGGTAGATTGTGGGCTAGGGGTGGTTTAGGGCTAGGTTAGGTGGTTGGGTTTTAGGGTGAGGTTTAGTGAGCTAGGTTAGGTGATTAGGCTAGGTTTAGGCTAGGTTTAGGGAAATTAACCTAGGTTTAGGGAAGGATTAGGGAAGTGGGTTAGGTGATTAGGTTGGGATTAGGCCGGGATTAGGGAAGTGGGTTAGGTAATTAGGCTCAGATTAGGGGTGGATTAGGGTGGTAGGCTAGGATTAGGTGTTTTGGGTTAGGTTTAGGTGAAGGAGCTCCCTTTGCATGGCCCATAGACCTTAACCACCTCATGTTGGTGCAGCCCTAGGTTAGGTTTTGGCTAATTACAAGCTTAAACCCACTCAATTAGGTTAACCCACATGATTAACCCCAAACTTGACACACAAGTCAAGCTTAATTACAATACTCTTGATATTTTCCATCCCCACTCTCTCTCATGCCCATGATCCCACGTGAATTTCAAGTGGGCCCCACCTCCATTTATGAGAAGGTGATGTGGGCCATGGATATGGATATTGGATTGGATCTCTGGATCCAAATCCAAATCCAAGTCCATACATGGGTTTGGATTGGGATCTGGATATATATGGTCCAGATCCAATCCAAACTGAACTCTGACTCCGTCGAGCTGGGTTCGAAACAGACGATTTGTGCGGGGCCTGATAGCATCAGTACTCCGTCTGCGTTGGGTCTTCGCCAACATGGTCGTCCGCCTCCGTTTCTGCCTTCCGGAGATGACTTCAAATGACATTTTGATAAGAACAGGTTCTTGGACGTTCGAGATCCTGGGGGTATGGATGTGATATGAGAGTTGTTGTGCCGGGCTTGACATGTGCTCCGGTTCCGGGCTCTCTTTGACTTCGCTGATCGTGTCTTGATTAGGCCAAGCTGCTTCGGGGTTTCAAAAACGTGTTTTAAAAGGTTTTCAAAAGCTATATTATATATTTTTGAAATACAGAGTTTAAAACATATGTACAGGGTTGTCTGGAAGGCTCCTGGGTTTCTAGACTTAAAATGGCCCTTTGGGGCTGCTTTTATAAAACCAGATTTGTTTAAGAAATTCGTGGGATTTCGGGGTGTTTACAGTTTTGTAAGTGAAACAGCCTGCAAGAGGGTAGGCCGTTTGGTTTGGTTTGGTGCGGCCTGCAAGCGCCAGTCGCTAGACGCGGTTGGGCCGGCGCGCTGGGCACGCGAAAGATAGGGCGCGCTAGGCATGCTACAGTAGAGCGTTGCGGCGCGGCAGGGTGCGTTGTAGGGCACTACGCGTAGTGGGGCTAAGCAGGCCGGGTGTGTGGCTGGGCTTAGGTGTTCTTTTGGGGTTGCGCAGGGGGGTATGGTCGTGGTGCAGCACGGGATCGGTTTAGGGGTTAGGTTTAGTTGGGGTTGGGTTAGGTTGGGTCGAACCTAGGCTAGGTCGGGGTTAGGTTTAGGGTGGCTTACCTCTTGGAGCCAGTCCACCACATGCACCCACGTCGAGCCCACCTTGGTTGCAGCCTCCTCCTCCTTGGTTATAGCCCTTGGCTAGGTCTAGGTTCATACAAGGTTCAAACCCAAACCCTTGATTAAGCCCACATGGCTAACCCATGGCTAGCCGCTCTCTCACTCTCTCTCCTCCCAAGCAATTCATGTGAAACATTTTGGAGACCCCCTCACCTCTATTTATAGGCAAACGTGGTGGGTCTTGGGTATGGATCTGGGTTCGAGATCTTGATCCAAATCCAAATACTATTTGGATTTGGATCTGAATATTTATGACTAGATCCGATTAAGATCCAAACATTTATGTGGATATGGATTTGGATATTTTTGTCCAGATCTAATCCAAATCCAAACACTATTTGGATCCAACCCAAATCCAAACACTATTTGTATATGGATCTGGATATTTATGGTCTAGATCCAATCCAATTTTTTCTATCCTTCTTGGCATTTCGAAACAGACGGTTTGTGCGGGCCCTAGCTTCATCAGCGCTCCGTCTTATGCTGGGTTTTCCCCAACTTTGTCATCCGAACTCCTTCTCGCCTTTTTGGACTTCATTTCTACTCATTTTTGCCTTTTCTGGCTTGGATTTCTACTGCTTGGGTGGATGCTTTTGGCTTGACTCTTGGATGCTCCGGGCTGGCAGTCTGCTTCGGGCTTGGGCCTTCTTTTTGCCCTTTTGACCCTGGCTTTTATCAGGCCAGGGTGCTGTCTTTGGGCTTCCAAACCTGCTTCTGAGGCTGCTTTTGATTTAGTCTTCACTTTTCTTGTTTTTCTGGCTTTGGCCTTTGGAGGGCTTTTAAGTTCAAAAGTTTTCAAAATATGGCATTTTTGGGGTGTTTACAAATTTGAGCCTAACTCACATCATCACTTTCAAAACCTAAAAAAAAAATTTGCATCATTGCATTCGCTCGCTTTCAAAAGCCCCCGAATCCTCGCTCAAACCACGTTGAAAATAGGCCACATATTCACACACATATCAGGCCTAATAGATAAAACTCAAGAGACTTAGGGTCGTCTAAAAGTCGTAATAAAAATTGCAAAGAAGGCATACATCAAATTCATAAAACACTGGTCTTTTCAAAGTTAGTATTTGATTTGAAAAATCGAAGTTTTTAAGCGTTTAAACTGACCCTTGAGCATCGGTTCAAGAAGGTTTAAGCGAAAAGATCTCGCTTTTCCACAATCGCCAGAAAGTCAGAATATTTCAAAAACCTTCGCTAGTTTGAGTAAGCTAGCTAGCACGCTCTCAAAATGACTTAGGCACGAAAAGGTTCATTTTCGGTCTCATAAACCAAGAATGAAAATTTTCACGCTTATAAACTCACACAGCTTTCATGAAAGTAAATACCCAAATTGGAGTATATATGTTTAGCTTAAGAGCGGAAAGGCTCAATGTGTGTGAGTGTGAAGAGCGGAAAGGCTCGAGTGGTCGTGGGTGTTCTTGTGTAAAATTGAAATTGCAACTCACACATCTTGAAAGTAAATCCACCCGAAATATAATTGCAACTCACACAGCTTTCACGAAAGTAAATACCCAAATTGAAGTATATACGTTTAGCTTAAGAGCGGAAAGGCTCAATGTGTGTGCAATCATGTGCAATATAAGAGCGAAAAGGCTCAAGTGCATGTGGGTGTCTTTGTGTGCAGTTAAGAGAGAGAAGGCACAAGTGCACATGTGTGGTTGTGTTTCATACACAAATATTACATCTCGGGGGGAGACTTCGCTCCATTATTACAACCCTGTTTTGAATTGAATTGAATTTAAACGAGTAATGTAAAACCGAATATAAATGGCACTTACAAGTGTTTGGTTTTGCCTCTCGGGTTCGCTCGGGTCTTCCTTCACTACAGCCAGGAGGTAAGTCCCTTGGTTGGGTTCCAAGAGGGTGCTTGGGTATGGGTCCACTTGGTGCAGCTGAGTGGGTGTGGGCTTGGATTGGGTGCCAAGGTGAGTTCGACCAAGAGGCTAGGTGGTCAAGGCTTAAGGCCAACTAACTAGGCATAGTTTGGGTTTAGAGGGGCAGGTTGAGCCAATGGTGGCTCGGTTTGGTTTTGTCTAGGTGGGTCTTAGGATGGCAGCCCAAGCTAGGTCCGGTTGGGGCCTGTGGCTAGGTTCAAGATAGTGTTGGTCGACTAGGTTTAGTTAGGCCAGCAAGACTTGGTCGGCCAAGTGGGTGCAATATAGGGTAGTATGCTAGGTTCAAGGGGTTAGTTGGGGAGTTAGGGCAGCCAAGGGTAGGCCGGTTTGGTATGGTGTCGTGGCTTAGTGTAGGCCAACTAGGCTTGGTCGAGTGCACTCAGTTGGGTGAGGTGCCGGCCAAGAAGGCCTGGTGGCTGGGTGATGTGGATCAGACCGAGAGCACTTGTGCACTCGGTTCTTGGTGGGTGATGCACAGGCCAACAAGGCCTGATGGCTGGGTGATGTGGGTCAGACCGAGTGCACTTGTGCACTCGGTTCTTGGTGGGTGATGTGCAGGCCAACAAGGCCTGATGGCTGGGTGATGTGGGTCAGACCGAGTGCACTTGTGCACTCGGTTCTTGGTGGGTGATGTGCAGGCCAACAAGGCCTGATGGCTGGGTGATGTGGGTCAGACCGAGTGCACTTGTGCACTCGGTTCTTGGTGGGTGATGTGCAGGCCAACAAGGCCTGATGGCTGGGTGATGTGGGTCAGACCGAGTGCCAAGTGCACTCGGTTTGTGGGTGCTATGGATCAAACCGAGTGCCAAGTGCACTCGGTTTTTGGGTGCTATGGATCAAATCGAGTGCCAAGTGCACTCGGTTTTTGGGTGGGTGCTATGGGTCAAACCGAGTGCAAGGTGCACTCGATTTTGGTCGCTGGGTGATTGGAAATGGGTTAGCCTAGGACAAAGTGGGTTAGGTAGTGGCTAGGTCTAGGGCTAGGTTTAGGGACTTACCTCTTGCAGCCAAGTCCACCATTTGCAGTTGTGTTTGCAGCCGAAGCCATGTCCACTCCACCTTGTTGTTGCAGCCCCAAGCTAGGTCAAGGTCACAAGGCTCAAGCCCACTTCACCCTTGCTCATGCTTGGGCTTGTATTCACCTTGGGCAGCCAAGAGGGGTCTTCCTAGGTGGGTTGGAGAGAGAGAGAGCTTGGGGCTTGGGAAGGCTCGTGGACTTGGGTGAACCTAGGTTCGGTCAAGAAGAGGTCTCGGCAACAAAGGGTGGTTGGTCCTAATCAGTTGGATAGGAGGTCACGGCAACAAAGGGTGGCTTAGCTAAGGCTAGTCACTACCTAGTGTGGGGCTGGTCCTAAGGTAGGAAGGTTCGGCCAAAGGAAGTAGAAGGTGGCAGGTCCGTGCTGCAGGGGTGTGCGGCACAGGCGCTGCAGCAGGGCGACGCCAAGGCGTCTAGCTTCATGGTGATGGACTTGTTGGGCTACTAAAGGCTAAAAACAAGTCACTGCCATGGATTGCCTTGAATGTTAGAGACGGTTGAGTGACAATAGATATTAGCTTTTTGAAATGTAAGGAAAGAAGTAAAAGATAAATGTTTAAGTATTTTCATTGCCTAACTCTTGGGCTTTACTCATATAGCTTGTTTATAGGGTTAAGTCAGAGTATGAGCAAATAACAATCCTTTGAGTAAAAAAGGGGTTGAAAGCCTCCTCCAATAAGGAGATAAATTTGCTAAGGCTAAACTCATTGAGTTGATACTGTCATTCAAAAGATGATCATTAATGGTTGCCTTAGCTCCACACATTTGAGTTCATTTGCACGAGTCATAACTTTTAAGGTAAGCATGCTACCACACACATACGAGAGTTAATATTTCGTAGTGCAAATTAATTGGTTAATACTTGTCACCCTTGGCCAAAATTAGTTTTCCTAAAGTCTTGATATTCTCAAGTAATGCTTCCTAATAGGTTGAGTTAAAGCGAAAATCCAAAGGAAGAATATTTATTGATATATGTTTAATGGTAAACATAAAACTAAAATGTTAATATCGCACATTTTTATGCCAAAAGTTGAATGTCATAATACTATAATGTGGAAAACCTATTCTATGGTAATAAAAATTGTACAAGGCTTATACTAGAAGAATCTTGCATATTATCGCATATTTATCTTTAAATCTGGATGAAGCATGTAACGATGTAGAATTTATTATGTTTCTTGAACTATGTAGTATTGCTGTATCTACAAATGGTAATAGTGTTGTTTGGACATTCTTTATCTTCCCTCCACACATGGAGTGACTTCTTATTGTTGGAAAGGGTATTCATTTCCTCCATCTTTTTTAAAAGAGATTGCAACATCCATGCAAATAATGGAGTCTTGTTTTAGGAAACTGCTAAAATGAATTGTGAATATTAACAAGATTGCAATGGGTCATAGTCTTCAAAAGGTTTTTTTAGTCCCACTTATAAAATAAGGACCATTTTTTTATTTTGAACCTTTTTTGTGTGAAATGTCTAAATACCTTCTTTTTTTGGCTACATGTTTTGTCTGTTTGGTTTATGGATTCCAACAAGTAAATAGGTTTGTAAACACTCAAAATTTTCCTTAAGAAAAATACATGTTTTCAGTTCATAGAATTGATTTTAAATATTTATTTTTAAGTCATGTGAAATAATTATGAAAATCTTAGATATTTGAACAAAAGGCATCTATAGAAGTAATTTAGATCCAATTGAGGAGACCTTGTAGTAGCATGATGTCTTTAATGTAACCTCCACCTAACATGAACTTAAGGTAGGTCATCCAAGGTTGAGTTGAGTTTCTTTAATGTGTTATTTGATGGGTCTTGAGTCTAAGCCTTATCATTTTTATAAAACCAAGTTATTGTATGTGGAGGAATATAGAAAATTGATTTATACATTGTAATTCATCCATTTAGCTTACACAAAAATCTGGATTATGAGCCTGTGTATAAGTTATATGCTTGTAAAAAAATTAATTAATTTTGGAAAGTCAATAGACTTATCTAATTGGTTAACTAGACCCATGATTCCACCCATTGATGACCTTGAACCAACTTGGTTAACTGATCTACCATCTTACATGGCTTGACCCATACTTGACTCCCATATTTATATAGCTCAAGGCCCAAATGCCTCATGACTCAATGCTTGACTCTTCTAATACGTAGGACCCATGCTAAGGCAATATTATAGTTGAACCAAGTTATGTTTAACATATAATGTTCAAGCCCCTTTTAATGGCAAGTTTTATATTGAATAAAGAAGTCTGTTGAAGCTAAGTTCAAGCTAGACTAATTCTAAGTGGAGGACCTCCCACCATGGCCCATGTCAAGAGATAATTGACTAGACTAAGTATAGTAAAATTAAGAGTGGTTGAAGATGATCCATCTCAAGAAGGAATAAGTGAATCTAAGTGTAGCAAAATTAATACTAAATGATGATTACATGTGACAAGAGGGGGGTTGACCAGCAATGGTGCAGCAAAGAGTAGCTCAAGTCCATTTCAATAGGCCTAGAGGATGTCAATCCTTATTAAAAATATCAGATTTTTCATAAAGGTAAGGATTAACCCTTGCATGATAAGACTTGAACCTTTGCATGATAAGACTTGCTATTCTTTTGATGGACCTATATTCCTTGAAAGTGAAAATAAAAGTTGTTGCTACTGAAATTTTATTACAAAATCATAGTAAACTTGATAATTTCATGTACCTCAATTATCCCCTATAAAAGTGGGTCTCTAAGCATCCAAGATTCAAGAAAATCAAAAAAAATCAAAAGAAATCCAAGAACATCACGAAAAGTTTTATAAATTGAGTGAGTTATTTAAGAAGTTGGGTCTCTTTTCTTCTTTTTGTTTGTTTGGTGTCTAAGTGTCTTCAATCAAGAGAGGAAGGTACTTAAACCAAATCCTTTCAAGTAACATGCATATCTCAAATTTTCATTCTATTAGTTTAGTTGTTCATGCAAAAAGAAAGTGGCATCATAGTTCTCATTAATTCATTGCAAAGCCATTCTAGTTAGTTTTACAATATTTAGTTTTATTATTTTTATTGCATCAACTGTTGCATATAGATTGCATGCTTAATATTTATCATCATTACTCATTAGATCCATATAGATTCAGTATCCTTCAAAAACCATCCATCGAGTATTGGGTATTACATGCAAGTTTGTGCCTTGATTATATTAAATATTAGTGGCATCATATATTATATCATAGACATATTTCTTTTACATGATGTAGGCTCGAAAAATCTTATCTAGTATATTTTAATTTATGTATTGTCATCATAATTGTCTTGAGAAGCTGCATGGTATTTGTTTCATTCCTTGTATGATCGGATTAACAATAGAAAATTCTTCTTATGTGTCTTGTTTATTGTCCCATAACTAAACCTTAACCAAAATCTAATCCTATATTGCCCAGATTATCTCATAAGACTCACACAACCCATCCTCCACAATTCAACTTAGTTGAATTTCCATTCATCCATTAGTTACCCAATCAAAACCAAGCCAATAATCAACCATAACCTCTCCCTAGGAACCTACATATATTAATTCAAGACATGAGTGTATCTTTAGGTATCCTAATTTATGAATTCAAGCTATCTAGCCAACTCCATCAGACATAACTCATTGAGAAACCTTAACAAACCATTTAGAAAGCCTAAATCAACCCTAAAATATCTTTAGAAAAATCTACCTTCAACCGGATAACAAACAACCCTATTTTGCTAAGTGTGTAAAATTTATAATTTGAATTAGCTAAAAAAAATTCTAGTGCAAAGGTTGACCCTTATGTAATGGATAAGAAAACTTTTGTGAAAAGAATCAACATAGGCACACATGCATCTAGAGCAATTGGAGGCACTTTTCTAAATCCTATTTTCGTTCCTCTCCCTTTTAACAAGGTTATTGAGAGTTAAGGTAACACAAAAGTAAACTTTGTATATGTCGCTATATGTTTTATCATTAAAATGAATCAAACACCTAGAAACTAATGAGACTGTTTAGTTATTTTAGGAGGAAAGTTTTCTTGTACATACATAAAGTTGATTGCACTTTAGGAGGAAAAGTGTTTTGCCATCATTGCTTTTACTTGTCAATATAATTCTCTTTCTCATGTGAAATAAATTAATCATTATTCTTGCCAAATAACACTTAAAAACTATTATGATCAAATCTTTAGGCGGTTTTCTTGTACAAGATGGATGTCAAACAATTTTATTAGGTAATCCCACATGCATACCTCTCTTTGTTATTTCAACAACCGAAACCTAGTTTATGCCAAAAGTGCTCTCCCATGTTTTCTCTCTCCTCTTGATTTCTCCATGTTGCTTATCTCTCTTCTCCCTCTCTCACTCTTGCTCTCTTATCCTTTTCTATCCATGTTACTCTTTGCTACATTGCCACATTTCTGCTTGCTCTCTACTACATTACCACTAGTGTATGCATTATATTGAGGCAAGTCCCTCCCTCTTGACCTCCCTTTCTCCTTACAAGGCCTTAGGGCCAACCCATATATATATACATGTATATATGTACATATACATATATATGTGTATACATACACACAAACATATATATAGTTTTTATTACATCTATGTGTATATATGTAGTAATATATATACATATATATCAATTGATTTCTCAAAATACCCCTAGTAATTTTTGTTAATTACCAAGATACCCTTTTTAGATCAACTAACTCTCACTCTCATCATGCAAGGACCACCATCTGCCACCTCCTTCCACCTTTTTTTCATTCGTTTTTCACTCTCTGGCCTACTCCAATCACCCATTGCTCCATTTGTAGCAAAGGAATGGATCAAAATCTATTAGAAAAGGAAGAAGGAAAAATAGGAAAAAAGAGGAAAAAGAAGAAATAGGAGGATGATTCGAAGTGAAATTTGTTGATTTGGTTTTGGTTGTAAAGGATGTGAGGCCTGATAATTGGGTTGAGATTGCAAACCAGAGTGAGTTGATTGGGCAGAAAGATTTATTGTATAAAGTTATAGGTCATGCGTTGTTGATTACTTTTATCAATTTTTGGCAACTAGACACAAACAACTTTTACATGCTATGGGAGATGACTATCACACTACACAATGTCTACAAGATACTTAGTCTTCCAATAGAAAGACAACTTGTTGCCTTGACAAAAGCAATGATACCTAAAAGAAAGGAAGACATTTTGTGATATGTTGGAATGAGAATCAATCAAATAGTGCTAGAGATTAAGTTTGGAGCCATTACATTTGAGTTGCTCCAAACTAATTTTTTAAGAATAAAGCTTTATTATATTTGTTGTATCAAGTAGGTTATACATATATCAGGATAAGTCTAGAGATAGAGTACTAATGACAATCATCCATCTATTAGTCCATGATGTTTGGAGGGTTGGGAGTTATTCTTGAGGTGGAGCAACATTAGCCTACTTGTATAAGTAACTAAGAAATTAATCCCGGATAAAAGTACAACTTAGTGGACATACTTCTTTGGCTCAAGTAAGAACTTGTACTATTATTATTTTCTAAAATATCTCACATATAGTTTTCTTTATAATTTTAACAACTAAGTTATATGTTTTAATGATAGGCATTAATTTATGAGTATTTCCTCGTTTTTATAGTTAGCATGTGATTAGAATGGCTAGATAGGGAACTAGGAGTAGGTTGATGGATGTAAAATATTTATCACCTTAAATCTTCTATTGATTGGCTTATTAAGTATTATAAGCAATTGGATTTTATGATGCCAAAGTAGGTATTTTTTAAAGTTGCAACTATATTCTTTATTTTTAAGTTAAACACAATATTTGATATTGTACATTCTTATCTTTTATTTTGTGCAATGTAAATTGATTAACAACCATATAGTTCTACAAAATACTTGAATTAAAATGCATATAAGTTGTTCAGAAATCGCAGATGCATTCGTTGTATAAATATTGTGGAACCATATATACTAGATCGTGTAGTTCGACAGTTTGGGTAATATCAAGACATTTCAATTGCATTGATAAGGCCTTCTATTATAAATAGACCTACAAATCCCAACATATAAGTATAGTATGAGCCACATGATGCTACTTAGATGGTATGATGTTCACACTATTTTGAGCTTGAGCACTTTGGCATTCCAGTATTGTATCCTCATGAATGTGGGAAGTTGTACATCTAGTAGTTTATTCCTCAAATGCGTCGATTTATTTTGAGAGGTTCTATCAGTCATTTGCATCCACATTGTTAACTTATGAACCAACATGATATATCATTTTTCATGTAGTTAAATGAATAATTATATATACTAGCATGATCTTTAACTTTAATTTAATTTGATTATAATATTAACTTTTTCATACTTACTTTCTTAGATCAATGTCTTACCATAGTAGTGATAAACTAGTACTAGATTTAGTACATTTAGAGCATGTGTCATGGCCATTATCGTGTGACCCTCCATTATTAGAGTTTTTAGATATATACAAACAGTGCTATCAAATAGCATATCAATTGACTATATATGAGGATGATGATGATAATGCATGAGCTCGATAATCCATGCACTGGGACTAATCATTGTATATGGAGTTTTATACCTTTTATTTGGGATGTTCTTTTATATTATTCATTACAAGAATATCTAAATGGCATTTGTATTGAAAGAAATTTTTTTGTCACTCTTTGCCCTCATTTAAATTGAAAAATAATTACATGTACAAACTATTGATAAAATTTAATCATCGTTGTCAATATCGTGTATAATAACATTTTCTGGTCATCTTATTTGTATATACATCTCAATATGTTTATGAAACGGTCTATTCCAATTCTCAATGCTTTCATATCAATATCATTGGCAAGATGGAAAGATAAGAAATATCGAAGAGCCATTGGCCATTTGTATCTATAAAAAGTAGTACAAGAGATGATTAATCGTAACTTAGATAAATCAAATGCCTAAATAACATAATCACATTTAAAGATATTATGATTACTGTAGATACAGAAAATCTCCGCTCCTGGTTCTTAGGCCTGAAGCGAACCTTTTCGTGTGTCTAAGTCCTATTTAAGCAAAAGGGCGTGCCAGCTAGCTTACTTAAGCTAGCGAAGAGATATTTTTAAATCTGACTCCTAACGTGGCGACTGTGAGCAAGCAAGCTCTTTTCGTCGCAGACCTTCTTGCACCGATGCGCAAGGGTCAGTCTGTACGCTTTAAAAATCGAGTTTTGAAATGTGAGAACCTACGAAAATGTGTTTGAGGTGTTTGATTCGGGTTGTTTTTGTATGATTTTCAGATTTTATTTCACATGGATTTGCACGTGCCTATGTCTTTCTTTTTATCCCTTTTCGGGCCAACTAGGTGTGTGTTATGAACACGTAACCTAAGTGGGGCGACTTTGAGCGGGAGTATGGGGTTTACTTTTGATGCAATATGTGTCCTAACTCATGGTATGGCGTATATGCAATGCAAACTCACGCAACTCCAAAGGGAAAACCCGAAATTGAAAGACAATGCGGAAGGGAAATGACTTGAAATGTAAATTGCAAAAAGGGAAATTGCGAAAGGGAAATATGGCTATTTCTTAAGAGCGGAAAGGCTCAATAGTGCAAGTGTGTGCCGTGTATATATGTAAAGACTACGCACACTGCTGAACCTTAAAACCCAAATCTTAAAGACATAGCCGAAAGGGAAATACTTATAATATATATGGGCCCGAAGGTCGCCAACGTGTTGCGTGGGTGTTGTGTGTATATTGAATGACAACTCACACGACTTAAATGAAACCCAAATATAAATTGCAATAGGCCTTGACTAAGGTCTTGGGAGTACGAGCGAAAGCTCAATGTGTGTGAGTGTGAGAATTGAAAGACAGCACACACGACATGAAATTAAACCCAAATATAAATTGCAATAGGCCTTGACTAAGGTCTTGGGAGTAAGAGCGAAAGCTCAATGTGTGTGAGTGTGAGAATTGAAAGACAACACACACAACATGAAATTAAACCCAAGGGAAATATAACACAGCCCTTACTTGGGTCTTGCAAATAAGAGAGAAAGCTCAATGTGTGTGAGTGCGAGAATTGAAAGGCAACACACACAACTTAAGCAAAACCCCACGCAACTTAAATTATATAAATAAATTTATATCTTAAGGGCTGATTAGGCCCGTGTGTGTTCAAAATCATGCACGACTAAGAGCGAGATAGGCTCAAGTGCACGTGTGTGTGGGTGTGCCAAGCCACGTTATTATAAGCGGAGGGAGACAATACTCTGTTATTACAACCCCGTATCAAATTTAATTTAGCTTAAGCAAGTCTATAAACAAGGACCGAGTTAGGCACTTACGTATAGCTGGTCCGGAGGTGACTTGCTTGAGCTTGGGCTTGGGCATCGCCTTGGGCTGCAAGAGGGAGCTCCTTGGATGGGCGCGGCAAAGGGAGGTGCTGGCCGAACGGTAAGGGTGCGGTTGTGGCGCCTTGGCGCTAGCTGGGTGATGAAAGGGAGGGTGCTGCTATGGTGCCTTGGTGTTGAGGTAGTTAGGGAGTGTCACTAAGGTGTAGGGCAGGTCCTAGGGAAGGTGGAGCTAAGGGGTGACTAGGGGCTGGTTTAAAGGAGAGGATGGAAGGCTGCAGATGTGGCAAGGTGCAGCCGGCTGTGGCTAGCCGACTAGTGGCAGGTTAGGTGGTGGCCTGCTGGGGTAACTAGGGGCGCTTAGGAATGGCAAAGGGGAGCTAGTTAGGGTGTTAACTAAGAGTTGGTTTAAGGGAAAGGAGGGGCAAGTCCTAGGGGAAAAAGGTAAGGTGGCTGGGGTAGTTAGGGGGTGTCACTAATGGGAAGGTAGGGCAGCGGGTGATGTGGTCGGGTATGGTTGAAGGGTGGCAGGTAGCTAGGTGGTGTGGTGGCTGAGAGTGGAGGGGGAGTGAAGAGAGGGTGGAGTTAGGATAGTGTACTAACCGGATAGGACAGGGAGGGTGGCGGTTGTCCAAGGAAGGCAGCCGAGTGGAAGGTGGATGCAGTCGGGTGGAAGGAGTGGAGCTGGCCGGGCAATTGTGGTGGCGTGGAATGGTGCAGGCTGGGAGATGATGGCGGCATGGAGTGGTGCAGGCCGGGAGGTGGTGGTGGAGCAGGTGAGAGAAGAGAGCAAGGGGTGAGAGAGGGCTCGGCTGGGCCAAGGTAGGATGGAAAAACTTTGACAAACCCGCCCACTGGGGGGGGGGGGGGGGTTTATAGGATTTTCAAAAGGTCAGTTGGGCTGGTTTTGAAGGGGTGGTTTAGTGGTTAGGTGGTGGTGGTGTGGTGATAAGGTGGGCTAGATATTTAGGGGGGGGCAGATATTTAATTTAGGTGGTTTTAGGGATATGGTGTGCTAGGGTTTAGGTGGGGTGGTTTAGTGGTTTAGGGCTTAGCTAGGTGGGTTGGTTTTAGGGTGAGGTTTAGTGAGGTGGGTTAGGTGTTTAGGCTAGGATTAGGTTGGGATTAAGGGAATTAGGCTAGGTTTAGGCCGGGATTAGGGAGGTGGGTTAGGTGATTAGGTTGGGATTAGGCCGGGATTAGGAAAGTGGGTTAGGTGATTAGGCTAGGATTAGGCCGGGATTAGGGCAAATGGCTAGGATTAAGGGTTTTAGCTTAGGATTGGGTTAGGAGCATCCCTTTGCATAGCCCATGGACTTCATTGCATCATGTTGGTGCAGCCCTAGGTTAGGTGTAGGTTCATACAAGCTTAAACCCACACTAATTACGCTAACCCACATGATTAACCCGAAACTTGACACACAAGTCAAGCTTAATACATTCCCCTCATGCTTAATCCTCCCCATTCTCTCTCATGCCCAAAATTCCACGTGAATTTCAAGTGGGCCCCACCTCCATTTATGAGAAGGTGATGTGGGCCATGGATGTGGATATTGGATTGGATCTTTGGATCCAAATCCAAATCCACATATACGTTTGGATTGGGATCTGGATATATGTGGTCCAGATCCAATCCAAACGAATTCTGACTCCTTCAGGGTATGTTCGAAATGAACGGTTTGTGTGAGGTCTGACAGCATCAGTACTCTGTCTTGCGTTGGGTCTTCGCCAACATGGTCGTCCGCTTCTGTTTTCACCTTCCGGAGATGATTTCACATGATTTTTATTGATAACAGGGACTTGGACGTTCGAGATCTTGGGAATGAATCTAACACGAGAGTTGTTGCGCTGGGCTTGACATGTGCTCCGGTTCTAGGCTCTCTTTAGCTCTTCTGGTCCTGCTTTCATCAGGTCAAGCCGCTTTGTGGGGTTTCAAAACATATTTTAAAAGGTTTTAAAACTATATTATACATATTTTAAAACATATACAGTTTAAACATATGTACAGGGTTCGTCTGGAAGGCTCCTGGGTTTCCAGACTCAAAATAGCCCTTTGAGGCTACTTTTACAAAACCAGGTGTGTTTGAGAAGTTCGTGGGATTTCAGGGTGTTTACAGATGCCCCTCTTTGGCATTGTCCAAATTGATTTAAATAATGGCAAAGACGACAAACACCCCTTTCAATGTCTCCCTAGATCTATCCACAAAAATATGGGATCGTCCCAATCTTTAGCAAAATCTCACTTTTAAAAACCCTGGTAGGAGGAGATATCATGCCAAAGGGATATAAAAACAATTTGTGGTCCTAAAATGGGATCATGTTATGCAAATATCTATGCATGGAAATGCAGATGCATGACATGGGTGGGGTGCCAAGACTGGCGACCTCCCAGAGACCAGATATGGTTGAACTCTTGAGACTTACAAGGCCTGCTGCTCCAAGTGAGTAGGTCCTATGCTGTTCGATGTTCGATTTCTCAAAATCTATTTACAAAACTATTTACAAAAAGGGACAACTGTCTTAAGTCTCAATACTAAGGATCTCGAGCTCTTCGTATTTGCCTTTACTTGAGTCTTGACACTCGCTTATCTAGCGGAGGTTTTATAAGAAAACAAGCTATATTTCAAATTCCTACATCTTACTCGAAACGTCGAATTCTCAAGCAAAATGAAATTCAAGTAAGTAAATCCTATTTTTACTTTAGGATTCCTCGAAATGAACCATGTTTTAGCTTGGGATAAGCCAGGGATGGGAAAGAGATACCACGGTCCCTTCTGAAGCGTCCTGTGGTTTAAGGTATAGAAGGCGGAAAACTGCTCTTTTTGAGCATTTTGGCCTCTTTTTCCTTTTTTTCATAGAGGGTCTCCCTTTGGGAGGATTTTTTCTTTAATCCCTCTTTTTCACAAGAGAATCGATTTTTCTTTTGGATTCTGGTTTCTTTCTTTTGGAAAGAGACTTTGGATGGGAAAATTCCCTTTATTTGGGCCACGTTTTCCTTTTAGAAGTAGAAGAGAAAAGGGGAGGACTTATCCCAAGGTCACACTCGATCCATTCCAGATCAGCCTATTTAGAAATAGCACGTACTACTTGCAAGTATCTTGTTATATTGAACTAGGCCTTTCTTTGAAAGAAGAAGGATTTTAAAATGTAAACTCGATTTTGGAAAACTCCACTCTTTTACAAGTGCGAATTCTCTTACTCAGGATCACACGATTTTGCCTTTGCACCTTATTTTCAAGTCTGAGGGCAGCTATCCCTAAAGGTTTTCAAAATTTGGAATTTAACCCAAATCCTACATATAATACTTCTTTAAGTATTGAATATTGATAGGATCTGCTAAATTACTACCTTCTACATCGACCAACCAATACGTGTTGTTCGTGGTGGTTGCATATACAACATAGGGTCCATCCCACTTGGGGCGCCACTTTCCAAGGGGATGTGGGCCATGATAGTGGATGATTTTCAAAACCAGATCTCCTACTTCAAAGTGGCGAGGTCTCATGTGTTTGCTATAGTGTCGGGCTATCCTTTGCCGGTATGCACGAGCATGATCCATAGCAAGGAGTCGCCTCTCATCTAGCAAATCTAGTTCGACCATCCTAGCATGCTGAAGCGTCTCTAGGGGGAGGTCGAGTGCTATGGATGTATGGAATGAATGTAATTGAGTATGGATGGGGAGAATGGCATTTGTGCCATAGACCAATTCGAATGGTGTGGCATTCGTGGGAGTCTGGATGGAAGTCCTATAAGCCCATAAGGCTTCATCTAGCTTCTCATGTCACGTCCTACCCTTCTCTAAAGTTTTCTCAATTATGCTAATGAGAGTCTTGTTTGTGGCTTTGGCTTGGCCGTTGCCTTGAGGGTAGTAGGGCGAAGAGAAGTGGTGAGTTATGCCATACGTGTTGCACAACTTGACCATCCGCTCATTCTTGAATGGGGTGCCATTATTAGACACAAGGTCTCGTGGAACCCCAAATCGAACCAAGATATTTCTCCTAATGAAAGCCACCACATGTTGCCCCAGTACGTTGGTCAGGGAAATGGCTTCCACCCACTTGGAGAAATACTTAGTGGCTGCTAAAATGAATCGATGCCCATTTGAGGCTTTTGGGAAGATTGGGCCTATGATGTCAAACGCCCACATGGTGAATGGCCAGGGGCTGACCACAGAATGCAATGCAGATGAGGGGATATGAATGGTGTGCCCATGCACTTGACATGGATGACACTTCCTAACATGATTATGACAATCCTTTTTCAGGGTGGACCAAAAATAGCTTGCTCAAAGTATCTTCATTGCCATCATGTTGGCATTTACATGACCTCCATATTCTCCATCGTGGAACTCATGCATCACTATCCTAGCCTCCTCTAGATCTACACCTAAGTAGGATGCCGGTAAAACTTTTCTTATATAGAACACCACCCAGAATGGTGTATCGGGTCGAAATTTTACGGATGAATGCCTTATCTTTGGATGTGGCATCCTCGGTGAATCCCCCATTTTCTAGAAAATGCTTGATGTCGAAAAACCAAGGTTTTTCAATGGAACCTGGGTTGTTTTGGCAAATATCCAAATCGTGTGTGGATGGGTTGGGCGCATGCCATATTTCTAAAGATCAGGTCCCTGAAATGGGATCGACCTTTAGGGCTGAACCCAAGGAGGAGAGGGCATCGGCAATGCCATTATCCTCTCTTCCTACGTGTGTGAGTTTACACAATTGGAATGACTCAACCAATCGAGTGGCTAACTCGTGATATGGAAGTAGTTTTTCGTTACGTACTTGCCAAATTTTCAAAACCTAGTTTATAACAAGGAGCGAATCTCCAAAGACCTCAATGCATGATGCCCCTAGAGTTTTCAAAATTCTTAAGCCTTGTATGAGTGTTTCATACTCAGCTTTGTTGTTGGAACATTCGAAATCTAGGCGGATCGCTATGGGAATCTCACCCTTTTCAGGGGAGATGAGGATGACCCCAGCACCAGCCCCTCGTTGGTTTCGTGCCCCATCGAAGTGCATCTTCCACACTTGGTTTTCGAAAGTGTTTGCCAAAATGTGGTTTTGGAAATGGTTTTGCAATATGCCTTCATCAGGCATTTCATCAAGTGTGGGATATGCGTCCTCCAAGGGGAACTCAGCCACGTAGTCTGCTAAAGCTTGCCCCTTAATGGAGATCTGGTGATGGTATCTCAGGTCATACTCTATTAGAAGGAGTTGCCATTTGCCCAATCTACCAGTGAGAATGGGTTTTTCGAACAAGTGCTTGATTGGATCAAGCTTGGACACTATCCAGATCTCATGATCTAGGAAATAGTGTCTGAATTTCTGGCAGTCCCAGACTAGGGCCAAGCACGTCTTCTCCATAGCTTGATAATTTCGTTCGTAACCCAAGAGAGTTTTCGAAATGTAGTAGATGGCATACTCCTTATGGGCGTCATCCTCGTATTGAGCCAATAGGGCTCCCAAAGCATTCGCATGCACGGAAATATAAAGTAAAAGCGGTTTTCCTTGCTTTGGAGGATTCAAAATGGGGGGATTAACCAGGTATGCCTTTAGTCTCTCAAAGAACTTCTGGCAGTCATCATCCCATAAAAATTTTGTGCCCTTCCTCAACAGCTTGTTGAAGGGTTCGCATCTAGTCGCCAGATTTGATATAAATTGGCGAACGGACTGTAATCGACCTTGGAGGCTACGAATTTGGGTGAGATTGGAGGGTGGAGCCATGTCTATGATGGCTCGACACTTAGAGGGATCGACTTCTATACCCCTTTGGCTTACCATAAAGCCTAAAAGCTTCCCGAATTCTACTCCGAATACACATTTTTGAGGGTTTAGCTTTACTTTGTAAAGCCTAAGCCTTTCGAAAATCTTTTGCAAACATTCGATATGAGTACATCGGGTTTTGGATTTTGCCAAGAAATCATCTACATACACTTCTACGAGCTCATGAATCTGATCATGGAAGATCGTGGTCATGACTCTCAGGTATGTTGCGCCGGCATTTTTCAAACCAAAGGGCATGACTGTATAGCAGTACGTGCCCCACGGGGTTGTGAATGCGGTCTTACCCTGATCTCGTGGACTTAATTTAATTTGATTATAGCCTGAATAGCCATCCATAAACGAAAACATTTCATGATTTGCAGTACTATCGACTATTAAATCTATGTTTGGTAAAGGATAGTTATCCTTTGGAGTGGCTTTATTTAGGTTTCTAAAATCGATGCATATTTGAATTTTTCCATTGGTTTTTCGAACTACAACGATGTTTGACAACCAATCAGAATACGCAATGGGTTTTATAAATCCGGCTTTTAGTAGATCTTCTAAACCCTCTTTGACTTGTGTGTGTACATTCGGATGTATTTTCCTAAGCTTCTGCTTTATGGGTTTTACATCCGCATCTAAGGGAAGACGATGTTCGACAATGTTGGGGTCTATGATCGGCATGTCTTCATATGTCCATGCAAACACATCTAAATAGGTTTGTAGAAATGTAATGAATGTTGATCTTTCATGTTCATGCAAACATGCACCTATCTTGATGAGTTTGGGATTGGAATCACTCCCTATGTTCACCTCTATGAAATCTCCTCCTACTGAATTGGAAGGTCTTTCAAAATCGAGAATTTTATGAAATTCTGGGAGCTTAGAAGTGGGATCTTTCTCAAGGGGATCCACTTCTGGGCTTTGATCATTCTCGTGGGTTATAGACCCGAGGGAATTTGATACGTGAGTTTTTAAAAGACCTGGTTTTGTACTTGGATTTTTAATTGATTTCGAAATTTTTGGTCTGGCTATGCAAACGACGTTCCTTTCGAAATCCTTTTCTCTTTCCAAAGTCCTACCAAGAGCAGCTATGTACAAAATCTTTTTGGTATTTTGTAGATTTTCGATTTTTTTGGGTTTTTGCAAAACAAGAACTTTAGGAACTATACAAACTACTCTATTTTCGAGTTTTTGATTTTCTAATGTTTTTGGTTTTTGTGAATTTTCTATTTTTTTATTTTAAGTTTTTCAAATGTTTTTGTATTTTTATAAAAGGGATCTTCCATCATACCTACAAAGGGAAAACACTACGGGTTAGACTCGGAATAAGAGGTCTAAATCGTAGGTCTCTTCTAGGATAGGCTCCAGGGCACCCTTGACCCAGGTTGTCACAGGGGGTGGCTCTGGTGGTATTTTGGGAGTATAGCCGATCCCATATCGGCTTGGGTTGGCCCTAGGAAGGATGGGCTCTAGGAGACCCTAGTTTTGTGCCCCTAGACTTATATAGGGCGTGTAGCCCATGTTCAACAGCATGTTCCACGATTTCTTGTTTTTGTAAAAGTTAGGGTATAAATCGTGGTCCTGGAACTTGCTGTCGTCCATGTCGTGCTCGTATGGCTTTTTGTCCCGGGGTTTTGGAAATAAGGGATGTTTGGGTCTTCCTAGAAGGGTCAGGATTGGGAGGGGGCCTGCTTTGGGCTGTCCCCTGACGTATATGACCTTCCTACGACTTTCTAACACGAGCCTTGGTGGCTCAACCATGGTCTGCCCCAGGTTAGCCTCATGGGCCTGGGAGCTCAACAAGCAAGGGGACTTTATGATCCCCTGAAGCTGAGGGTGACTTTCACCTAGGATCACCACGACTTGGTCTCTAAAAGGGATCTTTACACACCTGTGGAAGGTGAATGGCACAGCGCACAAGCTGTGTATCCAGGGCCTTCCCAACAACAGGTTATAATGGGGGTGGATGTCCAAAACATGGAATACCCCCGTGTGTGTGATCCCTCCCGTTTCCATAGAGAGTTCGATCAATCCTAAAGGTCTAGACGCATTCCCATCGTATCCAATGATAATGATGGGACTTGAGTTCACTGAAGTCATGGTGACTCTGATTTGATACGCCACATGAAGTGGAAGGATGTTGAGCCCTCCTCCCCCATCGACTAGGCACCTGTCCAGAGAGTGGTTATTCAGAACCACCTCGATATGCAGGGCCTGGTTGTGGGACTCGTAGGGTCTATCTACATCATCTTCCGAGAAAGTGATGGGTGGTTTTGCTCCTATTTACGCCACTTGGTCAGATAGGGATTTAGGACTTATGTTCGAACTAACCTTAGCTCTTTCTAGAATTTTCTCTAGCACGAGTCTATGCCTAGGCGAAGTTTGTATAAGCTCTAGGATGGACATGTGGATAGGAATCTTTGAAAGATGGTTTTCGAAATCATAAGGGTTTAAAACGACTTTCCCATTGTCTACTTTCTGCAGAACTCTAGGAATACATGCTTTTGAGGGGCCAGGCACACTGACCACCTTTTTAGCACTTTGTAGGTGTGGGGGTTGATAGATCCTCCCGGATCTTGTCACTTCCCCACGACCAACTTAGGGTTCACACTTAAACTGGCTCTAATTGAGAGTTTAGGAGCACCTTGGAGTTTTAAAACTAGTTTAGCCGGGGATTCAACTCTTGGTAGTCCTCGGATGACTACTTGGGTGGGCTTCTTGTAAAGCACAAGGGTAGATGCACAAGTGGGTCGACCAGACTCAGATGAATGTGCTAGATCTTTCGAAAAGGTGAGGGTACATACCTCCTTTCCTTTCCCACTGCTACTGGCGTGCTTGGGAAAGGGTTCTTTAAAGATGGCTTGAGTTGGCTCAGGTTCCATAGTGACCTGGAGCCGGCCCTCCACTATCAAGTTCTCGATTTTGTTTAAAAGGGAGAAACAATGCTTTGTATCATGGCCTTTGAGCCGATGATACTTGCAAAAACGATTTAAATATCTCCCTTTGGAAGAGACTCCCTCGGGGATTTCGGGAAGTTCAATCATGCCCTGGGCAAGTAGGAGGTCTAGGACCTCCGACACAGGTTGTCCTAACGGAGTGTACTCCTATTTTTCAATCGGTTTTTGGAAATTTCTCTCCCTTTTGTTTTCTAATTTTTCAAAATTCTTTGAAGTGCCCGCCAGACCTGGATCCACCTGGACATTGGCGATTTTATGGGGCTTTGCCCCTTTGTCCATCGTGGGTAGCCCATAAGTGATGGGATTTTCCAAGCGGGTTTTGGAAATGGCACTTCCTTTCCATAAGTGATCGTATATCCCCTTATTCAAATTGGTTTCGAAAAGGGAAGCCTTTTTTATCAACTAATGAAAAGTTGAGATTTCGTGAAGCGAGAGAAGGGTCTTTAGCTCGCTTTTAAAATTATCCAGGATGAGCATGACTGCGCATCCTTCGGATATTGGCTCTCGCACTTTCCCTAAAAGGGACCTCCATTGTATAATGAAGGCATGCACGTCTTCGTTCATGCCTTTCTTTATATCCCTTAAAGTGTTTAAAGTCGGCGTGACTTTTACGTTATGTGCAAATCTTTGCATGAAGCAGTTCGCTAACTCTTCAAAAGTAACGAACTGGCTTAAATCGTAGGAAGCCAGCCATTTGGCAGCTGTGCCTTTAAGGGATAGAGGGAACCAATACACCCATTTCATCGAGTCCTTTTTCTTCTTATGGGCTCGACGTGAGAAAAGTTGCAAGTAAGACCTAGGGTCTCCCATGCTATCATACCGATGGAAGTTCGGTATTTCATCGTCACTGTTTGTTTCGTAATCCATGGGTAGAAAATCAGACAGGGCGTAACTCCTTTTCTCTTTATTTTGCCCTTTCAGTAGCTGCTGCAGGGCTTTACGGTTCTTTTGTGTGAAGGACTCGTGGTATTGGTTGCCTTCCATTACGGAGGCCTTTTTATACTTGCGAGGTTTTTTAATTTTTTTCTTGGCCCTTTGTTCACCATTCGATGAACATGAATCGCCTACCTTAGCCTCTTGGCTGAGAGCATCAATTTTGGCCTCGAATTCCCTTCTCAAGTCTTCTATCTCGTCTAGTTTGATTTTATTTTTCAAAATCCTCCTAGAGTGAGAACTTGATGCGCATGCGCCTTGGCTCGACACTTCACTTGGGTTGGATTTTGATATGCTGTAGACGCACGAAAATTCCCGCCTCTCGCCTTTTCAGGGCTCGGAGCGGATCCTCTCGTGCGTCTAAGGCCTTATTTATGCAAACAGGGCGTGCCAGCTAGCTTAGCTAAGCTAGCGAAGATATATTTAACACTGACTTCTAAACGTGGTGACTGTGAGCAAGTGAGCTCTTGTCGTCGCAGACCTTCTTGCACCGATGCGCAAGGGACAGTCTGTACGCTTTGCAAAAATCGAGTTTAGGAAGAGAAAGTCTATGAAGCGGTCCGAGGTGTCTAATTCGGGTCTTTTAGATGCGATTGCATGTTTTAGATCACGTGGATTTGCACGTGCCTAAGTCTTTTCTTTTATCCCTTTTCGGGCCACCTAGTTTGTGTGTTATGAACACTCCACTACATGGGCGAATTCGAGCGGGGCTTGCTTTGATGCAATATGCGTCCTACCTCGTGGTATGGCGTAGATGCAATGCAAACTCACGCTACTCCAAAGGGAAAACCCGAATGTAAAGACAATACTGAAGGAAAATAACCGAAGGGAAATAACCGAAGGGAAATGACTTGAAATATAAATGCCGAAGGGAGATATGTATATAGAGTATGTATATGAGCCCTTACTCGGGTCTTCCAAATAAGAGCGAAGGCTCAATGTGGGTGCGTGCTTGAATTGAAAGACTTACACACACGACATGAAATTAAACCCAAATATAAATTGCAGTATGGCCTTGACTAAGGTCTTGGGAGTAAGAGTGAAAGCTCAATGTGTGTGAGTGCTTGAATTGAAGTACTACGCACACGACATAAATGAAACCCAAATATAACTGCAATAAGGCCTTTACTAAGGTCTTGGGAGTAAGAGCGAAGGCTCAATGTGTGTGAGAGTGCTTGAATTGAAAGACTTACCCACACGACATGAAATGAAACCCAAATAGTATAGGTCGGCCCTTACTTGGGTCTTTCAAATAAGAGCGAAGGCTCAATGTGTGTGAGAGTGCTTGAATTGAAAGACTTACCCACACGACATGAAATGAAACCCAAATAGTATAGGTCGGCCCTTACTTGGGTCTTTCAAATAAGAGCGAAAGCTCAATGTGTGTGAGTGCTTGAATTGAAAGACAACGCACCCAACTTAAGCAAAACCCTTCAAAATGAAAGTATATGTATATACTTATGTATTAGGGGCTGATTAGGCCCGTGTGTGTTCAAAATCGTGCACAACTAAGAGAGTGCACGTGTGTGGGTGTGCCAAGCCACGTTATTACAAGCGGGGGGAGACTATGCTCCGTTATTACAACCCCGAATCGAATTGAATCTCAAGCAAGTATACAACTAAAGACCGAGTTAGGCACTTACTAGTAGCTGGTCCGTAGAGGCCTTGCTTGAGCGTGGGCTTGGCCTTCGCCTTGGGCTGCAAACGGGAGCTCCGCGAGGGTGAACAACAAAGGGTGCTGGCCGGCTGCAAATGGGGCACGGGATAGGCGCCTTGATGGTGGCTGACTGCAAGCAAGGGTGTCGCCTTGGTGTGGGGGATTAAAGGGGTTGGGCAAGGTGAGTATGTAGGGTCACTAGGAGGGTATATAGCGTTAGGGAGTGTGGACCTAAGGGGAGCTTAAGGGAAGGTTGAATGGGACACCTAGGGGAAAAGAGATGGCTGGCCGAATGGAAGGGATAGTCGGTTGGAGTGGCCGACTAGGGGAATGTGGTGGTGGCGGGCTGCTAGGATGACTAAGGCTGGAGTATGGGAAGGTAGCTAGTTAGGTGATGGGGCTAGGTGGTAGTGGGTGTAGTGGGTACTTACCAAATGGAGAGAAGGTGGCGCTCGGCTGGAAGGAAGCTGGGCAGGTAGTGAGGCTCGGCAGGGAGGTGGTGGAGATGGCGGTGCAAGTGGTGGTGGGATGGAGAGATGGTGGTGGTGCAGGCAGAGCAGGTGGAGCAGGTGGAGCAGCTGGAGAAGTGGAGGAAAGAGAGGGCCCGGCTGGGATCGGTGAGGGGTTCTAGCTAGGAAAACCCGCCCCAAGAGGGGGGGGTTTATATAGGGAGTTGGGTAGGTCGGTTAGGGCTGGGTTTGGGGTAGTGGTTAGGTGGTTTAGGTAGGGTGGTATGAAGATAAGGTGGGCTGGAAAGGGTAGGGCCAGATATTTTAAATACTAGTGGTTTGGGTAGATTGTGGGCTAGGGGTGGTTTAGGGGTTTAGGGTTTGGTTAGGTGGTTGGGTTCTAGGGTGAGGTTTAGTGAACTAGGTTAGGTGATTAGGCTAAGTTTAGGCTAGGTTTTGGGAAATTAACCTAGGTTTAGGGAAGGATTAGGGAAGTGGGTTAGGTGATTAGGTTGGGATTAGGCCGGGATTAGGGAAGTGGGTTAGGTGATTAGGTTGGGATTAGGGGTGGATTAGGGTAGAAGGCTAGGATTAGGTGTTTTGGGTTTTGTTTAGGTGAAGGAGCTCCCTTTGCATGGCCCATAGACCTTAACCACCTCATGTTGGTGCAGCCCTAGGTTAGGTTTTGGCTAATTACAAGCTTAAACCCACTCAATTAGGCTAACCCACATGATTAACCCCAAACTTGACACACAAGTCAAGCTTAATTACAACACTCTTGACCTTATCCATCCCCACTCTCTCTCATGCCCATGATCCCACGTGAATTTCAAGTGGGCCCCACCTCCATTTATGAGAAGGTGATGTGGGCCATGGATATGGATATTGGATTGGATCTTTGGATCCAAATCCAAATCCAAGTCCACACATGGGTTTGGATTGGGATCTGGATATATATGGTCCAGATCCAATCCAAACTGAACTATGACTCCTTCAAGCTGGGTTTGAAACGGACGATTTGTGCGGGGTCTGACAGCATCAGTACTCCGTCTGCGTTGGGTCTTCGCCAACATGATCGTCCACCTCCATTTCTGCCTTCCGGAGATGACTTCAAATGACATTTTGATAATAACAGGGTCTTGGACATTCGAGATCCTAGGGGTATGGATTTGATACGAGAGTTGCTGTGCCGGGCTAGACATGTGCTCCGGTTTCGGGCTCTTCTTGACTTCGCTGGTCCTGTCTTGATTAGGCCAAGCTTCTTTGGGGTTTCAAAAACGTGTTTTAAAAGGTTATCAAAAGCTACATTATACATTTTTGAAATATGAAGTTTAAAACATATATACAGGGTTGTCTGGAAGGCTCCTGGGTTTCCAGACTCAAAATAGCCCTTTGGGGCTGCTTTTACAAAACCAGATGAATTTGAGAAATTCGTGGGATTTCGGGGTGTTTACAGATGCCCCTCTTTGGCCTTGTCCAAATAGATTTGGATAAGGGCAAAGATGACAAACACCCCTTTCAATGTCTCCCTAGATCTATCCACGAAGAACATGGGATCGTCCCAATTTTTAGCAAAAATCTCAATTTACAAACTCTGGTAGGAGGAGATATCACGCCGAAGGGTTATACTATGGAATCTGGTCCTAAATGGGATCATGTTCATGCAAGTACCATGCGTGGAATGCAAATGACATGGGTGTGGTGCCAAAAGTGGCGACCTCCCAGGGACCAGATGTGGTCGAACTCTAGAGACTTACAAGGCCTACTGCACCAAGTGAGCAAATCCTATGCTGTTCGATGTTCGGTTTTCAAAACTTATTTACAAAAGCTATTTACAAAAGGGACAACTGTCTTGAGCCTCGATCCTAAGGATCTCGAGCTCTTCGTGCTTGCCCTTGTTTGAGTCTTAACACTTGCTTATCTAGTGGTGGTTTTATAAGAAAACAAGCTTCATTTCAAATTCCTACATCTTACTCGAAACGTCGAATTCTCAAACAAGATGAAATTCAAGTAAGTAAATCCTATTTTTACTTTAGGATTCCTCAAAATGAACCATGCTTTAGCTTGGGATAAGCCAGGGATGGGAAAGAGATACCACGGTCCCTTCTGAAGCGTCCCGTGGTTTAAGGCATAGAATGCGGAAAACTGCTCTTTTTTGAGCTTTTTGGCCTCTTTTTCCTTTTTTTCATAGAGGGTCTCTCTTTGGGAGTATTTTTTTCTTTAATCCCTCTTTTTCATAAGAGAATCGATTTTCTTTCTAATTTTGGTTTCTTTCTTTTGGAAAGATACTTCGAAATGGGAAATTCCCTTTATTTGGGCCTTTGTTTTCCTTTTAGAAGGAGAAGAGAAGAGGGGAGGACTTATCCCAAGCCTACACTCGATCCATTCCAGATCAGCCTATTTAGAAATAGCACGTACTACTTGCAAGTATCTTGCTATATTGAACTAGGCCTTTCTTTGTAAGAAGAAGGATTTTGAAATGTAACCACGATTTTGAAGACTCCGCTCTTTCACAAGTGCGAATTCTCTCACTCAGGGTCACACGACTTTGCCTTTGCACCTTATTTTCATGTCTCAGGGCAGCTATCCCTAAAAATTTTCGAAAAATGGAATTTAATCCAGATCCTACCATGATACTTCTTTAAGTATTGAATATTGATAGGATCTGCTAAATTCCTACCTTCTACATCGATCAACCAATACGAATTGTTCGTAGTGGTTGCTCGTACAACATAGGGACCATCCTAGTTGGGGCGCCACTTGCCTAGGGGGTGTGGGCCACGATGGTGGATGGTTTTTAAGACCAGATCTCCCACTTCAAAGTGGCGAGGTCTCATGTGTTTGCTATAATGTCGGGCTATCCTTTGCCGGTATCCACGAGCATGATCCATGACAAGGAGTCGCCTCTCATCTAGCAAATCTAGTTCGGCCATCCTAGCATGCTGAAGCGTCTCTAGGGGGAGGTCGAGTGCTATGGATGTATGGAATGAATGCAGTTGAGTATGAATGGGAAGAATGGCGTTTGTGCCATAGACCAATTCGAATGGTGTGGCATTCGTGGGAGTCCGGATAGAAGTCCTATAAGCCCATAAGGCTTCATCCAGCTTCTCGTGCCACGTCCTACCCTTCTCTAAGGTTTTCTCAATAATACTAATGAGAGTCTTGTTTGTGGCTTCGGCTTGGCCGTTGCCTTGAGGGTAGTAGGGCGAGGAGAAGTGTTGAGTTATGCCATACGTGTTGCACAACTTAACCATCCGCTCGTTCTTGAATGGGGTACCATTATCAGACATAAGGTCTCGTGGAACCCCAAATCGAGCCAAGATATTCCTCCGGATGAAAGCCACCACATGTTGCCCCATTACATTGGTTAGGGAAATGGCTTCCACCCACTTAGAGAAATACTCCGTGGCTGCTAAAATAAATCGATGCCCATTCGAGGCCTTTGGAAATATCGGGCCTACGATGTCAAACGCCCACATGGTAAATGGCCAGGGGCTGACCACGGAATGCAATGCAGATGATGGGATATGAATGGCGTGCCCATGCACTTGACATGGATGACACTTCCTAACATGATCGTGACAATCCTTTTTTAGGGTGGACCAAAAATAGCCCCCTCTAAGTATTTTCATCGCCATCATGTTGGCACTAACATGACCTCCACATTCTCCATCATGGAACTCGTGCATCACTATCCTAGCCTCCTCTAGGTCGATACACCTAAGCAGAATGCCAGTAAAACTCTTTTTGTATAAGACCCCACCCAGAATGGTGTATCGGGTCGAAATCTTACGAATGAATGCCTTATCTTTGGATGTGGCATCCTCGGTAAATCCCCCGTTTTCTAAAAATTGTTTTATGTCATAAAACCAGGGTTTTTCAATAGACTCTGGGTTGTTTTGGCAAATATCCAAGTCGTGTGTGGATGGGTGGGGCGCATGCCATATTTCCAAAGATCTGGTCACTGAAATGGGATCGACCTTCAGGGCTGAACCCAAGGAGGAGAGGGCATCGGCGATGCCGTTGTCCTCTCTTCCTATGTGTGTGAGTTTACACGACTGGAAGGATTGGACTAATCGAGTGGCCAACTCGTGGTATGGAAGTAGTTTCTCATTACGTACTTGCCAAATTTTCAAAACCTGGTTTATGATAAGGAGCGAATCTCCAAAGACCTCAATGCATGATGCCCCTAGAGTTTTCGAAATCCTTAAGCCTTGTATGAGTGCTTCATACTCAGCTACATTGTTGGAACATTCGAAATCTAAGCAGACTGCTATGGGAATCTCGCCCTTTTCAGCGGAGATTAGGATGACCCCAGCACCAGCCCCTCATTGGTTTTGTGCCCCATCAAAGTGCATCTTCCACACTTGGTTTTCGAAAGAATTTGCCAAAATGTGGTTTTGAAAATGGTTTTGCAATATGCTTTCATCAGGCATTTCGACAAGAGTGGGATATGCGTCTTCTAAGGGGAATTCAGCCACGTAATCTGCTAGGGCTTGCCCCTTAATGGAGATCTGGTGATGGTATTTCAGATCATACTCCATTAGAAGGAGTTGCCATTTGCCCAATCTACCCGTGAGAATGGGTTTTTCGAATAAGTGCTTGATTGGATCAAGCTTGGACACTATCCAGATCTCATGATCTAGGAAATAGTGTCTGAATTTCTGGCAGGCCCAGACTAGGGCCAAACACATCTTCTCCATGGCTTGATAATTTCATTCATAAGCCAAGAGAGTTTTCGAAATATAGTAGATGGCATACTCCTTATGGGTGTCATCCTCGTATTGAGCCAACAGGGCTCCTAAAGCATTTGCATGCACAGAGATGTATAATAAAAGCGGATTTCCTTGCTTTGGAGGATTCAAAACGGGGGGATTAACCAAGTATGCCTTCAGTCTCTCGAAGGACTTTTGGCATTCATTATCCCATAAGAATTTTGTACCCTTCCTCAACAGTTTGTTGAAGGGTTCGCATCTAGTTGCCAGATTCGATATGAATCGGCGAACGGATTGTAAACGACCCTGGAGGCTACGGATTTGGGTGAGATTGGAGGGTGGAGCCATGTCTATGATGGCTCGACACTTAGAGGGGTCGACTTCTATTCCCCTTTGGCTCACCATAAAGCCTAGAAGCTTCCCTGATTCTACCCCGAGCACACATTTTTGAGGGTTTAGCTTTACTTTGTAAAGCCTAAGCCTTTCGAAAATCTTTTGTAAACATTCGATATGGGTGCATCGGGTTTTGGATTTCGCCAAGAGATCATCTACATACACTTCTACAAGCTCATGAATTTGATCATGGAAGATCGTGGTCATGGCTCGTTGGTATGTTGCGCCGGCGTTTTTCAAACCAAAGGGCATGACTGTATAGCAGTACGTGCCCCATGGGGTTCTGACGGCGGTCTTACCCTGATCTCTTGGACTTAGTTTGATTTGATTATAGCCTGAATAGCCATCCATAAACGAAAACATTTCATGATTTGTAGTACTATCGACTATCAATCTATGTTTGGTAAAGGATAATTATCCTTTGGAGTGGCTTTATTCAGGTTTCTGAAATCGATGCATATTCGAATTTTCCCATTGGTTTTTCGAACTACAACGATATTTGATAACCAATCAGAATACGCAATGGGTTTTATAAATCCAGCTTTTAGCAGATCTTCTAAACCCTCTTTGACTTGCGTGTGTACATTCGGGTGTATTTTCCTAAGCTTCTGCTTTATGGGTTTTACACCTGCATCTAAGGGAAGACGATGCTCGACAATGTTGGGATCTATGCCCGGCATGTCTTCATACGTCCATGCAAACACATCTAAATAGGTTCGTAGAAATGCAATGAATGCTAACCTTTCGGTTTCATACAAGCATGCGCCTATTTTGATGGTTTTGGGATTGGAAGCATCCTCTAGGTTCACCTCTATGAAATCTCCTCCTACTGATTGGGAAGGTCTTTCAAAATCGAGAATTCTATGAAATTCTGGGAGCTCAGAAGTGGGATCTTCCTCAAGGGGATCCACTTCTGTGCTTTGATTATTCTCGTGGGCTATAGACCCGAGGGAATTTGATGCGTGGTTTTCAAAATGACCTGGTTTTGTACTTGGATTTTCAAGTGATTTCGAAATTTTTGGTCTGGCTATGCAGACGACGTTTCTTTCGAAATCCTTTTCTTTTGCCAAAGTTCTACCAGGAGCAGCTATGTACAAAATCTTTTTGGTATTTTCCAAATTTTCGATTTTTTTGGGTTTTTGTAAAACAAGAACTTTGGGAACTATACAAAGCACTCTTTTTTCGAGTTTTTGTTTTTCCATTGTTTTTGGTTTTTCTTGTTTTTCGATTTTTTTGATTTTAAGCTTTTCAAATGTTTTTGTATTTTTAGAAAAGGGATCTTCCGTCATACCTACAAACGGAAAACACTACGGGTTAGACTCGGAATAGGAGATCTAAATCGTAGGTCTCTTCTAAGGCAGGTTCTGGGGCACCCTTGACCCAGGTGGTCACAGGGGGTGGCTCCGGCGGTATTCGGGGAGTATGGCCGATCCCATATCGGCTTCGATTGGCCCTAGGAAGGATGGGCTCTAGGAGACCCTGGTTCTGTGACCCTAGACTCTTGTAGGGCGTGTAGCCCATGTTCAACAACATGTTCCATGACTTTTTGTTTTTTGAAAAAGTAGGATATAAGTCGTGGTCCTGGAACATGCTATCGTCCATATTAGGCTCGTATGGCCTCTTGTCCAGGGGCTTTGGAAATAGGGAACGCTTGGGTTTTCTTAGGAGGATTAAAGTCGGGAGGGGGCCTGCTTTAGGCGGCCCCTTCACACATACAACCTTGTAAACACCCCAAAAACCCAAATACTTTTCAAAACCAAATGCCTGGTTTGAAAACCAGTTCAAAAGATAAGAATTTTCGAAAAACTCAGGAAATCGAAACATTTCAAAATTCTGTTTTCCAACCCTGTTTGAAACATGAAAAATCTTGAAAATGGACGAAAGTCCTGTTTTTATAAAAGACCAGACGAACAGATGAAGCCTGTCTCAAAACAGTCGCAAAAGAATAAAAAAGTTCAAAGGTCAAGCCCAACCCGATGAAAAGTGAATTTCGAGGACGAAAAAGAAGCCCAGGCCACAAACGCATTTCAAGCCTGAAGCATCAAAGGCCAAGCCGAAAGCATCTCTGAAATCACGGAAAATCCAAGTCAAATGCAAGAAGAAACAGTCGAAACAGAGTCCAGAAAGACGAAAAGAAGCTTGGACGATGAAAATGGGAAAAACCCAGCGTAAGACGGAATCTTGATGAACTCAGGACCCGCACGAAGCATCCAGCTTGAAACGCCAGAAAGGACTGAAGAAGAGAAAAATTTGGATCAAATCTGGATCCAAAAATCTAGATCCAGATCCAAGATCCATATCCAAACGAAACTTGGATTGGATTGGATCCGGATTTTAGAGACCAACAAAGGATCCATATCCACACAAGGGGCCTATAAAAGGACGTGAGTGGGCTGGCTTTGAAGGGGACGATTTTTCCAGCACTTCACGTGGATAGTTGGGGGGAAAAGAGAGAGAGAGAGAGAGAGAGAGGAAGGTCAACAAAAGGGGCTGGCCTTCCCCTCTTGTTTTGTAAAATTGTGGGTTGGTCTTGTGGGCTGCACTCAAGTGCAAAGTGAGAGCATCTCATGCCTTGCATTTTGCTGGAAATGGAGAGAAACTTGGCGGCATTGGATGGGCTGTCTTCAATGGGGATTGGCTGCATTGGAAACGAGATCAAATGGGCTGATAGGTTGTCAAGGTAAGCCCCTAAAATCCTGCCCAAAGTCCCTTCTTTTCGTACCTCTCAAAACCACCTAAACCCTAAAAGGTAAAGACGTCCAAAGTCCAGCCAAGATGCTGGCCGAACTTCACTAATGGGACGATCCTAGTTCTACCTAAGACTACCCTAATCTAGAACCATACCCAGCTCGGCCATTGGCTAGCCAAGCTCACCTTAGATCCCTCCCAGCCAAACCATCTAGCACTAAACCACCTAAACTATTTCCTAAACCAAAACTACTCCTAGAGACCTAGCCAAAACCGAGTGTCTAAAACACTCGGTTCCTTCCTTTGGGACGAACCCGTTTTCACCCATCTAGCTAGCTGAGTTCATTTTAGGTTTTGTCCTAAACTAAATCCATTACCTAAGTTAGATCCTAACCAAAAGAACTAACCTACACCTACCCAGCTCGGCCACCCTCTGGCCGAGCCACTCCCTTAGGATCTCACGTGAGATCAAACACCCAACATCAGCCCAAGCTCGGCCACCCTTTGGCCGAGCATTGCCCTAGAGCTACCTTCCTAAGATCACTCACTATCCCTAAACCAATCTCGACCCATGGTGAGACGAGTATCCCTTCGCATCTCGCCCGAACCACTTCTTTAGACATCCCCTAACTCGACCACTAGCTGGTCAGATTTTCCCCTTAGAGCCTTGAGCTAACCTTCGACCAAAACGAACCACCTAGACCTAACTCAGATCCGTTAGTTTTTCACCCTAGATCTATCATATCTAAACCCGAAACCCATAGTGCATTAACTTGTCAATCTAGCCCAAGTCACGATCTAGGATCAACCTTCTACGCAGCTGGTCATCTCGCAGAGGAAAGTCCATCCAACGGCTATATCCAAGGTCAGGTTTCGCTGAAAAAGGAAGCCCAAGCAAAAGTCGAGTAAGTGCTCGAATCTGATTCTTTACGTTGTTTCAAATTCAATTCAATTTGATACGGGGTTGTAATAATGGAGCGTAGTCTCCCCCCGAGATGTAATATTATGGTTTGAAACACGAATCACACACGTACACTCGAGCCTTTCCGCTCTTATCTGCACACCTTTTGCACACAAAACGGGCCTCGACAGCCCATAAGATATAGTTCTATTTATATACATTCAGCTGGGTTTTAAGGTTCAAGTTGCGTGAGTTGTCTTTCATTTTATACACCCAAAAGCACTCACTCACAATTGAGCCTTTCCGCTCTTACATATATATACGTATTCCCCTTTCCGCTGGGTTTTTAAGGTTCAAGTCGTGTGAGTTGCCCTTTCAATTTATACACTTAAAGCACTCACTCACATTGAGCCTTCTCGCTCTTAAGATATAGCTATATATATTTTCCCTTCTGCATCTAAGATATAGCCATATTTCCCTTTCTGCTATTTCACGTCTGTTATGTCTTTAAATTCGGGGTTTTCCCTTCAAGTTGTGTGAGTTTGCATTGCATATCCGCCACACTCGAGATAGGGAGCATACTTGCATCGAACCAGATTGGTCAAAACGTGTAGTACTTACCTTAAATCGAGCACTGGATGCACATGACTACACGCCAAAATCTGCTAAAACCCGTGAGATACAGGAGCGCATAGATCCCATGTGTAAAAGTTGCAAATTTGACAAAACCAGTAGATAAAACACTTTTCAAGTTTTCAAAAAGAGTCGTGTTTGTAAAATCGAGTTTTTTCTAAAGCGTACAGACTGACCCTTGTGCGCCGGTACAAGAAAGTCTGCGACGAAAAGAACCCACTTATCCACAGTCGCCCCAAAAGTCAGATATTTTCAAAAAATCACTTCGCTAGTTTGAGAAAGCTAGCTGGCATGCCCTTTTTAAAAGCAACGTAAGCACGAAGAGATTCGCTTCAGGCCTAAAAACCCGGAGTCGAAGATTTTCCGTGTCTACAAACCTTCCTAGGGTTGTTCAACACGAGCCGAGGTGGCTCAACCATAATTTGCCCCAGGTTAGCCTCATGGGCTTGGGAGCTTGATAAACAAGGGGAGTTTATAATCCCCTGAAGCTGTGGGTGACTCTCACCTAGGATCACTATGACCTGGTCCCTAAAAGGGATCTTGACACACTTGTGGAAGGTGGATGGCACAACGCACAAACTGTGTATCCAGGGCCTTCCCAACAACAGGTTATAATGGGGGTGGATGTCAAAGACATAGAACACCCCCGTGTGTTCGATCCCTCCCGTTTCCATTGGGAGTTCAATGGATCCTAAAGGTCTAGACGCATTCCCATCGTATCCAGTGATAACGATAGGGCTTGGGTTCACTGAAGTCAAGGTGACTCCGATTTTGTACGCTACATGAAGTGGAAGGATGTTGAGCCCTCCTCCACCATCGACTAGGCACCTGTCCAGAGAGTGGTTGTTTAGAACCACCTCGATATGCAGGGCCTGGTTATGGGTTTCGTAGGGTCTATCTACATCATCTTCCGAGAAAGTGATGGGCGATTTTGCTCCTAATAAAGCCACTTGGGCAGACAAGGATTCCAGACTTATGTTCGAATCAACCTTAGCCCTTTCTAGAATTTTCTCTAATACAACTCTATGCCTAGGCGAGGTTTTTATAAGCTCTAGGATAGACATGTGAATAGGAATCTTTGAAAGGTGGTTTTCGAAGTCATAAGGATTTAGGATGACTTTGTCCTTATCTGCTTTTGGCAGAACACTAGGGATACATGCTTTTGAGGGGCCAGGCACACTGACCACCTTTTGAGCACCTTGAAGGTGTGGGGGTTGATAAATCCTCCCGGATCTAGTGACTTCCCCCACGACCAGCCTAGGGTTCGCGCTAAACTTGGTTCTAAGGATGAGCTGAGGAGAACCTTGGATTTTTAAAACTGGTTTTACCGGGGTTTCCACCTTTGGTGGTCCCCGAATGACGACTTGGGCGGGCTTCTTGTATAGTACAAGAATGGGCGCACAAGTAGGTCGACCAGGTTCTGGTTTTTGCGCTAGTTCCTTGGAAATGGTGAGGGTACATACCTCCTTTCCTTTCCCACTGCCACTAGCGTGTTTGGGAAAGGGTTCCTCTAAGATAGCTTGAGGTTCTCAATTTTATTTAAGAGGGAGAAGCAGCGTTTGGTATCATGGCCTTTGAGCCGATGATACTTACAAAATCGGTTTAAATACCCTCCTTTGGATGTGACTCCTTCGGGGATTTCAGGGAGTTCTATCATGCCCTGGGCAAGTAGGAGGTCTAGGACGTCCGACACAGGTTGCCCCAGCGGAGTATACTCCCGTTTTTCAACCGGTTTTTGAAAATTACGCTCCCTCTTATTTTCTAATTTTTCAAAATTTTTGGAAGTGCCTGCCATGCCGGGATCCACCCGGACATTGGCGATTTTATGGGGCTTTGCCCCTTTGTCCGTCGTGGGCAGCCCATATGCGATGGGCTTTTCCAAACGGGTTTTTGGAACGGCACTTCCTTTCCACAAGTGATCGTATGTCCCTTTTCGCAAGTTGGTTTCGAAAAGGGAGGCTTTTTTTATCAACTTATGGAAAGTTGAAATCTCATGGAGCGAGAGAAGGGTTTTTAACTCGCTTTTAAAATTATCGAGGATGAGCATTACTGCGGATCCTTCGGATATGGGCTCTCGCACTTGGCCCAAAAGCGACCTCCATCTTATAATGAAGGCATGTACGTCTTCGTTCATGCCTTGCTTTGTATCCCTTAAAGTATTCAGAGTCAGCGTGACTTCTACGTTGTGTGCAAATCTTTGCATGAAGCAGTTCGCTAACTCTTCAAAAGTAGTGTACTGGCTTAAGTCGTAGGAAGCCAGCCATTTGGCAGTTGTGCCTTTAAGGGATAAAGGGAACCAATACACCCATTTCATCGAGTCCTTTTTCTTCTTATGGGCTCGATGCGAGAAAAGCTGCAAGTGAGACCTAGGGTCTCCCATGCCATCATACCGATGGAAGTTCGGTATTTCATCGTCACTGTCTGTTTCGTAATCCATAGAAAGAAAATCAGACAGGGCGTAGCTCTTTTTCTCTTTATTCTGCCCTTTTAGCAACTGCTGTAGGGCTTTACGGTCCTTTTGTGTGAAGGACTCGTGGTATTGGTTGCCTTCCATTACGGAGGCCTCTTTGTGCTTGCGAGGTTTTTCAAATTTCTTTTTAGGCCTTTGTTCACCGTTTGATGAACATGAATCGCCTACTTCAGCCTCTTGGCTGACAGCATCGATTTTGGCCTCAAACTCCCTTCTCAAGTCCTCGATTTCATCTAGTCTTATTTTGTTTTTGAAAATCCTCCTAGAGTGAGAACTTGATGCGCATGAGCCTTGGCTTGACACTTCACTTGGATTGGATTTTGACATGCTTTTCAAGCTTTTTCAAAATGTCCTAAGTACAAGCAAAGAAAACAAGTTAAAAATGACACCTTTTACAAAATTTTCGCAAGATTTCTACTTAAAAATTCGATTTTTGAAAGGCTCAAGTCCCACCGGGCATGCCAATCTCTGTAGACGCGCGAAAATTCCCGCCTCTCGCCTTTTCAGGGCTCGGAGCGGATCCTCTCGTGCGTCTAAGGCCTTATTTATGCAAACAGGGTGTGCCAGCTAGCTTACCTAAGCTAGCGAAGATATATTTAACACTGACTTCTAAACGTGGCGACTGTGAGCAAGTGAGCTCTTGTCGTCGCAGACCTTCTTGCACCGATGCGCAAGGGTCAGTCTATATGCTTTACAAAAATCGAGTTTTGGAAGAGAAAGTCTACGAAGCGGTCCGAGGTGTCTAATTCGGGTCTTTTAGATGCGATTGCATGTTTTAGATCACGTGGATTTGCACGTGCCTAAGTCTTTCCTTTTATCCCTTTTCGGGCCACCTAGTTTGTGTGTTATGAACACTCCACTACATGGGCAAATTCGAGCGGGGCTTGCTTTGATGCAATATGCGTCCTACCTCGTAGTATGGCGTAGATGCAATGCAAACTCACGCTACTCCAAAGGGAAAACCCGAATGTAAAGACAATACTGAAGGGAAATAACCGAAGGGAAATAACCGAAGGGAAATAACCGAAGGGAAATGACTTGAAATATAAATGCCGAAGGGAGATATGTATATAGAGTATGTATATGAGCCCTTACTCGGGTCTTGCAAATAAGAGCGAAGGCTCAATGTGGGTGCGTGCTTGAATTGAAAGACTTACACACACGACATGAAATTAAACCCAAATATAAATTGCAGTATGGCCTTGACTAAGGTCTTGGGAGTAAGAGCGAAAGCTCAATGTGTGTGAGTGCTTGAATTGAAGTACTACGCACACGACATAAATGAAACCCAAATATAACTGCAATAAGGCCTTTACTAAGGTCTTGGGAGTAAGAGCGAAGGCTCAATGTGTGTGAGAGTGCTTGAATTGAAAGACTTACCCACACGACATGAAATGAAACCCAAATAGTATAGGTCGGCCCTTACTTGGGTCTTTCAAATAAGAGCGAAGGCTCAATGTATGTGAGAGTGCTTGAATTGAAAGACTTACCCACACGACATGAAATGAAACCCAAATAGTATAGGTCGGCCCTTACTTGGGTCTTTCAAATAAGAGCGAAAGCTCAATGTGTGTGAGTGCTTGAATTGAAAGACAACGCACCCAACTTAAGCAAAACCCTTCAAAATGAAAGTATATGTATATACTTATGTATTAGGGGCTGATTAGGCCCGTGTGTGTTCAAAATCATGCACAACTAAGAGAGTGCACGTGTGTGGGTGTGGCAAGCCACGTTATTACAAGCGGGAGGAGACTATGTTCCGTTATTACAACCCCGAATTGAATTGAATCTCAAGCAAGTATACAACTAAAGACCGAGTTAGGCACTTACTAGTAGCTGGTCCGTAGAGGCCTTGCTTGAGTGTGGGCTTGGCCTTCGCCTTGGGCTGCAAACGGGAGCTCCACGAGGGTGAACGACAAAGGGTGCTGGCCGGCTGCAAATGGGGCACGGGATAGGCGCCTTGATGGTGGCCGACTGCAAGCAAGGGTGTCGCCTTGGTGTGGGGGATTAAAGGGGCTGGGTAAGGTAAGTATGTAGGGTCACTAGGAGGGTATATAGCATTAGGGAGTGTAGACCTAAGGGGAGCTTAAGGGAAGGTTGAATGGGACACCTAAGGGAAAAGAGATGGCTGGCCGAATGGAAGGGATAGTCGGTTGGAGTGGCCGACTAGGGGAATGTGGTGGTGGCGGGCTGCTAGGATGACTAAGGCTGGAGTATGGGAAGGTAGCTAGTTAGGTGATGGGGCTAAGAGGTAGTGGGTGTAGTGGGTATAAGGGAGTGGAGAGGGAGTGGAGAAGGAGCTAGGTAGAGTGTGGGGTACTTACCGAATGGAGAGAAGGTGGCGCTCGGCTGGAAGGAAGCTGGGTAGGTAGTGAGGCTCGGCCGGGAGGTGGTGGAGATGGCGGTGCAAGTGGTGGTGGGATGGAGAGATGGTGGTGGTGCAGGCGGAGCAGGTGGAGCAAGTGGAGCAGCTGGAGAAGTGGAGGAAAGAGAGGGCCCGACTGGGATTGGTGAGGGGTTCTAGCTAGGAAAACCCGCCCCAAGAGGGGGGGTTTATATAGGGAGTTGGGTAGGTCGGTTAGGGCTGGGTTTGGGGTAGTGGTTAGGTGGTTTAGGTAGGGTGGTATGAAGATAAGGTGGGCTGGAAAGGGTAGGGCCAGATATTTTAAATACTAGTGGTTTGGGTAGATTGTGGGCTAGGGGTGGTTTAGGGGTTTAGGGTTTGGTTAGGTGGTTGGGTTCTAGGGTGAGGTTTAGTGAACTAGGTTAGGTGATTAGGCTAGGTTTAGGCTAGGTTTAGGGAAATTAACCTAGGTTTAGGGAAGGATTAGGGAAGTGGGTTAGGTGATTAGGTTGGGATTAGGCCGGGATTAGGGAAGTGGGTTAGGTGATTAGGTTGGGATTAGGGGTGGATTAGGGTAGAAGGCTAGGATTAGGTGTTTTGGGTTAGGTTTAGGTGAAGGAGCTCCCTTTGCATGGCCCATAGACCTTAACCACCTCATGTTGGTGCAGCCCTAGGTTAGGTTTTGGCTAATTACAAGCTTAAACCCACTCAATTAGGCTAACCCACATAATTAACCCCAAACTTGACACACAAGTGAAGCTTAATTACAACACTCTTGACCTTATCCATCCCCACTCTCTCTCATGCCCATGATCCCACGTGAATTTCAAGTGGGCCCCACCTCCATTTATGAGAAGGTGATGTGGGCCATGGATATGGATATTGGATTGGATCTTTGGATCCAAATCCAAATCCAAGTCCACACATGGGTTTGGATTGGGATCTGGATATATATGGTCCAGATCCAATCCAAACTGAACTCTGACTCCTTCGAGCTGGGTTTGAAACGGACGATTTGTGCGGGGTCTGACAGCATCAGTACTCCGTCTGCGTTGGGTCTTCGCCAACATGATCGTCCGCCTCCGTTTCTGCCTTCCGGAGATGACTTTAAATGACATTTTGATAATAACAGGGTCTTGGACATTCGAGATCCTGGGGGTATGGATTTGATACGAGAGTTGCTGTGCCGGGCTAGACATGTGCTCCAGTTCCGGGCTCTTCTTGACTTCGCTGGTCCTGTCTTGATTAGGCCAAGCTGCTTTGGGGTTTCAAAAACGTGTTTTAAAAGGTTATCAAAAGCTACATTATACATTTTTGAAATATGAAGTTTAAAACATATATACAGGGTTGTTTGGGAGGCTCCTGGGTTTCCAGACTCAAAATAGCCCTTTGGGGCTGCTTTTACAAAACCAGATGAATTTGAGAAATTCGTGGGATTTCGGGGTGTTTACACATGCTTTCAAGCTTTTCAAAATTCTTACGTATGAAGTACAATAAATAAAGAGTTAAAAACAACACATTTTGGAAAAATATTTTCGCAAGATTCCTAAGGTAACGTGATTTTAAAATACTCATGTCCCACCGGTCGTGCCAAATCCTGTACACGCAGAAAGTCTCCGCTCTTGGTTCTTAGGCCTGAAGCAAACCTTTTCGTGTGTCTAAGTCCTATTTAAGCAAAAGGGCGTGCCAGCTAGCTTACTTAAGCTAGCGAAGAGATATTTTTAAATCTGACTCCTAACGTGGCGACTGTGAGCAAGCAAGCTCTTTTCGTCGTAGACCTTCTTGCACCAATGCGCAAGGGTCAGTCTGTACGCTTTAAAAATCGAGTTTTGGAATGTGAGAACCTACGAAAACGTGTTTGAGGTGTTTGATTCGGGTTGTTTTTGTATGATTTTCATATTTTATTTCACATGGATTTGCACGTGCCTATGTCTTTCTTTTTATCCCTTTTCGGGCCAACTAGGTGTGTGTTATGAACACGTAACCTAAGTGGGGTGACTTTGAGCGGGAGTATGGGGTTTACTTTTGATGCAATATGCGTCCTAACTCGTGGTATGGCGTATATGCAATGCAAACTCACGCAACTCCAAAGAGAAAACCCGAAATTGAAAGACAATGCGGAAGGGAAATGACTTGAAATGTAAATTGCAAAAGGGAAATTGCGAAAGGGAAATATGGCTATTTCTTAAGAGCGGAAAGGCTCAATAGTGCAAGTGTGTGCCGTGTATATATGTAAAGACTACGCACACTGCTAAATCTCAATAGTGCAAGTGTGCTGCTGTGGTGCCTTGGTGTTGAGGTAGTTAGGGAGTGTCACTAAGGTGTAGGGCAGGTCCTAGGGAAGGTGGAGCTAAGGGGTGACTAGGGGCTGGTTTAAAGGAGAGGATGGAAGGCTGCGGATGTGGCAAGGTGCAGTCGGTTGTGACTGGCCAACTAGTGGCAGGTTAGGTGGTGGCTGGCTGGGGTAACTAGGGGCGCTTAGGAACGGCAAAGGGGAGCTAGTTAGGGTGTTAACTAAGGGTTGGTTTAAGGGAAAGGAGGGGCAGGTCCTAGGGAAAAAGGTAAGGTGGTTGGGGTAGTTAGGGGGTGTCACTAGTGGGAAGGTAGGGCAGCGGGTGATGTGGTCGGGTATGGTTGAAGGGTGGCGGGTAGCTAGGTGGTGTGGTGGCTGAGAGTGGAGGGGGAGTGAAGAGAGGGTGGAGTTAGGATAGTGTACTAACCAGATAGGACAGGGAGGGTGGCGGTTGTCCAAGGAAGGCAGCCGAGTGGAAGGTGGATGCAGTCGGGTGGAAAGAGTGGAACTGGCCGGGCAGTTGTGATGGCATGGAATGGTGCAGGCCGGGAGATGATGGCGGCGTGGAGTGGTGTGGGCCGGGAGGTGGTGGTGGAGCAGGTGAGAGAAGAGAGCAAGGGGTGAGAGAGGGCTCGGCTGGGCCAAGGTAGGGGAAAAACTTTGAAAAACCCTCCCACTAGGGGGCCCGACCTAATCCCAACCTAATCTCCTAACCCACCTCCCTAATCCCGGCCTAAACCTAGCCTAATTCCCTTAATCCCAACCTAATCCTAGCCTAAACACCTAACCCACCTCACTAAACCTCACCCTAAAACCAACCCACCTAGCTAAGCCCTAAACCACTAAACCACCCCACCTAAACCCTAGCACACCATATCCCTAAAGCCACCTAAACTAAATATCTCGCCCCCCCTAAATATCTAGCCCACCTTATCACCACACCACCACCACCTAACCACTAAACCACCCCTTCAAAACCAACCCAACCGACCTTTTGAAAATCCTATAAACATAGGATTAGGCCGAGATTAGGGCAAATGGCTAGTATTAAGGGTTTGGGTTAGGAGCATCCCCTTGCATAGCCCATGGACTTCATTGCATCATGTTGGTGCAGCCCTAGGTTAGGTGTAGGTTCATACAAGCTTAAACCCACACTAATTAGGCTAACCCATATGATTAACCCGAAACTTGACACACAAGTCAAGCTTAATACATTCCCCTCATGCTTAATCCTCCCCATTCTCTCTCATGCCCAAAATCCCACGTGAATTTCAAGTGGGCCCCACCTCCATTTATGAGAAGGTGATGTAGGCCATGGATGTGGATATTGGATTGGATCTTTGGATCCAAATCCAAATCCACATATACGTTTGGATTGGGATCTGGATATATATGGTTCAGATCCAATCCAAACTGAATTCTGACTCCTTCAGGGTATGTTCGAAACGAACGGTTTATACGGGGTCTGATAGCACCAGTACTCCGTGTTGCGTTGGGTCTTCGCCAACATGGTCGTCCGCTTCTGTTTTCACCTTCTAGAGATGATTTCACATGATTTTTGTTGATAACAGGGACTTGGACGTTCGAGATCCTGGGGATGAATCTAACACGAGAGTTGTTGCACCGGGCTTAACATGTGCTCCGGTTCCGGGCTCTCTTTAGCTCTTCTGGTCCTGCTTTCATCAGGCCAAGCCGCTTTGTGGGGTTTCAAAATGTATTTTAAAAGGTTTTAAAACTATATTATACATATTTTAAAACATATACAGTTTAAACATATGTACAGGGTTCGTCTGGAAGGCTCCTGGGTTTCCAGACTCAAAATAGCCCTTTGAGGCTGCTTTTACAAAACCAGGTGTGTTTGAGAAGTTCGTGGGATTTCGGGGTGTTTAAAATTACTACTAGAAAATGTCATGCAACATGATGATAGCACATGTACCACACATCCCTCATATAGTTGATTGCTCAATATATGACACTAGCGATAAAAATGTTGTTGATCCTTTATAGAGAGGAGTATCAATTTTGTTCTATCGAGTAGCGATAACCAAACTCATGTTTGGCATGAACATCTAATTAGCACTAAGATGGCACCCATCTTTTATATACACTATAATGAATATCAACATCAATACCACTATCTTGCATGAAAACTCGTGAGTATACATCACGCCTACGTATCACTTTCTTAAAGTACTCTTTATGAGCTTCATCCCACCACTCCACACTCATTGTCTTGAAAGTGCACCATTGAGTCGATATATTTTTCGTCTCCAATAACATTCACCCACACATTTACAAAGATGTCTATAAAGTGTGGTATCATTGTCTTATATATCGATTCAGAGAGGATCATACTACATATAACCCAACATTTAAAGATATCTTATACTTGTAAAAGACGAAATATATGTAACCATTTCACACTACATACGACTTAACATTTAAAAAAAAGTTAAACACTAACATGTTTATCTTATATGTGCTATCAAATTTCAATACTTATAAAAATACATGTAATAATTGTACTAAATGAGGATGTGTGAATACAATATCACTAACAATATTTGTATCAAGGATTTTACGATGTCATATATGATATTAGTAAGAGTCTAGATCATATAGTAGTTGTTGTAGAATATTTCGAGAACCCCTATTTTCCTTCAAAATATATTTTGGTTTGTAATGACTTTTTTTAAGATCCTTTATCATATGGTATTCAAATTCACTCAATCTCCCTACAAAAAGATAGTTATGTATCATATTCACTACATTCAACTTCTAATAACCATTAACTACACTCTATCCTCTTAATAAAAATAGGCAGTCCACCTTATTAGTGCCTGCCCACTTACTATTTTCAACATCAATATTTTTACTTGTCATGTATTTACCACTCCTTTTACACCCAATATTATATTTTCTCCTAACATTTTTTATATATTCAATAAGTTCATTATGATTGTTAAATATATCCTTTGTATCAAACACTAGTGAATGGTCAAGTCCATCACCCTCACAATCAACAGATGTTTCTTCTCCTTCATCGGTTAACCAATCAAAGAATTCATCATTTGATGTACTATAATAACTTTCAGTCTCCTTAGTCTTGGTATAATAAGTACTTTGATCAGTCATCTTCTTCTTAAAATTGATTTCATCATAAGTATTTTCACTTGAGTTGTTTATCATTCTATGATACATAAACAAATATAAGATTCGAAGCATATATATCATATAACACATATCTAATTTTAATTGAGACATGGCCCAATCACATTTCACATTTAGGGGAGATGCAACTCAATAATGCCTCTCCTTCATGAAGAGATGTGGACCTATTTTTTTGTTTCTTTTTCTTATTTCTTGTTTTGTAAATCTCTAATGAGGTTATTAAGAAAATAATCGTGTATTCTTTGGCCGCAAAGAAAGCAACTATAACTATCAACGGAAGAAATGCACGTCACTGGAGTAAAAAGAGAGAATGTAGAAAATGGGTGTAGAGAGTTGAGAGAAATTGTTATAGGAGTATTTTCGGTATATTTAAAATTAGGGGTATATGGATAGTAAAAGGGGGTGTATATATAGTAATCTCCTTTTTTTATTATATAGTATATATGCTTATTTAAGCCTCAAATGTTGTGACTGGATTTGGATTTCAAGGAGATTTTGTTCAAGTCTTATAGACATGAACCAATATCCAATGGGTTTTGGCCCTACGGGCCAGGCCCATTTTGACATGTCTAATTGCCCCTCAAAGAGGTACACATATAGGGATGCCTACAAATGTGTGGCACGTGTGCTATGGGCACATCCAATTATACTTTTTGTTACTCTTGTATCATTTTTCTCTTTTTACATAATCTCAAATGATGAAAGAAAATCTAGATATATAATGAAAGACGAAATCGACTCTTGGTCCCAAATAATGTCTTGGTTGAATGTGAGGATGATGAAGTTGATTATTGGTTTGTATTTGAAACATATAAAATGTTTGCTTGTTAGAATGAGTTGATTCAATATACAAAAAGGTTAAAAAGGATTACAATATTATGATTGTAATAATTTATTTAAAACAAAAAGGTAGGAGGGTAAAGTTTAACTTGGATATAATAAAAGTGTGAATATAAAAGCAAGAAAAGTAATTGATATTGGAAGTAAACATTGGATCGGTATGAAAAAAGTAAGATGTTCATTTTTACTTAAAGGAGCTAGTGAAGTCAATAGATTGTAAAAAATGATTGTGATTAATGAGATGGATAATCATCCTTTTGCATTCTATTTAGAATGATATGTATTTGTAGATTCACAAACGCTGAGTTCAACTTGTCAAAAGATTGTGAAAAAGTTTACAATTCCAAGCATATAGTAGTGTAGTTGAAGTTAGTGAAAACTTAGCTAGTACAAAAAAATGCATTTATAATACGAGAAAGAACATTAGTAAGAAAAAATAAATAGTCAAATAGATATCGAGCAACTCCTATATGAAATAAATCGTTATCGATATCACACATGACATTGGAGAATACTAGAAAAGAAATATGTAATCGAAAGTTGTTAGAGATTGATTGTGTTAGTTGACATACTTTCAACGAATGAATATCTCAATAGTGAAGGCTTTTAAATATGCATTACCTAAATCCAAAAGTCAATTGTTGATGAGATTTGGCAACTAAACATCACTAATTGTCTTTTTAGTAGTAAATTGAGAAAAATGATTTTCCCAAGTGTTATGATGTACTTCCCCAAAATGGTTGTATCCTCTTAAGTGTTATGATGTACTTTCCCCAAATGGTCGATATCTAATGTTACTTTCTCTCTCACTGGCGTTTGTAGGAGAGGGATTATGTGTTCCCTCCATCTTTAATAACCTTCTCTTTGCTCCGAAAGAACCTTCATTCAATCGATTTGCTGACTTCATGAAACAACAGAAGAAAGATTGAATACCAAGGGCTTTTATATGAAATCTGATTCCCCTATTCATTTTCTTGGTTTTCGCTGAAATCATCAGCGCTGATGACATTTTCTTAATAGTGGTATATGGAGGGCCCTTAAGTGAGACACGGTCGTATATTGAGCAGTAAGTATGCCAAAAGACCTTGGAGTGCTACTGAAAAATTGAAACTCGCAACGGGATTTCTTGAAATTTTGTCATTTGAGAGATGAATGTGGATATTTCAACTCCGACGAACTGTGAACGTGCTACAAGCTGTCCTTAGCTGAATACAAGTCTTGTATGATTCGATGCTTGTGTCCTTGACGTGAGACATGTCTGCCACTAATGATGATAAGACTTTGGCCACATATATATATGGGTATGATTTTCAGCGAGGTTGAGGTTCTACACAGGTTTTAGGTATGTAGTGTGTTACACGTAAAGGTTTCGATATCGCAATCAATCCTATAAAACCACATTTGGGTTTAGCTGGAGCGTAGGTCAAAGTTAGAGATTTATGGAGGTTCAGTTCGGCATTTGGTAATGGTATTGATTATTGAGTAATACGGATAGACGACATTTGATGCTTTCATTGGGCTTCCGCCAAGGAGGACTTGAAATTTGATGCTTGGATAGTTAGTTACTCGTATAGCAAAACTAGGCACGACAAGCACTAGCTCCGAGCTAGCAATCCAATGACCAGATCATGTAACTAAAAGTCGAATCTGATGGCATGGAGCAGCTAACTTGCATCAAGGGCTAGCAGCTGCTACACACACCAACCAACAGTACCTGCATAGATCAAAGAATAAAAAGAAAGCAGTAGGATGAGGTTTAGAGGTGCAAAGTCTTGTCGTATCGTGTCATGTTGTGTCTGCCAATCCTTTAGATATATAATTTTATAAACAAGGGCATCCGGTTTGCTCTCAATTTGTCGTGTCCAGATAATAGATTCGTTCAGTAAAAGTGTGAGTGAGGGGTGATCCAAATCCAGTGGACTAGTTGCATTCTCTTGCAAATGTCATGCGAAAACGAGAACTCAAGTGCATTCATAAGACCGACCAAGGATCAACACAAAAAAAAATGCTTACCTTCGATTCATGAAGCAGATTGAGAACGGCTCAACGAATAATTACGGGAAACACTAATACAAAAACCGAATTACTTTTCCTACTTACGTTTTATTAGGTTTTCTTTTTCCTTGTTTTATCTATGTTACCTGTGAGAAGCATCAACTTGGTGCTTCGGCAAGGTCTCAACAATGCAAATCCATAGTGGGCCAAACGGGTTAGTTGGGTCCTCAGGTACCCGTGGCTCAAAAGAGATGGACAACACCACATGAAGCACAAAGGGAAGGTAATAGTTACTGGAATACGTAGGAAGCACCAAGTGGAAGCAAAGAAGCGAGTCCTTTCTAAGTAGAAGCGAGATTCCTTGCAACCATGTATATGCTCAAGACTCACGATAACCTTGAAAACAACCCCGCAAGATTGAGACGAACCGACAATACACAAATCGAAAGCTGGGTTCAGGACAACCTTGACGAAGCCTTTGGTCCATACTGGGGTGAGCGACCACGCAACTTGAGTGAACCTAGTTAGCCTCCCAAGACCCACTGTGGGTCCGATCACAAACTTGGTCAGGTAAGTCAATAATGAGTGCACTTGCAACTTCCAAGGAATGAGACTCAGCCTTGTACGAAAAACCGAAATTTATGAGCTCGTGAGAGAAAGAAGAAAAAAGTCAAAAGCAGGCGAACAAAAATTAAATTGCATTGATTAATTCTGGATTCAGAAAATTCTTCAATTATTGGTAAGACCACCTTCAGCAATTATGGCAAGCTAACGTTATGACCAAAATAGTAAGTAGCGTTTGGCAAATCATGCTGTAATCGTCATTAACTTCCACTAGGAAACGGAAAGCAGCCGCATCGGTGTGATCAGTGACGTGCTGATGATGTGAAAGAAAGAGTCGACGACCCCCCTTAAAGGCCACAACCGGAGAGACGCAGGCAGCACCAGGCGAAGGGGATGATGCGAGAGAGATGAATGAATGACGGAAGATGAACGGTGGATATCCGTGAACGCGATGGACATCCCACGGTGCATAATAGTGCACGCAGCAATAATGGAGAACCAGTTTCAAGGCCGGGGTCTGGCAGGGTGGGCCCGGCAAGACCAAGCCGGGCAGCTTCTTGAGTGCTGCCAGTCCGCCGGAGATGACCGTCGGCCGAACACCAACACAAAAATACATGGAGAGAGAAACAGATAATTTGAAGACACCAACTTCACCATATTTACTTAGACGCAGTGCAGTTTTTACAGTAGATCGAGCTCGTCGAGTCACTGGGGGAAAATTTTCCAGAGAATGGTTCTTCTCTTTCACACTGTATAATTAAGCATTTGTTGGTGTTTTGGGAGGATCTATAGTAAATTTGTTGTCACTTCCAAACAAAATAATAAAAAAGACAGCATTGTTATTTGGCTGCTGATCTAATCGCACCAAAGAAAAGAAAAAGAAAGAGTGACTTGCTCGTTTTTTATTCTTGAAGCTGTAGAAATAGAACGAACAAAAGTGGGCAAAAAGTACAGACACCGATCAGACTCATCATTTCACGGCTCAATCTTGTTTATCATCTCAGACAAAACCGTGATTTCTGTCAATCAAAAAGTCACGAATCGCATAGATTTTCAGCTTTCGTTTCAAATATCTCCTCCGTGACTTCATTCAGGTGAAAAGGATCTAGCTTTCCTGATACATAGCTTGAAGAATGCAATGAAAATCCAATGCAAGACATTTGTAAATTTGCGATAAGAAGGAGAAAAACAGTGAGAAGAAAGAGCAACTCAAAGATGCCTATTACAATACATCCAAAATCCAAATTATAAATTAAGAGCTCAATACGGCAACAAGCCAGCAAAAGAAAGATAGCGGACAAAGGAGACGAAGATTTAGAGGCCATGGATGAATTCAACCGGCTCAATGCTTCTACTCTCTTCCGAGCCATCAAAATGGCGACAATGAATATTATATATATATCAAATTTTCAGCATATCCATTTTCCTTTGTTGCCATGTTGAAGATGAATGTAAAAAAGAGGGCCCTAGTTGGGAAGCTCGGAAGAAGATTGCTTTGGGGACTGCAAGGGAAAGAGCGGAAGAAGCTCCGGTTTGGCGCCTCTTGGAGTGTTAAGTGGCGAAGGATGAAGGTAGAAGCCCTTCTCGGCGATCGCCTTCTCCTCTTCGGACGAGGCAGCGGCCGGCGATAGCGACTCGCTTCCAGAGCCAGAGCTAAACATACGGTGGAAGCAACCGGAATTTGGGCTGTAGAGCCCGTTCTCGAACGGGTCTAGAGGCGTGACCGGACTCGAAATCTGGGTCTCCGGTATGGTTCCGGCGGTCGGAAAAGAGAGGAGGAGATGTGATATTGGGGAGTGCGAGGACGGACGGAGAGATGTGAGGCCGAGTTTGATCTCGAGTTTACGCATGCTCCGCCTCCTTTCGTTGAGTTTGAAGGCCGACCTCCGGGGACCGACCGCGGCGAAGTTATTGGCCGTTCGGCTGGCGAACTTCGGCGGCATGGTAATGGGCATCTTCTCCGGCGAGTCTTCCGCGATGCCCGTTAGCTTCTGCACGAGCTCTTTGAAGGAACGCGGGTCAGCCTGTACGAACGTCGTAGGTGACGTCGCCGTCGATATGCTTATGTTTGTGGCCGTTGCGGCAGCGGTGCTGCTGCTGTTGATGGGCCTCTCCATCTGTCTATGTGTAGAGAGAGAGAGAGAGACGCTGGTGATGGTGGAAATGGATGGGAGAAGAAGTTGAAGAAAGAGTAGGATTGGAATTGATGAAACGCTGCGTCATCGTTTGAAATTTGCGATTCGAGTACTGGATCCGTGCATTATTTCGTAAGAGAGAGAGAGGGCTCAAACGTCCGGACAGAGAAGGGGCACGGCACAAAATAACTCATCTCATTAAATACATACTTCGTGTGATCCGAGATGCTACTGTCCCGGTCTTTTTCTCATCATACATCTCACTCCAATGAGAGAGAGATCCTATATGGCTTATCATGCGTTGGAGATGTAAAGGTTCAATATGCGTCATTGAAGAAGGTCAAGGGTTGGTTTTACCTTCGTTTTTTGTTATTATTTTATACGGCTCGTAAATGATTAAAAGCGTGCACTATATGTGCCATTTTGGCACGGTTGCGTAGGTTGCATGAGCTGATCCCTTGCTACTTCTTTTTTTGTTTGTGTTTGTATCAGGATGAAAAGAGTCGATAGGAATTTGGTTTTGGGAGGGTGTGAATTCATGATTGTCTCTGTGTGTGTGGATGGTGATGAAAAGAGTCAATAGGAGTTGGATTTTGCGAGGGTGTGAATTCCTGATTGGTGACACTGCCTTCTGTTTTTTTGGTGTGGACACATTTATGGGTGGTCTTTCGAATGTTTGAAAGCTCCAACACGTATACGCTATTCTTCGCTTTCAATGTTATTTGGTGTCCAAGCACAGCTGACCCGTTTGTTTGCCTTTTAAATTCGTCAGACACATACAAAGCGTCTCATGACCATGCAGGAATTCATGATAAGAGAGAGAAAGAGAGATTGATGGCTGTGAAGAGGTCCAACCTTTTAGTTACAATGAGAGGCGGCAGCCTCACACACATGCATGCACCCCTCCCCAGTGAATAGAACTCAAGAGCTGCGAGTGAACGTCAGAAAGCCCTATGAATAGAGAGGTCCAACGTTTTGAGCATCATCTTAGTGGCCACTACTTTAAAATGGTTCCGGATATTCTTAGATTGGTGGATAAGAGCATCGGTGGATGTGTGAACAGTTCACTGACACTATTCCCTGGATTCGTAAGTTCGGATTCAGATAGTAACTGTTTCTCACTCCGGGTCCATCCAATTTACATGAATTGATCTAGAACTAGGGTTTGGTAGGTCTTATCCATGAATTTTAAACCTCCAAGGAAAAAGTACTTGGTTAGAAGTGACAGAAACATCACGACAGTTGAGATGATGTGGGCCCCACCATTTTAATGCAAAACAATATGAATGAACGGGTCGTATATACGAAGGCTGTGGATTCCTTACTATGAAGGTTATTTATCAGCGTTTAATGACTTGACCCATCACCATGCACCATGACCCAATATTGTAGTGGATCTTTTGCACTGTGAATTGACCCCTTAAATAGACAAGCCCCATTTTGGCAAGACTTTTTTTGTCAATATTATGAGATTCTTAGAGCATCTCTTTGTATTCTTAATTAGGAAGTGTCACAAAGAAGACGTACCATTAAGTTAGGAAATTAGTTGAGGACACGACACTGGAGGTTACCGTCCAAAGTTGCTGCAATAGGATACGACTCGGGAACTCTACCAGGGCACGCCATTACAATCTGTCCTGAAAATGACGAATATATTTTTAAAGAACTATATTACCACGCCTGTCGCAATTGTTGAGACGCCCTGCATGGAACAGCTCGAGATGTAACTAAGGTACCGGACAAAAACTCATCAACGGTTGGCTCTCTACGTGAAGAAAACCGACCCAGCTGCAAAGCAGAGCATGGAAGAGAAGACCTGCATGCAGCGTAGGGCAGGATATATTTAAAGGTAAATCCAACCCACTTAACCCTATATATGTGCTTATCTGACAATAACTTATTATTTTTTATTTACTTTTCAAAGATTATTTACTTTTCATGTGTTGAATTAGAATAGAGCACATTATACTAGAATAGGTGCAAGGTGTAGGTTTTAATCCCAAGACCATAGGGTGGGGAGGGATGAGGCCTAGTAGGAGGTTTCTAGTGTGGATGAGATGGAAACCCACCCCAATGCCTTTTAACAGGCTGGGAGCACGAGGTGTGTGGTACACGTGAGGAGACGATCTCAATGCTGGGGAGGTTTAGCCAGTGTCTGAGGAGGTTACTTATTTAGCGTTTATGCTTTAGTCATTTAATAAACGGGTCATATGAGTGCCAAATGAGCTAGCTTCATTAGAGAGGTTTAGTGTATATACTGGTAAGACCGGCAGTGGGGAGGTTCACTAGGTAAGAGACTCTACGCAGGCATATTAGATTCAAGTTGGAGAGGTTTATCAGTAATCTCCAAGGAGGTTTCTGCGAAAGAGGTGCACCCCATCCGTTATCGACAGTTGGGTACTAGATCCGTTGGAGGGTGACGAGTTTGCATGCGTGTTTAGTTTACTATGAGCCGAGTCATGTTGAGGTCTTTAAGTGTCTCAGTTCTAATGTAAGGTAACTCTAGTATGATAACGAGGTTCATGTCTCATCCCATTAAATAGGATCCATGTAATCTGTCCCTTGGGCTATAAAAGGGAGTTGAGTAACATTACCTAGGGGTTCAGCCATTGAGAGTTGGAGAGAGGTGCTTAGTGAGAGGTAGGTGGAGTCTGGGACTCCTTAGCTGGTTGTGTGCTCCTTGCTTGCTTGTGGAGGGTAGAGTCGGTCGATCGTGGGCTAGGCCACCTGATAGTGCCGTAGAGTCATCACGTGGACTCCTCTCACGAGTTTGTATCCATCGGCTAACCATTGATTAATAAAAAAACCTCTTTGAGGCTTTTATATCTCGTGTTCATTATGACATACTTGAAATACATGAGTACGTTTCTACGTTGTTGACAATCGCTACATAGCATATCTTGGTGTCTAGCCAAAGGGCTACTTATGCTCTAACGCTAGTCACCAGAACTCATTGGGTGACCAACGTGATACCAAAGTATAAAGCCCACGATCAGTAGCTTTTGGTGCGGCTCTTGGTGGTGGGAAACCAATAGGAGGCGGCTGATAGAAATTCTCCACGGAATTGGGCATTTGGTTGCTGCTACTTCATGGAATGATTTGCGGCTTCCTATCAAGATTGGGCATTCTCCACAGAATTGGGCAAATATGATGTATGAGTTTAAGCTTCCCCTTTATTGTTAAAAATCGCTACACAGCATATCTAGTTTTCTAGAGAAGGGCTAGTTACGCGCCAACGCAGGTCGCTAGAACTCGTAGGGTGACAAACGTGATACCATGGCATAAAGCCCACGATTCATTGTTGCGACTTCATGGATCAATTTGCTGCTACAAAAATTCTCCACGAAATTGAGCATTTGGTTCGCCAGCGTACAATAACTACAATGAACAATGTGCCGAATTTTATGCCAGAAGAGGCGTGCATTTCAAAGGCTCTCCTCAAACCCAAGTTGAAAATTCTCTTTCTGTGGTAGAAGCAAGAAAGGTTGGATGGTTAAGATCCACTGCAGCCTTTCCAGTGACTAAATTGTCACTCATACTCGTACCTGAGATGTCAAATGAATGCCTTTACATAGCACATGCCAAATTTTGCCAAAACAAGAATAGATGACTTGGAAAGTTCACCTTTCCGAGAGGCTTTCATGATGTAAACTGTTACATCCTTTTAGACCAGTGTCCTTCACTTGAAACCAGTAAAAAGAATTATATTGCTGAAACCAAAACTAAGCCTTTTCCCACGCTGAGTGGGTTGGCTACATTGAGTCGCCGATGAGCTCCATCTTGTGTCAAACTATGATCTAGAACATGGCATGTTAAAGACAGCAAAAAATGCTAGTAAATCATCTTGCACAATAACCAAAATGTAAGAGAGTACAAATAGAATGGGCAAGTTGCACGGAAACCTTTATTGAAGTACTTCACATTAAAGAAAGGGTAATCATATCTTAATGACTTATAAAACAATTGACAATCACATTCATGTGAGATTAATATCTATTTGGAGAAGTCCACATACTGATCTTGAACATCTCCTCACTCTCAGATCTAAGCCAGAAAAGAATAGGATGACAGCCTTCCATAAGGTTTAAGGGATCACGTACTCATGGAACACTGAATGGATAAAAAATCAGCAGTATAAACCTTCCAAAATAAGCAAATAAACGAATCAAGATCAGATACAACCATGCCTAAAATCAGGAAGTGTTTCTGAGGATACTGATTTAGTACCGAAATAATCAATAGAGACAAATCACTGACGCTCAAAGATGTGAAACAACTTTCATACTCCTAACTGAAACAGTTGCTCTAGCCGCAATCGCAGGACGCCATGGATCCATCTTCGGCATCAAACATTCCATCCCATGCCTGAACAAATTTCATCGATCCTAAAGACCAATCAGCAAGAACAGGAACAGTTCAATCCCTTGATTATGTAAGCAAACTAAGAATTCAAATCTATGAGGAAAAGCAAACATATTTGACATACTACAACATCCTTCAAATTTTAGGGACAGTTATGAAAATGTGTTGTCTTGATGCAAACATGTGCTTCAGCGAATTCAAGAAAACATTACCTTCCACAGCAGTTATCGGTTGAATGGTACTTCTCCATGACAATCATGTCAATTGGAGACCAGAAAACGTGAACCTAACATTCTTCTCCAGGTCTCGATTCCCAATTTGGATTCTACAACAGATTCTTGTAAAGCATGATGCCCCATAAAATGGCGATATGAGATCTCATAATCACAACCTGTTCAGGATTAATCTACCAATAGTACTTAGAACTTAGAAGTACCATCTAAGGCCCATTCTTTAAAACAAAATTAGCAAAATACCAACAAAGTTTCCCTTGCTCATAATTGTTGCCAAGTGAAAAAAATCCATCACAAAAGTCTGGCTTAATTTTAGCTGGTCGTGTGTATCTCCCCTGCTTTTGTGTGCTCCCTTTGACACCATGAATAAGCAGCTTCAGCCTATGTAAGAAATGCATCACGACATTAATTTTTTCACCTAGTACCCCCTCCTTACAGCATGTGATGGTTTCCCCAATTGAACATTGCCAAAGTTGCCATCCCCTAAAACCTGTCAGCTGCAATGTCCAAAAGACCTTGAGCTTTTTCACCTGTTCCGACATCCTTCAGAGACTTGAAACAAAGTTTCATCTCCAGTTCATGTAGATCTAAATAGGCATCAGAAAAAATACCTAATTGGTTCTTAAACATCCGACTGAAGTGAAGAATCCAAGTAGCAACATGCCTATTCTCCAAACCCTTTACCGAGTTTTTCCTCACAGAATGATAACTTTGAATAGATGCAAAGCTCTGTATCTGGTCCATTTTTAGTTGATATTGCCTCATATCTGACTAGAGTTACATGCAACCCAAGTGATCCCTGAGGATCAACAACTCGTCTGCCCAACAAAACTCCTCTGGATGGTTTATTATAATAAGGTCACACCATCTCAGTCTTCATATTCAATGAGACCTTTCAAGCAAGATGGACTTATATGTCTCCCAATTACTTAATGCTCCAGTGACATCAAAGCTTTGCCCAGCTATTATAAAAATGAGAAATTAATTTCACTGATTTTCACAGCTTCATCCCCTAGAAGTCTCCTCCAAAACGGGTTTATCCTCAGGCTGTTCTCCAAAATGGGTTTATCTTGGGCCTTATTTCTCTTATTTTTCTTTGTTTCCCCTCTTCCTACGCTTATTTAGGACTGAAACAAATTGTTCTAATATTTTGAGGCACAAAAGAATTATTATCATCTTTGGAAAGGATTTGTTCGCCAGTGATCTTTTTAACCCTTTTTCTGATTGTTTTTCTCCTCAAAGTATTATGAGCAGTTATATTAGGTGCTCTCCACATTGAGAACTTTGGATACATCTACCAAGGTTGAATCAAGCAGGTCCAAAGCCTCATAGCATCTTGCACTCTTTAGCAGCCTTTTCTATACTTTGAAGGAACTTGAAGTGCTAAATTACACTCTTTGGATTCACAAGACCAAGCAAGCATTACCGGAGCAATAAAGCCACCAGAGACAGTAACTTCAACGCTTCAATTGTTATCTACTGCCAATTTGCAAATGCTTCAAGCAGGATGCCTACTTTGAAGACAAGGAGATGAAAATTAACTATATGCGTGGCCGTCGTAACTCCCAAATTAAGCATGTAAGGCAGCAAAATACAAATACGCACAAGGACTCCATCACCGCCAGAAAACTACTTCAATAAAAGGTCAACCACCTATTTTGTTTTGTTCTTTTTCCTACATGTAGAGCAAGATAGAATACCAACACAATTCACCGGGACTATTTAACTGAAAGTGTCCAGAACAGTTCAAATCTTTCTTGAAAATGTCAATTTGGACATGTAAATGGACAAACTATTGATGAGCATTTATAAATATTGTTTTTTCCTCCAAATATGTAAGAAGATAGCTGTAATGTAGAGCGCTCCTTCATGTGATAACAAATCCTTGCACCAAATATTTAAAGAAAAATAGTTACTTAAATAGGCGAATCACAACTCCGCCCATGTAAGGGATCACCCTTGCATTGCCGGTCCCAAGCCTGGATAAAGGAGGAGGGTTGTGTTAGGCTTCCGACAGCCAGCGTAAAACTTTGTCAGATTTTTATAACATGGATTACAAAAATTATGAGCATTGCTTTGGGGCGTCCCCGCCTAGCGACGTGCTGCAGAGCCCGAATGCAGTAAGAAGTAAGCAAGGGCCACTACATTTTCGCCCGAATGTAGTGAATCAATTGAAGAGAGGGTTCCCACATCATGGTCGGGTGTGGGTAAAGAAGTTAGTCCCACTACATTGTCGCCCGAATGTAGTAAAAAAAATTTAGAGAGGGTCTCCGCATTTTGATTATGGACGGATGCGGGGGGTAAGGAAGCTAGTCCTAGATAATAAGATTCGTATTGGTTCTTGGAATATCAGAACATTATCCGGTAAGCTAATGGAGGTGGTAGATACTATGATTCGAAGAAAGATTCATATTCTATGTCTACAAGAGACAAAATATGTTGGAGAAAAAGCAAAGGAGATAGAGGATATAGGTTTTAAATTATGGTACTCAAGTAAAGAAAAGGCTCGAAACGGAGTTGGTATTATCATAAATAAAGATTTAAAGGATAGTGTAGTAGACATACAACGATATGGTGACCGAATCATGACATTGAAATTAGTGTTAGGTGCAGAGTCTTGAATATAGTTTGTGCTTACGCACCCCAAGTAGGACTAGAAGATAGTATAAAGACAGTTTTTTGGGAAGAGTTAGATAAGGTGTTTCAAAAGATTCCACAAAGGGAGATGATTTGTTTAGGAGGAGATTTAAATGGACATGTTGGTAAAGAGGGATTAGGATATCAAGGGATTCATGGAAACTTTGGTTTTGGGGATATAAATGAGGAAGGTAGAGAGATTTTAAATTTTGCTATGGCATTTGATCTCTTTATAGTCAATATAATCTTCAAAAAATGAGATGAACATTTAATTACTTATAAGAGTGACTTATCACAAACACAAATTGATTACTTTATTTGTAGAAAAAAAGATAGAGCATGTTATAAAGATTGTAAGGTAATTCCAGGAGAAAGCTTAACCACCCAACATTGACTTTTAGTTATGGATTTACAAATAAAAAAATGGACAAAAAAGAAAAGAGTGCATCGAGATATTCAGACTAAATGGTGGAACCTCAAAAGCGAGAAAGAAGATATGTTTAAACAGAAAGTCCTTCAAGGAGATGTTTGGAATTATGTTGGCACACCCTGTGATATGTGGAACAATATGGCTATACATATTAGGAAAGTGGCGAAAGATGTATTAGGGATATCTAAGGGAGGTGTACCGGCACAAAAAGAAGCTTGGTGGTGGAGTGAAGTAGTACAAAATAAAATCAAGGCAAAGAGGGCATGTTACAAATTACATTATGCTAAGAAAACTAGTGAAACTTTAGAAGCTTATAAGAAAGCAAAGAAGGAAGCAAAAAAGGCCGTTAGTGACGCAAAAGCTAAGATTTGGGAGGACTTATATAAAAAACTCAACTCAAAAGAGGGTGAAAGAGATATTTTTAGGATAGCTAGGGCTAGAGATAAGAAACTAAAGATCTTAATTATGTTAGATGCATAAAAGACGAGGTTGAAAAAATTCTAGTGGCAAATGATGATATAAGAAATAGATGGAAAAACTATTTTTATAATCTTTTTAATGAAAATAAAGATGTTAGTATTAATTTAGGAGATTTAGCCAAGTCATATAAACCACAATTTCTATCGACGTATTCAAAAGAATGAAGTCAAAGAGGCTCCTAAACATATGAAGGGTGGTAAATCGATAGGACCAGATAATATTCCTATAGAAGTTTGGAAAATACTAGGAGAAATAGGAATCACTTGGCTCACAAGACTATTTAATGAAATATGGAAAAACCAAAAGATGCTCGAGGAATGGAGAGCAAGTACACTTATACCCATATATAAGAACAAGGGAGACATTCAAAATTGTGCGAATTATCGAGGTATCAAGTTAGTGAGTCATACTATGAAATTATGGGAAAGAATTATCGAATGTAGGTTAAGACAAGTATCAAGTACAACAGAGAACCAATTTGGATTCATGCCAGGCAGATCTACTATTGAAGCGATTCACCTTTTGAGACGTCTTATGGAATATTTTAGAGCAAAAATGAAAGACCTTCACATTATATTTATTGATCTAGAAAAAACTTATGATAGGGTACCGAGGAGGTTCTTTGGAGAACTTTGGAAAAAAGAGGTATCCCATTGACATATATTAACCTTATAAGAGACATGTATGATGGTGCAAAAACATGTGTGAGGGCTCATGAAGGAACGACAGATTTCTTTGAAGTTAATATTGGGTTAACTTTAAGTCCATACTTATTTATAATGGTGATGGATGAGTTAACAAAACATATTCAAGATGAAGTACCTTGGTGTATGTTATTTGTAGATGACATTGTATTAGTGGAGGAGTCTAAGGAAAAAGTTAATAGAAAATTGGAACTATGGAGAGAAACATTAGAAAGCAAAGGTCTCCACTTAGTAGAACAAAGACAGAATATATGGAATGTAAGTTTGATCATTTGGTTACTTCAGAGGACATAGAAATTAAAATTGGCACACATTGCATTCCCCAAAAGGAAAGTTTTAAATACCTAGGGTCAATTTTTCAGAGTGATGGAAGAATTGATGGAGATGTTACACATAGAATTTATGCTGGTTGGTTAAAATGGAGAGGAGCATCAGGTATTCTTTGTGATAAGAAGATAGCATTAAAATTAAAAGGTAAATATTATAGAGCAGCAATTAGGCCTGCCATGTTTTATGGTTCTGAGTGTTGGGCAGTTAATCATCAACATGTACAAAAGACGTCTGTGACAGAAATGAAGATGTTGAGATGGATGAGTGGTCATACAAGAAAAGACCGTATACATAATGAGGTTATTAGAAACAAATTAGGAGTGGCACAAATAGAGGATAAAATGAGAGAACATTGTTTAAGATGGTTTGGACATATAGAAAGAAGATCAAAAGAAGAACCTATAAGAAGGTTAGAAAAACTAAATTTGGAAAGTATTAAAAGAAGTAGAGGACGACCACAAAAGTGTTGGAAAGAAACAATAAAGAATGATCTAGCTTATTGGGAGTTAACTGCTAACATGGCACACAATAGGGATCTGTGGAAACAAAGAATCCATGTAGCCGACCCCGTCTAGTATGGGAAAAGGCTTAGTTGTTGTTGTTGTTGTTGTTGTAAATAGGCGAATCACACAAAGGACAACAACCTCAAATGGAGGGGGACATATCCACTACCACCAATAATAAGACCTATGACACCATATCATCGAAGATTTTGCCAAAACGCTCGAGAAAAATGAATAACTGAATGGACTAATCCAAACAAATGCTGAGTATCACAATCAAAAGAAAAGAAACATAACAAATAAGTGATGTTCAAAATATGGTTCTTGACGATAAATGCCATTCTAGAAAGAATGTGTACATCTAATATTTTACCTCCATGTCTCCTCCAAGGCCTCAAGGAAGCATGAAAGCTGGCACTTCAAAAGGAAGGAATAAAAATTTCACCTCGGAAATATAACTCTCTATTCTCTGATAACCCTGAAATATGAGCTGAACAATTAAGTTTACGATAAATCTACAAGCCTGCCCATGGCTTGTGGGTGATTCAAACAGGAAAAGGTTCAAAAGAAAACAAAAAACTTATCAGAGCATTCGAAGGAATGTGATTCATCAATAGCTTCATGTCACCGTCTTAGAACTTTCAAAACACTCTAGACGGCTGCTCATGTTTTCTTTGTGAAGGGTGACTTGATTCATCTATTTTTCATGATGAAATATTATGACATTTTTCTAATAACTGAAGGGACCTCTTCATTCTTTGTGCACTATTCTTTTTCTGGTAGGGGTCTGCCTAACAACAGCTTGCATATCCAAAAAAAACTCGATATTAGGAAAAACCTTGTGTATCAATCCTAGAGAAAAATCCATCTTGCAAATTTACATATAAGTATTGATAGGACTTGTATATGGTAGGAAGAACACCTTGCAGAATTCTCTGCATTGAAAATTGTGCAGCATAATCCTCTTCCTTAGATCCCACTAAAGACATTCACATTCCTCAGTTGCCTCATCCAAAAACAAGTGTCTGCCACATAATGGCCAGCACAAATGATCTTTGAGATAATGAAATTACATTGGATGTCTTCCATTTTTGGTATTAAACCCCAACCATTTTGCAGCTTTAAAGCCAACATGTGTCAGATACTGCCATTACCATGTAGAGACTGCCTTTTATCGTGTGTGCGAGACAGAGAGGGAGGGAGTTATATAAGTAGAATGCATGAGAAAGCAGATTGTTGCAACAAGCTCCTATAGACCTAATGTCCAAGATAGTCATGGAAAAAAATTAAAGCAATGCATCTGTATGGTATTACATGTTGTAACTAAATAGTACTGCTTACAAGTGGCAATAATATGAAGTTCAAGATTCCCATGTAGTGGGCGGCTTCATTGAGGACGAACCATGATGAAATTCATTTGCTTTCTGTCTCTCAGCAGCCTGCACAACAAAAGACACAAGAAAAGTAAGTCGAAGAAAATGATACAATACAACTAACTCAGTGTCTATAACCTGTGGTACAAGAGATTAGAAAATAAAATTAGACGCTAGTTGGTCAGCAGATGCTTAGGTGTCTATGCAAGACTAATATTTGAATTATATATGTGATGAAGAAAGCTGCATAAGCTTTCTACAATATAGCATAATAAGGAAAATAAAGGTTCGCACTCATCAATCAAAACTAAGATTATCCAGTTATTAAAGGTGACAAATTGACGAGAAGGAAACTAAACCGTTGGAAACTGAAAGACAGTCAGGATCACATTAAAAAAGAAAACAAAAAACAAAAAATTGTAAACCAGGCGTTTGAAGACAAGGAACTCAATAATTTATACATCAAAAGTGTCAAAAGCTAGTGGGAACATGCTTTCCTTTGATGAAAATGCTACCCAAATATCCAAAACCACTGAAACTTACTCAAAGTTTACAAAGCTCTCCCTACCACGGCTCAGACAGTGGAGCAGAGGAAAGCAGAGGGCATTAAAAACTTATTCCCAGAAAACTGAGAAACATAATGCATTCCGCATGATATGCCCCTCGTTGTACACTATTCTACAATACAGGCAAGCCCCTCTTGCAATAACCTTCAGTATCATATCTAGTTTGCATTCAATAAGATGTGCATTCTTGCCTAAATAATACGTAACACTGGTTACCCGCACATGCAATGCACACAACTTCCATTAGGAGTTGAAGAACATAAAATACCAGAACCACGGAAACCAGGGTTGACAAAGCAAAATAAATAAACATTCAGAGTTTGAACCTTCTTAAGCTTCGCTAGAATGATATCTTCATAAACGTGGAGGTTGGAAAGGTCTGGAGGATTATTAGCCTCACCTTGCTTTTTATTAAGAGGGTTTGACGAAGCAGTTGAAATCTGAAAACAGCAACTGGTTAGTAGAAGAAGCTCAAATATGAACACAGATAAAGCGCAAACTAAACCAAGCCTTTCCCGCACTAAATTAGGGCCCACTATGTGGACTTTAGACGCCATTGAGCTCAGCCTTGTGTCATTTTAGCATTAGAAAGAAGAAAAGTCATGTTTTCTTCTTTCTTCCGAAACTTTAGTCACCATTCAACATAAATAAATAATATATTTCAAACAATCAAAAAAGGGAGAAGTCCAAAAGAATGTTACCGGTTTCTTTTCGTTCATGGCCCTCATTCGGGCTAGTTCTCGTTCAATTTTCTTCTTAGCCCTCTCTATTTCCTCCTTTTGCTTGTTAGTTTGTGTCTTAAACGTGGCCGCACGCTCTTCTTCTGCAAGCCGATCCATCATCTTCCGGCGTTTAGCTGAAACCTGGTTCGCCTTCTCCAACCGCTGATACTTCAGCCTTATGAGATCATCATGGGCTTTACGAGCAGATTCATCCATGAGTACCTCATAAGAAGTCTTAATTGCTTGAAATAATGATGCTGCTTTGGGGTCATTAGGCCTCTTATCTGGGTGGTATTCTAATGCTTTTCGTTTATACGCCTCACGAATATCTTTTGATGATAGATCCGTTCCCTTGATGCCGCAGGGAAGACCCAACGCCGAGTAGTGATCTTTTTGAGCCATCAACGAAAATTCTAACCTGCGAAGTCTCAGAAAGTTGAGATGCCATAACCTGATTTCCAAAAGCAAATGCTGAAGAAAGTAGAAGAAGTCGTAGAAAGATAAATCACGATCAACCTTTCCATATGACGAGATCAAAGGCAAGAACGCGGCTAAAACACTGCATAACTTTCTTAGATCACCGGAACTAATTTGCCCTAAATACATATCCGAGAACGCGATGAAAAAGTATAAGCTAACCCTAACTCACCTGCCGGAAAAGAATAAAAAAACGGTAGAATCTCCGGAGAGAAGGGAACCTGATCCTATATATCAAAACTGAGAGAGAGAGAGAGAGAGATTTAGGGTTATGCGCGCCAAATATCGGGAGAAGAAGAAGAATCACACGCTTACCACCGGCGTCAGCTCGATGCTCCGCGCACTTGATCTTACTCAGTCTCAGATGCGACTAAAGTTGCCGCCTTGCCGGAGAGAACGGAAGTCACCTCCGGGGGCGGGGAGAGCGGTCGAGAGCGACGGAAAACTCTACAGAGTGACGCACGTTTTAAACTTCAGAATTGCACCTTAGGAGTTGTTAATAATAAAAAAACACGTAAACTTGTGTACATTACCAGAACATGAGATGGAATCACTGAAATTCCGAAAACACCTAATAAACTCTTGCGTATGTTGAAACTGGATAGAGATGTCCAAATGGGCCGGGCCTAGGTGTCGGTCAGACTCAGCCCTGAAAAAAAAATGCGATGACTGAACAGAGGTTTCTTGCCATATTTGAGGCAGAGTCGAATGATCCATAAATGAGTATCAAATACCTTCATACCTCGCAATGAGCCTCCAGGTATCCTGATATGCGTATTTGGTCGATTGATGCATTTTGTTACAACATCAAACATCAGATTCAACAAATAAGCACTAATCTCACCAAACACAAGGGAAATTGTAGGAGGAAGAAGAGCAGTTGAGGTATTTTGCATGACTACAACAAAGAGCAACGATCCAAATGTAAAGCATGAGTGCATAACTGCAACAGGAAGATGGAAACAATAGCAGGAAAGGAAAGGAAGGATTGCTGGAAAAGAGGAATTGAAGAAGAAGAAGAACGGCCTGCAACAGAAACCACGAGAGGAAGAAAAAAAAAATAGGGTTTAATTTGGTTTTAACCGAATTATGTTCACCCCTATATACATATACGAGTCATATATACTATATATACGAACCAATTGGAGGCGGGTCCGATTATAAATACAAAACCGTTCCGAAATTAATTAATTTTCTTGTTTGAAAAACAAGAACTGGTTCTAATGGAATTTGAACCCGTTGAAGTAAGAAGGGTTATACCATTGGGCTATACCAGTTCTTGTAATTGGAAGCTATCATAAATTGCATATATAACAAACATATATAGGTTTGAAAGCACAAAATGTGAGGCATGAGTTGAACCTCCAACTTATTTCAACCAAGACAACAATTTACTATTAAGCCAACAACCAACTTTGTGCATATAAATGTTAAAAATATTATATATATTTAATAAACAACGGTTTGAAACCATTGGTTCTAATTCTGGAGCTCTTTTTGAAATACGTGAACCGCTATCAAACAAGGAGGTCTCCAGTTCCCATTCCAAATAAACCACGTCTATATATATACACACACATGTAATAAGAAACTATATATGTGCATGTAATAGAAAAAACTACACATATGTAGTATATATATACATGTAATATAGAAACTATAGATATCTATATCTATACTTATACATATGTAGGCAGGGCCAGAATTTAGAGGCTCATATGAAATATGGGCGATCTAACTCAGTATAGAGAGTTGATTTGACCATAAGAATTAAAATGTGTATAGTCAATCAAGTTTACAAGATCAGAGAGGTGTATCAATAAAACCATGCAAATTGGTCCAGTTATTTTTCAAAAAAATTGGTTGTTTACATGGAAAACATCTTGACGTTATCATTGATGAATAAGCATATGTGAAAAATACATATTAACCAATGAGCTCAACTTAAAAGAAAAGATCACAAGGTTCATTCTCATCCATCAAGGCATTTGCAACGTGCATGCTTGGAAAAAGTTTGTATGGAAGATACAAAGGCATCAAAAATTTTGGAAGTAAGCAATAAATCATGACGTTGTTTTCTTGAGTTAGATGCTAATTTGGCATGGCAACAAAGAGTCCACATAGCCCAACACACTTAGTATGAACAAGGGCTTGGTTTTGGCTTTGCTTTGGGATCATCTGTCAACTGCATTATTATAGGTAGACTGATCCACTTTGTTAACATTAGATATAAGAGCACCCACTACCTATTCCTTTATAATCAGGTGTACTTTATGTGAAATGGCCATTGCTACCATGGATGTCTTAATCTTTCTTTTTCTCATATATATATATGCATGCCTCTCTCTCTGTATGTGTATTAGATTTTTTCTTCAGAAAAGTATGTTATATAGTTAGAGATAAGGTATCCACAAATTAGATTTTTTGAACATGTTCGACTCACCTAATGATGATTAGAGACATATAATTGCTTGTTTTCAGGCATACCCATTCAGGAAAATATCTGAATATTCCCAATCCATTGAGACATTTTTCCTTTTATGGAGGATGACTATGTTAGAATCAAAACTAAGAAGCCAAAGGTTGCTACTCAAAAGAATGTTCAGCAATTGAATTTGCTTTTTAGTGTAGGTTGTCTATTTCCCCTTTGGTTTTCATAAATTTGTCTATATACTTTTAGGTTTCATTTTACAGTTTGTTAATTCATGAGACTTAGATGGTGAAATCTCAACCTGCTCCACCCCTAGATGGAACAGACTTTCAGGGTTGGCCGGATGTAATGCTGGATAAGTCGAAGTGAGTTTTATGGTGAGTCCACCTGGGCTGTCTATATTAGATGATTCTTTTAATAAAAAAATTCTTCAAAAACCTTTATTGTCATCCCAGATGCGAATCCATTTCAGGTGTTCTTTTTGTCATGTTGAAAATTACTTGATTGGAGAAATTCTCAAAAGGAACTGACAAGATAAGAGTAAGTAACCCTTGGCCAGGGATGTTCAACTGGGTGCAAAGGGTAGATATAAAGCAAGATACCCTTTATTCTTATTCAGGCATAGAATGCTCGTCTTTCTTGTATGAAATGGCTGAGTGCAAACGTTCCCTTTGATTTATGGGTGTCCATGCACCCTTTGATAAAAGCCTCACACTTACAAAAGTGCAAAAAGTTCAGACTGAATAAATGAGGTCCACGTATCGACAGGAGTATGCTCATCCTTGTGGGCTTGTCTAGTAGTGCATTTGTTGGCTCTGTTCGTGGATCTGCACAAGGCAGATTGGTTGATGCTGCAAACATGCCAGCAAATTGACTCGTGAACCAATATGAGCCTAAAGCTTGGCTTACATAGAGCCTCATGTATCTCGATATGCATGGCACTTTACATATATCTTAAAAAGCCATGTGTTTGATAGACCAAATTGTTACTTCTATAGATATATAGAATTGAAAAGTTAAGTTTTCAACTAATCGAAATGAAGTTCAACTTTTTCAAATATAAATCATGTGTCGGGTCTCATTACCACCTGGGTCAAGCCTATCTCGATTAGGATTTCTTACCGATCTCTTGATAAGTCATATCTTCTAGAAGCTCATAAGATCGAGGATAAATGCAGCCTAACGTAGACCAACCTTTTGAAGGCTTGCATGAGAGAGAGATCTTGCCATTTCCTTTTCTGAAGGCTCTAGTGGAGGAGTTTCAAGGTGCTGCAACTTGCAACTGTCAGTATATACATACATACATACATATATATATATATATATATACATACATACATATATATATATATACATACATATATATATATATATACATACATATATATATATATATATACATACATATATATATATATACATACATATATATATATATACATACATATATATATATATACATACATATATATATATACATACATATATATATATATATATATATATATATATATATATATATCTACACACTCCATTTTGCCATCACGTCTCTTTTGAATGGGAGATGCCTCAAAAGGGAGATGTGGTCAAGAGTATATATATATATATATATATATATATATATATATATATATATATATATATATATATATCTACACACTCCATTTTGCCATCACGTCTCTTTTGAATGGGAGATGCCTCAAAAGGGAGATGTGGTCAAGAGGAGATGCAACATAGACAGTTGAGGTGCTACCTTATCTAAATAAATATGTATGTATATATCCGTTGGTTTTATCTTTGTTATGCCACCCCAACTGAGGCAGAGTTGGTTGTGTACGGGTGGGTCTGATGGAGATTGCGAAGCAGGTTCAACTTCTTAGTTACACATTTTGAAAAAGAACCCCCTTTGCTGAACCGTGAATCAGTAGCATAAGATTGTCTTAATAAGCACTTGCTCTAGACGAGCTATAGCTCACCTCACCTGGCTAGATCATCAACTGACAAATTGAAGGTCATGAGTTCGATACCTGGGCCGTGCATCTGGCTTTGGCCTCCCTACTATACCCAAAACGAACAGCAATAGATGGAGACATTTCATTTGTTTGCAGTAAGAAAGAGGGTGTGCGGCAGACGTTCATCTGTAAGAAATAGAAAAATAAAGATATATGGTTAGCAGCAGTATCAGCAAATCTCTATGATAATAATATTCATTGAACAGAGAAAGTAGAAGATTGATCCCTGGCCGCATCTTCATTCGGTCTTCCTTTACTTGCTGTTTGACAATAGAACTCCTGTGACCACCTACTGTGTCTCATTATCAAAGAAAATTCCAAAATCCACAACTTTGTATGGTAGCCCACCAGCAACGCTCATTCAAAACAATAAGGAATAATAAATTTCATATTTTTTGACACTTCGTCCTCTTTTTACCCTCTATGTATAGATATACATATATAAGATATACAAATGTGTGTTAGAAAGAGAGAGGAATGCACTCATTTTCACCTAAATTAACGTGAAATAAATATATGGTTGGTGGGTGGCGTATGATACAGCCAATTTGGTGATTGATACTCGCGTGGCTTAATATTCTTTATGGTGGTCTGCTCACGGGCAATCATCCAAAAGACAACCCACGAAAGTCTCGTACATGTTGATGCCAATCCAAAACTCATGCATGTGAATCCCAACAATAATTGTGCCTCCACATCTATCTCGGAGGCAGCCTCTCCTCCTTGTTACCATCCACAATTCCAACATCAACACGAATCCACTTCTCTCTCTCTGCCATATCAACCTCAACTCATTTCTTCTTCTTCTTCTTCTTCTTTCTCTCACTCAGTACTTTCACAAACAATGGCATATTCTAATATTGTTTTGCATATTTTTTTGACCATCATTGTCTCATTTTTCCTAGTATACCCAGCTACATGCAGTATTCCATCAACCAGGAGACACAGAATCCAGTTGAACCAATTGTTGGGTCATGATCCTGAGCAAGCATCAACAGTGTTGAAACCTAGTAAGATTTCCCTCTTTGCTGTTCCACTCACTTGTAGCTGGATTTTGGCTTTAGTTAATTTAGCACATTTACGTCTCTTTACTTATGATGTATTTTAGTGCCATGAACCGTTTCCCGTAGTTAATGAGCCCTATTTTCCTGTTGTCAATGGACTTCCTTGCTGGTCAAGATTATCTGAGCTGCAGTATGTCTCTAACCCCTGTATTTGGTCATATAATTCATTTCGACGAACTCCAAATTCGAGATTAGTTTTGACGAATGAAAGCCAGGGTAGTGAAGTTTTTCTTATTCAGGGTCCCAAAGGTTATTTCCTTGACACCGATAAGGCCCATCTTTTTAAAATGTTCTGACCAGGAGTGAAGAGAGAGAAAGAGAAGGTGCAGCTGCTGTTCAACTGAAAAAGCTGAGGAATTCAAAGCAAAGAGGCCCAAAGAGAGAGCTGAAATCAGATGCAGATAGAGTTCTCTTCCTACAAAGCATATTGAGGAGGGACAATCAATTCTCTGTGTTAAGTGATGCAACACAAGGTACTCGAATTCCTCTGACATCAGGGAGAAAGCTGGACAAACTCAATTATGTGGTGAGGATTGGAATCGGAAGCCAGGAAATGACTGTGCTTGTTGACACCGGGAGTGATCTCACCTGGGCCCAATGCTCACCTTGTACAAACTGCTACCAACAACAAGACTCACTCTACAACTCTTCCCTTTCTTCCTCCTACACCCCACTTGCTTGCAATTCCTCCGCTTGCAGATCCCTTGAGATGTCCGCTGGTTGCACTGCTGCTGACGCTTGTGCCTATGATGTCAGTTACGGAGATGGGTCATATACTCGTGGGGATCTAAGTCGTGACAAGCTCATCTTTGGCACAGATACCATGGATGATTTTCTCTTCGGATGCGGGCGCATTAACAGAGGACTTTTCGGGGGAGCAGCTGGACTGTTAGGCCTTGGGAGATCCAACCCATCTTTGATCTCTCAGTCCTTCGCTAAGTACAGCGGTGTCTTCTCCTATTGCTTGCCTTCCTCTCATGAAAATTCAGGCTCTTTAGTTCTAGGGGATCCTTCCTCTGCATTTGCTTACAACACAACTCCATTTGTTTATACCTCCATGGTTCAGCATCCCCAAGTTCCTACATTCTATTTTCTTTCTTTAACCGGCATTAGCATCGGCGGGGTTTATGTAAATGCTTCTTCCCCAACGACCGGATCATCAAATAATGGCAGGACTTTGATCGATTCAGGTACCGTCATAACCAGACTAGGTCCTTCTTTGTACAAGGCGGTGAAGGATGAGTACATCAAGCAAGCAACTGCCTTCCCTTCGGGGCCTAGCTATTCCATATTGGATACATGTTTCAACTTGAGTGAGCTCACTGAAGTGAGCATTCCAACTATTCAGTTCCATTTTGGCGATGGTGATGGTGTTGCTGCGGATAGCGTTCAGGTAAATGTCGATGCGTCTGGAATAATGTATGTCGTGAAAAGGGATACTTCACAAGTATGCTTGGCCCTGGCGAGCTTACGTTCCGAGTACGACTGCAATTTTTGGAAATTATCAACAGCAGAACCTGAGGATAGTCTATGATTCAAAGGAGTCGAAGGTGGGATTTGCAGCAGAGATCTGTAGGTAGACAAAAGTTAAAAACCTTTGACTTCTAGCTTATCATGTTCTTGAGGGTGTCTCTTCCTTTACTCTTATCTGTTGATTGTGGGTTTGGTCTACTCAAATGTAAAAAGCGGTTTGAGGGTAATTAATTCCCTCTTAGTGCGTTGTTTCGTGTGGAGACTTCTGATAAAAGTACATATTTGCTAGTATGGCATGATATCAATGTGGCGAAACTGGAATTATCTGCACAAAGAGAAGGCTAGGGGGTCAACTCACAAGTTGGTCATGAGTTCAATACCCGATGCGTGCATCAACTGCACCCAAAAGGGAAAGTGGAATGATATATTATTATGTATACATCAAGACACAACTGTAGTAAGTTTGAGATCGGAGCATTTACAGCATGATTGACAAATCAATATGTTCATGTCATCGATGCTTTATTTTAGATTAGATGAGTTTTTACTGCAGTTTGTCCATTCAGAAAAGACAATCTCGATGTGTATCTCAACCAACACACGGGTGATGTCACCTTCTTGTAGAGATGCTTCCGTAGTTATTATAGCTACACTGTCTAGATTCCAACTCACATTGGTTACTTGGGGTATCCACAGTTTCTCTCACACGCATAAACATCATTGGGAAGAATAAACTGATTGAGCAAGTCAGGAACCAAAGTAGGTCTCACTACTAACTTGTCAGTGCAGATGGGAGAGAGCCCACAATGGCCCCCCGATCTTCACATACCGGGGCCTGATCATCTGCTTATTGGTTTTACTTTGTCATTTAAAAGAACAATCGTAGAATTCATGAGAACATGGATCCGTCCTGCAGAAAATGTGGGAACTGCTTTCATGGGATTGTCCAATACTGGAATGCCTTTCACTTCAATAGAGTCCAGCTACCTACTCAGAGGTGCACATTGTTGTATAACTATTATTCGATATTTCATAAGTTAATTCACAAATAAAGGAGTTGTCAATGTTCATACATGAGATGAAGAGGTGGTTGAAATAAATAGCTAATTTTGAGTCGGAAAAGGGACAAGTATGGTTCTACTCACTCGCATTCACTGATACCAGGTTTCTCAAGCTATGAAAAAATTAACGTGAATTACTCTCTAACACCTCAAGTCCTCGCAACCGTCTCGGTTTGCCTTCGCAATAGGGATCATGAAGCTGGAGTGGGTACGATCTCCATTTTTGTAGGTCATGCCCTACCAGTTCATACATCCATGAAGTTAGAATCCTTGTGGAAGGGAAGACATGGGTTCTAACGGTGTAAATATTAAAAATATACATTATTATAAGTATAATTCGTAATATACAAACAATTTTTTGTGCTTGTGTCCTGATAGCTTCGAAACCGACCAATTTTTGTCAGGTTGAGTAAAACTCGATTGGAGGTGCCTAACCCGGACCCGCCCACTGGGTTTTCGGGTCAGGTCCAATGAATTATATAAAGCTGGTTGGGTTGGAACCATGCTAGTTCCCGTGCTACACTGCCAGAAAACACAAAAAGACACAAAAAGAGCACCTCCCTATCACACTCGCTCACCAATCCCCACACAAGCTGAAGATGCTGAAGTATTGAACAACTTACGCATCATAGATCAACCATCTCTATACCATCTGAACACTTCGAGTAATCAAAACACGATCTGGTAATCATTTTCACGAAAATAAACCTCAACTTAGGCTGTAAATGTATCACCACCAATGGATTAATAAGCTTATTAAGCTAGATATGGACATTCTCACACTATCTCTTTTAAATGTTGCAGAATACCTAAACGCTGGATTTAGGTAGTAAGTTGCAGCATGAATTAACTGATGCAACTTTTTGTTCAATCTATTGTTAATATCCTTCACACGATATATAATTACTCTTTCTTTCATTAGAATTGTTCTTCATAACTTCTTTAGTTCTATCCATGGCTTCATAAAGATAGCCCATAAATGACTTTTCCTTGTTATCCGTCAATCTCAAAACTTTAACCAAATGAATACAATCTTTAAAAATCTAATATAGGAATTCCAAAATGTATTCTTTAAGACCGTTTTTGAAATCTCATTAAGTTTTTTGTTTCTTTTATTTTGAGGTTGCTGCAACTCATCTTAAATAAAATTCTCTTCATGGATTGCTTTTGTTTAACAATCTTCTATAATGATAAACAATTTATTGCAAACCGAGTAGTTTGTAGATATATCATGAATTTATAACTACTCATCTAAAACCGAGTATTATGTTTGATGAGGGAGCTTACACTGTCAATATATCTCCTCATCATACATAATACAAACGCATGGTTATAAATAAATTTAGTGATATTATAAAAGTATTTAATTGTTGTCTTTACTTCATCCATTTCTCCAATAACTTAAAGGATGAGATCTATACAATGAGATGTACATGGTGTCCAATGAAAAGTATCATAGCTCTCAACTAACTCTGTTGTAACTATTTTATAGTTGACTATATTATTTGTAATTAATTGGACTATATTTTCATGCCTAACCTCCAATATCACCTTATCAAATTCTTGTTTTAAAACCTTTTCTGTATGATACTCCTTTGACGTCAAGTGATCTAAAAAACAAAAGTCCATTAAGATAATAGATAAAAAAATTTAATAAAGTTCTTCCTCGCTTATTTGTCCATCTATCTACCATGATATTGTATCTTGTCTCCTTTCATGACTCTCTCAAAATCGAACAATACTCTTGTACTTCAAGAATGGTCTTATCCAATAATTTCTCTCTCAACTTATTATAAGAAGACATTGTATACCCTATACCAATGCTAACAATTGCCTAAAATGAAAAGAATTTGCTACATTAAATGGAATACATGCATAATAAAATCATCTATGTATTGTAAGGTCTGCTTTTTCATACAATTGCTTTGAAGTTATAGCAATATGAATTGTAAGTTAGCACTAGATATAGTACTAGAAGGAAAAAATGACTGCATTCTAAAATGAGATTTTCCTCTATCCCTTCCTCTTCTACCACTTGCAACCTCTTCAATAACCCTCTTTGCTTTAGTTGGTCAAGAACTACCACTACCAACCTTTATCCTACTATTAGAAGGGATGCTATCATCATAATTAGGTCTAACATCTTCTTCCTCAAACATTCTTGTATCTTCTTTTTCTTGTTTCTTCTTAACCATACTCTTAATCATGTGTATACTCTTAATCATGTGTATAAAATTATATTCTATTTTCAATATGCTTTCCTCAATTAAACTATCCACTACCATGCTGGATCATCAGACCGAGTTTGAGACTGCATAGCACCCTTTCTTGCCATCTTAATTTACTACCTTATTAAATCTTAATAAACCTAAAAGTAAAAGTACTTCATAAATTACCAAATACTTCATAAATCTCCAATGTCCACTTCATAAATCATGAAAACACTCAAAAAGTATCTCCAACCATAGATTGTCACAAATACAACAAAAAGATATCCACTCATTTCATATATTATGATTAAAAAAAACTCAACTAGATAGAAAATAAACATAGAAAAAAACCTATACCACAAGACAATCACTAGATTGTCATTGTTGTTGCTATCAGAATGATCGTACCGTTGAAGATGCTTTTCCCTACTTGAAAATTGCCGATGGAGTGTTTGTAGTTGCTGAAGCTTTCAAATAGAAGCCAAAAACCAAAAAAAACGTGGGATTTTGTTATGGTGAGGGTGTGGGGGGTTTTATATCTTAAAGGGTGATACATGCTTGTATCATGTGATACGGTTTGTATTGCACGATACAAGTCAATACTCTGTGTTATGCGATACAATCCAGCATATCATATTGTGTTTTCTCATCATACGAAATCACAATACGATACACCCCATATTGTATGATACTGGGTGATACACATAACACTACTACTAGGGATTGGTTTGTGGGAGGTGCGGCTTTTCCAATGTTAGTTTCTTTTTTTTTAATATGGGAAAGTCAAAGTACTATATTATGCTTGAAAAGTATTTTTGGTTCTTCATTTATTCTACATTTTAAGCCTTCATGCTTCTGGTTTCCTATAAATCTTTCTTAGAGTCACTCGTTTAGGGTACTTATGAAACTCATGCATAACCATATTTTGTTGAATTTCATTTGTATTTAATGCAGTGTGTCAAGATATGAGGGTGACCTAGTGGCAAAATGCTACTTTGGGAACCACAAGCTTGTGTGGGAGGTTTTTGATGGTGATCTGAAGAGCGAAATTGAGATCCAATGGCTAGATGTCACCACTTTCAAAGCCACCATTCCAAACAATTACTTAACACTTTTGATTTAGTGGTATCCAATTGACATACATAAATCTTATAAGAGACATGTACAATGATGCAAAAACATGTGTGAGGACTTAAGAAGGAATTATAGATTCTTTTGAAATTAATATTGGGTTATATTAGGATCAACTTTAAGTCCATATTTATTTATATTGGTTGTTGATGAGTTAACAAAACAAATTCAAGATGAAGTACCTTTGTATATGTTATTTGCAGATAACATTATGTTAGTGGATAAGTCTAAGGGAAAAGTTAATAGAAAATTGGAACTATGGAGAGAAACATTAGAAAGTAAAGGCTTTCGACTTAGTAGAAAAAAGAGTGAATATATGAAATATAAATTTGATCATTTGGGTACTTCAGATAAAATAGAAATTAAGATTGACACACATTGCATCCCTCACACGTAAAGTTTTAAATACCTAGGGTCAATTTTTCAAGGTAATAGAAAATTGATGAAGATGTTATCCGTAGAAGTTGAAAGGTAGAGGGGCATCATATTCAAAAGACAAGCAAGAGGCAATCACTTCCTACGAAATTCTTGACACCATTTTCAAAGGACTGCTTTAAGGCCATTGATGAACCTCAAAGCTTAATTAATTTTGCTTCGATGAGATTTTGGTATAAGAGCATGATGCAAGACATATCATAATATCTAAAAATTCATGTAGCCCATCCCATAAAGTGTGGGTTAAGACTTGGTTTTGGTTTCCTTTGAGGAACACAACTTTACAATGTGACTCAATAATTCATATATACAGTACCATTTAGTGTGAGAAAAAAAACTTTGTTTTAGTACAAAGACCAATACTTCACTTGGATAGGTGGCCGGTTCACAAGTTAAAGGTCATGAGTTCAATACAAGGGGTGCGCATTGGTTTAAACCTCCCCATTGTAACAAGAAAAAAATATACTTTTTGTTAGTTTACTTTTAGAAGCACAACTAAAGAAAACAACTTACATATACAATGCAACAAGTATTCAAAGTAAGGTCCAAAAGGGAATATAAAGCTCTTCATCGCTAGCTTGGGGACAAAGGAAGGTGTAAGCATGCCTGGATCAGAGCTAATATTGTATATAGGCAATTTAAAACAGCAGGGAGTGGCCATGGATGACCCTTTCCAAGTGAATATTCATTTCTACGACGGGTGCTAATTCCACAAAAACTATCTCAAGGTGGGTGTGTACTCATAATTCTCCAAAAATCGGGGGGTAAATTAAGTTTTTCATCTTGCCTTTCCCTACTGGGGTGCTTACTCTTCTTTAGGCCAAAGGTGATAAAGCTTGTTGCCCCCACTTTAACATAAAACTACTCTGTGTGTGTGTTACCTTTCTGGTCCAGTGTTGGTTGAGGAATATGGTTGAGCTTCCTCACTTGTTACTACAAAAAGGAGATAGCTGGAAAGAAAGGAAATTGGAGAGCAAAATGGTGGGCTCAGAGAGGAGCAAGGAAGCAGTTGGGATGATGGCACTCCATGAAGCTCTCAGAAATGTCTGCATGAATTCAGACTGGACTTACTCAGTGTTCTGGACAATTCGACCTCGATTGTAATCTCTCTCTCTCTCTCTCTCAAAACATGGTTCCTTTGTTGTGTTGGTTGTTTGTGATGGCGTAGGAGGTCCAGAGGTGGAAATGGATGTAAAGTTGGAGATGACAATGGTAGCTTGTAAGTCATTTCACATATAAATTTTCTTCCTTTTCATAGAAAGTCAACCATAGTGTGCGAGAATGCTTGGTTTTGGTTTTCATTAGAAAGAACTAAGGTAGAGAGTCCTATCTCCACCTTTTATTCTGTCGAACATAAGTCTCAGCACCTCGAGTGTAGCTTCCCTGAGTTAAAAATTAAAATAAACAAAAAGAGGGGAATAAAAATTGTTTGTTTTAATTTTAATGTTGGTATGAAAAGGCAGGATCCTTGTGATTGAATTGGTTGCAAGATGCTGATGTGGGAGGATGGGTTCTGTAGACCAAGAGTAGCAGGGTGTCTGGAAGATCTTGATGGGGAGGATCCCATTTGAAAAGCCTTTAGCAAGATGTCCATTTAGTTGTACAATTATGGAGAAGGGTGGGTAGTAGGTAGGTGTTAAAGGAAGCAAGGAAAATCTTTCATTTAAATTCCATTTCCCCCCCGTAGATATGAAAATTTTATTCCAAGCCTATGTAGAGACTTAAAATAAACTTCTCCAATCTACTTTGCTTGCGTGAGCGTGCCAGCTAGTTTTCAAAACTAACAAAAGTTTAAAAGCTGACTTTAGGTGATTATGGCTAAGCGAGATCTTTTCACTTTAGGCCTTCTTGAACCGATGCTCAAGGGTCGGCCTAAGCGCTTTGAGGATTTTGTGCGTGTAGGTGAGATTCCAAATTCACGTTGAAAGATGGTTGTGATAAAAACAAACTCGTGCACTTTGGTTAAGAGGGTGAAAATCTTCAAGTTCTGAAAAACAAAAACTGGTTCTATTTTTAGAACTTATTCTCAAATTTTTTTTGGAGACCTAAAAATCTCTAAGATTCCTAAAAAATTTATGGAATATAGCATGGAATGTGAAATTCTAACCCTATTTTCATTTTGAATTTTGGGTTGTAGATTTACAAAATTAAATAGGGAACACCCCTCTACTCAGCAATTTCAGGATATTCTGTTATAGAAATATAGAGGCCCAAAGAAACCTCTGTATCTCGGTATACATAACTCTAAATTCTATGATTTTAGTCTTGTCGAAAAGCTATGGATATCAGCTTTTCGATGAGACTAATTTTATCAAATGTGGTTCAATACAGACAGAGATATGAGACTTTTACCCATCTCTTATTGCACGAAAATAAATAGATTGTGTAGAAACTAAATTTGAATTTGTCCGATCCTTTCCAGTTTTATTCACGTAGCTACACGACCTAAAATTTTTGAAACTTTTATTTGTAATGTGCTTGTATGTGTAGATTCAGTGTCTTAAATTACAAAGCATTCAGATTAACGATCTAGAAATGAAAATTGCAGCAATGAACGTATGCCAGATGGAGGAAAGCATGGTTTGAGTTTTAAAACATATGTGCATGCATCCATCCGAATTTAAAGTCAATCCACAAACAACATTAAGCACATAACTGAAGGAAAATGAATGTAAATACATATTAGCTTAAGCATAGAGGGGATTAGGAGATATAGAAGGTATATATAATATGAAGAGGTAGAAAAGACTTGAAATCAAACAAGTAGAATGCGTAAATATAAAGGAATTAAATGGGCATCATTAGTACTCTATTACATCATTGGGGGAGACCAAAACTCCATTAATACAACCCCTTTTTGAATTGAATAAGAAGAAGGAGAGATTAGATCAGCAAAGGAGAAGAATCACACTTACAATAGCCTCCAAGGATCGATGGCTCAAGGAGGGGTCAGATTCCCCTTTTGCTCTTCTTCTCTCACTCTCTCTTTCTTTCTCTCTTTTTCTCCTCTCTCTCTTTTTACATCACTCCCTCAATCTCTTGGGCTCTCTACACATCCTCCCCTCTTGCTTGTGTATCCCTTCAATGCTAGAAATGAGCCACCTAAGGTACTTTTTTATAGGCTTTTTGGTGGGTCTTGGATTGAACTTGAATGGGACTTTGGAACCCAAGTCTTGACCCAACTCTTGGCTGGCCACATGGGGTGTGTGGGGCTGGGGAGTGGTCCCCCTTGAGCCCGTATAGGCTGGTTTTAGACCTTGGCGCAACCCATGTGATGGTGCACCCGATCCATCCTTGGTCGAGCCATGTGTGCCTTGGCTAGAACAACCGGCTAGGATTTGACTTGCCTAGGTGTGATCCATGCTATGAATTATCCCACCACCTTGCTTGACTTGGCCATTCGAACTTGAAGCTGAGCTCTAATCCTTTATTTGAATCCTTGATCCATAACTTGGTTCACAAATCCTAAAGAACTCAGCCCCAAGAATATCAGAAAAAGTGTTGTTCTCCATATATACTCCTTTAGGTCCATCGCTCTCTTTTTGCTTTTTTATATATGCCGGGTAGCTCTAGAATTGATCCACCAACCGTCATCAGGCGGTCCATGTAAAAGCACTTAGAAATGACATAGATTATGTACTGCTTATCCATTGCACCGTATCATTGGTTGTTACCTCCATTGGTCTTATTGTTGCGATAGTCTCTTTTATAATGCACCATCTTGCCATAGTTGAAGCACTTTACTCGAGAAGCGGATTCTTATGATTTTTTAAAATTTTGATGGCTCTACTTTTTATTTTTACCAAATTTCTTATTTGGTTTTCTTTTCTCCTTATTTTTCCTAGAGCTAGACTCTAAATCATCTTAAGCAACTAACAATTTTTCTCTTTTATTCTTATTCATATGTTCTTGTTTGATTCCTAGTTTCAATGGGAGTTTAGAAATGGTAAAATCAGGTCAAAGTCCTAGGGTTGTGGCTATCATGTTCAATTCAGAACGGGAGACTGTTTAGGATCATGGATATTTGTATCGGTTTAGGAATGACTGATTTAACTACAGTAAAATCTCTAGTCATTACCAGTATTTGGTTAACATGCTCAACTATGTTGTCACCTACTTTTATTTTATAAGAATAATACTTTTGAAGGAGTAGTTGTACATATAGTTTCACTATAGTATCATATTTAGTAGTCAAGAAATTGAATAATTCTTTTCCAGTTTCAAATTCCTCAAAAACCCTAATCAAGTCATCTTCCATATATGTCAATATTATGGTTCTAACTATTGTGTCATCCTTTAGAAATGTCTTATATCTTCCCCTTTTCTTATCTGCTGTAACTCATGTAAGAGGTAAAATTGTTTCCTTAAGTACATAATCAACTCCTAAAGTTAAGGTTAATGATATCCTTCTTTTCAAAGTTTGGAAATTTATGTAATTTAACTTTTCGGTCTCTCCCAATTCATACACACAAATTCTTCAAGTTATTTTTTTTTTTTAAAACTTTTGGCAGAGACAATAAGTAACTCTGCTCATGTAAGGGATCACCCTTGCATTGCCGGTCCCAAGTCCGGATAAAGGAGGAGGGTTGTGTTAGGCTTTCAACAGCCAGCGTAAAACTTCATCAGATTTTTATAACATGGATTACAAAAATTATAAGCATTGCTTTGGGGCGTCCCTGCCTAGCGACGTGCTGTAGAGCTCGAATACAGTAATAAGTAAGCAAGGACCACTACATTTTCACCCAAATGTAGTTAATCAAATGTAGAGACGGATTGCACATCATGGATGAGTGTGGGTAAAGAAGTTACTCTTGCTATATTGTCACTCGAATGTAGTGAATAATTTTCAAAGAGGGTCTCCACATTTTGATTATGGACAGATGCGAATTATCGAGGTATCAAGTTAATGAGCTATACTATAAAATTATGGAAAAGAATTATCGAACGTAGGTTAAGACAAGTATCAAGTACAATAAAGAACCAATTTGGATTCATGCTAGGCAGATCTACTGTTGAAGCGATTCACCTTTTGAGACGTCTTATGAAATATTTTAGAGCACAAAAAAAAGACCTTCACATGATATTTATTGATCGAGAAAAAGCTTATAATAGGGTACCGAGGGAGGTTCTTTGGAGAACTTTATAAAAAAGAGGTATATCATTGACATACATTAACCTTATAAGAGACATGTATGATGGTGCTGGCTCAACCGTCGCCTTGATCCTCGCTTCCATATTGATTCGTTCCAATCCTTGATTTGATCTGGGCTTCATCCCTTCAACTTTGACTTTGAAAATATTTAACTTTGAAATCTTTATTTTAAAGATTTTGTGAAATTCCCAATTTAAAGCGGGGTTTTTAAAACAAGTTGTTTTTCAAAATTGAGAGTATGCTTGTTTTCAAAATTTTATTTAGGGTGTTTACAGATGCCCCTCTCTGGCATTAATCCAAATTTATTTAGATAATGACAAAGAAGAAAATACCTTTTGTTATTTTACTTCCCAAATTGACTTGAGAATATAAACTTTCATTCATTTCATATTATCCTTTTCTTGGATTATGGAGGAGGGGATTTTAGCTAAAGGAGACTTGAATTACACTAAATACTAGTCCTAAACATGATCATGCATAGCTGACCTTTCAATGGATTTATGCATGAAGTGTGATGTGATGTTTAGAGACTTATCTATGAGATGTATGAGCTTGAGGAGAAGCCTATGAAGGCTGGTTGCCCCAGTAAGACAACCCCACATTATATGTTTTGATATTTTAGGTTTTCAAAATTCTTTTCAAAGGAAATTCCTTTTAGTTTCTATCAAAAGGATTTCTAATTTTTTCATATTTCTCCTCATTTGGGTTTCAATACCCCCACTCCTTTAGCAGAGGTTTTGTAAGAAATTTTGAAAGACATTTCAAAATTCCATTTCCTACATAACAAAGTCTAATTCTCAAACAAAATGAAATCCAAATAAGTAAATTCTATTCCTACTTTAGGATTTTCATGGATAAATCTTTCTCTAATGGGATAAGTTGTAGGGATTCGAAAAAGAGTTACCATAGTCCCTTCTGAAGCGTCTCGTTGTTTAAGGCAAAGAGATGGAAAATTGCTCTTTCTGAGTGTTCACTTTTTCTTTTCTTTTTTTTTTAAAGGAGAAGACCTCTTGTTCTTTTCAAGGAGTTTTTGTATTCTCTCTTCTTTTTTTTCTTTCAAAGAGAAAACCTCTTTTTGGAGGCATTTTTGTATTTCTCTTTTCTTTTTCTTTCAAAGGGAAGAACTCTTTTTGGAGGAGTTTTTGTATTCTCTTTTTCTCTTTGGATTTTTGCTAATTTTCTTTTTTTTGGGGAGAAGTAAAATGGGGGGAATACTTATCCCTTTGGATACTCGATCTAGCCAATAAGATCCCATTTCCTAATAGCATCTACCATGCTATTTTAAACTAGGCTTCATTTTGTAAGCAAAAGATTTTTGAAATGTTACCAAATGATTTTGAAAACTCTACTTTTCATAAAGCTTCGATTCCCTCATTTAGGGCCCTACGATCCATCTTGATCCTTCTTTCAAGAAGTTCAAAGGCGACCCATTTAAAATCTTTTCGAAAGAATTTAACATAGACCTTATACATAATATTTTTTCAAGTATTGGGCATTTATAGGGTCTACTAAATTTTTACCCTCAACATCAATCAACCAATATGTATTGTTTGTGGTCATTCCCCTCACAACATAGGGACCATCCCACTTGGGCCGCCACTTTCCAAGTGGATGTGGGCCACGATGGTGGATGATTTTCAATACAAGGCCTCTCACTTTGAAGTGGCGAGCCTTCATATGGTTTTCATAATCTCGGGCTATTCTTTGCCGGTATGCATATGCATGATCCATGACAAGGAGCCTGTTTTCATCTAATAGGTCAAGCTCAGCCATCCTAGATTGATGTAGAGTCTCTATGGGTAGATCGAGTGTAAGTGATGTATGAAATGAATGCAATTTGGTATGAATGGGGAGTATGGCATTTGTACCATAGACCAACTCGAATGGGGTGGCATTTGTAGGTGTTTGGATGGAAGTCCTATAAGCCCATAAGGCTTCATCAAGCTTCTCATGCCATGTCCTACTATTCTCTAAAGTTTTCTCAATGATGCTTATGAGAGTTTTGTTCGTGGCTTCGGCTTGGCCGTTGCCTTGAGAGTAGTAGCGCGATGAGAAGTATTGAGTTATGCCATAGGTATTACACAACTTTTCCATCTTCTCATTCTTGAAAGGTGTGCTATTATCCGATACTAGGTCCCTTGGAACTCCAAATCAAGCCAATTTATTTTTCCTAATGAATGCCACTACATGTTGTCCTTGGACATTAGCCAAAGAGGTAGCTTCAACCCATTTAGAAAAATATTCAGTGGCTCCTAAGATGAACCTATGTCCATTTGATGCAATTGGAGAGATTGGTCCTATGATGTCAAATGCCCACATGGTGAAGGGCCATGGGCTCATAATGGAATGCAAGGTGGACGATGGGATATGAATGGCATGTCCATGCGCTTGACATTGATGACATTTCCTAACATGATCATGACAATCTTGCTTGAGGGTGGACCAAAAATAACCGGCCCTAAGTATTTTCATGGCCATCATATTTGCATTGACATGGCCTCCACATTCTCCATCAAGGAACTCATGCATTATAGTCCTAGCCTCATCAAGGTCTACACATCTTAACAAGATGCCGGTAAAACTCTTTTTGTAAAGAACCCCTCCCAAAATCACATATCGGGTTGAAATTTTTCGAATAAAAGCTTTGTCTTTAAAAGAAGCAAATTCGGGAAATCCTCCATTTTCTAAAAAGTTTTTAATGTCTTGAAACCATGGTTTTTTCAATGGAATTTTGGTCATTTTGGCAAATCTCCAAATCGTGGGTGGATGGAGTGGGTGAGTGCAAGATCTCTAAGGAACGAGTTCCCATGGTGGGGTCAACTCTTATAGATGACCCTAATGATGAGAGGGCATCTGCTATGGTGTTGTCCTCTCTTCCTATGTGGGTGAGGGTGCATGTCTTGAAAGAATCGACCAATTGGGTGGCCAATTCATGGTATGGAATAAGTTTTTCATTTTTGACTTGCCAAATTTTTGAAACATGGTTTATAACAAGCATAGAATCTCCAAAGACTTCAATTCATGATGTCCCTAGGTTATTCAAAATTTTTATGCCTTGTATGAGTGCTTCATATTCAGCCACATTATTTGAGCATGGAAAATCTAGTCGAATTGCAATTGGGATTTCTCTTTTCTGAGAAGATATAAGGATGATTCCCACACCTGCCCCTTGTTGATTATTTGCCCCATCAAAGTACATCTTCCATACTCGATCTTCATTAAAACAATTTGATAAAACATGGTTTTGAAATTCATTTGCAAAGATGCCTTCATCGGGCATTTCATCAAGTATGTGATATGTATCCTCAAGAGACAATTCGGTCACATGATCGGCTAGGGCTTGTCCCTTAATGGAGCTTTGATGATGAAATTTGAGATCATACTTCATTAAGAGGAGCTGCCATTTACCTAGCGTACCCGTTAGGATAGGTTTTTCAAATAAGTTCTTGATTGGATCAAGTTTAGACACTATCCAAATTTCATGATCTAGGAAATAATGTCTAAACTTTTGTCAAGCCTACACCAAGGCCAAGCACGTTTTCTCCATGGCTTGATAATTTCTTTCATATGCCAATAGAGTTTTCGAAATGTAGTAAATAACATACTCCTTAAGATTATCATCCTCATATTGAGCAAGTAAAGCACCCAATGCATTCGCATGAATGGAAATGTAAAGCAATAAAGGTTTTCCTTGCTTTGGAGGTTTTAAAATCGGAGGATTTTCCAAATAAGTTTTCAATCTTTCAAAAGCATTTTGGTAATCGGCATCCCACTCAAATTTAACCCCTTTTCTCAAAAGCCTATTGAAAGGTTCACATCTTGTTGCTAGGTTGGAGATAAATCTCCTAATTGCTTCGAGCCGACCTTGGAGGCTTCGGATTTGGGTCAAGTTGGAGGGTGGAGGCATGTCTATGATGACTCGGCACTTAGATGGGTCTACCTCTACATACCCCTTTGGCTTATCATGAATCCTAAGAGTTTTATCGATTCTACTCTAAAAACACATTTTTGAGGGTTTAACTTCACTTTATAAAGCCTAAGTCTTTCGAAAACTTTTTGCAAAGATTCTATGTGTATGCATTGGTTTTTTTATTTTACCAAAAGATCATCCACATATACTTCCAAGAGCTCATAGATTTGATCATGGAAAATAGTAGTCATGGCTCTTTGGTATGTGGCACCGGCATTTTTCAAACCAAAAGGCATAACCGTGTAACAATATGTGCCCCAAGGTGTAGTAAATGCAGTTTTTGCCTAATTTTTGGTGCTAACTTGATTTGGTTGTAAACCGAATAACCATCCATGAAAGAAAACATTTCATGATTTGAAGTGCTATCCACTATCAAATCAATGTTTGGAAGAGGAAAATTATCTTTTGGAGTGGCTTTGTTGAAATTTATAAAATCAATGCAAATTCAAATTTTCCCATTGGATTTTCGAACCACTACAATATTTTAAAGCCATTTGGAATAAGGAATGGGTTTTATAAATCCGGCTTTCAAAAGAGCTTCTAAACCCTCTTTAACTTGAGAGTGAACATCGGGATGAATTTTTCTAAGTTTTTGTTTCACGGGTTTCACATTGGGTTCTAAGGGTAGATGATGTTCCACGATCTTAGGGTCTAAACCCAACATATCTTTATAGGTTCATACAAATACATCTACATAGGATTTCAAGAATCCAATGAATGATGCTCTTTCATGCTCATGCAAAAAAGCACCTATTTTGACACACTTTGGGTTAGACTCACTCCCTAGATTGATCTCTAGAAAATCACCTCCTACGAAATTTGAAGGTTTTTCCAAGTCAAGGACTATATGAAATTTGGGAAGCTCGAAGGTTTGATCTTCCTCATGGATGAGGGGATCTTCCTCCTTGCTTTGATCACTCTCAAGTGCTTTAATTTCTAGGAAAGTATCATGCAAGAAAGTGGGGTTGTGCATAATGGACTTGGACGATTTTGGTTTTGGAATATACATAGTTTTTGAAAAGCTCAAAAATGGGATTTGTACATGGCCAAGATTTTTGGAGTTTTCAATTTTTTTGATTTTTTTGTCCTTTTCTAAACAAAAACTAGAAGGATGAATGTAAAAGACTTTCTTTTTGAGATTTTGAGATTTTTCAATTTTTTTGGCTTTTTCCAAACAAATGTAAGGAGAATGCACACAAACAACTTTCTTTTTGGAATTTTTAGGTTTTCCAAATGTTTTTGGATTTTGAAAGTTTTCTAAATTTTTTTGGTTTTTTAAAATATATACTTTTTTTGGATTTTTTTTAAAAGTGGGGTCTTCCATACAACCTACAAAGAAAACACCATGAATTAGACTCTAAACAAGAGGTCTAAGCCATAAGTTTCTGTGTTAGTGGGTTCTAGGGCACCCTTGACCTAATTAGTCTTAGGTGGTGGCTCAAGGGATATAGATGGGGTGTATCCCAATCATTGTCGATCTGGGTTAGGCAAGGGTATGATGGGTTCTAACCTACCTTGGCTTTGGGCTCCTAGATCTTGATACAGTGTATATCCCATGTTCAACATCATATTTCAAGGCTTCTTGGGTTTGAAAAATGTTTTGTAAAGAGGGTGGCCTTGGAATAAGGTGTTGTCTACATCATGGTTATACACATGAGTGGATTTGAGTAGGAGTTGGCTTGGGATTTCTTAGAAGATAGACGACTCTAGGGGAGGACGACTCCACACGTTTGGGGGTTTCTAGGAGATGGATAACTCCATGGGGAGGGTCTCCTAGGGGGTGGTCGACTTGAGGTGGGTGAGGCATTTTCATAACCTCCTCACTTGATGGATGACTTGATAGACAAGGAAAGTTTCGAATTGCCTTAAGGTGAGGGTGGTCTTCTCTAAGGTCTACCACCACTTGGTTATCCCATGAGAGTTTTAAACACTTGTGAAAGATTGAAGGAACGACTCGAAGCCTATGAATCCAAGGCCTTTCTTGCACCAAGTTATAATGGGGGTTTATGTCTAAGACATGAAACAACCCCATGTGTTGGATGTTTTCTACCTCCATGGGCAACTCGATGGCTCCTAATGGATGGGATGAATTGCCATCATATCTAATGATAATAATGGGGCTCGGTTCTAGCCTAGACAAAGAAACTCCTATTTGGAAGGCTACATGAAGAGGAAGAATTTTTAGACCTCTTCTCCCATCGATGAAGCACTTGTTTAGAGTGTGGTGATTCAATACCACCTCTATATGCAAGGCTTGGTTATGGGCTATATTTGGTCTCTCTAATTCATCCTCCATAAACAAGATAGGGGCCTTGGTAAAGATTGGAGAGACCAAGAAGGATAAGGACTCGGGAGTTATGAATGGATTAACCTTGGCGTTTTCTAGGATTGCCTTTAAGACTTGTCTATGTTTAGGTGAGGTTTGTATTAACTCTAAGATAGACATGTTTATGAGAAGTTTTGAAAGATGCAATTCCAAATTGTATGGGGTTAATACAATACCTTTACCTTTGTCCATGCTATGAGATGCATTAGGGATGCAAGCTTTTGAAGGGCTGGGCAAAACGACTGCTTCCTTGCTATCATTTTTGGCTAAGTGTGGGGGTTGATAGATCCTTCCAGACCTAGTCTCCTCACCTACTACATCTTCCCTAAGGCTCGTTCCTATCTTAGCTCTAATTGGATGCCTCGAAGCACCACGAATTTCTATTAAGGCTCTAGCCGGGGGCGGGAATCTAAGCGCTCCCCGGATCACTACTTGCTTGGCTTTTTTTATTACGATGGAGAGTGGTATGTGGCAAGTAGTGTGAACCGTATGCAATGCATGATCAATCCCATGAGTTTTGAGTAGAAGAAGACATACCTCTTTTTCTTTCCCGCTTGTGCTTGCGTGGTTGAGAAAATACTCTTTTAAGATTGCTTGGGAGGGCTCCGATTCTTTCGAGACATGGAGCTTTCCTTGCTTTATCAAGTCCTCGATTTTATGTTGAAGGACAAAAAATTTGTTTGTATCATGGCCCTTGAGTCTATGATACTTACAAAAATCGTTTAAAAACTTTTTCTTAGGAGGTGCCCCTTCGGGAATCTGGGAGATGGATCAAACCCTGGGTTAAGAGAATGTCTAGGACTTCCGTGGGTGGTTGTCCTATTTGGGTAAACCCTCTTTTCACAATTTTTTTGAGTTTTTCTAACATGCTTTTGTTCAGAGGTTCGTGAGGGTCCGGTCGAGCTCTTATCTACTCGGACACTTACAACTTTTTGGGGTTTTGCCCCACTCTTAGGTGCGTGTGGCTCATATGCCTCTTGCTTTTCAAACTGGGATTTTTGAAAACTTCTCACCTTCCAAAAATCCTTATATACTCCTTTTTTCTAATTCACCTCGAAGAGCGAGGCTTTATTTATCAAATTTTGAAAGTTTGAGATTTAATGGAGTGAGAGGAGGGCTTTTAAATTAGTTTTGAAATTTTCAAGGATGAGTATTACGGCACATCCTTTGGATATGGGCTCTTTTACTTGGCTCAAAAGTGACCTCCATTTAACGATGAATACATGTGCATCTTTATTAGGAGCTTGTTTGGTGTCTCTTAAGGTATTCAAAGTGTGTGTAACCTCAACATTATGCGAAAATCTTTGTATGAAACAATTCGCCAAGTCTTCAAAGTTGGTGAATTGGCTCAAGTCGTATAAGGCCAACCACTTCGATGCATTTCCCTTGAGAGAGAGGGGAAACCAGTAGATCCACTTGGAAGAATCCTTCTGCTTCTTGTATGCTCTTTGAGAAAAGAGTTGAAGGTAAGATCTAGGATCCCCACTTCTATCATACCGGTGGAAAATCAGTATGTCATCGTCACTATCGGTTTGATAATCGGATAGTAAAATATCCGATAGTGCGTAGGCTCTTTTCTCTTTGGTTTGGCCTTTCAACAGTTGTTGCAAGGCTTTTCTATCTTTGATAGTGAAGGATTTCGGCTCCGGTTCCTCCTCTAATCTAGAGGCCATTTTGGCTTTCCTTGTGTGCTAGGGTTTCTTGTGAGCCCTTGCTTGTTTCCCATGCGAAGAGTATGATTCGATCGCTTCGGCCTCTTGACTTACAGGGCGACTTTTTCTCCTATGAACTTAAGCTCTCTTCTTAGGGAAACAAGTGAGTCTTTCCAGTTTTTGCAATAAGTTTTCGAAAACTTTTTGGAAAGACGACTTGAGGAACATGAAGCTCGGCTCAACACCTAATAGGAGTCTTTCCCATGCGAAGAGCATGAACTCGACATGCTTGAATGAAAATTGTAGACCTTGTAAACATGAAAATTTTCACTTATGGTTTTTAAGACTGGAAATGAACCTTTTCTTGCCTACATCGTTTCTAAGGGCATGCCAACTAGCTTGCTCAAGCTAGAGAAGATTTTTGAAATATCTGACTTTTTGAGTGATTGTGGGGAAGAGAGATCTTTTCATTTAAACCTTCTTGAACCGATGCTCAAGGGTCAATTTAAACGCTTAAAACTTTGTTTTTACAAAACTTTGCAAGATCAGTGTTTGAAAAAAACTTGATTTATACCAAGTTTGCAAGTTTTTATTACGACTTTGGATGCACGTAAGTCTTTGAGTTTTTAGCTAATTAGGTCGGACATGTGTGTGCACAAGTGGCCTATTTTCAACGTGGTTCGTGCGTAGATTCAAGGTGCTTTTAAAAGCTAACGAATGCAAAGATGCACAAATATTTTTGGGTTTTGAGATGATGATGTGAGCTAGGCTCGAATTGAAAGCAACTTACACAACTTAATGTAAATACCCAAAATTGAAGTGCAACTCATGCAGCTTAATGTAAATACCCAAAATTGAAGTGCAACTCACGCAACTGAATGTAAATACCTGAAACGTAAAGCAACTCACACGACTTAATGTAAATCCACACAAAGGAAAATGCAACTCGACATGAAGTAAACTCACACAACTTGAAAATATATAAGTAGGTTATATCCTATGAGCAACAAAGGCTAAAAATGTGTGTGAGAGTGGAGAGCGGAAAGGCTCGAGTGCTTTTGTGTGTAAGTGTGAAATTTAAATGACAACTCACACGACTTTCACTAAAGTAAATACCCGAATGAAAATATATACTTTAGCTTAAGAGCGGAAAGGCTCAATGTGTGTGTAAGTGTGAAATTTAAATGACAAACTCACACGAATTGAATGTAACAACCCGAATTGAATTGCAACTCACACAACTTTCACTAAAGTAAATACTCGAATGGAAATATATACTTTAGCTTAAGAGCGGAAAGATTCAATGTGTGTGCAATCGTGTGCAATTAAGAGTGAAAAGGCTCAAGTGCACGTGGGTGTCCCTTGTGTACGATTAAGAGCGATAAGGCTCAAATGTACGTGTGTGGCTTATGTATCAAGCACAAATATTATATTTCGGGAGGAGACTACGCTCCATTATTATAACCTCGTATCAAATTGAATTTAATCTCAAATGAGTAAGGTAAAAACTGAATTTAAACACTTACACGTGGTCAACTTTTCCTCTCAAGTTGCTCGGATCCATCCTCCTTGGCAGCCAATAGATAGGTCTCCCTAAGTGGGTCTAGACGTGAGAATTTAGGCTTGGGTTTACTTGGGGGCAGTCAAGTGCTTGGGAGTTTAGGATGGGCTGGGTTCGGCCCAAGTGTAGGTTGGATAGGATGCTAGGTGGGTCACGGCTAAGGTGGGTTGGGATGTTGGTGTGGGTTGGCAGGTTGGAGGGTGCTAGCTTGGGGCACTGCATAGGGTGCCGCTGAGGCAGGTCGACAGGGTGTTGCTATGGGGTGCGGGAAGGTGGCGTGCAAGGTGCTAGGGTGTGGTAGGTAGGGGCATCAGGGCGCTGCAGGGGGTCTGCAGCAGGTGGATGCGGCAGGTGGGTGCGAGATAGTGGGGTGCTGGTTCGACTGGGATATGGGGTGTTGCAGGCTAGATGTTATGGCTGGGGGATGGCAGGCAGTAGGGAGATGGCAAGGGTTATGACGAGTGGCTGGGGCTGGAAGGTGGTGCGGGAGCTGGGGCAGCTGGGGTGTGTTGCAGTAGATGGGTGCGGGTGACAAGGTGCGGATGGTAGGGTGCGATAGCTAGGGAGTGTGGGGCGTGAGTGGCTAGGGATATGGCACTACACCAGGTGCAGGCCGGTTGTTGGCTAAGGAAACGTGAGGCAAAAACGAGTGCTGGCTACACTTGGTTAGAATTAGGTTAGGTCGGTTAGGGGGTAGGCTTAGCCATGGGTTAGGTGGGTAGGTTTAGGGTGAGGATGCTCCAACTAGGGTGCGGTTAGGGTTAGGTGGGTTTTAAGGGAGTCGGTTTGGTGAAGTCTAGGTCGGTTTAGGTGAAAGGGGCTAAGTCTAGGCTAGGTTTGGGTTAGGTTTAGTGGGGTTGGTTAGGTGAAGTGGGCTAGGTTAGGGTTAGGTTGAGAGACCTACCTCTTGGAGCTGGTCCACCTCGTGTAGCCCATCAATGCATGCCATTTTGTAGCCGTCCTTCATGTTGGTGCAGTCCTTTGGTTAGGTCTAGGTCCATACATGGCTTGAACCCACACCCTTGATCAAACCCACAAGGCTAACCCACTTGAAAATATCAAGCCCATAATTTTTCTCTCTCCTACTTTATGCACTCTCTCTCCCCAAGCTTCTCAAATGGATTTCACGTGAGATTGTACCCCCTCCTCACCTCTATTTATAGGCAAGGGGTTGGGTCTTGGGGTTGGACTTTGGATTTGGATTTCATGATCCAAATCCAATCCAAATACTATTTGGGTCTGGATTTGGATATTTATGTCCAGATCCGATCCAAATTTTCGTTTCTTCAGTCTTTCTTGGCGTTTCGAGACAGACGGTTTTCGCGGACCTTAGCTTCATCAGTGCTCCGTCTTGGGCTGAGCTTTTCTCAACCTTTTCGTCTGATCTCCTTCTCACCTTCGGGACTCCGTTTCATCTGAATTTTGAAATTTCGAGCTTGGGCTTGGATTTCTGATGATTTGGTTTAGTGCTTTGGCTTTGCTTTTCATGCTCCGGGGCTGAAGTCTGCTTCTGGCCTATGCTCTCATTTTTCTTTTTTATCCTGCTTTCATTAGGCTAGGCTGAATTCTGGGCTTTTAGACCTGCTTTTTTATCAGGCTCCACCTGTTTAATTTGGTTGCTTTACAAAATTGGGATTTGGCCCGAGTTTAAGAAATCTATACTTCGAAAGGGTTTTTAGCAAAAAGTTTGAATCTTTTGAAACTCTTGGGTTTTCGTAAACTCAAACTTGGTTTCGAAATGGATTTTCAAACCATGTGTTTGTTTTGGAAAATCATTTAATTTTGGGGTGTTTATAGACCTGTGCACAAGAGACGTATTAAACACCAAGAGTTTTGAAGAAGTGGAGTCTGGAAAAATCACCTATGTTTGAAATCCTCAAAGTCTAGAGTCCCACCAGGCATGCAAATTTTGTAGATATGAAAATTTCATTCAAAGCCTATGTAGAGACTTGAAATAAACTTCTTAAATCTACTTTGCTTGCACGAGCGTGCCAACTAGTTTTCAAAACTGGCAAAAGTTTAAAATATGAGTTTAGGTGATTGTGGCTAAGCGAGATCTTTTTGCTTTATGCCTTCTTGAACCGATGCTCAAGGGTCAGCCTAAGCGCTTTGAGGATTTCATGCATGTAGGTGAGATTCTAAATTCATGTTGAAAGATGGTTGTGATAAAAACAAACTCGTGCACTTTGGTCAAGAGGGTGAAAATCTTCAAGTTCTGAAAAACAAAAATTGGTTCTATTTTTAGAACTTATTCTCAAATTTTTTTTGGCAACCTAGAGATCTCCAAAATTCTTGAAAAATTTGCAGAATATATCATGAAATGTGGAGATTCTTGTAAACACCCCAAATTTCAAAATTTCAAAAACTTTCAAAAACACAAAAAGCTCGTTTGAGCCAAAATGACAATCTATTTTAAAATGTGAAAACATGTACAAAAGGCAAAAGGAGACCATAGACCAGAAGAGGATTCAAGCCCAGAGCTTTAAAAAGCCACCCCCTGCTCAAAAACGGAAGAAAGGAGAGCCCTTCGAAGAAAAGCCCGATAAAAGGGCAAAAGCATAATTTAGGTCAAAGAAAAGCAGAAAGCAGCTTTGAATTGCAGAAAGGAGCCGAGAACCTGATGAAGTCGACAGAAGTCTGAGACACGTCCCGTCAGAATGATTAACGGAATTCGTGCGACAATCTGAGTTCAATATCACCAGGAACCGGCCAGAAACCAAATCGGCGGACAGAAATAGACACCAAAAAAGTCCTGAAAAGCAGAACACCAGTTGGAAGATGGACTTGGGGAAGACCCAGGCCAGAGTTGGGCCTCCGATGAATCGAAGCCCGCTCGAAACCGACGGTGAAAAGCACCAGAAACCAAGGAGTAGAAGAAAAGTTTGGATTGGATCTGGACCAAAAAATATCCGGATCTAGATCCAAATAGTGTTTCGATCGGATCTAGATCTCAAAATATCCAAGATCTGAGATCCAAATCCAAATAAATATTTGGACTGGATCTGGATCTCAAAATATCCGAGATCCATGATCCAGATCTAAATAGTGTTTGGATTGGATCCGAATACCTAGACCCAAATCCAAGTCCCAAGATCCAAGACCCATTTCAAACCTTTATAAATAGAGGTGAGGGGGCTGAAAATGAGGGGGTTGCGTGAACTCCAGGGAAGCCTTTCATGTGGATTTCAAAAGGGGGGGATGAGAGAGAAAAGGCCTTATTGGCCAAGACGTGTTTTGCTTTGAGTGTTTGGGATTGGCCATTGAGGCCCGGGCTGCACCAATAAGGGAACGTCTTCTTCAAGTTGGAGTGGAGTTGCGTGGTGGAGCTTGGCGGTTTGGAGGCAGCCGAGAGTGGAGCTGCAACCTAAGGTAAGCACCTAGACCCTAACCTAACCCACCTCTTTCCTAACCACTCTAGACCACTCGACCTAACCCCTTAAACTCCATTAAAGTGACCAAGTTCGGCCAGGTGCTGGCCGAACTTCTCCCTTAAACCACCTAGTTCAGCCACCACCTGGCCGAACTCCCCCTTGAACCCAACCAAGTTCGGCCAGCCTTGGCCGAACTCCCCTTTGAAACACCCATAGCTCGATCCACCTTGGCTCTAGCCTTCCCTAAGACCCACGGCCTACACCAGCAGGCCGTGTCCCACTTCTTTTACCCAAGGTTTGGCCTGCCTTGAGGTAGGCCACCTACCCTAAAAACAGCTCAGCCATCGGCTGGGTTTTCCCTCCCCCACCTACCTAAAACAGCTCAGCCAAAGGTGGCCGGGCTTCCTTGCTTTTCCACCACAGACTTGGCCTGCGCTTCCTTTGCCAAGAACCAGGCCTGCCTAAAGGCAGGCCACCTACCTAAGATCCACGGCCTGCAAGACCGTGTCAGTCCTTTCACCCCAACAAGCCCATGGCCTGCTAGTGCAGGTCGTGCATCCTTCGCCCAAACAAAACCCGGCCTGCCACAAGGCAGGCCGTGCCCTTCCTTCATCCCCAAGCCACGACCAGTTGCTGGCCGTGTCTCATACAAGACCAACCTTCCCTTGGCCAGCCCTAGTTAGCCGTGACTTGCCTAGGACAACACCTAACCTAGACCAAAACCCAGCCAACTCTACCCTAAAACCTCCCTACTCGAGCCACCTTTGGCTCGAGTTTCATAAGACTAAATCCAAGGCCAGCATTTGGCCGAACCCTAAAGCCAAACCATTACCACTCGAGCCACCTTGGCTCGAGTTTCACAAGACTAAACCCAAGGCCAAGTGTTGGCCGAATCCTAAACCAAAAACCATACCACTCGAGCCACCTTGGCTCGAGTCTTACCTTGACCAAACCAGCCCCAAGTGGCCCCAAATCTGGTATAACTTGCAGCTCCCGGATCTCCAAGTGTCTCCAAGCTCTCAAGCTCTCCGGCTTCTCTCCCACATGCCTCGGCTGCCATAAAAGGAAGGTGGACTCGCCTCTTGTACAATCCTAACTCAAAAAACCTGGAAAGTATAAGTTTTCTTTCGATATATATATCAAATCTCTTTCCGTTCAATTCAATTCGTGATACGGGGTTGTATTAACAGAGCGTTGTCTCCCCCCGGGTTGTAATAACGTGGTTTAACACACAAAGCCTACACGAGCACTTGAGCCTTAGCTCTTAACTCGTACACAAGCACCACATGCATGATTGATCCTTTGCTCTTACTCCTAAGACTCTAGTAAGAGCTGCGTGAGTGTTGTCTTTACATTTACACACTCCACACACGCGTGCATTGAGCCTTCACTCTAATCTTATATATGTATTTCAATTCAGTTGGGTTGTTACATTAAGTCGTGTGAGTTTATCTTTCATTTATACACTCGCACCCAAAGAACACCCGAGCACTTGCTCAAGAACCTCACGCACATTTTGGCCTCAGAAGCCACTAAGATATAGCCATATCTATATATTTTCTGCTGCGTGAGTTTTCCCAGTTCAGTTGTGTACGCATTTCAATTCCGGGTTTTAAATTCAGTCATGTGTGTTGTCTTTCAATTTATACACATACACACATGCCACATTGAGCCTTTCGACTCTTATATATATATCTATATCTCCCTTCTGCTGCATTTTATGGTTCAGTTGCGTGAGTTGCATTTCAATTTATACACAACATTGTAGACACCGAAAATTTTCACTTACGGATTCTTAGGCTTGAAGTGAACCTTTTCGCAATCCACTTCACTTTATGGGCATGCCAGCTAGTTTACTTTAATTAGCAAAGTATATTTTGAAATAATCTGACTTTTTGAAGGCAATTGTAGGCAAGCGGGATCTTTTCGTCGCATACCTTCTTGCACCGATGCGCAAGGGTCAGTCTGTATGCTTAGAGACTTCGTTTTGAAACAAGTTTAACTCAAAATATATTTTAAATGAAGGAGTGTTTTAAAACCTTTTGAAAACCATGCACTTGGGTGATTTTGATTTTACAAGGGTTGGACGACCCTAAGTCTTTCAATTTAATCTACTTAGGCACGATGTGCGTGCATCGAAATAGCCTAAGTCTTGGCATGTTTGCACGATTGATTCGGGATTGGCTTTGATGCAGGTATGCACTCTAGCTCGGGTATGGCGAGTATGCAATGCAACTCACACAACTCCAAGAGAAAACCCGAAATTGAAAGACAATGCTTAAGGGAAATTGCGTAATGTAAATTGCAAAAGGGAAATTGTAAAAGGGAAATATGGCTATATCTTAAGAGCGGAAAGGCTCAATTGTGCAAGTGTGTGTCATGTATATATGGAAAGACTACTCACACAGCTGAACCTTAAAACCCAAATCTTAAAGACATAGCGGAAGGGAAATACTTATAATATATATGGGCCCGAAGGTCGCCAACGTGTGCGTGGGTGTTGTGTGTACATGGAAAGACAACTCACACGACTTGTAATATAATCCCAAATATAATTGCAATATGGCCCTTACTAGGGTCTTGGGAGTAAGAGCGAAAGCTCAATCTGTGTGAGTGTGGAATTGAAAGACCACACACACAACTTGAATTTAAAACACCCAAATGAAATTACAATACGGCCCTTACTAGGGTCTTGGGAGTAAGAGCGAAAGCTCAATGTGTGTGAGTGTGGAATTGAAAGACCACGCACACAACTTGAATTTAAAACACCCAAATGAAATTGCAATACAGCCCTTATTAGGGTCTTGGGAGTAAGAGCGAAAGCTCAATGTGTGTGAGTGTGGAATTAAAAGACAACACCCACGACTTAAGTTAAAACCCACACAGTTGAATATATATATAGCTATATCTTAGGGGCTGTCAAGGCCCATGTGGGTGCCAAAAGGTGTGCAACTAAGAGCGGAAAGGCTCAAGTGCACGTGTGTGTGGGTATGTCAAACCATATTATTACAACCGGGGGGAGACAACGCTCTATTATTACAACCCCGTATCAAATTCAATTAAACATAAGCAAGTTCATATAATAGACCAAGTTAAGGCACTTACATGTAACCGGTCCATCTTCAACTTGCTGGAATTTGGCCTCGTGAGTCGCCTTGGGCAGCCAAGAGGAGCTCCTTAGGTAGTATGTTGGCGGCAGGTAGGGGTGCTAGCCGTGTGGTATGTTGATGCTGGACGGGTGATGGAGTGACTAGGTGCAGCAGGTTAGGGGTGTTGGCCGGGCTGGGAAGTGGGAGCTAAGGGAAGGTAGGTTAGGTGCTGGGAATTGGCTGAATGGGTGAAGAAGAGGCGGCAGGTGGTGGCAGGTTGTGTTCGGCTAGGGGAGATGGGAGATGGAAGATGGAGGTGCGGGTGGCAGATGGGCAGGTGTTGATGTTGGGGCAGTCGAGTGATGGAGTGGCAGGTGCTGGTGGCAGGTTGTGTGGGCAGTGGAAAGGAGTGCAGGTGCTGTCCTGGCCGGCTGTGAAGATGGAGGAGCAGCTGATGGGGTTTGGTCGAATGGATGAGATGGAGGAAGGGTGCTGGTGGAGTCGGCCTAGGGGATGAGATGGAGGAGAAGGAGGGGAGAGTGAGAGATGGGACATACCTAGGGGAAGAAATGGAGGGGAGCTGGCCGGAGGCGCCAATGGAAGAGGCTGGCTGGAGTGCTGGCCGAATCCTCCCTCAAGGGGCTGGCGAAATGTGGAATCTAGGAGAGATGGGGATAAGTCGGCTTGGGGTATATGGAATGGGTGTTGGGATTTTTATGTGGGGGCCGCATGTGAGTGGCTGGCCAAATGGTTGGGATGGTAGGTTGGTTGGGGGGATGAGTGGCTGGGAGTGAAAGTGGCTAGATATTTTAGGTTGGGGGCTGCAACTACTTTAGGTTTTAGGGAATGTTGTGGGCTAGGTTAGTGGTTTTGGGGTAGTTGGTTTAGGTGGGCTGGGTTTGGTTTGGTTAGGGACTTAGTTAGGTCAACTATGGTTGGTTTAGGGCTAGTTGGTTAGGGTCTAGATGGTTAGGGTCTAGTTGGTCTAGCTAGGTGAGGTTGGCTAGGTTTTGGGTGAGAAGGGCTAGGTCTAGGCTGGGTTTGGGTTAGGTTTAGGAAAGGTGGCTGGGTGAGGTAGGCTAACTTAGGGATAGGTTAGGAACTCACTTCTTGGAGCCGGTCGACCACTTTAGTTGCAGCCATATCCAAGTTGGTGCAGCCCTAGGTCAAGTGTAGGTGCATACAAGCTCAAACCCACACTCTAGGCTAAACCCACAAGGTTAACCCACTCTTGACCGAAAGTCAAGCCTACCAACTTTCAAGCTTTTCAAAATCCAAGGGAAATTCCAAAACAAACTGTTCTGTTTCAAAAAATCAAAAAAGTCTTGAAAACTTTCAAAAAAACAAAAAAATTGAAAAATCAAACTTTGAAATTTCGAAAATTTCAAGTGAAAGTCCTAAGTCTAGGCACACACACATTATGGGACATGAAACCCACACCCTACAAAGAGACGAGAGTGAAAAACAGGAAGGTTTCGAAAGGAAAAGCCTCGTAAAACCCTGGGGGCTCAAAACAGAGTTACTTGGGAACAGTGCATGCTCTCACCCTGAAAAGGTAGACAAGCCACAAAGAGGTATGCCTGAAACCCATCATTCTCAAAACTCTCTTCTTCATATAGGGTCATTGTAAACACCCCGAAATCCCACGAATTTCTTAAAACAAACCTGGTTTTGTAAAAGCAGCCCCAAAGGGCCATTTTGAGTCTAGAAACCTAGGAGCCTTCCAGACAACCCTGACATATGTTTTGAACTCTATATTTCGAAAACATACAATATGGCTTTTAAAACCTTTTTAAAACATGTTTTGAAACCCCGAAGCAGCTTGGCCCTGTAAACACCCCAAATCTTCTATTTTTCAAAAACTCTCAAAACACCAAAAAGCTCGTTTGAGCCAAAACGACGACCTGTTTTGAAATGTGAAAATAGGTATAGAAGGCAAAAGAAGACCCTAGGCCCGAAGAGGATTCAAGCCAGAGCTTCAAAAGCCACTCCCTAATAAAAAAACAAAAGAAAGCAGAGCCCATTTGATGAAAAGCTCAACGGAGTCCAGAACGGCGAGACGGAGTCCGAACGACAAAGTTGGGGAAAACCCAGCACCAGACGGAGCGCTGATGAAGCCAGTGCCCGCACAGATCGTTCGCCTCGAGAAGCCAAGAAGGACTGTCCGAAGAAATTTTGATTTGGATTTGGACCATATATATCCAGATCCAAATCCATGTAATGAATAGTGTTTGGATTTGGGCCAATCCAAATAGTGTTTGGGTCGATCCAAATAGTGTTTGGATTTGGATTGGATCCAAATAGTGTTTGGATTGGATCGGATCTGGATCAAAATATCCAGATCCGTATCCATAAAAATATTGGGTTTGGATCGGATACAGATCTTAAAATATCCGAGATCCAATATCCAGATCCAAATAGTGTTTGGATTTGGGTATGGATCCAAACCCCAAACCCAAACCCAAACCCAAATCCAAGACCCACCTCAAATCTCTATAAATAGAGGTGAGGGGGTCCATGTAAAGGGTTCATGCAAATATTTGGGAGGAGAGAGAGGGAGTGATAGACCTAGCCATGTGGGCTCATTGGGTGAGGTGGGTTCAAGCCATGTGGGCTAAGTGGGTCTAGACCAAGGGGCTGCAACCAAGGTGGGCTGGACCAAGTGGCTGCAACCGTGGAGACGTGGGCTCAAGCCAAGAAGGACCGGCTCCAAGAGGTAAACCTAACCCCAACCTAGCCTAGGTTCGAACCTACCTAACCCTAACTGAACCAACCTAACCCTAACTGAACCCTAACTAGACCTAACCTAACCCCAACCGCTTCAAACCATCCCTAACAAACCCCAAAAACTTCACCCCGGCCGACCGTGAGCAACCAGCGCCTGCCGCGCACCCCTTCTGCTGCCGCGCGCCCTGCTTCCTGCCGCGTGCCCCTCTGTCGCCTGCACGCCCCGTGCCGCAGCCGTCCCGCGCTACTGCGCGCCCTGCGCCCCAGCGCGCTCAGCGCCAGGCGCCCGTCTGCTGCGCCAGGCGCCAGACGCCTCCCTGCCGACCCGACTGCCTCCCTGCCGCCCTGTCCACCTTCCTGCCGACCTGACCACCCCCCTGGCCGTGACCTGCACCTCTTCCAGCCACCTAGGACAGACCCTACACAGCCCCCGTCTTGGCCGAACCTTAGTTCCCCTAAGACCCTAATCGTGCCCCATAGAACCTCCCTCAAAGCCACCTAGGATAACCCCCTCTTGGCTGCCCAAGGTGAACCGTGAGCCCACGTGCAAGCAAGTTGAACATGGACCAGCTATTTGTAAGTGTCTAAACTTGGTCTATTACATTAACTTGCTTTATATTCAATTAAATTTTGATACGGGGTTGTAGTAAAGGAGCTTCGTCTCCCCCCGATTGTAATAACGTGGTTTGACACACCCACACACACACGCACTTGAGCCTTTCCGCTCTTAGTCGTACACTTCTTGCATACACACGGGCCTAACAAGCCCTTAATATATAGTTATATTTATATATTTTAAGTCAAGGGGGTTTTTAATTAAGTCGTGTGTGTTGTCTTTCCATTTTCCACACGCACACACATTGAGCTTTCGCTCTTACTCCCAAGACCTTAGTAAAGGCCTTATTGCAGTTATATTTGGGTTTCATTTATGTCGTGTGCGTAGTACTTCAATTCTACACTCACACACATTGAGCTTTCGCTCTTAATCCCAAGACCTTAGTCAAGGCATACTGCAATTTATATTTGGGTTTCATTTCATGTTGTGTGTGTAAGTCTTTCAATTCAAGCACGCACACACATTGAGCCTTCGCTCTTATTTATAAGACCCAAGTAAGGGCCCCTACATATACTCTATATAAAGTATTTCTTTCGGCTACGTCTTTAAGATTCGGGTTTTAAGGTTCAAGTCGTGTGCGTTGTCTTTCAATATATACACGACACACACTTACACAATTGAGCCTTTCCGCTCTTAAGATATAGCCATATTTCCCCTTCCGCTATTTACTTTACAAGTCATTTCCCTTCGGCTATTTACTTTACAAGTCATTTCCCTTCGGTTATTTCCCTTCGGCAATTTCCCTTCGGCATTGTCTTTTAAATTCGGGTTTTCCCTTTGGAGTAGCGTGAGTTTGCATTGCATCTATGCCATACCACGAGGTAGGACGCATATTGCATCGAAGCAAGCCCCGTACTCCCGCTCAAATTCGCCCCATGTAGTGGAGTGTTCATAACACACACCTAGGTGGCCCATAAAGGGATAAAAAGAAAGACTTAGGCACGTGCAAATCCACATGATCTAAAATCTGAAAATCGTACAAACCCGAATCAAATCGTGCAAGACTTAGGCTATTTCGATGCACGCCCATCGTGCCTAAGTAGATTAAAATTTGAAAGACTTAGGGTCGTCCAACCCTTACAAAGTCAAAATCGCCCAAATGCATGGTTTTCAAAAGGTTTTAAAACACTTCTTCATTCAAAATATATTTTGAGTTAAACTTGTTTCAAAACGAAGTCTCTAAGCGTACAGACTGACCCTTGCGCATCGGTGCAAGAAGGTCTGCGACGTAAAAATCCCGCTTGCCTACAATCGCCTTTCAAAAGTCAGATTGTTTTCAAAACATACTTTGCTAGTTAAAGTAAACTAGCTGGCACGCCCATAAAGCGAAGTAGATTGCGAAAAGGTTCACTTCAGGCCTAAGAACCCATAAGTGAAAATTTTCGGTGTCTACAGATTTGGCACGCCCGGTGGGACCCGGGACTTAAGCAGACTTCAAACAAACGAGTTATACTCAAATTTTCGGAAAAAAGAGTGTTTTCTTCAAAAATCGTGCATACTTAGGAAAACTGCATGAAAATGGATAGAAAGCTACAAAAATCTTCGTTGAGTAAACTAAAAGAGGTTTTCAAATCAGATAAAGCCCAAAGAGAGCTCGATGAGATTGAAAAAATATTTCAAAAGATGGATGCTTTAAGCAAGGAGCTTAAAGCCCATCGATCACATAGCAGCTCTTCGAGGGCACATACAGATCGTGAATTGAAAACCGATCTCAAACTCAACGAAGGATTGGAGATTAGAGACAAATCCCGGCAAAGGGATAAGTCATCCACTCCTACAACTTCAAGCTTTTCAAAATCCATAGAAAAACCAAAAAAAGATCTTTTTATTTCAAAAAACCAAAAAAATCTTGAAAATTTGGAAAAAGACCAAAAAATTGAAAAACCAAATTTTGGAATTTCGAAAACTTCAAGTCCTAAGTCTAGGCACACACATACAGTGGGACATGAAGTCCACACCCTACAAAGGAACGAGAGTGAAAAACAGGAAGGTTTCGAAAGGAAACGCCTCATTAAACCCCGGGGGCTCAAAACAGAGTTACCCGGGAAATCGGCCTGTTCTCACCCTGAAAAGGTAGACAAGCCACAAAGAGGTATGCCTGAAACCCATCCTTCTCAAGACTCTCTTCTTCATGTAGGGTCATCAGATGCATTGGATAACCCCTTTGCACACACAAACCCACAAACTGTGCCAAAACTTGAGGATTTTCAAGGTGATCCAACTGTCGTGCACCATTCAAAGGAATTTCAAAAACAAAAAGAAGTTCCGAAAATGGTAGACATGGAGACCCCTAATGCATGCATCAACATCTTAGGAGCTCATAACCCTACCATAGAAAAACCCACTTCTTCGAGCCTAGTCTTGTGCCCTGGAGCCAAGGCTATGGCTTTAAAACAAAAAAATCAATCCCTAGGGGCACCACGAGTTGAACCTAGGGACCAAGTCAAAAACTTCAAGGGACCTTGCATGGCTCCCCTTGAAGTAAATTTTTCCCAAAATGGGGTATGGAACCATAAGTTTTCCATAACCCTGCTATGTCCAAAACTCCTCAAGGAACCAAGCTTGGCTTTCCTTGAGGGCAAAGTCTCCCAAACCAGGTTTGTATGGAAGCCCAAGTCTTCCATCACCCCGGAATCCAAACTCTCGATATCCAAAAGGGTATATATCCCCAACATGGACGATTCCATGTTCCAAGACCATGATTTATACCAAAACTTTTCGAAAAGCAAAAAGTCTTGGAACATGATTCTGAATATGGGATATAAACCCTACGCGGGCCTGGGAACCCGAAACCAAGGTAGGCTTGAGCCTGTCCTACCTAGAACCAATAGGGAACGATATGGACTGGGCTACAACCCACCCATACCACCAGAGCCGCCACCTAAGACCATCTGGGTCAAGGGTGCCCTGTAGAACCTCTAAAAACCGAAACCCATGTCTTAGACCTATCTGATTAGAGTCTAATTCATGAATGTTTTCTTTGAAGGTTCAATGGAAGATCCCTACTTTTGAAAAAGACAAAAAAAGTTGAAAACTCTCAAAATCTCAAAAACAGTTGGAAAAACGAAAATTCCAAAAAGAAATTTTGTTTCAAAAGCCTTTGGCCATGTACAAAGCCCATTTTCGAAAAATTGTAAAAAAATGCTTTAAAAAAAAAAATGTATATACTCCCTGAAACCAAGTATCCAAAAAGCTGGTCCTATCCACCCTTTTGCCTAGAGCTTTTTTAAAAATGAAAAGCTCGAGAATCACCAAAGCAAGGAGGAATAAACACCTCCAAGCTTCCTGAACTTAGCAAAATCCTTAACTTATGGAAAATTGGGGATTTTTAGAAATAAGTTAACCCATAGTGTGTGCATAAGCATCATGCATTACACTTTGAAATCATTCATATGCATCGAGTCTAGACATCATTCTAGAAATCGAATTCAGGGTTTTGCAAAATCAAAGGGGCAATAAGAGTCGACCCCCTAAGTATCGAGCCTTCATAGGCATGTCTCCATACAAATCAAAACCAACACCTTCGAGGCAAATTTTAAAAAGGAAATGAGAATCTCGAAAAAGGGTTAGCATTTCACAAAAACCTTTCATGGCTTTGAAAAGAAAGATTTTCTTCAACTTCTGGTTTATATGAAAACCTTGATTGTGTTAGGATAAAGAACGTGAATCTCACGATGAAATATGGAGACTATGTCAAAACTAAAACCTGATGGCCATGACGATCACTTAGGGCTGGTTATGTTTCCCATCCTTGAGCAAAAAGTATCATAATCATGTTAGAAAAACCATGGAAGTGCATGGACATGAACATACCATTGTCCATCCAAAATCCCTTTGAAAAGCCATGGCCCTTCACCATACGGCCATGCGAAATTCCCATCAAGCTAGGGGCATTTTTAAACACAACCCCTAGACACTTTCCATGGATAAGCGAATGCATCTCCTTCGTGATTTGTGAGATACATTTCATGTGTTCATCGTTGCATAAAGACATGTATTTCCATTTTAAAACACATGGAGTGCATAGCATGCATCATATCACCCCGAAGAAAGCCCAAAAGGGTGGCAAACTCGAGTAGAAATATCCCCATGTCTTCAAAAGGGCAACAAAAATTAGAAATTTGTTGATATTGTGGGTAGAAATTAGCAAAACCCTGAAAATGCCCGAATATTCAAAAGGGTTTATGCTGAATTCTTTTTCAAAAAGATTTTGAAAAATCGAACTCCTTTGAAACTTCTTGAAAGAAGGATCGAAGTAGATTGTATAACCCCGAATGGAGGAATCTATACTTTTCGAAAAGTAGAGTCTTCCAAAAATGAATTGGCTATATTTCAAAGAACCCTGGCTTACAAGATTAAGCCTTGTTCAAAATATCAAAATATTTTCGAATAGCAGATGCTATTAAGAAATAGGACGATCTCGTTTGAATCGAGTAACCAAAGGGATAAGCCCTCCCCCATCCTACTTTCTCTCTGAAAAGGAAAATTGGCTATTTTCAAAAGAAAGAAAGAAAAAATCGAGAATACAAAAACTCCTCCGAAAGTGGTCTTCCCTTCATAAACAGGGAATACAAAAACTCCTCCGAAAGAGGTCTTCTCGTTCAAAAGAAAAAGGAGATATAAAAACACTCCTCCCAAAGAGGTCTTCCCTTCATAAACAGGGAATACAAAAACTCCTCCAAAGAGCTGCTCTCCTTTAAAGAAAAGAGGGATTAATGAAAAAATACTCCCAAAGGGAGACCCTCTGTGAAAAAAGAAACAAAAAGCCAAAGCTCCAAAGAGCGATTTTCCGATTCTTTGCCTAAAACCACGGGACGCTTCAGAAGGGACCGTGGTATCTCTTTCCCATATCCCTATGGCTTATCCCCGAGGAAAAAGATTCAAATTTGCGAAAATCCTAAAGTACGAATAAAATCAGCTTATTTGGATTTCATTTTGTTTGAGAACTCGACTCTGTTTTGTAGGAAATGGAGCTTTGAAATGTTTTCCAAGTTTTCCTACCCAAAAACCTCTACTGAGTAGCAGGTATTGAAACCCGAATGAAGGGAAGTATGAAAAATGGAAGTCCTTTTCGATACTAGTTAAAAGGAGTTCCTTTTCAAAAAGAATTTTTCGAAAAACCCACGAATATCAAAAAGACATGGGTAAAAACCTGCTCGGAGCAACCAGCCTCAAAAGGCTCTCTTCGGGCTCAAAAACAAAAAATAAATTTTTTCTCATGCATGCATTCAAAGAGTCATTCGTGCATGATCATACATATAGGGAAATAGCTAGGAAAAACCCCCTTTTGCTGAAAATCCCCACTTGTGGAAAAAGAAAACAGGGTTTTTGCGAAATAAATGGTGTATTCTCAAGAAAATTTGAGAGAACGGGGTGTTTCTTCTTTGCCATTATCCAAATACATTTGGATAATGCCAAAGAGGGGCATCTGTAAACACCCCAAATCTTCTATTTTTCAAAAACTCTCAAAACACCAAAAAGCTCGTTTGAGCCAAAACGACGACCTGTTTTGAAATGTGAAAACAGGTATAGAAGGCAAAAGAAGACCCTAGGCCCGAAGAGGATTCAAGCCAGAGCTTCAGAAGCCACTCCTTGATAAAAAAACAAAAGAAAGCAGAGCCCATTTGATGAAAAGCTCAACGGAGTCTAGAACGGCGAGACGGAGTCCGAACGACAAAGTTGGGGAAAACCCAGCACCAGACGGAGCGCTGATGAAGCCAGTGCCCGCACAGATCGTTCGCCTCGAGAAGCCAAGAAGGACTGTCCGAAGAAATTTTGATTTGGATCTGGACCATATATATCCAGATCCAAATCCATGTAATGAATAGTGTTTGGATTTGGGCCAATCCAAATAGTGTTTGGGTCGATCCAAATAGTGTTTGGATTTGGATTGGATCCAAATAGTGTTTGGATTGGATCGGATCTGGATCAAAATATCCAGATCCGTATCCATAAAAATATTGGGTTTGGATCGGATACAGATCTTAAAATATCCGAGATCCAATATCCAGATCCAAATAGTGTTTGGATTTGGGTATGGATCCAAACCCCAAACCCAAACCCAAACCCAAATCCAAGACCCACCTCAAATCTCTATAAATAGAGGTGAGGGGGTCCATGTAAAGGGTTCATGCAAATATTTGGGAGGAGAGAGAGGGAGTGATAGACCTAGCCATGTGGGCTCATTGGGTGAGGTGGGTTCAAGCCATGTGGGCTAAGTGGATCTAGACCAAGGGGCTGCAACCAAGGTGGGCTGGACCAAGTGGCTGCAACCGTGGAGACGTGGGCTCAAGCCAAGAAGGACCGGCTCCAAGAGGTAAACCTAACCCCAACCTAGCCTAGGTTCGAACCTACCTAACCCTAACTGAACCTAACCCTAACTGAACCAACCTAACCCTAACTGAACCCTAACTAGACCTAACCTAACCCCAACCGCTTCAAACCATCCCTAACAAACCCCAAAAACTTCACCCCGGCCGGCCGTGAGCAACCAGCGCCTGCCGCGCGCCCTGAGTCCTGCCGCGCGCCCCTTCTGCTGCCGCGCGCCCTGCTTCCTGCCGCGCGCCCCTCTGTCGCCTGCACGCCCCGTGCCGTAGCCGTCCCGCGCTACTGCGCGCCCTGCGCCCCAGCGCGCTCAGCGCCAGACGCCTCCCTGCCGACCCGACTGCCTCCCTGCCGCCCTGTCCACCTTCCTGCCGACCTGACCACCCCCCTGGCCGTGACCTGCACCTCTTCCAGCCACCGAGGACAAACCCTAGGACAGACCCTACACAGCCCCCGTCTTGGCCGAACCTTAGTTCCCCTAAGACCCTAATCGTGCCCCATAGAACCTCCCTCAAAGCCACCTAGGATAACCCCCTCTTGGCTGCCCAAGGTGAACCGTGAGCCCACGTGCAAGCTAGTTGAACATGGACCAGCTATTTGTAAGTGTCTAAACTTGGTCTATTACATTAACTTGCTTTATATTCAATTAAATTTTGATACGGGGTTGTAGTAAAGGAGCTTCGTCTCCCCCCGATTGTAATAACGTGGTTTGACACACCCACACACACACGCACTTGAGCCTTTCCGTTCTTAGTCGTACACTTCTTGCACACACACGGGCCTAACAAGCCCTTAATATATAGTTATATTTATATATTTTAAGTCAAGGGGGTTTTTAATTAAGTCGTGTGTGTTGTCTTTCCATTTTCCACACGCACACACATTGAGCCTTCGCTCTTACTCCCAAGACCTTAGTAAAGGCCTTATTGCAGTTATATTTGGGTTTCATTTATGTCGTGTGCGTAGTACTTCAATTCTACACTCACACACATTGAGCTTTCGCTCTTAATCCCAAGACCTTAGTCAAGGCATACTGCAATTTATATTTGGGTTTCATTTCATGTCGTGTGTGTAAGTCTTTCAATTCAAGCACGCACAAACATTGAGCCCTCGCTCTTATTTATAAGACCCAAGTAAGGGCCCCTACATATACTCTATATAAAGTATTTCTTTCGGCTACATCTTTAAGATTCGGGTTTTAAGGTTCAAGTCGTGTGCGTTGTCTTTCAATATATACACGACACACACTTACACAATTGAGCCTTTCCGCTCTTAAGATATAGCCATATTTCCCCTTCCGCTATTTACTTTACAAGTCATTTCCCTTCGGCTATTTACTTTACAAGTCATTTCCCTTCGATTATTTCCCTTCGGCAATTTCCCTTCGGCATTGTCTTTTAAATTCGGGTTTTCCCTTTGGAGTAGCGTGAGTTTGCATTGCATCTACGCCATACCACGAGGTAGGACGCATATTGCATCGAAGCAAGCCCCGTACTCCCGCTCAAATTCGCCCCATGTAGTGGAGTGTTCATAACACACACCTAGGTGGCCCATAAAGGGATAAAAAGAAAGACTTAGGCACGTGCAAATCCACGTGATCTAAAATCTGAAAATCGTACAAACCCGAATCAAATCGTGCAAGACTTAGGCTATTTCGATGCACGCCCATCGTGCCTAAGTAGATTAAAATTTGAAAGACTTAGGGTCGTCCAACCCTTACAAAGTCAAAATCGCCCAAATGCATGGTTTTCAAAAGGTTTTAAAACACTTCTTCATTCAAAATATATTTTGAGTTAAACTTGTTTCAAAACGAAGTCTCTAAGCGTACAGACTGACCCTTGCGCATCGGTGCAAGAAGGTCTGCGACGTAAAAATCCCGCTTGCCTACAATCGCCTTTCAACAGTCAGATTGTTTTCAAAACATACTTTGCTAGTTAAAGTAAACTAGCTGGCACGCCCATAAAGCGAAGTAGATTGAGAAAAGGTTCACTTCAGGCCTAAGAACCCATAAGTGAAAATTTTCGGTGTCTACAGGCCCGATCAAGACAGGACCAGGAGAGCTAAGAAGAGCCCGAAACCGGAGCACACGTCGAGCCCGGTACAGCAACTCTTGTATCTGATTCACACCCCTAGGATCTCGAACGTCCAAGACCCTGTTCTTATCAAAATAGCATTTGAAGTCATCTCCGGAAGGCAGAAACGGAGGCGGACGACCATGTTGGCGAAGACCCAACGAAGACGGAGTACTGATGCTGTCAGACCCCGCACGAATCGTCCGTTTCGAACCCAGCTCGAAGGAGTCAGAGTTCAGTTTGGATTAGATCTGGACCATATATATCCAGATCCCAATCCAAACCCATATGTGGACTTGGATTTGGATTTGGATCCAGAGATCCAATCCAATATTCATATCCTTGGCCCACATCACCTTCTCATAAATGGAGGTGGGGCCCACTTGAAATTCACGTGGGATATTGGGCATGAGAGAGAGTGGGGATGGAAAATATCAAGAGTGTTGTAATTAAGCTTGACTTGTGTGTCAAGTTTGGGGTTAATCATGTGGGTTAGCCTAATTGAGTGGGTTTAAGCTTGTAATTAGCTAAAACCTAACCTAGGGCTGCACCAACATGAGGTGGTCAAGGTCTATGGGCTATGCTAAGGGAGCTCCTTCACCTAAACCTAACCCAAAAACGCCTAATCCTAGCCTAAACCCCTAATCCACCCCTAATCTGAACCTAATCACCTAACCCACTTCCCTAATCCCGGCCTAATCCCAACCTAATCACCTAACCCACTTCCCTAATCCTTCCCTAAACCTAGATTAATTTCCCTAATCCTAGCCTAAACCTAGCCTAATCACCTAACCTAGCCCACTAAACCTCACCCTAAAACCCAACCACCTAACCTAACCCTAAACCCCTAAACCACCCCTAGCCCACAATCTACCCAAACCCCTAGTTTTCAAAATATCTGGCCCAACCCTTTCTAGCCCACCTTATCTACATACCACCCTACCTAAACCACCTAACCACTACCCCAAGCCCAGCCCTAACCGACCTACCCATCCCCTATTTAAACCCCCCCCCTTGGGGGCGGGTTTTGGCAAGCTGGAACCCTCACCTCATCCAACCGGGTCCTCTCTTTCTCCCATTTCCTCACCTAGCCGGGACTACTCTCCACTTCCCCAAGCTCCACCTGCAGCACCACCAGCACCTGCACCACCACCTTCCCTCTTCCATCCACCACCACCCCCCAACCGGACGCCACCACCTTCACCCAACCGAACCAGCCAAGCTCCCACATCCGGCTGCTTCTCTTTGCCTTCCACCGCCTCTCCCCATTCGGTAAGTACCCTGCACTTTACCTAGCTCCTTCTCTACTCCCTCTCCACTCCCAGCCACCCACCATACCATCACCTTACCTACACAACAGCCCCTCGCCGCCACCACTCCCACTCGGCCAAACCTTAGCCGCCCCAGCCATTTGCCCCTACCTAACTCCCCTCAACTACACCCGACCACCCTATTAGATTTCCTAAGACCTGCCCATAACACTCCCTTACACCTACTATCCCCACTATCACCTAGCCCCATCACCTAACTAGCTACCTTCCCATACTCCAACCTTAGTCATCCTAGCAGCCCGCCACCACCACATCTTCCTAGTCGGCCACTCCAACCGACTATTCCTTCATTCGGCCAGTCATCACCATTCCCCTAGGTGTCCCATTCGGCCTTCCCATAAACTCCCCTTTAGGTCCACTTTCCCTAAACACTCGACTCTCCTACTGACCCTAAAAACTCACTTGGTCCAGCCCGTTTAACCCCCCCACATCGAGGCGACACCCATTTGCAGCCGGCCACCTTCGAGGCCCCTATCCCGCGCCCCACTTGCAGCCGGCCAGCACCTTTGGTCACCTACCCTCGCGGAGCTCCCGTTTGCAGCCCAAGGCGAAGGCCAAGCCCACGCTCAAGCAAGGCCTCTACGGACCAGCTACTCGTAAGTGCCTAAACTCGGTCTTTGGTTGTATACTTGCTTGAGATTCAATTTGATACGGGGTTGTAATAACGGAGCATAGTCTCCCCCCGCTTGTAATAACGTGGCTTGGCACAACCACACACGTGCACTCTCTTAGTCGTGCACAATTTTGAACACACACGGGCCTAATCAGCCCCTAATACATAAGTGTATATATATACTTTCATTTTCGAAGGGTTTTGTTTAAGTTGGGTGCGTAGTCTTTCAATTCAAGCACTCACACACATTGAGCTTTCGCTCTTATTTGAAAGACCCAAGTAAGGGCCGACCTATACTATTTGGGTTTCATTTCATGTCATGTGAGTAAGTCTTTCAATTCAAGCACTCTCACACACATTGAGCTTTCACTCTTATTTGAAAGACCCAAGTAAGGGCCGACCTATACTATTTGGGTTTCATTTCATGTCGTGTGAGTAAGTCTTTCAATTCAAGCACTTTCACACACATTGAGCCTTCGCTCTTACTCCCAAGACCTTAGTAAAGGCCTTATTGCAGTTATATTTGGGTTTCATTTATGTCATGTGTGTAGTACTTCAATTCAAGCACTCTCACACACATTGAGCCTTCGCTCTTACTCCCAAGACCTTAGTCAAGGCCATACTGCAATTTATATTTGGGTTTAATTTCATGTCGTGTGTGTAAGTCTTTCAATTCAAGCACGCACCCACATTGAGCCTTCGCTCTTATTTGTAAGACCCGAGTAAGGGCTCATATACATAATCTATATACATATCTCCCTTCGGTTATTTCCCTTCGGTTATTTCCCTTCAGTCATTTCCCTTCAGTATTTTCTTTACATTTCGGGTTTTCCCTTTGGAGTAGCATGAGTTTGCATTGCATCTACGCCATACCACGAGGTAGGACGCATATTGCATCGAAGCAAGCCCCGCTCAAATTCGCCCATGTAGTGGAGTGTTCATAACACACAAGCTAGGTGGCCCGAAAAGGGATAAAAGAAAAGACTTAGGCACGTGCAAATCCACGTGATCTAAAATATGCAATCGCATCTTAAAGACCCGAAATAGACACCTCGAACCGCTTCGTAGACTTTCTCTCCAAAAAACTCGATTTTTGCAAAGCGTATAGACTGACCCTTGCGCATCGGTGCAAGAAGGTCTGCGACGACAAGAGCTTACTTGCTCACAGTCGCCACGTTTAGAAGTCAGTGTTAAAAATATCTTCGCTAGCTTAAGTAAGCTAGCTGGCACGCCCTGTTTGCATACATAGGCCTTAGACACATGAGAGGATCCGCTCCAAGCCCTGAAAAAGGCGGAAGAGGCGGGGATTTTCGCGCGTCTACAGTCATCAGATGCATTGGATAAACCCTATGCATACACAAACCCACAAATTGTGCCAAAATTTGAGGATTTTCAAGGTGCGCCAAATATCCCGCACCACCCAAAAGAATTTCAAAAACAAAAAGAAGTTCAAAAAATGGTAGACATGGAGACCCCTAATGCATGCATCGACATCTTAGGAGCTCATAACCCTAACATAGAAAAACCCACTTCTTCGAGCCTAGTCTTGTGCCCTGGAACCAAGGCTATGGCTTCGAAACAAAAAAATCCATCCCTAGGGACACCACGGGTTGCACCTAGGGAGCAAGTCGAAAACTTCGAGGGAGCAATCTGGGCTTCCCTTGAAGCAAATCTCTCCCAAAATCAGGTTATATGGAACTATAAGTCTTCGATCACCCTGAAAAGTCCAAAGTTTCTCAAGGGACCAAGCACGGCTTCCCCTGAGAACAAAATTTTCCAAAATGGGGTTATCTGGAACCATAAGTTTTCCAAAACCCCGAAATATTCAGAATCCTTCGAGGGACCAAGCTTGGCTTCCCTTGAAAGATATGTTTCCCAAACCCAGGTTGTGTGGAAACCTGAGTTTTCCACCATCTTGAAAAATACAAAGTGTCTCAAGGGACCAAGCATGGTTTCCCTTGAAAACAAAATCTCCCAAACTCAGGTCATGTGGAAGCCCAAGTCTTTCCTCGTCCTGAAACATCCAAAACCCTTCAAGAGAGCTAGCTTGGCTTCCCTTGAAGATTATGTCTCCAAAACCCAGGTTGTGTGGAAACCCGAGTTTTCCACCATCCTGAAAAATCCAAAGTCTCTCGAAGGACCAAGTTTGGTTTCCCTCGAAAGACACATCTCCCAAACCTAGGATGCGTGGAAGCCCAAGCCTTCCATCATCCCGAAATATCCAAAGCCTCTTAAAGAACCAAGCATGGTTTTCTTTGAGAGACATGTCTCCCAAACCAGGTTTGTGTGGAAGCCCAAGTCTTTCATCACCCCTGAATCCAAACTCCCAATATCCAAAAGGGTATATATCCCTAACATGGACGATTCCATGTTCCAAAACCATGATTTATACCAAAACTTTTCGAAAAGCAAAAAGTCTTGAAACATGATTCTGAATATGGGATATAAACCCTACACGGGCCTGGGAACCCGAAACCAAGGTAGGCTAGAACCTATCCTACCTAGAGCCAATAGGGAACGATATGGACTGGGCTACAACCCACCCATACCCCCAGAGCCGCCACCTAAGACCATCTGGGTCAAGGGTGCCCTGTAGAACCTTTCAAATCGAAACCCATGTCTTAGACCTATTAATTAGAGTCTCATTCATGAATGTTTTCTTTATAGGTTCAATGGAAGATCCCTACTTTTGAAAAAACCAAAAAAAAATTGGATATTACCAAAAACCAAAAAAATTGGAAACCCTCAAAATCTCAAAAACATTTGGAAAAATGAAAATTCCAAAAAAAAATTTGTTTCAAAAGCCTTTGGCCATGTACAAAGTCTTTTTCAAAAATTGTAAAAATACTTTTCGAAAATTGTATATACTCCCAAAACCCACAAGTATCCAAAAGCTGGTCCTGTCCACCCCTTTTTGCCTAGAGCTTTTTCAAAACTGAAAAGCTCGAGAATCACCAAAGCAAGGAGGAATAAACACGTCCAAGCTTCTTGAAATTCGTAAAATCCTTGACTTGTGGAAAATTGAGGATTTTTAGAAATGAGTTTAACCCATAGTGTGTGCATAAGCATCATGCATTACACTTTGAAATCATTCATATGCATCGAGTCTAGACATCATTTTAGAACTCGAATTCAGGGTTTTGAAAAACCAAAGGGGCAATAAGAGTCGACCCCCTAAGTATCGAGCCTTCATAGGCATGTCTCCATACGAATCAAATCCAACACCTTCAAGGCAAATTTCAAAAGGAAATGAGAATCTCGAAAAAGGGTTAGCATTTCACAAAAACCTTTCAAAATTCTTTTTGATAAAAAGCTCCCAAGCATTACAATTCGTGCATTGGGTGCTTGATCCGATCAAAATGAAGATGGTATTCATCCAAAGTGTGCCATACATTTTCGAAAACTCTATTGGCATGTGAAAGGAATCACTAAGCCAAGAGAAGAATGATGCTTGGCCTTGCTGTAGGCCTCCAAATTTTGAGACATCATCTCCCCTATCCTGAAAAGGGAATGATGTTCATTAAAGCACTCATTTGAAAAACCTATCTTAAACAGATAGGCAAGATAGATAGCAGCCCTTTTCAAACGGAGTATGAGTTCAAACTCAAGACTCCATTAAGGGACAAGCCCTACATCGTGTGGCTGAAGTGCCTCTTTGAGACACATTCCAAATACTTGGTCAAATGCCACATGAAGGCCTGAATTTTCAAAATAAAACCATGCTTGACCAAAACCAAGTATGGGAAATATACTTCGATCAAAGGGGCTGGTATAGAAACCATCTTCATATAGCAAGGGAGGATTTCCCCAAAATTGCTTTCTCAAAAGGGATCAAAATTTCAAAAATTTAACCCTACATACAACTTTGAAAAGAAGGATTCTCAAACTTTAGATTTATATGAAAACCATGATTGTGTTAGGATAAAGCACATGAGTTTCACGATGAAAATCTGGAGACCATGTCGAAATCAAACATGATGGCCATGACAATCACTTAGGGCTGGTTGTATTTTCCATCCTTGAGCAAAAGGTATCATGATTATGTTAGAAAAACCATGGAAGTGCATGGACATGAACATATCATTGTCCATCCAAAATCCTTTTTAAAAGCCATGGCCCTTCACCATATGGCCATGCAAAGTTCCCATCAAGCTAGGGGCATTTTTAAATACAGCCCCTAGACACTTTTCATGGATAAACGAATGCATCTCCTTCATGATTTGTGAGATACATTTCATATGTTCATCGTTGCATAAAAACATGTATTTCCATTTTAAATCACATGGAGTGCATAGCATGCATCATATCACCCCGAAGAAAGCCCAAAAGGGTGGCAAACTCAAGTAGGAATGTCCCCATGTCTTCAAAAGGGCAACAAAAATCAGAAATTTGTTGATATTGTGGGTAGAAATTAGCAAAACCCCAAAAATGTCCGAATATTAAAAAGGGTTTATGTTAAATTCTTTTTCAAAAAGATTTTGAAAAATCGAGCTCCTTTGAAACTTCTTGAAAGAAGGATCAAAGTCGATTGTATAACCCTGAATGGAGGAATTTATACTTTTTGAAAAGTAGAGTCTTCCAAAAATGAATTGGCGATAAGAACCCTGGCTTACAAGATTAAGCCTTGTTCAAAATATCAAAATATTTTCGAATAGCAGATGCTATTAAGAAATAGGACAATCTCGTTTGAATCAAGTAACTAAAGGGATAAGCCTTCCCCCATCCTACTTTCTCTCCGAAAAGGAAAATTGGTTGTGTTCAAAAGAAAAAGAAAAACAACGAGAATACAAAAACTCCTCCAAAAGTGGTCTTCCCTTCATAAATAGGGAATACAAAAACTCCTCCGAAAGAGGTCTTCTCGTTTCAAAAGAAAAAGGAGATATAAAAAAACTCCTTCCAAAGAGGTCTTCCCTTCATAAACAGGGAATACAAAAACTCCTCCAAAGAGCTGCTCTCCTTTAAAGAAAAGAGGGATTAATGAAAAAATACTCCCAAAGGGAGACCCTTTGTGAAAAAAAGAAACAAAAAGCCAAAGCTCCAAAGGGCAATTTTTCGATTCTTTGCCTAAAACCACGGGATGCTTCAGAAGGGACTGTGGTATCTCTTTCCCATCCCTGGCTTATCCCAAGTAAAACATGGTTCATTTTGAGGAATCCTAAAGTAAAAATAGGATTTACTTACTTGAATTTCATTTTGTTTGAGAATTCGTCGTTTCGAGTAAGGCGTAGGAATTTTGAAATATAGCTTGTTTTCTTATAAAACCTCCGCTAGATTAGTGAGTGTCATGACTCAAGCAAAGGCAAACACGAAGAGCTCGAGATCCTTAGGATTGAGGCTAAAAGTGGTTTTTCCTTTTTGTAAATAGATTTTGAAAAATCGAACATCGAGCAACATAAGGTCTGCTCACTTGGAGCAGCAGGCCTTCATAAGTCTCAAGAGTTCGACCATGCCATCTGGTCTCTGGGAGGTCGCCATTCTTGGTGTCTCATCCATGACATGCATGTGTATATCCATGCATAAACACTTGCATAACATGATCTCGTTTAGGACCAAAAACCATAGAAATTCCCTTTGGCGTGATATCTCCTCCTACCAGGTTTTAAAGAGAGATTTTGCTTAAAAGTTGGGACGATCCCATATTTTCGTGGATAGATCTAGGGAGACATCGAAAGGGGTGTTGTCGTCTTTGCCATTATCTAAATGAATTTGGATAATGCCAAAGAGGGGCATCTGTAAACACCCCAAAATCCAATGATCTTCCCAAATATACTTGGTTTTGCGAAAGCAGCCCCAAAGGGCTATTTTGAGTCTGGAAACCCAAGAGCCTTCCAGACAACCTTGTACATATGTTGAAACTATATATGTTTTGAAAATATATACATATAGTTTTAAAACCTTAAAAAGGTGTTTTGAAACCCCAAAAAGTAGCTTGGCCTGATGAAAGTAGGACCGAAGAAGCAAAAGAGAGCTTGGACCCGGAGCATATTTCAAGCTCGACACATCAACTCTCATATCAGAATCATCCCCAGATTCTCGGACATCCAAGCCCCTGATATCAATAATTTGTTCAAAATGATCTCCGAAATGTGAGAACAAGAACGGACGACAATGTTGGCGAAGACCCAATGCAAGATGGAGTACTGGTGCAGTCAGGCCCCGCACAAACCGTCCGTTTCGAAACGCCATAAAGGAATCAGAAAATTAGATTGGGGCCGGATTTGGACCATATATATCCAGATCCAAACCCAACATGCATTTGGATTTGGATTTGGATCCAAAGATCCAAATCCAATATCCACATCCATGGCCCACATCACCTTCTCATAAATGGAGGTGGGGCCCACAGATATTTCACGTGAAAAGCTTGGGTAGAGAGAGAAAAGGGGTGATAAAGTATGAGTGAGAAAGTTGGTAGGCTTGACTTTTGGTCAAGAGTGGGTTAACCTTGTGGGTTTAGCCTAGAGTGTGGGTTTGAGCTTGTATGCACCTACACTTGACCTAGGGCTGCACCAACTTGGATATGGCTGCAACTAAAGTGGTCGACCGGCTCCAAGAAGTGAGTTCCTAACCTAGCCCTAAGTTAGCCTACCTCACCCAGCCACCTTTCCTAAACCTAACCCAATCCCAGCCTAGACCTAGCCCTTCTCACCCAAAACCTAGCCAACCTCACCTAGCTAGACCAACTAGACCCTAACCAACTAGCCCTAAACCAACCATAGTTGACCTAACTAAGTCCCTAACTAAACCAAACCCAGCCCACCTAAACCAACTACCCCAAAACCACTAACCTAGCCCACAACATTCCCTAAAACCTAAACTAGTTGCAGCCCCCAACCTAAAATATCTGGCCACTTTCACTCCCAGCCACTCATCCCCCCAACCGACCTACCATCTCATCCATTTGGCCAGCCACTCACATGCAGCCCCGACATAAAAATCCCAGCACCCATTCCATATACCCCAAGCTGACTTATCCCCATCTCTCCTGGATTCCACATTTCGCCAGCCCCTTGAGGGAGGATTCGGCCAGCACTCCAGCTAGCCTCTTCCATTGGCGCCTCCGGCCAACTCCCCTCCATTTCTTCCCCTAGGTAAGTCCCATCTCTCACTCTCCCCTCCTTCTCCTCCATCTCATCCCCTAGGCCGATTCCACCAGCACCCTTCCTCCATCTCATCCATTCGGCCAGACCCCATCAGCTGCTCCTCCATCTTCACAACCGGCCAGGACAACACCTGCACTCCTTTCCACCACCAACACAACCTGCCACCCGCACCTCCATCTTCCATCTCCCATCTCCCCCAGCCGAACACAACCTGCCACCACTTATCGCCTCTTCTTCACCCATTCGGCCAATTCCCAGCACCTAACCTACCTTCCCTTAGCTCTTACTTCCCAGCCCAACCAACACCCCTAACCTGCCGCACCTAGTCACTCCATCACCCGTCCAGCATCAACATACCACACGGCTAGCACCCCTACCTGCCGCCAACATACTACCTAAGGAGCTCCTCTTGGCTGCCCAAGGCGACTCACGAGGCCAAATTCCAGCAAGTTGAAGATGGACTGGTTACATGTAAGTGCCTTAACTTGGCCTATTATATGAACTTGCTTATGTTTAATTGAATTTGATACGGGGTTGTAATAATGGAGCACTGTCTCCCCCCGGTTGTAATAATATGGTTTGACACACCCACACACACGTGCACTTGAGCCTTTCCACTCTTAGTTGCACACCTTTTGGCACACACACGGGCCTTGACAACCCCTAAGATATAGCTATATATATATTCAACTGTGTGGGTTTTAACTTAAGTCGTGGGTGTTGTCTTTTAATTCCACACTCACACACATTGGGCTTTCACTCTTACTCCCAAGACCCTAGTAAGGGCTGTATTGTAATTTCATTTGGGTGTTTTAAATTCAAGTTGTGTGCGTGGCCTTTCAATTCCACTTTCGCTCTTACTCCCGAGACCCTAGTAAGGGCCGTATTGTAATTTCATTTGGGTGTTTTAAATTCAAGTTGTGTGCGTGGTCGTTCAATTCCACACTCACACACATTGAGCTTTCGCTCTTACTCCCAAGACCCTAGTAAGGGCCATATTGCAATTATATTTGGGTTTATATTACAAGTCGTGTGAGTTGTCTTTCCATGTACACACAACACCCACGCACACATTGACGACCTTCGGGCCCATATATATTATAAGTATTTTCCTTCCGCTATGTCTTTAAGATTTGGGTTTTAAGGTTCAGCTGTGTGAGTAGTCTTTCCATATATACACGACACACACTTGCACAATTGAGCCTTTCCGCTCTTAAGATATAGCCATATTTCTCTTTTACAATTTCTATTTTGCAATTTACATTACGCAATTTCCCTTAAGCATTGTCTTTCAATTTTGAGTTTTTTCTTGGAGTTGTGTGAGTTGCATTGCATACTCGCCATACCCGAGCTAGAGTGCATACCTACATCAAAGCCAATCCCGAATCAATCGTGCAAACATGCCAAGACTTAGGCTATTTCGATACACGCACATCGTGCCTAAGTAGATTAAATTGAAAGACTTAGGGTCATCCAACCCTTGTAAAATCAAAATTGCCCAAGTGCATGGTTTTCAAAAGGTTTTAAAACACTCCTTCATTTAAAATATATTTTGAGTTAAACTTGTTTCAAAACGAAGTCTCTAAGCGTACAGACTGACCCTTGCGCATCGGTGCAAGAAGGTCTGTTACGAAAAGATCCCGCTTGCCTACAATTACCTTCAAAAAGTCAGATTATTTCAAAATATACTTTGCTAGTTAAAGTAAACTAGTTGGCACGCACATAAAGCGAAGTAGATTGCGAAAAGGTTTACTTCAGGCCTAAGAACTCGTAAGTGAAAATTTTCGGTGTCTACAAACACTCACGCACACATTGAGCCTTTCTGCTCTTAAGATATAGATATATTTAAATTTCTACAATTTACTTTCAAGTCGTGTGAGTTGCATTCAATTTGGGTTTTCCCTTCTGTTATGTCTTTCAAATTCAAGTTTTAGGGATTGGAATCATCCCCTAGGTTCACCTCTATGAAATCTCCTCCTACTGATTCGGAAGGTCTTTCAAAATCGAGAATTCTATGAAATTCTAGGAGCTCAGAAGTGGGATCTTCCTCAAGGGGATCCACTTCTGAGCTTTGATCATTCTCGTGGGCTATAGACCCGAGGGAACTTGATGCGTGGTTTTCAAAATGACCTGGTTTTGTACTTGGATTTTCAAGTGATTTCGAAATTTTTGGTCTGGCTATGCAGACGACATTTCTTTCGAAATCCTTTTCTTTTGCCAAAGTCCTACCAGGAGCAGCTATGTACAAAATCTTTTTGATATTTTCCAAATTTTCGATTTTTTTGGGTTTTTGTAAAACAAGAACCTTGGGAACTATACAAAGCACTCTTTTTTCGAGTTTTTGTTTTTCCATTGTTTTTGGTTTTTCTTGTTTTTCGATTTTTTTTATTTTAAGTTTTTCAAATGTTTTTGGTATTTTTAGAAAAGGGATCTTCCGTCATACCTACAAAGGGAAAACACTACGGGTTAGACTTGGAATAGGAGATCCAAACCATAGGTTTCTTCTAAGACAGGCTCCGGGGCACCCTTGACCCAAGTGGTCACAGGGGGTGGCTCCGGCGGTATTCGGGGAGTATAGCCGATCCCATATCGGCTTGGGTTGGCCCTAGGAAGGATGGGCTCTAGGAGACCCTGGTTTTGTGCCCCTAGACTCTTCTAGGGCGTGTAGCCCATGTTCAACAACATGTTCCACGACTTTTTGTTTTTTGAAAAAGTTGGATACAAGTCGTGGTCCTGGAACATGCTATCGTCCATATTAGGCTCATATGGCCTCTTGTCCAGGGGTTTTGGAAATAGGGAACGCTTGGGTTTTCCTAGGAGGATTAAAGTCGGGAGGGGGCCTGCTTTAGGCGGCCCCTTCACACATACAACCTTCCTAGGGTTGTTCAACACGAGCCGAGGTGGCTCAACCATAATTTGCCCCAGGTTAGCCTCATGGGCCTGGGAGCTTGATAAACAAGGGGAGTTTATGATCCCTTGAAGCTGTGGGTGACTCTCACCTAGGATCACTACGACCTGGTCCCTAAAAGGGATCTTCACACACCTGTGGAAGGTGGATGGCACAGCGCACAAACTGTGTATCCAGGGCCTTCCCAGCAACAGGTTATAATGGGGGTGGATGTCCAAGACATGGAACACCCCCGTGTGTTCGATCCCTCCCGTTTCCATTGGGAGTTCGATGGATCCTAAAGGTCTAGACGCATTCCCATCGTATCCAGTGATAACGATGGGGCTTGGGTTCATTGAAGTCAAGGTGACTCCGATTTTGTACGCCACATGAAGTGGAAGGATGTTGAGCCCTCCTCCACCATCGACTAGGCACCTGTCCAGAGAGTGGTTGTTTAGAACCACCTCGATATGCAGGGCCTGGTTATGGGTTTCGTAGGGTCTATCTACATCATCTTTCGAAAAAGTGATGGGCGATTTTGCTCCTAATAAAGCCACTTGGGCAGACAAGGATTCCGGACTTATGTTCGAATCAACCTTGGCCCTTTCAAGAATTTTCTCTAATACAAGTCTATGCCTAGGCGAGGTCTTTATAAGCTCTAGGATAGACATGTGAATAGGGATCTTTGAAAGGTGGTTTTCGAAGTCATAAGGATTTAGGATGACTTTGTCCTTATCTGCTTTTGGCAGACCACTAGGGATACATGCTTTTGAGGGGCCAGGCACACTGACCACCTTTTGAGCACCTTGAAGGTGCGGGGGTTGGTAGATCCTCCCGGATCTAGTGACTTCCCCCACGACTAGCCTAGGGTTCGCGCTAAACTTGGCTCTAAGGATGAGCTGAGGAGAACCTTGGATTTTCAAAACTGGTTTTACCGGGGTTTCCACTTTTGGTGGTCCCCGAATGACGACTTGGGTGGGCCTCTTGTATAGTACAAGGATGGGCGCACAAGTAGGTCGACCAGGTTCTGGCTTTCGCGCTAGTTCCTTGGAAATGGTGAGGGTACATACCTCCTTTCCTTTCCCACTGCCACTGGCATGTTTGGGAAAGGGTTCCTTGAAGATAGCTTGAGGTGGCTCAGGTTCCGCAGTGACCTGGAGCCGGCCTTCTGCTATCAAGTTCTCAATTTTATTTAAGAGAGAGAAGCAGCGTTTGGTATCATGGCCTTTGAGCCGATGATACTTACAAAATCGGTTTAAATACCCCCCTTTGGAAGTGACTCCTTCGGGGATTTCAGGGAGTTCTATCATGCCCTGGGCAAGTAAGAGGTCTAGGACCTCCGACACAGGTTGCCCCAGCGGAGTATACTCCCGTTTTTCAACCGGTTTTTGAAAATTGTGTTCCCTCTTATTTTCTAATTTTTCAAAATTTTTGGAAGTGCCCGCCATGCCTGGATCCACCCGGACATTGGCGATTTTATGGGGCTTTGCCCCTTTGTCCGTCGTGGGCAGCCCATATGCGATGGGCTTTTCCAAACGGGTTTTTGGAATGGCACTTCCTTTCCATAAGTGATCGTATGTCCCTTTTCGCAAGTTGGTTTCGAAAAGGGAGGCCTTTTTTATCAACTTATGGAAAGTTGAAATCTCATGGAGCGAGAGAAGGGTTTTTAACTTGCTTTTAAAATTATCCAGGATGAGCATTACTGCGCATCCTTCGGATATGGGCTCTCGCACTTGGCCCAAAAGCGACCTCCATCTTATAATGAAGGCATGCACGTCTTCGTTCATGCCTTGCTTTGTATCCCTTAAGGTATTCAGGGTTGGCGTGACTTCTACGTTGTGTGCAAATCTTTGCATGAAGCAGTTCGCTAACTCTTCAAAAGTAGCGAACTGGCTTAAGTCGTAGGAAGCCAGCCATTTGGCAGCTGTGCCTTTAAGAGATAGAGGGAACCAATACACCCATTTCATCGAGTCATTTTTCTTCTTATGGGCTCGACGTGAGAAAAGATGCAAGTGAGACCTAGGGTCTCCCATGCCATCATACCGATGGAAGTTCGGTATTTTATCGTCACTATCTGTTTCGTAGTCCAGAGGAAGGAAATCAGACAGGGCGTAGCTTCTTTTCTCTTTATTCTGCCCTTTTAGCAACTACTGTAGGGCTTTACGGTCCTTTTGTGTGAAGGACTCGTGGTATTGGTTGCCTTCTATTACGGAGGCCTCTTTTTGCTTGCGAGGTTTTTCAGATTTCTTTTTAGGCCTTTGTTCACCGTTTGATGAACATGAATCGCCTACTTCAGCCTCTTGGCTGAGAGCATCAATTTTGGCCTCAAACTCCATTCTCAAGTCCTCGATTTCATCTAGTTTTATTTTGTTTTTCAAAATCCTCCTAGAGTGAGAACTTGATGCGCATGAGCCTTGGCTCGACACTTCACTTGGATTGGATTTTGACATGCTTTTCAAGCTTTTTCAAAATATCCTAATTACAAGTAAAGAAAACAAGTTAAAGTGACACCTTTTTACAAAATTTTTACAAGACTCCTACTTAAAAACTCGATTTTTGAAAGGCTCACGTCCCACCGGGTATGGCGTAGATGCAATGCAAACTCACGCTACTCCAAAGGGAAAACCCGAAATGTAAAGACAATGCCGAAGGGAAATAACCGAAGGGAAATGACCGAAGGGAAATGACTTGTGTAGACGCGCGAAAATCCCCGCCTCTTTGCCTTTTTCAGGGCTCGGAGCGGATCCTCTCGTGTGTCTAAGGCCTATGTATGCAAACAGGGCGTGCCAGCTAGCTTACTTAAGCTAGCGAAGATATATTTAACACTGACTTCTAAACGTGGCGACTGTGAGCAAGTAAGCTCTTGTCGTCGCAGACCTTCTTGCACCGATGCGCAAGGGTCAGTCTGTACGCTTTGCAAAAATCAAGTTTTTGGAGAGAAAGTCTACGAAGCGGTTCGAGGTGTCTATTTCGGGTCTTTAAAATGCGATTGCATGTTTTAGATCACATGGATTTGCACGTGCCTAAGTCTTTTCTTTTATCCCTTTTCAGGCCACCTAGTTTGTGTGTTATGAACACTCCACTACGTGGGCGAATTCGAGCGGGGCTTGCTTTGATGCAATATGCGTCCTACCTCGTGGTATGGCATAGATGCAATGCAAACTCACGCTATTCCAAAGGGAAAATAACTGAAGGGAAATAACTAAAGGGAAATAACCGAAGGGAAATATGTATATAGAGTATGTATATGAGCCCTTACTCGGGTCTTGCAAATAAGAGCGAAGGCTCAATGTGGGTGCGTGCTTGAATTGAAAGACTTACACACACGACATGAAATTAAACCCAAATATAAATTGCAGTATGGCCTTGACTAAGGTCTTGGGAGTAAGAGCGAAGGCTCAATGTGTGTGAGAGTGCTTGAATTGAAGTACTACACACACGACATAAATGAAACCCAAATATAACTGCAATAAGGCCTTTACTAAGGTCTTGGGAATAAGAGCGAAGGCTCAATGTGTGTGAGAGTGCTTGAATTGAAAGACTTACACACACGACATGAAATAAAACCCAAATAGTATAGGTCGGCCCTTACTTGGGTCTTTCAAATAAGAGCGAAAGCTCAATGTGTGTGAGTGCTTGAATTGAAAGACAACGCACCCAACTTAAGCAAAAACCCTTCGAAAATGAAAGTATATATATATACACTTATGTATTAGGGGCTGATTAGGCCCGTGTGTGTTCAAAATCGTGCACAACTAAGAGAGTGCACGTGTGTGGGTGTGCCAAGACACGTTATTACAAGCGAGGGGAGACTGTGCTCCGTTATTACAACCCCGTATCAAATTGAATCTCAAGCAAGTATACAACTAAAGACCGAGTTTAGGCACTTACGAGTAGCTGGTCCGTAGAGGCCTTGCTTGAGCGTGGGCTTGGCCTTCGCCTTGGGCTGCAAACGGGAGCTCCACGAGGGGGAATGACAAAGGGTGCTGGCCGGCTGCAAGTGGGGCGCAGGATAGGCGCCTCGAAGGTGGCCAGCTGCAAATGGGTGTCGCCTTGATGTGGGGAATTAAAGGGGCTGGGCCAAGTAAGTGTGTAGGGTCACGAATGGAGAGTATAGAGTGTTAGGGAATATGGACCTAAGGGAGTTTAAAGGAAGGCCGAATGGGAGTCTTATAGGGTGGTCGGATGTAGATAGGATGGTTAGGTAGTGGCCGATGGTTTAGGTTGTGCTAGGTTCGGCTAAGGGAGAATGGTGGCAGCGAAGGGCTGATGTGTAGGTGAGATGATGGTATGGTGGGTGGCTAGGAATGGAGAGGGAGTAGAGAAGGATTTAGGTAGAGTTGGGGGGTGCTTACCGAATGGGGAGAAGGTGATACCTGGCTGGGAGAAAGGTGGGCAGGCTGTGAAGCTCGGCTGGAAGGTGGTGGAGATGGTGGTGCGAGCTGTGGTGGGATGGAGGGATGGTGGTGGTGCAGGCGTCGCAGGTGGAGCAGCTGGGCAGGTTCGGCTGAGCTAGGAAGTGGGGGAAAGAGAGGGCCCGGCTGGGATTGGTGAAGGGTTCCAGCTTGAAAAACCCGCCCCCAAGGGGGGGGGGGTTTAAATAGGGATGGGTAGGTCGGTTAGGGCTGGGTTTGGGGTAGTGGTTAGGTGGTTTAGGTAGGGTGGTATGTAGATAAGGTGGGCTGGAAAGGGTTGGGCCAAATATTTTGAAAACTAGTGGTTTAGGTAGATTGTGGGCTAGGGGTGGTTTAGGGGTTTAGGGCTAGGTGAGGTGGTTGGGTTTTAGGGTGAGGTTTAGTGAGCTAGGTTAGGTGATTAGGCTAGGTTTAGGGAAATTAAGCTAGGTTTAGGGAAGGATTAGGGAAGTGAGTTAGGTGATTAGGTTAGGATTAGGCCGGGATTAGGGAAGTGGGTTAGGTGATTAGGCTCAGATTAGGGGTGGATTAGGGGGGATAGGCTAGGATTAGGTGTTTTGGGTTAGGTTTAGGTGAAGGAGCTCCCTTAGCATGGCCCATAGACCTTAACCACCTCATGTTGGTGCAGCCCTAGGTTGGGTTTTGGCTAATTACAAGCTTAAACCCGCTCAATTAGGCTAAACCACATGATTAAACCCAAACTTGACACACAAGTCAAGCTTAATTACAACACTCTTGATATTTTCCATCCCCACTCTCTCTCATGCCCATAATCCCACGTGAATTTCAAGTGGGCCCCACCTCCATTTATGAGAAGGTGATGTGGGCCATGGATATGGATGTTGGATTGGATCTCTGGATCCAAATCCAAATCCAAGTCCACAAATGGGTTTGGATTGGGATCTGGATATATATGGTCCAGATCCAATCCAAACTGAACTCTGACTCCTTCGAGTTGGGTTCGAAACGGACGATTTGTGCGGGGCCTGACAGCATCAACACTCCGTCTGCGTTGGGTCTTCGCCAACATGGTCGTCCGCCTCCGTTTCTGCCTTCCGGAGATGACTTCAAATGATATTTTGATAAGAACAGGGTCTTGGACGTTCGAGATCCTGGGGGTGTGAATCAGATGCAAGAGTTGCTATGCCGGGCTTGACATGTGCTCCGGTTCTGGGCTCTTCTTAGCTCTCCTGGTCCTGTCTTGATCGGGCCAAGCCGCTTCGGGGTTTCAAAAACATGTTTTAAAAGGTTTTCAAAAGCTATATTATATATTTTTGAAATATGAAGTTTAAAACGTATGTACAGGGTTGTCTGGAGGGCTCCTAGGTTTCCAGACTCAAAATAGCCCTTTGGGGCTGCTTTTACAAAACCAGATGAATTTGAGAAATTCGTGGGATTTCGGGGTGTTTACAACTTGAAATGTAAATGCCGAAGGGAGATATGTATATAGAGTATGTATATGGTCCCTTACTCGGGTCTTGCAAATAAGAGCAAAGGCTCAATGTGGGTGCGTGCTTGAATTGAAAGACTTACACACACGACATGAAATTAAACCCAAATATAACTTGCAGTATGGCCTTGATTAAGGTCTTGGGAATAAGAGCGAAAGCTCAATGTGTGTGAGTGCTTGAATTGAAGTACTACGCACACAACATGAAATTAAACCCAAATAGTATAACACGGCCCTTACTTGGGTCTTTCAAATAAGAGCGAAAGCTCAATGTGTGTGAGTGCTTGAATTAAAAGATTTACACACACGACATGAAATAAAACCCAAATAGTATAGGTCGGCCCTTACTTGGGTCTTTCAAATAAGAGCGAAGGCTCAATGTGTGTGAGTGCTTGAATTGAAAGACTTACACACACGACATGAAATGAAACCCAAATAGTATAGGTCGGCCCTTACTTGGGTCTTTCAAATAAGAGCGAAGGCTCAATGTGTGTGAGTGCTTGAATTGAAAGACTTACACACACGACATGAAATGAAACCCAAATAGTATAGGTCGGCCCTTACTTGGGTCTTTCAAATAAGAGCGAAAGCTCAATGTGTGTGAGTGCTTGAATTGAAAGACAACACACCCAACTTATGCAAAACCCTACAAAATTGAAGTATATGTATATACTTATACATTAGGGGCTGATTAGGCTCGTGTGTGTTCAAAATCGTGCACAACTAAGAGAGTGCATGTGTGTGGGTGTGCCAAGCCACATTATTACAAGCGGGGGGAGACTATGCTCCGTTATTACAACCCCGTATCGAATTGAATCTCAAGCAAGTATACAATTGAAGACCGAGTTAGGCACTTACTAATAGCTGGTCCAAAGATGCCCTGCTTGAGCGTGGGCTTGGCCTTCGCCTTGGGCTGCAAAAGGGAGCTCCGCAAGGTTGAACGGCAAGGGCAGGTGCTGGCCGGATGTTCTTGGTGCACGGAAGAGGCGCCTTGAAGGTGGCCGGCTACTAGAGATGGGTTCTTTTTGGCGTGTTGGGCTAAAGGGCCTAAGTAGGGTCACTAAGGATAGGGTTTAGTTTCAAGGTAGGTTGTGCAAAGGGTGAACCTAAGGGAAGGTCTAACGAATCACCTAGGGTTGGCGGGTTGCTATGGTGGCCGAGTGAAGTGACAGTCGGTTGGAGTGGCCGACTAGGAGGACTTAGTGGTGGCGGGTAGTTGGAGTGGCTAGGAGTGATGTAAGGTAGGGGAGCTAGCTAGGAGATGGGGCCAGGGGGTAGTGGTTGTAGTAGGTGTATTAGGATGATACGGGCAGGTTTTAGGGAGTCGGATAGGGTGGCCGAATGGAGCTAAAAGGTCTAGGTGGTGGCGGGTAGTTAGGGTGCTATGGGTTCGGCTGAGTGGGGCTGGTGGCAGCAAGTGGAAGGGCTGGTGTTAGGGTGATATGGGAGTGGATTGGGTGGCTGAGAGTGGAGAGGGAGTGAAGAAGTAGTAAGGTAGGATGTAGGAGACTTACCGGATGAAAAGATGGTGGCGGGTAGAAAGGGATCAGCCGGATGATGGTGGTGATGGTGGCGTTCGGCTGAGCTGGGAAAGTGGTGCAGGTGGTGGCGGGATGTGGAGCAGGTGGCGGGATGTGGAGCAGGTGGAGATTCGGCTGAGCTGGGGAAGTGGAGGACCCGGTTGGGAATGGGTGGGCTTCTAGGTGGTGAAACCCACCCCCAAGGGGGGGGGTTTATATAGGGCTGGGCTAGGTCGGTTAGAGCTGGGTTTGGGGTAGTGGTTAGGTGGTTTAGGTAGGGTGGTATGATGATAAGGTGGGCCGGAAAGGGTAGGGCCAGATATTTTAAATACAAGTGGTTTGGGTAGGTTGTGGGCTAGGGGTGGTTTAGAGGTTTAGGGTTTAGCTAGGTGGGTTGGTTCTAGGGTGAGGTTTAGTGAGGTAGGTTAGGTGATTAGGCTAGGATTAGGCTAGGTTTAGGGAAATTAACCTAGGTTTATGGAAGGATTAGGGAAGTGGGTTAGGTGATTAGGTTGGGATTAGGCCGGGATTAGGGAAGTGGGTTAGGTGCTTAGGCTCAGATTAGGGGTGGATTAGGGTGGAAGGCTAGGATTAGGTGCTTTGGGTTAGGTTTAGGTGAAGGAGCTCCCTTTGCATGGCCCATAGACCTTAACCATATCATGTTGGTGCAGCCCTAGGTTAGGTTTTGGCTAATTACAAGCTTAAACCCACTTAATTAGGCTAACCCACATGATTAACCCCAAACTTGACACACAAGTCAAGCTTAATTACAACACACACTTGATCTTATCCAACCCCCACTCTCTCTCATGCCCATAATCCCACGTAAAATTTAAGTGGGCCCCACCTCCATTTATGAGAAGGTGATGTGGGCCATGGATATGGATATTGGATTGGATCTCTAGATCCAAATCCAAATCCAAATCCAAGTCCATACATGGGTTTGGATTGGGATCTGGATATATATGGTCTAGATCCGATCCAAACTAAACTCTGACTCCTTCGAGCTGTGTTCGAAATGAACGGTTTGTGCGGGGCCTGACAGCATCAGTACTCCGTCTTCGTTGGGTCTTCGCCAACATGATCGTTCACTTCTATTTTCGCCTTTCGGAGATGACTTCAAATGATGTTTTGATGATAACAGGGTCTTGGACGTTCAAGATCCTGGGGGTGTGAATTTGATACAAGAGTTGCTGTGCCGGGCTCGACATTTGCTCCGGTTTCGGGCTCTCCTTAGCTCTCCTGGTCCTGTCTGGATTAGGCCAAGCTGCTTCGGGGTTTGAAAACATGTTTTAAAAAGGTTTTAAAAGCCATATTGTATGTTTTCGAAATACAGAGTTTAAAACATATGTACAGGGTTGTCTGGAAGGCTCCTGGGTTTCCAGACTCAAAATAGCCCTTTGGGGATGCTTTTACAAAACCAGATGGATTTGAGAAATTCGTGGGATTTTGGGGTGTTTACAATACCGGCAAAGGATAGCCTGACATTATGGCAAACACATGAGACCTCGCCACTTTGAAGTGGGGGATCTGGTTTTGAAAATCATCCATTATCGTGGCCCACATCCACTTGGAAAGTGGCGCCCCAAGTGGGATGGACCCTATGTTGTACGTGCAACCACCACGAACAACTCGTATTGGTTGATCGATGTAGAAGGTAGGAATTTAGCAGATCCTATCAACATTCAATACTTAAAGAAGTATTATGTGTAGGATTTGGGTTAAATTCCAATTTTCGAAAACCTTTAGGGATAGCTACTTTGAGACTTAGAAAGTAAGGTTCAAAGGCAAAATCGTGTGACCCTGAGTGAGAGAATTCGCACTTGTAAAAGAGTGGAGTCTTCCAAACACGTGGTTATATTTCAAAATCCTTCCTCTTACAAAGAAAGGCCTAGTTCAATATAGCAAGATACTTGCAAGTAGTACGTGCTATTTCTAAATAGGCTGATCTGGAATGGATCGAGTGTGACCTTGGGATAAGTCCTCCCCTTTTCTCTTCTCCTTCCAAAAGGAAAACACAGCCAAAATAAAGGGAATTTCCCATCGAAAGTCTCTTTCCAAAAGAAAAAAAACCAGAATCAAAAGAAAAAAATCGATTCTCTTGTGAAAAAGATGGATTAAAGAAAAAATACTCCCAAAGGGAGACCCTCTATGAAAAAAAGGAAAAAGAGGCCAAAAAGCTTAAAAAGAGCAGTTTTCCGCCTTCTATGCCTTAAACCACGGGATGCTTCAGAAGGGACCGCGGTATCTCTTTCCCATCCCTAGCTTATCCCAAGTAAAACATGGTTCATTTCGAGGAATCCTAAAGTAAAAATAGGATTTACTTACTTGAATTTCATTTTGTTTGAGAATTCGATGTTTCAAGTAAGACGTAGAAATCTTGAAATGTAGCTTGTTTTCTTATAAAACCTCCGCTAGACTAGCGAGTGTCAAGACTCAAGCAAAGGCAAACACGAAGAGCTCGAGATCCTTACGATTGAGACTCAAGACAGTTTTCCCTTTTGTAAATAGATTTTGTAAATAGATTTTGAAAAATTGAACATCGAACAGCATAGGGTCTGCTGTAAACACCCCAAATCTTCTATATTTCAAAAACTCTCAAAAACACCAAAAAGCTCGTTTGAGCCAAAACGACAACCTGTTTTAAAATGTGAAAACAGGTATAGAAGGAAAAAGAAGACCTTAGGTCCGAACAGGATTCAAGTCCAGAGCTTCAAAAGCCACTCCCTGATAAAAAAACAAAATAAAGCAGAGCCCATTTGATGAAAAGCTAAACGGAGTCCAGAACGGCGAGATGGAGTCCGAACGACAAAGTTGGGGAAAACCCAACACCAGACGAAGCGTTGATGAAGCCAGTGCCCGCACAGATCGTTCGCCTCGAGAAGCCAAGAAGGACTGTTCGAAGAAATTTTGATTTGGATCTGGACCATATATATCCAGATCCAAATCCATGTAATGAATAGTGTTTGGATTTGGGTCAATCCAAATAGTATTTGGGTCGATCCAAATAGTGTTTGGATTTGGATTGGATCCAAATAGTGTTTGGATTGGATCGGATCTGGATCAAAATATCAAGATCCAGATCCATAAAAATGTTGGGTTTGGATCGGATACAAATCTCAAAATATCCGAGATCCAATATCCAGATCCAAATAGTGTTTGGATTTGGGTCTGGATCCAAACCCCAAACCCAAACCCAAATCCAAGACCCACCTCAAATCTCTATAAATAGAGGTGAGGGGGTCCATGTAAAGGGTTCATGCAAATATTTGGGAGGAGAGAGAGGGAGTGATAGACCTAGCCATGTGGGCTCATTGGGTGAGGTGGGTTCAAGCCATGTGGGCTATGTGGGTCTAGACCAAGGTGGGCTGGACCAAGAGGCTGCAACCATGGAGACGTGGGCTCAAGCCACGAAGGACCAACTCCAAGAGGTAAACCTAACCCCCAACCTAGCCTAGGTTCGAACCTACCTAACCCCCAACTGAACCTAACCCCAACTGAACCTAACCCTAACTGAACCAACCTAACCCTAACTGAACCCTAAGTAGACCTAACCCAACCCTAACTAAACCCTAACTAGACCTAACCCAACCCCAACCGCCTCAAACCATCCCTAACCAACCCCCAAAACTTCACCCCCACCGGCCGTGCACGCGCCCTACTTCCTGTCTGCACGCCCCGCGCCACAGCGCGCCCAGCGCCAGGCGCCCGACGCCCGATGCCTCCCAGCCGACCCGACTGCCTCCCTACCGACCTGACCCACACCCTCGCCGTGACCTGCACCCTAGGACAGACCCTACACAGCCCCCGTCTTGGCCGAACCTAAGCTCCCCTATAGCCCTAACCGTGACCCATAGAACCTCTCTCAAAGCCACTAAGGATAACCCCTCTTGGCTGCCCAAGGTGAACCATGAGCCCAAGTGCAAGCAAGTTGAACATGGACCAGCTATTTGTAAGTGTCTAAACTTGGTCTATTACATTAACTTGCTTTATGTTCAATTAAATTTTGATACGGGGTTGTAATAACGGAGCATCGTCTCCCCCCGCTTGTAATAACGTTGTTTGGCACACCCACACACACGTGCACTTGAGCCTACCTCGCTCTTAGTTGTGCACGATTTTGAACACACACGGGCCTAATCAACCCCTAATATATAAATTTATGTATATACTTTAAATTACATAGGGTTTTGCTTAAGTTGGGTGTGTTGTCTTTAAATTCTCGCACTCACACACATTGAGCCTTCGCTCTTATTTGTAAGACCCAAGTAAGGGCCGTGTTATACTATCCTTGGGTTTAATTTCATGTTGTGTGCGTAGTACTTCAATTCAAGCACTCACACACATTGAGCTTTCGCTCTTACTCCCAAGACCTTAGTTAAGGCCATACTGCAATTTATATTTGGGTTTAATTTCATGTTGTAAGCGTAGTACTTCAATTCAAGCACTCACACACATTGAGCTTTCGCTCTTATTCCCAAGACCTTAGTTAAGGCCATACTGCAATTTATATTTGGGTTTAATTTCATGTTGTGTGCGTAGTACTTCAATTCAAGCACTCACACACATTGAGCTTTCGCTCTTACTCCCAAGACCTTAGTTAAGGCCATATTGCAATTTATATTTGGGTTTCATTTCATGTCGTGTGTGTAGTACTTCAATTCTTGCATGCACCCACATTGAGCCTTCGCTCTTATTTGCAAGACCCAAGTAAGGGCCCATATATATATTATATACGTACTTCCCTTTTGCAATTTCCCTTCGGCAATTTTTATTACAAGTCATTTCCCTTCGGCAAATTCCCTTCGGCATTGTCTTTTAAATTCGGGTTTTCCCTTTAAAGTTGCATGAGTTTGCATTGCATATACGCCATACCACGAGTTAGGACGCATATTGCATCAAAGCAAACCCCATACTCCCGCTCAAACTCGCCACATTTTAGTGGAGTGTTCATAACACACACCTAGGTGGCCCAAAAAGGGATAAAAAGGAAGACTTAGGCACGTGCAAATCCACGTGATCTAAAATCTGAAAATCATACAAAAACAACCCGAATCAATCGTGCAAGCACTCCAAGACTTAGGCTATTTCGATACACGCACATCGTGCCTAAGTAGATTAAAATTTGAAAGACTTAGGGTCATCCAAACCTTATCAAAATCGCCCAAATGCATGGTTTTCAAAAGGTTTTAAAAACACTTCTTTCAAAATATATTCTAAGTTAAACTTGTTTCAAAACGAAGTCTCTAAGCTTACAGACTGACCCTTGCGCATCGGTGCAAGAAGGTCTGCGACGTAAAAATCCCGCTTGCCTACAATCGCCTTTCAAAAAGTCAGATTATTTCAAAACATACTTTGCTAGTTAAAGTAAACTAGCTGGCACGCCCATAAAGCGAAGTAGATTGCGAAAAGGTTCACTTCAGGCCTAAGAACCCGCAAGTGAAAATTTTCAGTGTCTACATCTGCTCACTAGGAGCAGCAGGCCTTCGTAAGTCTCAAGAGTTCGACCATATCTGGTCTCTGGGAGGTCACCACTCTTGGCACCCCGTCCATGTCATGCATCTGCATACCCACGCATGGACATTTGCATAACATGATCCCATTTTAGGACCAAAAACCGTTTTGTATATCCCTTTGGCATGATATCTCCTCCTACCAGGGTTTAAAAGAGAGATCTTGCTAAAAATTGGGACGATCCCATATTTTCGTGGATAGATCTCGGGAGACATCGAAAGGGGTGTTGTCGTCTTTGCCATTATCCAAATCAATTTGGATAATGCCAAAGAGGGGCATCTGTAAACACCCCAAAATCCCACGATTTTCCCAAAATACCTGGTTTTGCAAAAGCAGCCCCAAAGGGCTATTTTGAGTCTGGAAACCCAAGAGCCTTCCAGGCAACCCTGTACATATGTTTAAATATACATGTTTTAAAATATGTGTTATACAGTTTTAAAACCTTTAAAAAGGTATTTTGAAACCCCATAAAGTGACTTGGCATGATGAAAGCAGGACTAGAAGAGCAAAAGAGAGCCCGGAACCGGAGCACATGTCGAGCCCGGCACATCAACTCTCGTGTTAGATTCATCCCCAAAATCTCGAACATCCAACCTCCTGTTATCAATAAAACTGTTTGAAATCATCTCCGGAAGGTGAAAACAGAAGCGGACGACAATGTTAGCGAAGACTCAATGCAAGACGGAGTACTGATGCTGTCAGGCCCCGCACAAACCGTTTGTTTCGAACATACCCTGAAGGATTCAGAATCCAACTTTGGACTAGATCTGGACCATATATATCCAGATCCCAATCCAAACATATATGTGGATTTGGATCCAAAGATCCAATCCAATATCCACATCCAGGGCCCACATCACCTTCTCATAAATGGAGGTGGGGCCCACAAGAAATTCACCTGGAATCTTGGGTATGAGAGAGAATGGGGAGGATTAAATATGAGTGAAATGTGTTAAGCTTGACTTGTGTGTCAAGTTTTGGGTTAATCATGTGGGTTAGCCTAATGAGTGTGGGTTTAAGCTTGTATGCACCTACACCTAACCTAGGGTTGCACCAACATGATGCAACTAGGTCCATGGGCCATTCAAAGGGATGCTCCTAACCTTAACCCTAGCCTAATCCCCCTTACTTAGCCATTTCCCCTTAATCCCGACCTAATCCTAGCCTAATCACCTAACCCACTTCCCTAATCCTTCCCTAATCCCAACCTAATCACCTAACCTACTTCCCTAATCCTTCCCTAAACCTAGCCTAATTCCCCTAATCCCGACCTAATCCTAGCCTAAACACCTAACCCAACTCACTAAACCTCACCCTAAGCCCAACCCACCTAGCTCCACTAAACCAGCCCACCTAAATCCCTAGCACACCATATCCCTAAAACCACCTAAGACAAATATCTGGCCCACCTAAAAACCCAGCCCACCATATCCCCAAACCACCACCACCACACCCCTAAACCAGCCCCCCAATACCAGCCCCAACCGACCCCACCAAAACCCTATAACCCCCCCCCCCCCCTAGTGGGCGGGTTTTCATGCTTTTTTGGGCAGCCGAGCCCTTGCTCTCCCTCTCTCATCCCCTTCTCTCTTCTCTCACCTGCTCCACCTTGGAACCCAGCAAGCTCCACTCCACGCCACCACCATCCTCCGGCCAACTCCATTCCACGCCATCGGCTGCACCTGCCACCTTCCATTCGGCTGCTCCTTTGACACCCGCCACCTTCACCCTTCATCCAGCCATCCTCCGGTTAGTACCCCATCACAACAACACCCTCTCTTCACTGCCCCTCCACTCTTAGCCACCACCACGCCACCCTTCCTCAGCCTTGCCAACACCTTATACAACCGGCCACCACCTGCCGCATCTTCCCTTAAACCTGCCCCTCCTTTTCCTTAGACACCCCCTAGCCAATATCCTTGGCCTTACCTCTTCCCTTAAACCATCCTCTAGCCAGCACCCTAGCTCCCCTTTACCTTCCCCAAGTTACCATACCCCAGCCAAGGCAGCAACCCAGCCAGCTCCACTTGGCTAGCGCCAAGGCACCACCCACCCGTAGCACCTCTTCCCTTCGGCCAGCACACTCCCTTGCCGCGCCCTTCCGAGGAGCTCCCTCTTGTAGCCCAAGGCGAATCACCAGCCCAAGCGCAATCAAGTGACCCCCGGACCAGCTATACGTAAGTGCTTAACTCGGTCCTTGTTTATAGGCTTGCTTAAGCTTGATTAAATTCGATACGGGATTGTAATAACGGAGCGTTGTCTCTCCCTACTTGTAATAACGTGGTTTGACACACCCATACACACATGCACTTGAGCCTATTCCGCTCTTAGCTGTACACGATTTTGACACACACATGGGCCTAATCATCCCTTAAGATATAGACTTACTTATATAATTTAAGTTGCGTGGGGTTTTGCTTAAGTTGTGTGTGTTGCCTTTCAATTTTCACACTCACACACATTGAGCTTTCGCTCTTATTTTCAAGACCCTAGTAAGGGCCGTGCTACCATTTCCCTTGGGTGTTTTACTTCATGTCGTGTGCGTAGTACTTCAATTCTACACTCACACACATTGAGCTTTCGCTCTTACTCCCAAGACCTTAGTCAAGGCCTATTGCATTGAGCTTTCGCTCTTACTCCCAAGACCTTAGTCAAGGCCTATTGCAATTATATTTGGGTTTAATTTCATGTTGTGTGCGTAGTATTTCAATTCTACACTCACACACATTGAGCTTTCGCTCTTACTCCCAAGACCTTAGTTAAGGCCATATTGCAATTATATTTGGGTTTCATTTAAGTCGTGTGAGTTGTCTTTCAATATACACACAACATCCACGCACACGTTGGTGACCTTCGGGCCCATATATATTATAAGTATTTCCCTTTCAGCTATGTCTTTAAGATTTGGGTTTTAAGGTTCAGCAGTGTGCGTAGTCTTTACATATATACATGGCACACACTTACACAATTGAGCCTTTCCGCTCTTAAGATATAGCCATATTTCCCTTTTGCAATTTCCCTTTTGCAATTTACATTAAGTCATTTCCCTTCTGCATTGTCTTTCAATTTGGGTTTTCCCTTTGGAGTAGCGTGAGTTTGCATTGCATATACGCCATACCACGAGTTAGGACGCATATTGCATCAAAGCAAACCCCACACTCCCGCTCAAAGTCGCCCCACTTAGGTCACGTGTGCATACACACGCCTAGTTGGCCCAAAAAGGGATAAAAAGAAAGACATAGGTACGTGCAAATCCACGTGAAATAAAATTTGAAAACCATACAAAAATCAGCCCGAATTGAACACCTTAAACATTTTCCATAGGTTATCATGTCAAAAACTCGATTTTCTAAGGGTACAGACTGACCCTTGCACATCGGTGCAAGAAGGTCTGCGACGAAAAGAGCTTGCTTGCTCACAGTCGCCACGATAGGAGTCAGATTTCAAAATATTTCTTCGCTAGCTTAAGCAAGCTAGCTGGCATGCCCTTTTGCTTAAATAGGACTTAGACACACGAGAAGGTTCGCTTCAGGCCTAAGAACCAGAAGCGGGGATTTTCTAGCGTCTACACCTACCTCTCTAAACCTAACCCCAAACCATCCTAAACCTAACCCCTAAGCCCAGTCGTGCTGCACCACGGCCACACCCCTGGCACAACCTAACTCACCCCTAAACCCAGCCACACAACCCGACGCACCTAGCACCGTCCCTATCGTGCACCTTGCGTGCCCCTGTCGCGCCCTACGCACCCCTGTCGCGCCCTGCGCACCCCTGACGCGCCCTCCGTGTCTCTGCTGTGATGCCCTAACGCTGACTTGCTGCGCCCCGGCTGCCTGTAGCACCGACCTACCATACCACCCAGCTGCACCCTTAGGACTGATTAGGACTAGCCCCACTCCAGCCGTGTCCTGCCTTAGATAGCCCATACCTTAGGATGCACCCTTCCCCTTTAGGCCGACTAGAACCAGCCCATACCTTAGGCTGCAACCTTCCCCTTTAGGTCGTGACACACCAGCCCTACCTTTTGGCCGAACCTAGGCACTCCCAAGGCCCAAGCACCCACGCCTCTCCAAAGCCAAACCTCACGCCAATAGCCCACCTAGGGAGACCCCTCTTGGCTGCCAAGGTGGACAAAATCCGAGTAGATTGGAAAGAAAAGCCGAATCATTGTAAGTGTTTAAAATTCGGTCTTTTACATTACTCCTTTAATACTCAATTCAATTTTGATACGGGGTTGTAATAATGGAGCGTGATCTCCCCCCGAAATATAATATTGGTGCTTGATACACAAGCACACACGTACACTTGAGCTATATTACTCTTAAAACGTACACAAGACACCCACGTGCACTTGAGCCTTTTCGCTCTTAGTTGCACACTATTGCACACACATTGAGCCTTCGCTCTTACTCAAAAGACTTTAGTGAAAGTCGTGCAATTTCAATTCCGGGTTGTTACATTCATGTCGTGTGAGTTTGTCATTTACATTTCACACTCGCACCCAAGAAGTACGTGAGCACTTGCTCCACACTCTCATGCACCTTTTGAGCCTTTGTTGCTCATAAGATATAGCATATTTCTATATTTTCCAACTGTGTGGGTTTTACATTCAAATCGTGTGAGTTTGTCATTTAAGCTTCCACACTTGCACACAAGAGCACTCGAGCACTTGCTCTACACTCTCACGCACATTTTGGGCCTTCGTTGCCCATAAGATATAGAGTATCTATATACTTTCAGTTGCATGAGTTTTACATTCAAGTTGTGTATGCACTTACATTTCGGGTGGTTCAATTCAAGTCGTGTGAGTTATCTTTCCATTTATACACAACACACACGAACACATTGAGCCTTTCCGCTCTTATATACTTATATTTCAATTTCGGCAAGTTCAATTCAAGTCGTGTGAGTTTGTCATTTCAATTCTACACTATACACACGCATGCATTGAGCCTTTCCGCTCTTAAATATATAAGTATATCTCCCTTCCACAATTTACATTCAAGTTGTGTGAGTTGCTTTCCAAGTTCAGGTATTTCCCTTTCAGCTACGTGAGTTGCACTTACATTCGGGTATTTACTTTAAGTTGTGTGTGTGAGTTGCTTTCAATTCGAGCCTAGCTCACATCATATCAAACCCGAAGAGTATTTCATGCATCCTTGCATTCGTGTATTTTCAAAGAGGAAACCCTAAAACTACGCTCAAACTCGCTCAACTTAGGCCACTTGAAACACACACATCCGGCCTAAGATAGCTAAAACTCGAGAGACTTGGATTCGAACAACCCCCGTAATAAAAACTGTAATTTAGGCAAACAATCATCGAAATACTCTCTTTTCTTTCAAAAAAGTTCATGTTTGTTTGAAATTGAAGTTTTCTAAGCGCTTAAATCGACCCTTGAGCACCGGTTCATGAAGGTTTCAAGCGAAAAGATCCCACTTGTCCACAATCGCCAAAAAGTCGGATATTTCCAAAAATCTTCGCTAGTTTGAGTAAGCTAACTGGCACGCCCTTAAAAGCAACGTAAACTCAAAAAGGTTCATTCCAGGCTTCAAAACCAGGAGTGAGAATTTTCGTGCTTACACCAACCTCCGGCCATCCTAGCACCATCCCTCTACCTAGTACCCAGCCACCACCCTAACACAACCCCTCACCTACCTACCCTACATCCCAGTCGACTCCATTCAATCCACCCCATCTCACCCGCCTACCTACCTGCCACTACCATCCCTTAGCCATACGCCCTTGACATACCCCAACACCATCAACCGCCTACCTACCTGCCACTACCATCCCTTAGCCATACGCCCTTGACATACCCCAGCGCCATCAATCGCCTACCTACCTGCCCTTCACCTTCCCTTACCATCTTCCGGCCACCATCAACCCGCCTGCCACACCAGCCCGCTCCCAGCCATCTCCCTAGCGCCTTGACATACCCTAGCGCCACACATCCTCCAACCTGCCAACCTACCTCAACAGCAGCACCCTTCAGCCATGACTTAGCCCCACACCTTGGCATAACTCACCACCTCACCCTAAAGCCCCACTCCTAACCGACTTGGCTTAGCTCTCCTTGGCTGAAAACTTTCACCCATCTTGAACTTCGCCGAACTCCAAGACTTGAGCCGACTACACCATAAGAACCTACCTCGGCTGCAATAACTTGACCATGGCAAAAGGGGCTAAACTACTTCAAGGTGGACTTGCACAAGTTGAACCTGGGCTCAGCACAAAGAAGGTGGACATGACCTAGCCAAAATCCCGACTTCAAAAGTGTAAGTCTTTCAAAATAAATATCAAGTTGCTTTTCCGATTCAAAGTAAATTCAATTTGATACGGGGTTGTAATAACGGAGCATAGTCTCCCCCCGAAATGTAATATTCGTGCTTGCTACACGAAGCACACACGCATACTTGAGCCTTATCGCTCTTAGTCGTACAAGAAGAACACCCACGTGCACTTGAGTCTTTCCGCTCTTAATTGCACACTATTGCACACACATTGAGCCTTCACTCTTAAGCTAAAGACTCTAGTGAAAGCCGTGTGAGTTGCAATTCAATTCGGGTTTTACTCGAGCACTTGCTCTACACTCTCACGCACATTTTGGGCCTTTGTTGCTCATAAGATATAGCATATCTATATACTTTCCAGCTGCGTGAGTTTTACATTAATGTCGTGTAAGCACTTACATTTCCGAGTGGTTCAATTCATGTCGTGTGAGTTTGTCATTTAAATTTCACACTACACACACGCGTGCATTGAGCCTTTCCGCTCTTACTATATACTTATATTTCAATTCTGCAATTTACATTCAAGTCGTGTGAGTTGCTTTCAAGTTTGGGTATTTCCCTTAAGCTACGTGAGTTGCACTTTCATTCAGATATTTACATTAAGTTGTGTGTGTGAGTTGCTTTCAATTCGAGCCACATCATCATATCAAACTCGAAAAACATTTTGTGCATCCTTGCATTCGCGCATTTTCAAAAGGAAACCTCGAATCTACGCTCAAACATGTTGAAATTAGGCCACTTGTGCACACACATATCCGGCCTAAATAGCTAAAACTCAAAGACTTGGAATCGTACAACCCCCATACATAAAATTTGCAACGTAGGCACGAATTGAATCCATATTTCAAACACTTATATTTTCAGAGTTAAAATTGTTTTTATCGAAGTCTATTAGCGCTTAAACTGACCCTTGAGCATCGGTTCAAGATGGATTAAAGCGAAAAAATCCCGCTTTCTCACAATTGCCCAAAAGTCAGATATTTTCAAAAACTTTGCTAGTTTAAGCAAGCTAGCTGGCACACCCATAGAAATGACGTAGATGCGAAAAGGTTCATTTCTGACTTCAAAACCAGAAGTGAGAATTTTGGTTGTTTACAGAATTGGCACACTCGGTGGGAGCCGGGTCTTAAAACTTCGATAAAACAAGCAAAACTCTTGAAAAATTTTCCAAAAAGTGTTTCCAAAATTCGTGCATTCAAAAATTTGCAGAAAAATGGAGCAAAAGCCAAGAAAATCCTCATCAAGTAAGCTAAAGCAAGTTTTCAAAATAGCTAAAGCCCAAGAAGAGCTAGCTAATATATGGGAGATTTTTCAAAAGATGGATGCTTTAAGCAAAGAGCTTAAAGCCCATCGATCGCATAGCAGCTCATCTCGGGCATATAAAGATCATGAAAAGAAAACCGATCTCAAACTCGACGAAGGATTGGAGGTTAAAGACAAAACCCGAAAGAGGGACAAGTCAGCCACTCCCAAGTCTCCAAATTCTCAAAAATCCAAAGAAAAATCGAAAAAAAGACTTTTCTATTTCAAAAACTCAAACAAATCTTCAAAAAGACAAAAAAATTGAAAAACCAAACTGTAAACACCCAAAATTTTCTTTTAAAATTTTTACCTTTTTAGGAAAGTATTTATTTTTGGTAATTTCAGGTTTTCGAATGAAAACGGCACTAAATGAGCTTGTTTTGACATCAAAATTTTATGGAAGCCTAAAAATGATGGAATGTTGCTTCCGTTTCAGAAAATTTCGAATTTGGACAAAATTTTATGAAAATGACGATTTTGTAACCTGCCAATTTTTGCGTTGTTTGGCAAGTCAACCTGTCATTTTAGTCTCAGGTTCTTAAAAAGGAAGGTCGGCACCCAGAAAGGAAAGCCGACACTCGGGAAAGGGACAACCAAGAAGGAAAGGGAGCTTTCAAGGAAGGAAAGCTCACATTCGGGAGAAAATGGATGACCAAAAAGGCAGCAATCGAACACCTGCCAAATTTGGCATAACTGGAACAAGTAGCCTGTCATTTGTAGTTGAAGGAGTGAAAGAAGCAGGCTAGTGTTAAAAATAGAAAGTCATCGTTGAAGAGAGGAAAGTCGTGCTCGATTTGGTAACATTGGCTCACAATCTGGTAAGCCATCAAGTCAACTTACCATATTTAAAAGTTGACCTGACCGTGCAAGAAACTCGACTTTCACAACAACTGGCCGATTTTAGCAAATGGATAAGCCTACTTGCCTTTCTCAACCTTGGCCTGATTCGGCAGGGTTTGAAATAGCAGTTGCTACTGGTCTCCAATATCTTGAGAACTTCCCTAATAAGAGTTTACAAGTCGAGGCTTATTCTGCTCATGTTTGAAGAGAAGAATATGCAAAGGTTTCTATATATATAGCAAACGACATAAGGTCAGTCCATACTCTCAAATAGAATACATTGAAAAGTCATGGGCTGTTGTTGACCATGTAAAGGACGCTATGTCACTAAAACGGCCAGCACATTACCATCAACATGGAAAGAAGTAGGCCAGCGTGTTTTCATCAACGTAGAAAGGAGGAAGGCTCTATACACGGTTCAGGACTTTCCTAACGCAAGGAGTGACTGATTTGGGAGGTGATATACATCTGTACATTGTCTTGCCCAACACGATGGGCAGCTAGCTTAGAAGGCTGTGCACAGTAAAATACTTGCCCAAAGAGTGGAGTTGGAAATTTGGAAGGCCTTCCAAACCTGTTATTCTGCAAAGACGACAACGTCTCACAGAAGAGTTTATGCCACATTCCGATATGCTGCCTTTTGTTATTTCTGCTGACAGCCCATTCATTGAAAGTGAGGTGGCTTTTATCCGCTATGTCAAGCAATGGAAGAAAATAGTTGTATTCGTTCTAAATAAATCTGATATCTACAAGAATCAACACGAGCCTGGTCAAACCCCAAAGGAGCACCTTGCCTTTTAAAGCAGTCAACCGTATTGAGTTTAGCAAGTAGTCAACATCTTGCCAAAGTTGCAGCTGACCTCCATTTGGAAAGTCCTTGTCAGCTCCCATCGATTTCTGTGAGGAACACCATGACTGCACAGCAACTCCACTTACCAATCCCAACTCCACTAAACCATGCAAGATGACAGCAGCAAGATGGTCAAGAATGGTCAGCACCTGTTCCTTCCATAAATGAATGAAGATGTTGTGCACTCTTGCCTAATGCCAAACGAGCTCACCAAATATTGCGATTGGGAAAGTCATCCAATTCTCTGAGATCTGAATTAATCCACCAACTTACCTCATCCGATTCCATGCTGTTGAATTTAGCAACTAACTACAGCAAACAGTTGCCAAAACCAGCAACACTTTCCAAACTCTGAATTTTACAGCAATCACTTGCCAAAAGCCACTTTGCTCAGCAAGGAAACTTGCCTTGCCCAATTCTACACCTAAGAGGCATCCTTTGGCCTATAAAAGGAGCCTCAAGTATGCTGCAAAGGCATCCTCCAGTCACCACAAAGCATCAATCTGAGGATCAACCAGCCCAAGTCAAGAATCAATCTGAAAATCAATCCTTCACTGACCACAAAGCATAAAATCTGAATTCAACCAGCACACAGGAACATTCAGTCCGAAAATTCAGAAAAATAGAGAGAGAGGGAAAGGAGGAGAAGAAGGAGAAGAAGGGAGGCCGGCCTTGTTCCGACATCCGACGATCGTCCGACGAAGTGCTCCCACGTTCCCTCTCACTCACACAGGTTGGAATTCTTGCATAAACTAGTTTTAATTCATGCGAATCGGAAAAATCACAGATTCTGCAGAATTGTATATGAATCAAGGCTTCGAGCCCATGTTCTTCATCTATATCGATACAAACATGCATAATTCCTTCATGAACAAAACAAAAATCCATGCTTGTATGATTTCCATGCTTTATTAGGACTAATACAGGTTGAACACCGTTCCAAAATCATGTTAGGAACGTTCTGAAAATTTCTGCAAAATTGGTTTCTAAAACTGTCTGTGCACATACATCTGATCACAGAATTATTGTGGATAAACGGCTAATCCAATTGATTCTAAATTTTGCATGAATAATATAGATATATGAGACCTTATTAGATAAAATTTTGTGAAATTTTAATGAACGTTTGCCTAGTCAATTAAATCCGTGAAGTTTATACAAAATTCAGATTGCGTTTTATAGAAACAGAACGTTCAGTAAAAGACCTCTATTATTTTGCTTATATCTTTGCAACCGCTAAATGAAATTTGATGAAATTTGATTTTTTGGAAATCTAACATCCGTATCTTTCTAACAAAAAAAAAATTCTTTCAATTTGGATGTCTGAGTGCTAAGATATAGCTATTTTTCTAAGACTCTGATTTACAGAAACAGAACTGTTCCGAGTTTTATAAGTTTCTAGTTCTGGATTTAATTCTCAAAAAATACTAAACAAAATCATGAAATAAAAATATATTCTGATTCTACACACGTGTGTTTCTATTTTGAAATTTTTTTAGAATTTTTAGAGAATCAAAAGTATTTTTAAAAATTCAGAGAATAGGTCTTTGGAACTGAATATATTCTGCAATTTTCAAAATCTTAAATTTTTCAAAAATCAAGAACTTAGACATAAATCTGGAATCTGAAAATTCTGGTTTTTTCTTTCTCAAATTCAACAGATTCAAACAAATTTTCAAGCATCTAGGCTGACCCTTGAGCGTCGGTTCAAGAAGGCCTAAGTCGAAAAGATCTAACTTGTCCACAATCGTTCTTAGAAGTCAGAAAAATAGAATTTGTTAGTTTTAGTAAACTAACTGGCACGCTTGCGCAACCCGGCGTAGTTCGAGGGTTTGATTTCAAATCCCAAACGATTTGAAATAAAATTCACGTCTACACAAACTTTGAAATTCCAAAAATTGAAAATAAAATCCCTAAATCTAGGCACACACACAGTGAGAAACAAATTTTGCACCCTACAAAAAGACGAGAGTCACAAACGGGTAGGGTTCGAAAAGGAATGCCTCAAGAAGCCACGGGAGCTTGAAACAGAGTCACTTGGGAAAACGGCCTGCTCTCACCATGAAAAGGTAGACAAGCAAAAAGAGGTATACTTGAAACCTATCCTCCTCAAAACTCTCTTCTCAAAATAGGGTCATCAGATGTATTGGATCACATCCATGCACACACAAACCCACAAAATGTGCCCAAAATAGAGGATTTTCAAGGTGCGCCAAATGTCCCGCACCACCAAAAGGAATTTCAAAACAAAAAAGTTCAAAAAATGGTAGGCATGGAGACCCCTAGGGCATGCATCGACATCCTAGGAGCTCATAACCCTACCATCAAAGAACCCACTTCTTCAAGCCTAATCTTGTACTCTGAACCCAAGACTATGGGTTTGAAACAAAAAAAATCCATCTCTAGGGGCACCACGAGTTGAACCTAGGGAGCAAGTCAAAATCCTCAAGGGACCAAGCATGGTTTCCCTTGAAGCAAACCTCTCCCAAACCAGGGTCGTGTGGAAGCTCAAGTCTTCCATCACCCTGAAACATCCAAAATACCTCAAGGGACCAATCTTGGCTCCCCTTGAAGAAAAACTCTCCCAAAGTCGGGCTATATGAAAGCCCAAGTCTGCCATCACCCCAAAACATCCAAAAGCTCTCAAGGGACCAAACACGACTTCCTTTGAAAACCATAGCTCCCAACCCAGGGTTGTGTGGAAGCCCAAGTCATCCACCACCCCAAAATCCAAACTCCCACTATCCAAAACCAAACGGGTATATACCCCGAACATGGATGATTCCATGTTCCAAGACCATGAACTGTATCAAAACTTTTCGAAAAATAAAAAGTCTTGGAACATGATTCATGAAGGTAGGCTAGAACCTGTCCTACCTAAAGCCAACAAGAATCGATATGGATTGGGCTACAACCCACCCATACCTCCTGAGCCACCACCTAAGACCACCTAGGTTAAGGGTGCCCTATAGAACCTCTAAAACTGAAACCCATATCTTAGACCTATTGATTAGAATCTGATTCATGAAGTTTTCTTTGTAGGTTCAATGGAAGATCCCTACTTTTCAAAAATCCAAAAAAATTAGATATTACCAAAAGCCAAAAAAATTGAAAACCTCCAAAATCTCAAAAATATTTGAAAAATTAAAAATTCCAAAAAGAAATTTATTTCAAAAACCATTTCAAAAGAAAGCATTTATATAAGTCCTCGAATTTGTATTTCAAAAAAAAGACAAAAAAATGAAGAAATTTCAAACATTTCAAAAAAACAACTGCCATGTACAAAAGCCCATTCTCGAAAGTTTCAAAATACTTTCAAAAATTGTATATACTCCCAAAAACCCGAAAGTGTCCAAAATGCTGGTCGTGTATATCCTTTTGCCTAGAGCTTCCTCAAAACTGAAAAGCTCGAAAATCATCAAAGCAAGGAGGAATAATCACCTCCAAGCTTCTTGAAATTCATAAAATCCTTGACTTATAGAAAATTTGGGGAATTTTAGAAGTGAGTCCAACCTATAGTGTGTGCATGTTTACATAAGCATCATGCATTGCATTTTGAAATCATACATGTGCATAAACAACATTGGGTCTAGACATCATCTTAGAACTCGAATTTAGGGTTTATGTAAAACCAAAGGTTTCGGCGTGGGGGTGAATGATACTCGACCCCACATAGTAGGGGATAAGGCTTAGTTTTGGTTTGGTTTGCTATGGTTAGAAAATTTATAATAAGACATTTATATATTTGTGACTTGGCTCTTAAAGCTATGCCTTTTTGTGGGTTCATTGCACTTACTTCCTCGTCTCTAATGGTATTTCCTTGTAACGTTGGACCTAATTGACAGAAAAAAATCTAAATATACCACTATCTTTTCTCCTTTTCTCAGTATTACAAAAATTAGCGCTGATATAATAGTTTTATTTCAGTATTAGTGGTCATCTTGATAATTTTGTACAATGAGGAGAGGCTGAAGCCCGATGCACTCACGGGTGTGGAACTCATGACCTTGAGCTATTGACTTGACCCTCTAGTCAGGTGAGCTATTGCTCTTTGTGCAGTATTAACAGCTCTTGATGATTTGGAGGGTTCTTTTTCAAACTTAATTACTTACGGAAACCCCAAAGGCAGCAACACTGCATCTTCGCATTTTGCCAGTTCTGCAGCCTGCAGGTAAAACCACGAGCGGGCCAATACCCGGTGTCCATGGAGGTTGAACCCTGAACACCGGTCTAGTGGCCGAAGCTCGAGCACGAATTCAAGAACTTAATAGAGATTCCTTGATTCTTTAGTTTACTTTGCACATGGAACAACATCTTTATCATGCTCCAATGAATTAGAAGAAAAATATACATATATTATCTTACAAAAAAAAACAAATTTCGATCGAGATATCCAAGAGTCGACGCAGACCCACTAGATATAACTCATTCTCGCCCGAGTACGCATGGCGCCAGCTGTTGGGCATGTCTATAGGCAATTCATAACCAACGGTTGGTGCAAACCTTGCTTAGAGTGATCCTTCACCTATAACCAACTTTAATCATCATGAATCCACCTTTTCAAGGACTTGATGCAAAAATTGCAAATTCCAATGGACTTTAAAAGGGAATAATGGTGCTTTAACTTGATTAAGAGAAAGGCCAACATGTTTCCGTGTGTATGTCAAGCATAGAGATATCGAGTACAGTGAATTATAGTTGTAAACATCCTAAATAAATTTTTTCTCAAAACACTCCCAAATTTTGAAGGCCGACTTGTTTTAAAAATCTTTTGCTTTAAAATAAAATTTTTAAATCTTTAAAATAAAGATTTTAAAAAAGTTTAAATTAAAGCTAAAAGGATAAGGCCTAGAAGATTCGAGCAAATCAGGCGAAGATGAAGGCGATGGTTGGAGCCTGCCTCAAACTGGGATCGAGTTCGCGAAAGTTAGGCCATGGGACAAGAAAGTGGACCACGTCGAGTCAAGGCGCTTCTTCATCAAAGATCAAGTCAAGTGGATAGCCTCGCCAACCTAAGCCTAGTTGAACTTGACTAAGTCCTAGACTTGATTCGCTTGAGCTAAACACAAAACATGACCTAGTCTGAATCAAATGCCTTAATTCGACCAAGTTGGAGTTAGCTTAACCATGTCCACTCTACCTCCTTTAGCTTAACCATGTCCTAGACTTGGTGCGTGAAGGCATCTTGGAGTTGGAAAGTGGCTGCACCTTGGAGCCTTGGGCCATTGGAGTGTTGCACCTTTGGAGTCTCGTGAGTTGCTAGGGAAGGCTTTAGAGAGGGAAAGAGAGTGTAGGAATTAGGCAAAGTGCTGCAAATCAAGTTAGAGTTTGGTGAGAAAACAAGAGTGAAAAGAGGGGAAGGTGAGGGTCGTGCACCACCATTAGGGGTTGATCCTTAGAGAAATCGTGTAAGTATCCTTCTCTTTTATTCATCTCCATCTCTTCTTCATATTCAATTCAAAAGGGGTTGTATTAATGGAGCTTTGTCTCTCCCATGATGTAATAAGAAGTAGATGTGTTGAAATTTCCATTCCTTGCTTATGCACTCTAATTATTTGTGTTCTTAGTTCTACCTCTCTATATGTTATAAACACTCTATATCTTCCAATCTCCTCTATACTTAAGCTAATAGATATATTTCCATTCCTTTCCCTTCAGCAATTTACTTTGGGATGTTGTGTTGTTGCAATTTAATTCGGGTGAGTTTGCATCATGTATGTTGTAAAAACCAGAAAATCTGATTTCAACATTCTTATATATGTTGATTGCTTTATTTTTCGTTGCCAAACTGCTGCTCTGATCACTCTAAAATTTGATACGCTGTATTTACACATAGAAGTCCACTTGTAATAAAATTTTCAAGAATTTTAGCGTCGTGCAAGCACGTATTAAAAGTTGTGTAAGATTAGGAAAATTTCAAAAACTTTCTGTCAACCCTGTTTTCCTACAATAGAGCCTACGTAATCATCCTATAACTCTGTCTGTAGTCGTCCAAATTTGATGAATCTTGGTTAATTGAAAATCTGACATCCATAGATTTCCAGTAAGAGTAAATGCACTAAAATTGGAACTTTGAGCACTGACATATATACCTATCTTTGGGTCTCTATATTTCTATGGTAGAACAGTTCCGAGTGTCTGAGGAGAGGCATCTTATCGATTTAATTCTGCATCATCCCAATCCAAAATTTAAAAAAAAAAGTATCTTAAAATCTACACATTCCAGGTTGTGTCCTACAAAATTTTCATGAATTTTGAAGGTCTCTAGGTCATTCAAAAAAATTTGGAAAATAAGCTCTGAAAATAGAATCAGTTTATGTTTTCAGAACTTGTTGATTTTCAAACTTGAAACCAAAATGCATGATTTTGTTCTTGTCAACACCTTGTTTTCACTTCAATTTGAAACTTCACCTGCACATTTGAAATTTTCAAAGCACTTAGGCTGACCCTTGAGCATCAATTCAAGAAGGCCTGAAGTGAAAAGATCCCGCTTAACTACAATCGCCAAGTCAGATTTAAAACTTTGCTAGTTTTCAGAAACTAGCTCGCATGCTCGCACAACAAAGTAGTGTTGAAAAGTTTTCTTCAAGTCTCTACATAGGCTTGGAGTGAAATTTTCACGTGTACAATAGTGAAATGAAATAAGATGGATCTTATTGGCCTAGCTCTGTCGATCAAATATTTCATAAATGTACTTTCAAATTCTTCAAATCAATTATTTTGATCATTGAAAATCAGAATAGACCAAAAATGGATGGCATGATTGTAAACTGGATTTGCACTAATAAATTATGGATATTACTCTGTGTGTGTGTCTATCTATCTATTTACACAATGTATGCGTGCACACACAATATATATATATATATAAAACTTGAAACAGGACATATGTGTGGATGCCCTTTGTGGTGAGTATTTGCATCACGAGGTCATACAACTTAACATTATATGCAACATTTTGTCAAAGTTTTGTTCATACATTCATCAAATCATTTCATTTCTCAGACAGTCGCAAAGCTAAGTGCTTGAACTCCCAAGGAGGCTCGAGTTGGAAGAGCTAGTCTTTATGGATACAAAAATCTCACTCGAAGCATCACATTATCTGCTTCTAGTGTTTGTGAACCGGCCGTGACGATTGAACACTTACTGCCACCATATCCACGCACAGATATTGCAACGATGCTCATGACAGGTGTAAACACCCCAAAATCAAATGATTTTCAAAAACAAACACCTGGTTTAAAAATGCATTTCAAAGCCAGATTTTGAGTTTTCGAAAACCCAAGAGTTGCAAAAGCTTTAAACTTCTGTTTTAAAACCCCGTTCAAAATGAAAATTTCTCAAACTCGGGCCAAGTCCCATTTTGTAAGAAGCCAAAAACAAACAGGTGGAGCCTGATCAAAAGCAACCTCAAAAGTAGGTTCAAAAGCCCAAAATGCATCCTGGCTTGATAAAAGCAGGATCAAAAGGCAAAAGAAGAGCCTAGGCCAGAAGCAGACTTCAAGCCCGGAGCATCAAATACCAAGCCAAGAGCATCCACGAAATCATAAAAAATCTAAGCCTGAAACATAAAAAATCAACCAAAACGAAGTCTAGAAAGGTGAGAAGGAGTTCGGACGAAAAGGTTGGGGAAGACCCAGCCCAAGATGGAGCGTTGATGAAGCTAGGGCTCGCAGAAACTGTCCGTCTTGAAACGCCAAGAAGGACTGAAGAAATAAAAATTTGGATTGGATCTGGACCCAAATATCTAGATCTAGACCCAAATAGTATTTAGATCGTATTTGGATATCAAAATCCAAATCCAAGATCCATACCCAAGACCCACCTCATTTGCCTATAAATAGAGGTGAGGGGGTGCCATAAGTTCACGTGAAATTGAAATTGGGAGGCTTGGGAAGAGAGAGAATGAGTGGAGGGCATAAAGTAGATGTGTTGGCCATAGCCATGTGGGCTTGATCAAGGGCATGTATTCAAGCCTTGTATGAACCTAGGCTCAAACCAAAGGACTGCACCAACTTGAAGAAGGGCTACACAAAGGTGTGGAAAGACGGGCTATGCGTGGTGGATCGTCTTCAAGAGGTAGGTCTCTCAACCTCACCCTAACCTAGCCTAAACCACCTAACCCACCCCACTAAACCTAACCCAAAACTAGCCTAGACCTAGCCCCTTTCACCTAAACCGACCGAAACTCCCCCTAACTGACCTAAATCTAAATCCAGCCAAGTGCAACTGCACTCGGTTTGAACCTATCTCAAACCCCATCTGCCACCCTACATCCATGACCTCCCGGCGCACCTAGCGCCACACTACACCAACCCTCGGCCAGCGTCACCTTGCTACCGTGACCACCTACCACCTTCCAACACCCGGCTCCCTACAGGAGCACCTGCCGCCTGTCGTCCCTACCGAGATCTCCACCTGCCATCACTACCCCATTCCCTACCGACACCCTGTGCACCTAGCGCCACTCCACTGCCGCACCCTCACCCCACTCCCTAGCGCTACCCCAGCACCAGCACCCCACTCCCTAGCGCCCCAGTACCTGCCGCGCCACACCACACTGCCACAGCCTGCCAAACCGCACCCCATTCCCTAACACCCAGCCAACCTTACCTCCCAGCACCCTCTCCCAGCCGAACCACACCTCAGCCCTCACCTTAGCCAAGACCTAGCAAGCTGCATCCCTTCTCCTTAGTGCCGATTAGGACCAGCCCCACTTAGGCCGTGACTTACCTTAGCCAACCTACACTTTGGCCGAACCTAAGCCCTTCCTAAGCCTAAGCACCCGGCTGCCCCCAAGCATACCCTAAGCCTAAAGTCACGTCAAAACCCACCTAGGGAGACCCATCTCTTGGCTGCCAAGGTGGACGAACCCGAGCACGATTGAGAGGAAAAGTCGACCACTTGTAAGTATTTAAATTCGGTTTTTACCTTACTCCTTTCAAATTTAATTCAATTCAACACGGGGTTGTAATAATGGAGCGTAGTCTCCCCCCGAAATGTAATATTCATGCCTGATACACAAAGCACACACGTACACTTGAGCCATATTGCTCTTAGACGTACACAAAACACCCACGTGCACTTGAGCCTTTCCGCTCTTAATTGCACACGATTGCACACACATTGAGCCTTTCCGCTCTTAAGCTAAAGTATATATTTCCCTTTGGGTATTTACTTTAGTGAAAGCTGTGTGAGTTGCAATTCAATTCGGGTTGTTACATTCACGTCATGTGAGTTTGTCATTTAAATTTTACACTCGCACACAAGAAGTACTCGAGCACTTGCTCCACACTCTCACGCACATTTTGAGCCTTTGTTGCTCATAAGATATAGCATACTTATATATTTTCCAGCTACGTGAGTTTTACATTAAGTCGTATACGCACTTACATTTTCGAGTGGGTTCAATTCAAGTTGTGTGAGTTGTCTTTACATTTACACACCAAAAGCACTCACTCACATTGAGCCTTTTCGCTCTTACTATATACCTATATTTCAATATCAGCAAGTTCAATTCAAGTCGTGTGAGTTGTCTTTACATTTACACACCAAAAGCACTCACTCACATTGAGCCTTTCCACTCTTAAGATATAAGTATATTTCAATTCTGCAATTTACATTCAAGTCGTGTGAGTTGCTTTCAAATTCGGGTATTTCCCTTAAGCTGCGTTGCACTTTTAATTTCGGGTAGTTACATTAAGTTGTGTGAGTTGCTTTCAATTTGAGCCTAGCTCACATCATCATATCAAACCCGAAAAACATTTTGTGCATCCTTGCATTCGTGCGTTTTCAAAGAAACCCCGAATCTACGCTCAAACTCGCTGAAATTAGGCCACTTGTGCACATACATCCGACCTAAATAGCTTAAAAACTCAAAGACTTGAAATCGTCCAGCCCCGTACTTAAAACTTGCAAACTTAGGTAAAACTCGAGTTTTCAAAAACACTTGTCTCCTTTCAAAGAGTCAAAATTGTTTTATCAACGTCTATAAGCGCTTAAACTGACCCTTGAGCACCGGTTCAAGAAGGTTTAAAGCGAAAAGATCCTGCTTGCTCACAATTGCCTTAAAAATGTCAGATATTTCAAAAAACTTTGCTAGCTTGAGTAAGCTAGCTGGCACACCCATAGAAACGACGTAGACGCGAAAAGGTTCATTTCTAGCTTCAAAACCAGAAGTGAGAATTTTCGTGGTTTACAACAGGCAGACATGAACATGATATATATACATACGTATATATAGAGAGTGTTTCATGCAAGATTTATCTATTAGCTTAACGGGTATTGAAATGAACCTTTTGTTCTATAGATACTAGTAGTTTAGGTTGTAAAATTAAGATTATCTTGAATCGATTTCTTTATTGCATATAGGAATTGTATGCTGCTAATACGATATTGATAAACGACTTTTAGATAGTGGGTCGGGATGCATGAAAGCAAAGATGATTTCTTTGGTGATTATGGATAAGTGAGATCTTATCATCGTAGGCCTTCTTGAACAGATGCTCAAGAGTCCTATACGCTTAAAAAAGTGATTTGTTATCTAGTATGCTTTCGAAACAAGTTTTTATTCAAAACGAATTTTCTAAAACCTTTTGATCATTCCCTTTGCCAAATCAATTTTCAGTTCTAGAAAAAAAAACCAGTTTTGTTTCTAGCCCCAGATGTTTCAATTTTTTTTTTGTGAGATTCCAAAAATCTTGAAAAATTCACCTTAGATAGTCCTAGGTGTGAAGTTTATTAGAATATTTTTATTTTGGTCTTTGGTTCTAAGGATGAGCAAAATTAAATTCAGGAAGTTCCCAACCTTAGAACTCGAGATAGACTCTCTGATAGAAATAAAGAGGCATAGAAAAATGCTTATATTTATGCACGTAGACCTTGGAATTTTATGAAATTCAAGTTGAAAAGCTATGGAAATCAACTTTCCAAAGAAATCATTTTTAGAGTTTTTGGATCATTACAAACAGAGTTAAAGGAGTTTTACCTAGTCTTTATTGTACGATGTGTAGTGTAGATAGGTTCTGTTTCGATTTTGTTCAGTTTTCCATAATTTTATTTATAACCTTACATACACCTAAAATTCTTGAAAATTGTATGCTGTGTTGGGCAATATGTGAAATATGTTGAACAATTTTCAGAGTTTTCTATTCACAGATCGAGGTTAGAAAATTCAATGACCAGACGGGTGTAGAACGTTGAAAATAGAGTTTTCTGTTTTAAGAGTCTAATGCATGCATCTGATTGATCTTTAATGTCTTAAATGATCAACCAAGGAAGTTTTATTGAGGAGAAAATGTTGTAATAAAGAGAAATTAATATATAGCTTACGCATAGAAGAGATGAGAGAGTATAAGATGTACAATGCATATTGAGGTAGATGCAACCAATTATCAAACAAGTAATGGACAATCTTATCGATGATCTTGGATGAAAATTTGCAACACCTTCCCTCAAATATTACAATGCTTTTGGAGTCAAATGCTCCTTAGTTACAACTTGAATTGAATGGATATAAAGAATCAAAGAAGCAAAGAAGAAGAGCAGGGAAGAAGACCGACCTTGATCGGATGTTTGAAGGCTTGGAAGACTGGTGGCTTGGGGGCAACACCTCAACTTTGGGGGGGACAACTCCTTCTTCCTCTCCTCTTCTCTCTCTCTTTCACTTTGCTGGAATTTTCTCCCTTGATTTTCCCTCTTGGGTTTTCCCCTTTTTCCTCTCACTTTGCCTCCTTTATTGATGATCTTGAATGTCTTGAACCAGTCCCCAAGGCCCCTATTTATAGCTTTAAGGGGGGAGTCTCTAAGACCTTCCACGAGTTTGGTCATGGGCTTGATGCTTGGCCCAATTTGATTTGATCCAAGGTGGTTGCTGGTCATATGGCTACATATGAGTGCACATGGGGCCGATAGTGGTCCTCCTTGGTCCATGTGAACTTGGTGCAGCCCGCCCAAGACATGGCTTGGTGCGGTTTGTGCTTGATAGAGCTCAAGGCTAGGTGCGGCACATTGCAGCATGCCTCTTTAGTATGACTCGTGGCTAAGATCATCATTTGGTGCAGTCTTGGTCCTTACTTAGAATTTGAGTGTCCCTTGACTTGCTCAATCCTTTCCTTGATTTGGCTTTGATCATAGCTCTCGCCACTTCAACCTGCCCCTTTGCTTGGCTCGACTAGGTTTGTGCTTGGTGTGGCATGCAGCCTGCCACTTGGTACATGAATGGGCCTTTGACTTAGCCCTTTTAGCTTTGACTTTGGCCCTTTTAATCTAGCCCATGACTTGATCAACTTGGCCTTGTGTTGTTTGTCAGCCCAGCCCGTGACTTGACTCATTTTGACCAAGCCCACAATTTGATGTAGCCTTGGTCCTTGACATGTCTTTTGAATACACCCTTAACTCCTTTGGTGCAATTCTAATTTGATTTTTGACTTGGTATGGGCTTGATCATGAGCCCATCTTGTATTGAGTTGAATTGGGTTTGAGCCCATCTTGTTTGATCTGGTATGGGCTTGATCTATTTGATTTGGTGCTTTATTTGAATTGATTTGGGCTTGATCCTGTGCCCATTTTGCTTGATTTGGTTTTTGGGCTTGATTTGAATTGAGCTAGCTTCATGTGTCACCCAATTTGACTTGATTTAGGCTTGCCTTAGTTGCAACCCACTTGATTTGATTTGATCCATTGTTGGAGAACCTTCATTTCTTCTAGACTCTCATGCTTTCATCTTAGCCTTGAGGAATTCTACTTCTCTTGATTCAGGTAAGACTTATGGTTTCAAATATTTTTTTTTTGATTATTTAAAACCATTTCATTTGAGATATATTTGAAAACATCAAGTTTTGACCAAAATCTTCAAATATTCTTTTTGGAGTACAATTGAGTCTCATCCCAGTTTTTGTTTGCATGGGTGACCTGCTTTCGATCTATGAGTTAGTCTTTCACCGTTTCGACCACTTTAACCCTTTGGTAGGCTTGAGATCGCTTTAACGCTTTTGATGGGTGTAGGTGTAAACACCCAAAAAAATTGTTCTAAACATTTGATTTTTAAAAATTTTGCCTTTTTAAGAAAAAAGTGTGGTTTTTGCTCTTTTAAGAGTTTTCAAATAAAGATACCTTAAACGAACTCATTTTCGCACCAAAATTTCGTGGCAGCCTCAAAATAAGGGTAAATGGAACCTTCCAAAAAAAATCCAAATTTTACAAAGAGCCAAAAAGTGACTGCTTTGTCCTCAAGCCCAAATTGGCAGGATTCTGCCATTTCAAATACAACAACAACAACAACAACAACTAAGCCTTTTCCCATACTAGACGGGGTCGGCTACATGGATTCTTTGTTTCCATAGATCCCTATCGTGTGCCATGTTAGCAGTTAACTCCCAATAAGCTAGATCATTCTTTATTGTTTCTTTCCAACACTTTTGTGGTCGTCCTCTACCTCTTTTAATACTTTCCAAATTTAGTTTTTCTAACCTTCTTACAGGTTCTTCTTTAGATCTTCTTTCTATATGTCCAAACCATCTTAAACGATGTTCGCTCATTTTATCCTCTATTGGTGCCACTCCTAACGGTCATTTCTTGTATGACCACTCATCCATCTCAACATCTTCATTTTTGTCATAGACATCTTTTGTACATGTTGATGATTAACTGCCCAACACTCAAAACCATAAAACATGGAAGGCCTAATTGCTGCTCTATAATATTTACCTTTTAATTTTAATGGTGTCTTCTTATCACAAAGAATACCTGATGCTCCTCTCCATTTTAACCAACCATCATTAATTCTATGTGTAACATCTCCATAAATTCTTCCATCACTTTGAAAAATTGACCCTAGGTATTTAAAACTTTCCTTTTGGGGAATGCAATGTGTGCCAATTTTAATTTCTATGTCCTCTGAAGTAGCCAAATGATCAAACTTACATTCCATATATTCTGTCTTTGTTCTACTAAGTCAGAGGCCTTTGCTTTCTAATGTTTCTCTCCATAGTTCCAATTTTCTATTAACTTTTTCCTTAGACTCCTCCACTAATACAATGTCATATGCAAATAACATACACCAAGGTACTTCATCTTGAATATGTTTTGTTAACTCATCCATCACTATTATAAATAAGTATGGACTTAAAGTTGATCCTTGATGTAACCCAATATTAACTTCAAAGAAGTCTGTCGTACCTTCATGAGTCCTCACACATGTTTTTGCACCATCATACATGTCTCTTATAAGGTTAATATATGTCAATGAGATACCTCTTTTTTCTAAAGTTCTCCAAAGAACCTGCCTTGGTACCCTATCATAAGCTTTTTCTAGATCAATAAATATCATGTAAAGGTCTTTCTTTTTTGCTCTAAAATGTTCCATAAGACGTCTCAAAAGGTGAATCGCTTCAATAGTAGATCTGCCTGGTATAAATCTAAATTGGTTATCTGTTGTACTTGATATTTGTCTTAACCTACGTTCCATAATTCTTTCCCATAATTTCATAGTCTGACTCATTAACTTGATACCTCGATAATTCGCACAATTTTGAATGTCTCCCTTGTTCTTATATATGGGTATAAGTGTACTTGCTCTCCATTCCTCGGGCATCTTTTGGTTTTTCCATATTTTATTAAATAGTCTTGTGAGACAAGTGATTCTTATTTCTCCTAGTATTTTCCAAACTTCTATAGGAATATTATCCGGTCCTACCGATTTTCCACTCTTCATATGTTTAAGAGCCTCTTTGACTTCATTCTTTTGAATACGTTGGTAGAAGTTGTGGTTTATATACTTTTCTGACTTGGCTAAATCTCCTAAACTAATACTAACATCTTTATTTTTATTAAAAAGATTATAAAAATAGTTTTTCCATCTATTTCTTATATCATCATTTGCCACTAGAATTTTTTCATCCTCGGCTTTTATGCATCTAACATAATTAAGATCTTTAGTTTTCTTATCTCTAGCCCTAGCTATCCTAAAAATATCTCTTTCACCCTCTTTTGTGTTGAGTTTTTTATATAAGTCATCCCAAATCTTAGCTTTTGCTTCACTAACGGCCTTTTTCACTTTCTTCTTTGCTTTCTTATAAGCTTCTAAAGTTCACTAGTTTTCTTAGCATAATGTAATTTGTAACATGCCCTCTTTGCCTTGATTTTATTTTGTACTACTTCACTCCACCACCAAGCTTCTTTTTGTGCCGGTACATCTCCCTCAGATACCCCTAACACATCTTTCAAGACTTTCCTAATATGTATAGCCATATTATTCCACATATCACAGGGTGTGCCAACATAATTCCAAACATCTCCTTGAAGGACTTTCTGTTTAAATATATCTTCTTTCTCGCTTTTGAGGTTCCACCATTTAGTCCGAATAACTCGATGCACTCTTTTCTTCTTTGTCTATTTTTTTATTTGTAAATACATAACTAAAATTCGATGTTGGGTGGTTAAGCTTTCTCCTGGAATTACCTTACAATCTTTACAACATGCTCTATCTTTTTTTCTATAAATAAAGTAATCAATTTGTGTTTGTGATAAGCCACTCTTATAAGTAATTAAATGTTCATCTCATTTTTTGAAGATTGTATTGACTATAAAGAGATCAAATGACATAGCAAAATTTAAAATCTCCCTACCTTCCTCGTTTATATCCCCAAAACCAAAGTTTTCATGAATCCCTTGATATCCTAATGCCTCTTTACCGACATGTCCATTTAAATCTCCACCTAAACAAATCATCTCCCTTTGTGGAATCTTTTGAAACACCTTATCTAACTCTTCCCAAAAAACTGTCTTTATACTATCTTCTAGTCCTACTTGGGGTGCGTAAGCACAAACTATATTCAAAACCTCTGCTCCAAACACTAATTTCAACATCATGATTAAGTCACCATATCGTTGTATGTCTACTACACTCTCCTTTAAATCTTTATTTATGATAATACCAACTCCGTTTCGAGCATTTTCTTTACCTGAGTACTATAATTTAAAACCTGTATCCTCTATCTCCTTTGCTTTTTCTCCAACCCATTTTGTCTCTTGTAAACATAGAATATGAATCTTTCTCCGAATCATAGTATCTACCACCTCCATTAGCTTACCCGATAATGTTCCTATATTCCAAGAACCAATATGAATCTTATTATCTAGGACTAGCTTCCTTACCTCCCGCATCCGTCCATAATCAAAATGCCCACACCCGTCCATGATGTGGGAACCCTCTCTGCAATTGATTCACTACATTCGAGCGAAAATGTAGTGGCCCTTGCTTACTTCTTACTGCATTCGGGCTCTGTAGCACGTCGCTAAGCGGGGACTCCCTAAAGTAATGCTCATAATTTTTATAATTCATGTTGTAAAAATTCGATGAAGTTTTACGCTGGCTGTCGGAAGCCTTGTAAAAATTCGATGATGTGGGAACCCTCTCTGCAATTGATTCACTACATTCGAGTGAAAATGTAGTGGCCCTTGCTTACTTCTTACTGCATTCGGGCTCTGTAGCACGTCGCTAAGCGGGGACTCCCTAAAGTAATGCTCATAATTTTTATAATTCATGTTGTAAAAATTCGATGAAGTTTTACGCTGGCTGTCGGAAGCCTAACACAGCCCTCCTTTATCCGGGCTTGGGACCGGCAATGCAAGGGTGATCCCTTACACGGGCGGAGTTATTCTGCCATTTCAAATGATTTTATTAAAAGAAATGATGGTTTTAAACAATTTTCTTCAAAGAAACAATTGAAAATGAGACATTGGGAACCAAACCCACTGTAAACACCCTAAATAAAACTTTTTTGAAAATACTCCAAAAATCCGAACTTGACTTGTTTTAAAACTTCTAGCTTTAAAATGAAATTTTAAAGTCTTTAAGATGAAGATTTTAAAAAGATTTCAAAATAAAGTCAAAGGTATAAAAAACTAGAAGATTGGAGTAAAACAGGTCGACAGGTGGGGTCCGCTTCGAGGCAGGGACGATTACGTGAAGGGTAAGCCAAAAATCAAGGATGAAGATCAAGTCAAAACAGTATCCTCACTCAAGATCAAATCAAGAATGGACAACCTCATCAAACCCATCCCAATTGAACCTAGTGCTAGACATGAGTAGTTTGAATTAAACATCAAGCCTTGTTTGAACCGAATGTTTTTAATTCAAACCAATGTTGGATTCTTCTAGCCTTCCTTGGGCCAAAATTCATCAAATCACCCTCTTACCTAGCCATTGATCAAGTGAAGGAATCAATAAATGCAAGGACCGGCCGATTTGAAGTAAGGGTTCAAGGCACCTAGCCGGCCATGGCTAGGTGCACCCAATCAAGTCCACAACCAACCCACATGGGGTTGGTTCATGGTTGACCAAAAGGGGGCCACTCCCCTCTCTCTTCCATGTTGTAAGCATGAAAATTTCTACGCTCCTGGTTTATAGGACCATAAACTAGTCTTTTCGTGTTTACATCGCTTTTAAGGGCGTGCCAGCTAGCTTTCTTAAACTAGCGAAGATTTTAAAATATATCTGACTTTTGAAAGGCAATTATGGACAAGCGGGATCTTTTCGCTTCAAACCTTCTTCAACCGGTACTCAAGGGTCAGTTCCAGCGCTTAGAAAACTTCGATCTTTAAACAAACATGAACTCTTTTTGAAAAGAAAAGCAAGTATGAGGATTTGTTTGCTAAAGTTGTAATTTTTATTAGGCCGGATGTGTGTGCTGCAAGTGGCCTAGATTTAGCGAGTTTGGAGCGTAATTTGGGGTTTCCTCTTTGAAAATGCGCAAGATGCAAGGATGCATGAACTCTCTTCGGGTTTGATATGATGTGAGCTAGGCTCGAATTGAAAGCAACTCACACACCCAGCTTAAAGTAAATACCCAAAATGTAAGTGCAACTCATGCAACTGAAAGGGAAATACCCGAACCTTAAAAGCAACTCACACGACTTGAATGTAAATTGCGGAAGGGAGATATACTTATATTAAGAGCGGAAATGCTCAATGCACGCGTGTGTGAGTGTAGAATTGAAATGACAAACCCACACAACTTGAATTGAACTTGCCGAAATTGAAATATAAGTATATATATGAGCGATAAGGCTCAACGTGTTCGCGTGTGTTGTGTATAAATGGAAAGACAACTCACACACACGACTTGAATTGAACTTTGCCGAAAGGGGAATATAGATATAAGAGCGAAAAGGCTCAATGTGTGCGTGTGTGTTATGTATAAATTGAAAGACAACTCACACGACTGAATTTGAACCACCTGGAATGTAAAGACATACACAGCTTGAAATGTAAAACTCATGCAGCTGAAAGTATATAGATACTTCTATATCTTAGGGGCTGCCAAGGCTAAAATGTGCGTGAGAGTGTTGAGCAAGTGCTCGGGTGCCCTTTGTGTGCAAGTGTGGAAGCTTAAATGGCAAACTCACACGATTTGAAAGTAACAACCCAGCTGAAAGTATATATATACACTTGATAAGAGCTGAAGCTCAATGCACGCGTGTGTGAGTGTGGAATTGAAATGACAACGCACACAACTGAAAGTAATAACCCGAATGAAATTGCAACTCACACGTCTCTTACTAGAGTCTTTGGAGTAAGAAAGAAAGCTCAATGTGTGTGTGTGTAAATCGTGTACGATTAAGAGCTAAAGCTCAAGTGTACGTGGGTGTCTTGTGTACGAGATAAGAGCTAAGGCTCAAGTGCACGTATGTGTCTCGTGTGTCAAGCACCAATATTACATCTCGGGGGAGACCACGCTCCATTATTACAACCCCGTATCAAAATTGAATTGAATTGAATTTAGAGGAGTAAGGTAAAAACCGAATTTTAAACACTTACAATGATTCAGCTTTCCTCTCCTTGCTCGTGCTTGGGCTTGTGTCCACCTTGGGCAGCCAAGAGGGGTCTCCCTAGGTGGGCTTGAGAGAGAGAGTTTGGGCTTTGAAGAGGCATGGGTGCTTGGAGCTTGGGTTTGAACAAAGGGTAGGGCTGGTCCTAAGTGGCCCTAAAGGGGAAGCTTAGGTATGGTGTGGGCGGTCTAAGGTAGGTCACGGGAGGAAGGTGGCAGCAAGGTGTGCCATGGTGCAGCAAGGCAACAGGGAAAGATGGTGCAGGCAGGGCGCGGGACGCGCAGGGCGCACGGTAGGTCGGGGGTTCGGTTAAAACCGAGTGTTGTTGCATTCGATGGGGCTTAGGCTTAGGTTTTGTTAGGGGTGATTTGAGTAGGTTTTGGTGAGAGTGGCTAGGTTTAGGTTAACTTTGGGTTAGGTTTAATGGGGTAGGTTAGATGGATTAGGCTAGGATTAGGGCGGGATTAGGAGCCTACCTCTTGGAGCCGGTCCTTCTTGGTTGAGCCCACGTCCATGCCATGGTTGCAGCCTTCCTTGGTCGAGCCCACCTTGGTTGCAGCCCACGTCTAAGCCCACTTAGCCAACAAGGCTTGAACCCACCTCACCCTTGAGCCAACATGGCTAGGTCACTCTCTCACTCTCTCTCATCCCAAGCGAGTTTACGTGAATGTGCATTTGGGACCCCCTCACATCTATTTATAGGCAAATGAGGTGGGTCATGGATATGGGGCTTGGATTTGAATCTTAGAATCTAGATTTGATCCAAACACTATTTGGATCTGGATCTCAGATCTCATATATTTTGGATCGAGATCCAATCCAAATATTCAGTTGGTTTTGGATCTCGAATATTTTGGATCCAAATCCAATCCAAATACTATTTGGATTTAGATCTCTATATTTGGGTCCAAATCCGATCCAAATTTCTTTTCTTCAGTCCTTTCTAGTGTTTTTCAAAACGGACGGTTTGTGTGGGCCCTGGCTTCATCAGCGCTCCATCTTATGTTGGGTTTTCCCTAACTTTGTCGTCCGAATTCCTTCTCGCCTTTTTGGACATCGTTTCTACTCAATTTCGTCATTTCTAGCTTAGATTTTTGCTGCTTGGGTGGATGTGTTTGACTTGGTTTTGGGTGCTCCGAGCTTCCAGTCTGCTTCGGGGGTGGGCCTTCCTTTTGCCTCTTGAACCTGACTTTTATCAGGCCAGGGTGCTTCCTTTGGGCTTCAGAACCTGCTTTTGAGGCTGCTTTGGCATTCAGGGCTTAACTTGTTAGATTTTGGGTTTTGACAAAATTGGGACTTGGCCCATATGTGTGAAAATCAGCTTGAACGGGGTTTAGGCAAAATTTTGAAGCTTTTACAGCCCCTAGGTTTTCGAAAACTCTAGATTTGGGTTTTGAAATGAATTTTAAAACCAGGTATTTGATTTTGAAATTCGTTTTATTTTGGGGTGTTTACAGATGCCCCTCTTTGGCATTATCCAAATTTATTTGGATGATGGCAAAGACGACAACACTCCTGTTTGCTTTCTCCTTGGATTCGTCCTTGAGAATATGGGATCGTCCCAGTTTTGAGAAAAATGTTTGCTTTGTGGCCAGTAAGAGGAGATTTTCGCCAAAGGGGACTTCACCTAAGATGGTGTTCATCCTAAATGGGATTGGGGCAAGTGTCCATGCGTGGATATATGAATGAATGGCTTGGAATGACATGTTAGGAAGTGGAGTTTTCTAGAGCCTAAAATGGCATGGTTGAACTTGGGAGTCTTATGAAGACCTGCTGCACCACGTGAGCTAGTCTTATGGTGCTCGATGTTCGAGGTTTTCTAAACTCATTTTTGAAAGAGGAAAGCTCCTTTTAGCTTCAATCTTAATGATTTTAGCTTTTCGTGTTTCCCCTTTATTTGAGCCTTAATACTCGCTAATCTAGCAGAGGTTTTATAAGAAAATCAAGCCATATTTCAAAAATTCCTATGCCTTACTTAAAACGTCTAATTCTCAAACAAGATGAGATTCAAGTAAGCAAATCCTATTTTTACTTTAGGATTCCTTAGAATGAACCTTTCTTCACTTGGGATAAGTCGCAGGGATGGGAAAGAGCTACCACGGTCCCTTCTAGAGTGTCCCGTGGTTTGAGGCAAAGAGGTGGAAAACTGCTCTTTTTGAGCTTTTTAGCTATTTTTCTGTTTTTCATAGAGGGTCTCCCTTTGGGAGTATTTTTTCTTTATTCCCTCTTTCCCATAGAATAAGCGATTTTTCTTTTGATTCAACTTTCTTTTGGGAAAGAGATTTTTGCAATGATTTCCTTTTTTGCTTTTTGCCAAGTTTTCCTTTTGGGGGAGAGAAGAGAAGAGGGGAAGGACTTATCCCAAGGATCTACTCGATTCATCCCAGATCAGCCTATTTAGAAATAGCACGTACTACTTGCAAGTATCTTGCTATTTTGAACCAGACCCTCTTTTGTAAGAAGAAGGATTTTGAAATGTAACCCATAGGTTTTAGAAAACTCCGCTTTTTCACAAGCAATCGAGTCTCTCATTCAGGGTTGCACGATTTGCTTTGATCCTCACTCACAAAGTTTCAAAGGAGGTTTTCAAAATATTTTCGAAATAGGGCTTAGCTTAAACCCTACACATGGTATTTTTTCAAATATTGAGCATTCATAGGGTCGGCTAAGTTCCTACCCTCAACATCGACTAACCAATAGGCGTTGTTCGTGGTGGTTCCACGTACAACATAAGAACCATCCCACTTGGGCCGCCACTTTCCAAGTGGATGTGGGCCACGATATTGGATGATTTTGAGTACAAGGTCTCCCACTTTGAAGTGGCGAGGTCTCATATGTTTCTCATAGTGTCGGGCTACCCCTTCTCGGTATGCATGTGCATGATCCATGGCAAGGAGCCTTCGCTCATCTAGTAAATCAAGCTCGGCCATTCTAGCATACTGTAGCGTCTCTAGGGGAAGGTTGAGTGCAAGTGATGTATGAAATGAATGAATTTTGGTATGAATGGGGAGAATGGTGTTTATGCCATAGACCAACTCAAATGGTGTGGCATTTGTGGGAGTTTGAAGGGAAGTCCTATAAGCCCATAAGGCTTCATCCAGCTTCTCATGCCACATCCTACCCTTCTCTAAAGTTTTCTCAATAATGCTTATGAGAGTCTTATTGGTGGCTTCGGCTTGGCCGTTGCCTTGAGGGTAGTAGGGCGATGAGAAGTGGTGAGTTATGCCATACGTGTTACATAACTTAACCATCCTCTCATTTTTGAAGGGGGTGCCATTGTCAGACACCAGGTCCTTTGGAACCCCAAAGTGAGCCAAGATATTTTTCCTAATGAATGCCACTACATGTTATCCCTGAACATTGGTCAGGGAGGTAGCTTCAACCCATTTGGAAAAGTATTCGATGGCTGCTAGTATAAACCTATGCCCATTTGAAGCGTGTGGAAATATTGGTCCTATGATGTCAAACGCCCACATGGTGAATGGCCAGGAGCTGACCACGGAATGCAATGTGGATGATGGGGTATTGTAAACACCCAAACATTTTCAAATATTTTCAAAAACTCCTAAATTTTGAAAGCCAATTTAAAGCCTTTATGAACCTTTCAATTCAAAACCCCAAATTTTAAAGTTTAAGCCTTTTGGGGAATATTTCAAAATAAAGGTTTTAAATTCAAACAACTCATGAGTTTTGAAGCAGATAAACAGGTGAGACCGAATCCTGGATCCACATCGATTCCCAAAAAGCAAAGAAGATAAAGTTGGAGCATATCAGAATCAAGATTAAATTCTAAAGCTTATCCGAAACCAGGAGAAGATCGAGCTTATCCAGGACCCAGTTCAAGCTCATCCAATTCAAGAACATTTCAAGTTGAACTCGAGACCATGGTGAAGCCGTATGGAATCAAAATCAAAGTGGAGCCGGATCATTCAAGAATCAAATACCAAACGAGGCATTGAATTGGAAGAGTGTAATTAGGCATACCCGGCCACTACTTGGTATCAAGTTCAATACATGCTAGGACAAAACATTAGACAAGCTTGAATCGGCTACACCCAAAGACTAAGTCGGCTGCACCTAGGCCCAGCCCACATGGGCTGGTTTAAGTCAACAAGAGGGACCACATATAGCTGGGCCAAATTGGATCAAGAACCAATAAGGAGATGGTCCAATCCGCCCCATGGAAGGGGCTAGAAATCAGCCCCCTTGGCCTATAAAAGGGGCCAAGGGGGAGCAAGTTAAAAGGAGGCTTGGGTTATCTTCATCTCTCATCAAAATTTTGGGGAATTGGGGCTAGAAAAGAGGGCCTGCACAAGGGAAAATCGTGGGCTGCAAGTGAAGGGAAAGAGAGGGGAAAAAGAGGGTAGACATAGGAGGGAGAGTGCGGAAGATAGAAGGAAGAAGAAGAAGGGCTGGCCGGATTCCACTCTTGGAATTCCGGCCGATCGGAGACAAAAGTTGTAAGTACTTCTTCCTTTGTTTTTAAAACCTTCTTCCATATTAATTCAATTAAATTGGGGTTGTATTAATGGAGCAAAGTCTCCCCCCACGTTGTAATAGTGAGTAGATTTGATGCCCTCATTTACATTTGCAGAATTTTCACTATTGCACATACGCACTCCACGTGTTTGCTTATATGCTTCTTCCCCAATATAATCTATAATCACTCTATATTCTCTACCCCCTCTATGCTTATGCCTATAAATATGATTTCCCTTCATTTCAATTCAGCAATTTAATTTGGGAATGTAGAGTTGTTGCATTTTAAATTCGGGTGAGTTTGCATCATTAGATTCTTAAAAACCAAAATCTGAACTTTCAGCATCTCTATATCTGATGATTGCAGCAATTTTAATTTCCGAACGGTTGATCCTTTTTGTCTGAAATTTTTCATACTTATTATACACACCTTTGGACACTTTGTATAAAATTGGCAAGATTTTAGGGCCGCTCAGACACGTAATAAAAGCATATTAAGAACGACCAGATTTCTGCACCACTGTCTGCATAGTCGGATTTCTTGAAATAGAGGTTGGGTAAAAGTCCTATATCTCTATCTACAGGAGTCCAAATTAGTTTATTTTTGATGAACTGGAAAGCTAACATCCATATCTTTCCAGAAACATCAAAATCATCAAAATCGGAGTTCTGAGCAAAGAGATACAGACTCATCTTTGAGTTTCTATATTTCTGAAACAGAACTATTCTGAGTCAGTGAGGTGGTCTGAGTAGATTATTTGTTTCTGATTCAATACTACTCCAAATTTAGATTTGAAAAAGGTTATAGTCTCTCCACACTACCAGCTTCGTCTGCTAAAATTTTGATAATTTTTGGAAGTCTGTAATGCCTTGAAAACTCCCCTAGAAAACAGCTCTGAAAATAGAATTCTCTATTTTCAGCAACTTGTGTTTTTCCAAGTATTGAATCCGAGTGCACAAGTTCAACAAATTTTTCCGAGACACTTGTTTATGTAAAAGGGAGTCGTGTTTTGCTGTAAAATGAAGTTCCTAAGCGCTCAACACTGACCCTTGAGAATCGGCTCAAGAAGGTGTGAGTGAAAAGATCCCGCTTACACATAATCGCCTAGAAGTCTTATAAACATTTGCTAGTTTTGAACTAGCTGGCACGCTCGCGCAAGCATAGGTGTGGAAAGTTTCATTTCAAGTTTGTCTCATAAACTTTGAAATGAGAATTTTCATGTCTATAGGTGTGAATGACGTGTACATGCACTTGACATGGGTGACACTTCCTAACATGGTTATGGCAATCCTGCTTTAAAGTGGACCAAAAATAGCCCGCCTTAAGTATTTTCATCGCCATCATATTGGTGTTTACATGCCCTCCACATTCTCCATCATGGAATTCATGCATTACTATCCTAGCCTCCTCCAGGTCGACACACCTCAGTAAGATGCTAGTGAAACTCTTTTTGTAAAGAACCCCTCCCAAAATCAGATATCGGGTTGAAATTCTTCGTATAAAAGCTTTGTCTTTGGTCAAAGCATATTCTGAAAATCCTCCATTTTCTAAGAACCCTTTAATGTCTTGAAACCAGGGTTTTTCAGTGGAAGTTGTGTTGTTTTGGCAAATCTCCAAATCGTGTGTGGATGGAGTGGGTGAGTGCCATATTTCTAAGGGTCTGGTTCCCAAAGTGGGATCGACCCTTAGGGCTGAGCCCAAGGATGAGAGGGCATCGGCTATGCCATTATCCTCTCTTCCTATGTGTGTGAGTGTACACAATTTGAACGACTCGACCAACTTGGTGGCCAACTCGTGGTATGGAAGAAGTTTTTCGTTTTTGACTTGCCAAATCTTTAACACTTGATTTATGACAAGTAAAGAATCTCCAAAGACTTCGATGTATGATGCCCCTAGAGTTTTCGAAATTTTTAAGCCTTGTATGAGTGCTTCATACTCGACTATATTGTTGGAACATTCAAAATCTAGGCGAATGGCTATGGGTATTTCTCCCTTTTCAGGGGACATGAGGACGATTCCTGCCCCAACCCCTCTTTGGTTTCATGCCCCATCGAAGTGCATCTTCCACACTTGGTTTTCACTTAAGTAATTTGATAAGATATGATTTTGAAATTAGTTTTGAAAGATGCCTTCATCGGATATTTTGTCAAGTGTGGGATATGAATCCTCTAAAGGGAAGTCAGCCACATAGTCGGCTAGGGCTTGCCCCTTGATGGAGGTTTGATGGTGGAATTTCAGGTCATACTCCATCAAGAGGAGCTGCCATTTACCCAACCTACTTGTGAGGATAGGTTTTTCAAACAGATGCTTGATTGGATCAAGCCTAGACACTATCCAGATCTCATGATCTAGGAATAGACACTATCCAGATCTCATGATCTAGGAAGTAGTGTCGAAATTTCTAGCAGGCCCATACCAAGGCCAAGCACGTCTTCTCCATGGCTTGATAATTTCGTTCATAAGCCAACAGAGTTTTCGAAATATAGTAAACGGCATACTCTTTATGGGTATCATCCTCATATTGAGCTAATAATGCACCCAAAGCCTTCGCATGTACAGAAATATAAAGTAAAAGAGGTTTTCCTTGCTTTGGAGGGTTTAAAATAGGAGGATTAACCAAATACGCTTTTAGTCTTTCGAAAGCCTTTTGGCAATCATCGTCCCATATGAATTTCACCCCTTTTCTCAAAAGTTTGTTGAAAGGTTCGCATCTTGTAGCGAGGTTCGAAATGAACCTTCTAATTGATTGGAGGCGACATTGGAGGCTTCGGATTTGTGTTAAATTGGAGGGTGGAGGCATATCTATAATGGCTCGACACTTAGAGGGGTTGACCTCAATTCTCCTTTGGCTCACCATAAAACCTAAAAGCTTGCCGGATTCTACTCCGAATACGCACTTTTGAGGGTTTAGTTTCAATTTATAAAGCCTTAATCTTTCAAAAACGTTTTGCAAAGATTCGATATGCATATCTCGGGTCTTTGATTTTACCAAGAGATCATCCACATACACCTCTAAGAGCTCGTGAATTTGATCGTGAAAGATCGTAGTCATGGCTTTTTGGTATGTGGCACCGGCATTTTTCAAACCAAAGGGCATGACTGTATAGCAGTACGTGCCCTAGGGTGTCGTGAAAGCATTTTTAGCCTGGTCTCTTGGGGCTAATTTGATTTGATTATAGCCCGAGTAGCCATCCATAAAGGAAAACATTTTATGATTTACAGTACTATCGACTATCAAATCAATGTTTGGCAAAGGAAAGTTATCCTTTGGCGTGGCTTTCTTCAAGTTTCTGAAATCTATGCAAATTCGAATTTTCCCATTGGATTTTCGAACTACAACAATGTTGGAAAGCCAATCAGAATACACAATGGGTTTTATAAAACCGGCTTTAAGCAGATCTTCTAAACCCTCCTCTGGTGTGCCAATCTCTGTGCCACCGGGCGTGCCAATCTTAACAAAATTAAAAAATTTTGACACCTTTTTAACAAAATTTTAACAAAACTTGATTTTTCGCAAAATTTTTAACTTAAAACTCGATTTTTGAAAGGCTCATGTCCCACCGGGCGTGCCAATCTCTGTGGACGCAGGAAAATCCCCGCCTCTGGCTTCTCAAGGCCTGGAGCGAATCCTCTCTTGTGTCTAAGGCCTATTTATATAAACAGGGCGTGCCAGCTAGCTTACCTAAGCTAGCGAAGATATATTTTAATCTGACTTCTAACGTGACGACTGTGAGTAAGTGAGCTCTTGTCGTAGCAGACCTTCTTGCACCGATGCGCAAGGGTCAGTCTGTACGCTTTTAAAAATCGAGTTTTGGGATAGAAAAAGCTTATGAAGCGGTTCGAGGTGTTTTGATTCGGGTTTTTAATACGATGGCAGATTTTAGATCATGTGGATTTGCACGTGCCTAAGTCTTTCCTTTTATCCCTTTATGGGCCACCTAGGTGTGTGTTATGAACACTCCACTACATGGGGCGAATTTGAGCGGGAGTACGGGGCTTGCTTCGATGCAATATGCATCCTACCTCGTGGTATGGCGTAGATGCAATGCAAACTCACGCTACTCCAAAGGGAAAATCCGAATGTAAAGACAATGCCGAAGGGAAATAACCGAAGGGAAATAACCTAAGGGAAATGACTTGTAATGTAAATGCCGAAGGGAGATATGTATATAAGGTATATATATGGGCCCTTACTTGGGTCTTGCAAAATAAGAGCGAAAGCTCAATGTGTGTGCGTGCTTGAATTGAAAGACTTACACACACGACATGAAATAAAACCCAAATATAACTTGCAATATGGCCTTGATTAAGGTCTTGGGAATAAGAGCGAAAGCTCAATGTGTGTGAGTGCTTGAATTGAAGTACTACGCACACAACATGAAATTAAACCCAAATAGTATAACACGGCCCTTACTTGGGTCTTTCAAATAAGAGCGAAGGGTCAATGTGTGTGAGTGCTTGAATTGAAAGACTTACACACATGACATGAAATAAAACCCAAATAGTATAACACGGCCCTTACTTGGGTCTTTCAAATAAGAGCGAAGGCTCAATGTGTGTGAGTGCTTGAATTGAAAGACTTACACACACGACATGAAATAAAACCTAAATAGTATAACACGGCCCTTACTTGGGTCTTTCAAATAAGAGCGAAGGCTTAATGTGTGTGAGTGCTTGAATTGAAAGACAACACACCCAACTTAAGCAAAACCCTACGTAAGTTAAAATATATATATATATATATATATTAGGGGCTGATTAGGCCCGTGTGTGTTCAAAATCGTGCACGACTAAGAGAGTGCACATGTGTGGGTGTGCCAAGCCACGTTATTACAAGCGGGAGGAGACTATGCTCCGTTATTACAACCCCGTATCAAATTGAATTTTAAGCAAGTATACAACTAAGGACCGAGTTAGGCACTTACTAATAGCTGGTCCGAAGATGCCTTGCTTTGAGCGTGGGCTTGGCCTTTGCCTTGGGCTGCAAGAGGGAGCTCCGCGGAGTTGATCGGCAAGAGGGGCTGCTGGCCGGCTGCAAATGGGGCGCGGGAGAGGCGCCTTGAAGATGGCCGACTGCCTAGCGAAGGGCTGGTTTTGTGTGTGGGGCTAAGGTGACTATGTAGGGTCACTAAGGGAGGTTGTAAGGTTAGGGAGTATGGCACTAAAGGGGAGCCTAAGGGAAGGATATGGCTGGCGGGTGGCTGGCCAAAGGAGTATGGGACAGTCGGTTGGAGTGGCCGACTAAGGGAGGCTCGGTGGTGATGGTTTGCTAGGGTGGCTATGGGTGGAGGATGGGAAGGAAGCTAACTAGGGTATGGGGTAAGGTGGTGGTGGGTATGGTGAGGTGATATGGGCAGGTCTTAGGGAGTTGGGTGGAGTGGCCGGGTGTAGCTAGGGTGTCTAGGCAATGGCGGGTAGTTAGAGTAGTTGAGGCTTGGCCGAATGGGAGTGGGGGTGATAAGTGGCTGGTGTTAGGGTAAGATGGTGGTGGTGTAGGTGGCTGAGAGTGGAGGGGGAGAGGAGAAGAGGTGGAGTGGAGTATGGGGTACTAATCGGATGAAGAGGCGGTGGCTGGTTGAGGAGCAGCCGGGTGTGGTGGAGCGACTGGTTCGGTCGGATGAGAAGGATGGCGACGGGTGGTTGGCTGGCAGGGGTGTGGTGGAGCAGGTGGAGCACGGTGGTGGTGCAGGTGGAAGACCCGGAGGGGAGTGGTGCAGGTGGCTGGGTTCGGTTGGGCTGGAAAGGGTGGAGAGAGATGATGGTGGGAGATGGGAAGCTCGCCCCTTAGGGGGGGGGTTTATAGGGCTGGGCTAGGTCGGTTGGGGCTGGTATTAGGGTAGTGGTTAGGTGGTTTAGGTAGGGTGGTGTGGTGATAAGGTGGGCTGGTATTAGGGTAGGGCCAGATATTTTAAATACAAGGGGTTTTGGGGAGGTTGTGTGCTAGGTTTAGGTGGGGTGGTTTAGAGGTTTAGGGTTTAGCTAGGTGAGTTGGTTTTGGGGTGAGGTTTAGTGAGGTGGGTTAGGTGATTAGGCTAGGATTAGGTTAGGTTTAGGGAAATTAACCTAGGTTTAGGGAAGGATTAGGGAAGTGGGTTAGGTGATTAGGCTAGGATTAGGACCGGATTAGGGTAAAAGGCTAGGATTAGGTGTTTTTGGTTAGTTTTAGATTAAGGAGCTCCCTTTGCATGACCCATGGACCTTAATTACATCATGTTGGTGCAGCCCTAGGTTAGGTTTTGGCTAATTACAAGCTTAAACCCACTTTAATTAGGCTAACCCACATGATTATCCCCAAACTTGACACACAAGTCAAGCTTAATTACAACACACTCCAATCTTATCCTCCCCCACTCTCTCTCATGCCCATAATCCCACGTGAAATTCAAGTGGGCCCCACCTCCATTTATGAAAAGGTGATGTGGGCCATGGAGATGGATATTGGATTGGATCTCTGGATCCAAATCCAAATCCAAGTCCACACATGGGTTTGGATTGGGATCTGGATATATATGGTCCAGATCCGATCCAAACTGAATTCTGACTCCTTCGGGCTGTGTTCGAAATGAACGGTTTGTGCGGGGTCTGACAGCATCAGTACTCCGTCTGCGTTGGGTCTTCGCCAACATGATCGTCTGCCTCTGTTTTCGCCTTCCGAAGCTGATTTCAAGTAATGTTTTGATGATAATAGGGTCTTAGACGTTCGAGATCCTGGGGGTGGATTCAATACGAGAGTTGCTGTGCCGGGCTCGACTTGTGCTCCGGTTTTGAGCTCTCTTTAGCTTTTCTGGTCCTATCTTGATCAGGCAAAGCTGCTTCAGGGTTTCAAAAACGTGTTTTAGAAGGTTTTTAAAAGCCACATTATACATTTTTGAAATACAAAGTTCAAAATAGTTTTAAAAATCCAAGGTTCTCCTCAGCTCATCCTTAGAGCCAAGTTTAGCGCAAACCCTAGGCTGGTCATGGGGGAAGTCACTAGATCCGGGAGGATCTATCAACCCCCGCACCTTCAAGGTGCTCAAAAGGTGGTCAGTGTGCCTGGCCCCTCAAAAGCATGTATCCCTAGTGTTCTGCCAAAAGTAGATAAGGACAAAGTCATCCTAAATCCTTATGACTTCGAAAACCACCTTTCAAAGATTCCTATTCACATGTCTATCGTAGAGCTTATACAAACCTTGCCTAGGCATAGACTTGTATTAGAGAAAATTCTAGAAAGGGCCAAGGTTGATTCGAACATAAGTCCGGAATCCTTGTCTACCCAAGTGGCTTTATTAGGAGCAAAATCGCCCATCACTTTCTCGGAAGATGATGTAGATAGACCCTACGAAACCCATAACCAGGCCCTGCATATCGAGGTGGTTCTAAACAACCACTCTCTGGACAGGTGCCTAGTCGATGGTGGAGGAGGGCTCAACATCCTTCCACTTCATGTGGCGTATAAAATTGGAGTCACCTTGACTTTAGCAAACCCAAGCCCCATCGTTATCACTGGATACGATGGGAATGCGTCTAGACCTTTAGGATCCATCGAACTCCCAATGGAAACGAGAGGGATCGAACACACGGGGGTGTTCCATGTCTTGGACATCCACCCCTATTATAACCTGTTGCTGGGAAGGCCCTGGATACACATCTTGTGCGCTGTGCCATCCACCTTCCACAGGTGTGTCAAGATCCCTTTTAGGGACCAGGTCGTAGTGATCCTAGGTGAGAGTCACCCACAGCTTCAGGGGATCATAAACTCCCCTTGTCTATCGAGCTCCTTGGCCCATGAGGCTAACCTGGGGCAAATTGTGATTGAGCCACCTCGGCTCGTGTTAAACAACCCTAGGAAGGTTGTATGTGTGAAGGGGCCGCCCAAAGCAGGTCCCCTCCTAATTCTAACCCTTCTAGGAAAACCCAAGCGTTCCCTATTTCCAAAACCCCTGGACAAAAGGCTATATGAGCACAATATGGATGATAGCATGTTCCAGGACCATGACTTGTATCAAACTTTTTCAAAAAACAAAAAGTCGTGGAACATGTTGTTGAACATGGGCTACACGCCCTACAAGAGTCTAGGGGCACAGAACCAGGGTCTCCTAGAGCCCATCCTTCCTAGGGCCAATCTAAGCCGATATGGGATCGGCTATACTCCCCGAATACCACCGGAGCCACCCCCTGTGACCACCTGGGTCAAGGGTGCCCCGGAACCTGCTTTAGAAGAAACCTACGATTTAGATCTCCTATTCCGAGTCTAACCCGTAGTGTTTTCCCTTTGTAGGTATGACGGAAGATCCCTTTTCTAAAAATATAAAAACATTTGAAAAGCTTAAAATCAAAAAAATCGAAAAACAAGAAAAACCAAAAACAATGGAAAAACAGAAACTCGAAAATAGAGTGCTTTGTATAGTTCCCAAGGTTCTTGTTTTACAAAAACCCAAAAAAATCGAAAATTTGGAAAATACCAAAAAGATTTTGTATATAGCTGCTCCTGGTAGGACTTTGACAAAAGAAAAGGATTTCGAAAGTAACGTTGTCTGCATAGCCAGACCAAAAGTTTCGAAATCACTTGAAAATCCAAGTACAAAACCAGGTCATTTTAAAAACCACGCATCAAATTCCCTCAGGTCTATAGCCCACGAGAATGATCAAAGCCCAGAAGTGGATCCCCTTGAGGAAGATCCCACTTCTGAGCTCCCAGAATTTCATAAAATTCTCGATTTTGAAAGACCTTCCCAATCAGTAGGAGGAGATTTCATAAAAGTGAACCTAGGGAATGATTCCAATCCCAAATCCATCAAAATAGGCGCATGCTTGCATGAAACTGAAAGGTTAGCATTCATTGCATTTCTACGAACCTATTTAGATGTGTTTGCATGGACGTATGAAGACATGCCGGGCATAGATCCCAACATTGTCGAACATCGTCTTCCCTTAGATGCAGGTGTAAAACCCATAAAGCAGAAGCTTAGGAAAATACACCCGAATGTACACACTCAAGTCAAAGAGGGTTTAGAAGATCTGCTAAAAGCCGGATATATAAAACCCATTACGTATTCTGATTGGTTATCAAATATTGTTGTAGTTCGAAAAGCTAATGGGAAAATTCGAATATGCATCGATTTCAGAAACCTGAATAAAGCCACTCCAAAGGATAACTATCCTTTACCAAACATAGATTTGATAGTCGATAGTACTGCAAATCATGAAATGTTTTCATTTATGGATGGCTATTCAGGCTATAATCAAATCAAACTAAATCCACGAGATCAGGGTAAGACCGCCTTCACAACCCCATGGGGCACGTATTGCTATATAGTCATGCCCTTTGGTTTGAAAAATGCCGGCGCAACATACCAACGAGCCATGACCACGATCTTCCATGATCAGATTCATGAGCTCGTAGAAGTGTATGTAGATGATCTCTTGGCAAAATCCAAAACCCGATGCACTCACATCGAATGTTTACAAAAGATTTTCGAAAGGCTTAGGCTTTACAAAGTAAAGCTAAACCCTCAAAAATGTGTATTCGGGGTAGAATCAGGGAAGCTTCTAGGCTTTATGGTGAGCCAAAGGGGAATAGAAGTCGACCCCTCTAAGTGTTGAGCCATCATAGACATGGCTCCACCCTCCAATCTCACCCAAATCCGTAGCCTCCAGGGTCGTTTACAATCCGTTCGCCGATTCATATCGAATCTCGCCACTAGATGCGAACCCTTCAACAAACTATTGAGGAAGGGCACGAAATTCTTATGGGATGACGAATGCCAGAAGTCCTTCGAGAGACTGAAGGCATACTTGGTTAATCCCCCCGTTTTGAACCCTCCAAAGCAAGGAAAACCACTTTTACTATACATCTCCGTGCATGTGAATGCTTTAGGAGCCTTGTTGGCTCAATACGAGGATGACACCCATAAGGAGTATGCCATCTACTATATTTCGAAAACTCTCTTGGCTTATGAACGAAATTATCAAGCCATGGAGAAGACGTGCTTGGCCCTAGTCTGGGCCTGCCAGAAATTCAGACACTATTTCCTAGATCATGAGATCTGGATAGTGTCCAAGCTTGATCCAATCAAGCACTTATTCGAAAAACCCATTCTCACGAGTAGATTGGGCAAATGGCAACTCCTTCTAATGGAGTATGATCTGAAATACCATCACCAAATCTCCATTAAGGGGCAAGCCCTAGCAGATTATGTGGCTGAGTTCCCCTTAGAGGACGCATATCCCACTCTTGTTGAAATGCCTGATGAAGGCATATTGCAAAACCATTTTCAAAATCACATTTTGGCAAATTCTTTCGAAAACTAAGTGTGGAAGATGCATTTCGATGGGGCACGAAACCAACGAGGGGCTAGTGTTGGGGTCATCCTAATCTCCCCTGAAAAGGGCGAGATTCCCATAGCAATCCGCTTAGATTTCGAATGTTCCAACAACGTAGCTGAGTATGAAGCACTCATACAAGGCTTAAGAATTTCGAAAACTCTAGGGGCATCATGCATCGAGGTCTTTGGAGATTCGCTCCTTGTCATAAACTAGGTTTTAAAAATTTGGCAAGTACGTAATGAGAAACTACTTCCATACCACGAGTTGGCCACTCGATTGGTCTAGTCCTTCCAATTGTGTAAACTCACACACGTAGGGAGAGAGGACAATGGCATCGCCGATGCCCTCTCCTCCTTAGGTTCAGCCCTGAAGGTCGATCCCATTTCAGGGACCAGATCTTTGGAAATATGGCATGCGCCCCACCCATCTACACACGACTTGGATATTTGCCAAAATAACCCAGAGTCTATTGAAAAACCCTGGTTTTATGACATCAAACAGCTTTTAGAAAATGGGGGATTCGTCGAGGATGCCACATCCAAAGATAAGGCATTCATTCATAAGATTTCGACCCGATACACCATTCTGGGTGGGGTTTTATACAAAAAAAGTTTTACCGGCATTCTGCTTAGGTGTATCGACCTAGAGGAGGCTAGGATAGTGATGCACGAGTTCCACGATGGAGAATGTGGAGGTCATGTTAATGCCAACATGATGGCAATGAAAATACTTAGGCATGGGCACGATCATGTTAGGAAGTGTCAACCATGTCAAGTGCATGGGCATGCCATTTATATCCCTTCATCTGCATTGCATTCCGTGGTCAGCCCCTGGCCATTTACCATGTGGGCATTTGACATCGTAGGCCCAATATTTCCAAAGGCCTCGAATGGGCATCGATTTATTTTAGCAGCCACGGAGTATTTCTCCAAGTGGGTGGAAGCCATTTCCCTAACCAACGTAATGGGGCAACAAGTGGTGGCTTTCATCCGGAGGAATATCTTGGCTCGATTTGGGGTTCCATGAGACCTTGTGTCTGATAATGGTACCCCATTCAAGAACGAGCGGATGGTTAAGTTGTGCAACACATATGGCATAACTCACCACTTCTCTTCGCCCTACCACCCTCAAGGCAACGGCCAAGCCGAAGCCACAAACAAGACTCTCATTAGCGTAATTGAGAAAACCTTAGAAAAGGGTAGGGCATGGCACGAGAAGCTGGATGAAGCCTTATGGGCTTATAGGACTTCCATCCGGACTCCCACGAATGCCACACCATTCGAATTAGTCTATGGCACAAACGCCATTCTTCCCATTCATACTCAACTGCATTCATTCCATACATCCATAGCACTCGACCTCCCCCTAGAGACGCTTCAACATGCTAGGATGGCCGAACTAGATTTACTAGATGAGAGGCCACTCCTTGCCATGGATCATGCTTGTGCATACCGGCAAAGAATAGCCCGACATTATAGCAAACACATGAGACCTCACCACTTTGAAGTGGGGGATCTGGTCTTAAAAACCATCCATCATCGTGGCCCACACCCCCTAAGAAAGTGGCGCCCCAACTGGGATGGACCCTATGTAGTAGGAGCAACCACTACGAACAACTCGTATTGGTTGATTGATGTAGAAGGTAGGAATTTAGCAGATCCTATCAATATTCAATACTTAAAGAAGTATCATGTGTAGGATTTGGATTAAATTCCAGTTTTCGAAAAATTTTAGGGATAGCTGCCCTGAGACATGTGAATAAGGTGCAAAGGCGAACTCGTGTGACCCTGAGTGAGAGAATTCGCACTTGTGAAAGAGTGGAGTCTTCAAAAATCGTGGTTACATTTCAAAATCCTTCTTCTTACAAAGAAAGGCCTAGTTCAATATTGCAAGATATTTGCAAGTAGTACGTGCTATTTCTAAATAGGGTGATCTGGAATGGATCGAGTGTAGGCTTGGGATAAGTCCTCCCCTCTTCTCTTCTATTTCCAAAAGGAAAATAAAGGCCCAAACAAAAGGGAATTTCCCATTTAAAGTATCTTTCCAAAAGAAAGAAACCAGAATTCAAAAGAAAAATCGATTCTCTTGTGAAAAAGAGGGATTAAAGAAAAAATACTCCCAAAGGGAGACCCTCGATGAAAAAAGGAAAAAGAGGCCAAAAAAGCTCAAAAAGAGCAGTTTTCTGCCTTCTATACCTTAAACCATGGGACGCTTCAGAAGGGACCGCGGTATCTCTTTCCCATCCCTGGCTTATCCCAAGCTAAAGCATGGTTCATTTTGAGGAATCCTAAAGTAAAAATAGGATTTACTTACTTGAGTTTCATCTTGTTTGAGAATTCGACGTTTCGAGTAAGGCGTAGGAATTTGAAATATAGCTGGTTTTCTTATAAAATCTCCGCTAGATAAGCGAGTGTTAAGACTCAAACAAGGGCAAGCACGAAGAGCTCGAGATCCTTAGGATTGAGACTCAAGACAATTGTCCCTTTTGTAAATAAGTTTTGAAAACCGAACATCGAACAGCATAGGATTTGCTCACTTGGAGCAACAGGCCTTGTAAGTCTCTAGAGTTCGACCACATCTGGTCTCTGGGAGGTCGCTACTCTTGGCACCACACCCATGTCATCTGCATTCCACGCATGGCACTTGCATAAACATGATCCCATTTTAGGACCAGATTCCATAGCAAACCCTTTGGCGTGATATCTCCTCCTACCAGAATTTTAAATTGAGATTTTGTTAAAAGATTGGGGCGATCCCATATTCTTCATGGATAGATCTAGGGAGACATCGAAAGGGGTGTTTGTCATCTTTGCCCTTATCCAAATCGATTTGGACAAGGCCAAAGAGGGGCATCTATAAACACCCTGAAATCCCACGAATTTCTCAAATCCATCTGGTTTTGTAAAAGCAACCGCAAAGGGTCATTTTGAGTTTGGAAACCCAGGAGCCTTCCAAACAACCCTGTACATATCTTTTGAACTCTGTATTTCGAAAACATACAGTATGGCTTTTAAAACCTTTTTAAAACCTGTTTTGGAACCCCGAAGCAGCTTGGACTAATCCAAACAGGACCAGGAGAGCTAAGGAGAGCCCGGAACCGGAGCACATGTCAAGCCCGACACAACAACTCTCGTTCAAAGTCCACACCCCCAGGATCTCGAACGTCCAAGACCCTGTTATCATCGAAATATTGTTTGAAGTCATCTCCAGAATGCGAAAACATAGGCGAAAGATCATGTTGGCGAAGACCCAACGAAGATGGAGTACTGATGCAGTCAGGCCCCGCACAAACTGTTCGTTTCGAACACAGCTCGAAGGAGTCAGAGTTCAGTTTGGATCGGATCTGGACCATATATATCCAGATCCCAATCCAAACCCATGTATGGACTTGGATTTGGATTTGGATTCAAAAATCCAATCCAATATCCATATCCATGGCCCACATCACCTTCCCATAAATGGAGGTGGGGCCCACTTGAATTTCACATGGGATTATGGGCATGAGAGAGAGTGGGGGTGGATAAGATCAAGTGTGTGTTGTAATTAAGCTTGACTTGTGTGTCATGTTTGGGGTTAATCATGTGGGTTAGCCTAATTAAGTGGGTTTAAGCTTGTAATTAGCCAAAACCTAACCTAGGGCTGCACCAACATGATATAGTTAAGGTCTATGGGCCATGCAAAGGGAGCTCCTTCACCTAAACCTAACCAAAAACACCTAATCCTAGCCTTCCACCCTAATCCGGCCCTAATCTGAGCCTAATCACCTAACCCACTTCCCTAATCCCGGCCTAATCCCAACCTAATCACCTAACCCACTTCCCTAATCCTAGGTTAATTTCCCTAAACCTAGCCTAATCCTAGCCTAATCACCTAACCTAGCTCACTAAACCTCACCCTAGGACCAACCCACCTAGCTAAACCCTAAACCTCTAAACCACCCCTAGCCCACAACCTACCCAAACCACTTGTATTTAAAATATCTGGCCCTACCCTTTCCAGCCCACCTTATCACCACACCACCCTATCTAAACCACCTAACCACTACCCCAAACCCAGCCCTAACCGACCTAGCCCAGCCCTATATAAACCCCCCCCCCCCCTTGGGGGTGGGTTTTCCCATCTAGGAGCCCCACCTCCAATCCCGGGTCCTCCACTTCCCAGCTCAGCCGAATCCCCTCCTACTCCACCTGCTCCACGTCCCGCCACCACCTGCACCACTACCTTCCAGCCGAGCACCACCACCACCATCACCCGGCTGAACTCCATCCTAAGCTTCCCAATCACCCGGCTGATTCCCTTCTACCCGCCACCATCTCTTCACTCGGTAAGTACCCTACATCCCACCTTACTCCTTCACTCCCTCTCCACTCTCAACCACCTAATCCACTCCCACATCACCCTAACACCAGCCATTCCACTTGCCGCCACCCTTCCCATTCGGCTAAGCCTTAGCCATCCTAACTACCCACCACTACCTAACCACCCTAGCTCTATTCGGCCACCCTATCCGACTCCCTAAGACCTGCCCATATCACCCCACTACACCCACTACCACCTGGCCCCATCTCCTAGCTAGTTCCCCTACCTTACGCCATTCCTAGCCACTCTAACTACCCGCCACCACCAAGTCCTCCTAGTCGGCCACTCCAACCGACTGTCATTTCATTCGGCCACCCTAGCAACCCGCCAACCTTAGGTGATCCGTTAGACCTTCCCTTAGGTTCACCCTTTTGAACAACCTACCTTAAAACTAAACCCTATCCTTAGTGACCCTACTTAGGCTCCTTTAGCCCAACATACTAAAACCAGCCCCTCCTTAACAACCGGCCATCTTCAAGGCACTCTTCCGTGCACCAAGGACATTCGGCCAGCACCTCCCCTTGCCGTTCAACCTCGCGGAGCTCCCTTTCGCAGCCCAAGGTGAAGGCCAAGCCCACACTCAAGCAAGGCATCTTCGGACCAGCTATTAGTAAGTGCCTAACTCGGTCTTTAGTTGTATACTTGCTTGAGATTCAATTCGATACGGGGTTGTAATAACGGAGCATAGTCTCTCCCCGCTAGTAATAACGTGGCTTGGCACACCCACACACGTGCACTTTCTTAGTTGTGCACGCTTTTGAATACACACGGGCCTATTCAGCCCCTAATACATAAATATATACACATACTTTAATTTTTGTAGGGTTTTGCTTAAGTTGGGTGTGTTGTCTTTCAATTCAAACACTCACACACATTGAGCCTTCGCTCTTATTTGAAAGACCCAAGTAAGGGCCGACCTATACTATTTGGGTTTTCATTTCATGTCGTGTGTGTAAGTCTTTCAATTCAAGCACTCACACACATTGAGCCTTCGCTCTTATTTGAAAGACCCAAGTAAGGACCGACCTATACTATTTGGGTTTTCATTTCATGTCGTGTGTGTAAGTCTTTCAATTCAAGCACTTACACACATTGAGCCTTCGCTCTTATTTGAAAGACCCAAGTAAGGGCCAACCTATACTATTTGGGTTTTCATTTCATGTCGTGTGTGTAAGTCTTTCAATTCAAGCACTCACACACATTGAGCCTTCGCTCTTATTTGAAAGACCCAAGTAAGGGCCGTGTTATACTATTTGGGTTTAATTTCATGTTGTGTGCGTAGTACTTCAATTCAAGCACTCACACACATTGAGCTTTCGCTCTTATTCCCAAGACCTTAGTCAAGGCCATATTGCAAGTTATATTTGGGTTTAATTTCATGTTGTGTGCGTAGTACTTCAAATCAAGCACTCACACACATTGAGCTTTCGCTCTTATTCCCAAGACCTTAATCAAGGCCATACTGCAAGTTATATTTGGGTTTAATTTCATGTCGTGTGTGTAAGTCTTTCAATTCAAGCACGCACCCACATTGAGCCTTCGCTCTTATTTGCAAGACCCGAGTAAGGGCCCATATACATACCCTATATACATATCTCCCTTCGGCATTTACATTACAAGTCATTTCCCTTCGGTTATTTCCCTTCGGCATTGTCTTTACATTTCGGGTTTTCCCTTTGGAGTAGCGTGAGTTTGCATTGCATCTACGCCATACCACGAGGTAGGATGCATATTGCATCAAAGCAAGCCCCGCTCAAATTCGCCCATGTAGTGGAGTGTTCATAACACACAAACTAGGTGGCCCATCAAGGGATAAAAGGAAAGACTTAGGCACGTGCAAATCCACGTGATCTAAAATCTGCAATCGCATCTAAAATACCCGAATTAGACACCTCGAACCGCTTCGTAGGCTTTCTATCCCAAAACTCGATTTTTGCAAAGCATACAGACTGACCCTTGCACATCGGTGCAAGAAGGTCTGCGATGACAAGAGCTCACTTGCTCATAGTCGCCACGATTAGAAGTCAGTTTAAAAAATATATCTTCGCCAGCTTAGGTAAGCTAGCTGGCACACCCTGTTTACATAAATAGGCCTTAGACGCACGAGAGGATCCACTCCAAGCCCAGAAAAGGGCGAAGAGGCGTGGGGATTTTCGCGCGTCTACACTTTCAAAATCCTTTTCTTTTGCCAAAGTCCTACTAGGAGCTTCTATATACAAAATCTTTTTGGTATTTTCCAAATTTTCAATTTTTTTGGGTTTTTGTAAAACAAGAACCCTAGGAACTATGCAAAGCACTCTTTTTTCGAGTTTTTGTTTTTCCATTGTTTTTGGCTTTTCTTCCTTTTCGTTTTTTCTTATTTTTATCTTTTCAAATGTTTTTGTATTTTTATAAAAGGGATCTTCCGTCATACCTACAAAGGGAAAACACTACAGGTTAGACTCGGAATAGGAGATCTAAATCGTAGGTCTCTTCTAAGGTAGGTTCCAGGGCACCCTTGACTCAGGTGGTCACAGGGGGTGGCTCCGGCGGTATTCGGGGAGTATAGCCGATCCCATATCGGCTTGGATTGGCCCTAGGAAGGATGGGATCTAGGAGACCCTGGTTCTGTGCCCCTAGACTCTTGTAGGGCGTGTAGCCCATGTTCAACAACATGTTCCACGATTTTTTGTTTTTTGAAAAGGTGTGATATAAATTGTGGTCCTAGAACATGCTGTCGTCCATATTATGCTCATATAGCCTCTTGTCCAGGAGCTTTGGAAATAGGGAACGCTTGGATCGTCCTAGAAGGGTTAACATCGGGAGGGGGCCTGCTTTGGGCGACCCCTTCACACATACAACCTTCCTAGGGTTGTTCAACACGAGCCGGGGTGGCTCAACCATAATTTGCCCCACGTTAGCCTCATGGGCCTGGGAGCTCGATAAACAAGGGGAGTTGATGATCCCTTGAAGCTGTGGGTGACTCTCACGTAGGATCACTACGACCTGGTCCCCAAAAGGGATCTTGACACACCTATGGAAGGTGGATGGCACAGCGCACAAGCTGTGTATCCAGGGTCTTCCCAGCAACAGGTTATAATGGGGGTGGATGTCCAAGACATGGAACACCCCCGTGTGTGCGATCCCTCCCGTTTCCATTGGGAGTTCGATGGATCCTAACGGTCTAGACGCATTCCCATCGTATCCAGTGATAACGATGGGGCTTGGGTTTACTGAAGTCAAGGTGACTCTGATTTTATACGCCACATGAAGTGGAAGGATGTTGAGCCCTCCTCCCCCATCGACTAGGCACCTGTCTAGAGAGTGGTTATTCAGAACCACCTCGATATGCAGGGCCTGGTTGTGGGACTCGTAGGGTCTATCTACATCATCTTCCGAGAAAGTGATGGGCGATTTTGCTCCTAATAAAGCCACTTGGGCAGACAAGGATTCTGGACTTATGTTCGAATCAACCTTGGCCCTTTCTAGAATTTTCTCTAGCACGAGTCTATGCCTAGGCGAGGTTTATATAAGCTCTAGGATAGACATGTGGATAGGAATCTTTGAAAGGTGGTTTTCGAAGTCATAAGGATTTAGGATGACTTTATCCTTGTCTGCTTTTGGCAGAACACCAGGGATACATGCTTTTGTGGGGCCAGGCACACTGACCACCTTTTTAGCACCTTGAAGGTGCGGGGGTTGATAGATCCTCCCGGATCTTGTCACTTCCCCCACGACTAGCCTAGGGTTCGCGCTAAATTTGGCTCTAAGGATGAGTTGAGGAGCACCTTAGATTTTCAAAATTGGTTTTGCCGGGGATTCCCCTTTTGGTGGTCCCCGAATGACGACTTGAGCGGTCTTCTTGTACAGTACAAGAATGGGAGCACAAGTGGGTCGACCAGACTCTGGTTTTTGTGCTAGTTCCTTAGAAAAAGTGAGGGTACATACCTCCTTTCCTTTCCCACTGCCACTGGCGTGTTTGGGAAAGGGTTCTTTGAAGATAGCTTGAGGTGGCCCAAGTTCCGCAGTAACCTAGAGTCGGCCCTCCGCTATCAAGTTCTCAATTTTATTTAAAAGGGAGAAACAATGCTTGGTAGCATGGCCTTTGAGTCGATGATACTTACAAAATCGGTTTAAATACCCCCCTTTGGAAGTGACTCCTTCGGGGATTACGGGGAGTTCTATCATGCCTTGGGCAAGTAGGAGGTCTAGGACCTCTGACACAGGTTGCCCCAGCGGTGTATACTCCCGTTTTTCAACCGGTTTTTGAAAGGTTTGCTCCCTTTTGTTTTCTAGTTTTTCAAAATTTTTAGAAGTGCCTGCCATGCCTGGATCCACCCGGACATTGGCGATTTTATGGGGTTTTGCCCCTTTGTCCATCGTGGGTAGCCCATATGTGATGGGCTTTTCCAAACGGGTTTTAGAAACGACACTTCCTTTCCATAAGTGATCGTATGTCCCTTTTCACAAGTTGGTTTCGAAAAGGGATGCCGTTTTGATCAACTTGTGGAAAGTTGAGATCTCATGGAGTGAGAGAAGGGTTTTTAACTCGCTTTTAAAGTTATCCAGGATGAGCATTACTGCGCATCCTTCGGATATGGTTTCTCGCACTTGGCCCAAAAGTGACCTCCATCTTGTAATGAAGGCATGTACGTCTTCGTTCATGCCTTGCTTTGTATCTCTTAAGGTATTCAGAGTCGGCGTGACTTCTACGTTGTATGCAAATCTTTGCATGAAGCAGTTTGCTAACTCTTCAAAAGTAGCGAACTGGCTTAAGTCGTAGGAAGCCAGCCATTTGGCAGTTGTGCCTTTAAGGGATAAAGGGAACCAATACACCCATTTCATCGAGTCCTTTTTCTTCTTATGGGCTCGATGTGAGAAAAGCTGCAAGTGAGACCTAGGGTCTCCCATGCCATCATACCGATGGAAGTTCGGTATTTCGTCGTCACTGTCTGTTTCGTAATCCATAGGAAGGAAATCAGACAGGGCGTATCTTCTTTTCTCTTTATTCTGCCCTTTCAGCAACTGCTGTAGGGCTTTACGGTCCTTTTGTGTGAAGGACTCGTGGTATTGGTTGCCTTCCATTACGGAGGCCTCTTTGTGCTTGCGAGGTTTTTCAGATTTTTTCTTAGGCCTTTGTTTACCGTTTGATGAACACGAATCGCCTACTTCAGCCTCTTGGCTAAGAGCATCAATTTTGGCCTCAAACTCCCTTCTCAGGTCCTCGATCTCATCTAGTTTTATTTTGTTTTTGAAAATCCTCTTAGAGTGAGAACTTGATGCGCATGAGCCTTGGCTCGACACTTCACTTGGATTGGATTTTGACATGCTTTTCAAGCTTTTTCAAAATTTCCTAAGTACAAGCAAAGAAAACAAGTTAAAAACGACACCTTTTTAACAAAATTTTTCGCAAGCTTCTAACTTAAAACTCGATTTTTGAAAGGCTCACGTCCCACCGGGTGTGACAATTTCTATGGATGCAGGAAATTCCCTGCCTCTGGCTTCTCAGGGCCTGGAGCGGATCCTCTCTTGTGTCTAAGGCCTATTTATATAAACAGGACGTGCCAGCTAGCTTACTGTAAACATCCCGAAATCCAACGAATTTCTCAAATTCATCTGGTTTCGTAAAAGCAGCCCCAAAGGGCCATTTTTGAGTCTGGAAACCCAGGAGCCTTCCAGACAACCCTATACATATGTTTTGAACTCTGTATTTCAAAAATATACAATAGGGCTTTTAAAATCTTTTTAAAGCATGTTTTGAAACCCCGAAGCAGCTTCGGCCTAATCCAGACAAGACCAGGAGAGCTAAGGAGAGCCCGGAACCGAAGCACATGTCGAGCCCGACACAGCAACTCTCATTCACATCCACACCCCCAGGATGGCCAAACTAGATTTGCTAGATGAGAGGCGACTCCTTGCCATGGATCATGCTCGTGCATACCGGCAAAGGATAGCTCGACATTATAGCAAACACATAAGACCTCGCCACTTTGAAGTGGGGGATCTGGTTTTAAAAACCATCCATCATCGTGGCCCACACCCCCTGGACAAGTGGCGCCCCAACTAGGATGGACCCTATGTTGTACGAGCAACCACTACGAACAATTCGTATTGGTTGATCGATGTAGAAGGTAGGAATTTAGCAGATCATATCAATATTCAATACTTAAAGAAGTATCATGTGTAGGATCTGGATTAAATTCCATTTTTCGAAAAATTTCAGGGATAGCTGCCCTGAGACATGAAAATAAGGTGTAAAGGCAAAGTCGTGTGACCTTGAGTGAGAGAATTCGCACTTGTGAAAGAGCGGAGTCTTCAAAATCGTGGTTACATTTCAAAATCCTTCTTCTTACAAAGAAAGGCCTAGTTCAATATAGCAAGATACTTGCAAGTAGTACGTGCTATTTCTAAATAGCTTGATCTGGAATGGATCGAGTGTAGGCTTGGGATAAGTCCTCCCCTCTTCTCTTCTCCTTCCAAAAGGAAAACAAAAGCCCAAACAAAGGGAATTTCCCATTCAAAGTCCCTTTCCAAAAGAAAGAAACCAGAATTCAAAAGAAAAATCGATTCTCTGGTGAAAAAAGAGGGATTAAAGAAAAAATACTCCCAAAGGGAGACCCTCGATGAAAAAAAGGAAAAAGAGGCCAAAAAGCTCAAAAAGAGCAGTTTTCCGCCTTCTGTGCCTCAAACCATGGGATGCTTCAGAAGGGACCGTGGTATCTCTTTCCCATCCCTGGCTTATCCCAAGCTAAAGCATGGTTCATTTTGAGGAATCCTAAAGTAAAAATAGGATTTACTTACTTGAATTTCATCTTGTTTGAGAATTCAACGTTTCGAGTAAGGCGTAGGAATTTGAAATACAGCTTGTTTTCTTATAAAACCTCCGCTAGATAAGCGAGTGTTAAGACTCAAACAAGGGCAAACACGTGGAGCTCGAGATCCTTAGGATCGAGACTCAAGACAATTGGTTCTTTTGTAAATAGTTTGTAAATAAGTTTCAAAAACCGAACATCGAACAACATAGGATTTTGCTCACTTGGAGCAGTAGGCCTTATAAGTCTCTAGAGTTCGACCACATCTGGTCTCTGGGAGGTCGCCACTCTTGGCACCACACCCATGTCATCTGCATTCCACGCATGAACATTTGCATAAACATGATCCCATTTAGGACCATATTCCATGTAAAACCCTTTGGCGTGATATCTCCTCCTACCAGAGTTTGTAAATTGAGATTTTGCTAAAGATTGGGGCGATCCCATATTCTTCGTGGCTAGATCTAGGGAGACATTGAAAGGGGTGTTTGTCATCTTTGCCCTTATCCAAATCGATTTGGACAAGGCCAAAGAGGGGCATCTGTAAACACCCCGAAATCCCATGAATTTCTCAAATTCATCTGGTTTCGTAAAAGCAGCCCCAAAGGGCCATTTTTGAGTCTGGAAACCCAGGAGCCTTCCAGACAACCCTGTACATATGTTTTGAACTCTGTATTTCAAAAATATACAATAGGGCTCTTAAAATCTTTTTAAAACATGTTTTGAAACCCCGAAGAAGCTTCTGCCTAATCCAGACAGGACCAGGAGAGCTAAGGAGAGCTCGAAATTGGAGCACATGTCGAGCCCGGCACAACAACTCTCGTTCAAATCCACACCCCCAGGATCTCGAACGTCAAAGACCTTGTTATCATCAAAACATCGTTTGAAGTCATCTCCGGAAGGCGAAAATAGAGGCGGACGATCATGTTGGCGAAGACCCAACGAAGACGGAGCACTGATGGTGTCAAGCCCCGCACAAACCGTTCGTTTCGAACACAGCTCGAAGGAGTCAGAGTTCAGTTTGGATCGGATCTGGACCATATATATCCAGATCCTAACCCAAACCCATGTATGGACTTGGATTTGGATTTGGATTGAAAAATCCAATCCAATATCCATATCCATGGCCCACATCACCTTCTCATAAATGGAGGTTGGGCCCACTTGAAATTCACGTGGGATTATGGGCATGAGAGAGAGTGGGGGTGGATAAGATCAAGTGTGTGTTGTAATTAAGCTTGACTTGTGTGTCAAGTTTGGGGTTAATCATGTGGGTTAGTCTAATTAAGTGGGTTTAAGCTTGTAATTAGCCAAAACCTAACCTAGGGCTCGACCAACATGATGTGGTTAAGGACTATGGGCCATGTAAAGGGAGCTCCTTCACCTAAACCTAACCAAAAATGCCTAATCCTAGCCTTCCACCCTAATTCGCCCCTAATCTGAGCCTAATCACCTAACCTACTTCCCTAATCCCGGCCTAATCCCAACCTAATCACCTAACCCACTTCCCTAATCCTTCCCTAAACCTAGGTTAATTACCCTAAACCTAGCCTAATCCTAGCCTAATCACCTAACCTAGCTCACTAAACCTCACCCTAGAACCAACCCACCTAACTAAACCCTAAACCTCTAAACCACCCCTAGCCCACAGCCTACCCAAACAACTTGTATCTAAAATATCTGGCCCTACCCTTTCCAGCCCACCTTATCATCATACCACCCTACCTAAACCACCTAACCACTACCCCAAACCCAGCCCTAACCGACCTACCCAGCCCTATATAAACCCCCCCCTTTTGGGGGCGGGTTTCAAGACCAAGCCGCCTCACCCATCCCAGCCGGATCCTTCACTTCCCCAAGCTCAGCCGCCTGCTCCACCTGCTCCACCTGCTCCACCTGCTCCACATGCCACCACCACCTGCACCACCACCTACACCGCCACCTTCCAGTCGAACGCCACCGCCTGCACAACTCCCTTCCAGCCGAGCGCCACCCTCCCTTCACCCGGTAAGTCCCCCTACATCCTACCTTGCCACCTCTTCACTCCCTCTCCACTCTCAGCCACCTCTTCACTCCCTCTCCACTCTCAGCCACCTAATCCACTCCCCTTTCATCCTAACACTAGCCCGTCCACCTGCTGCCACTAGCCCCACTTAGCCGAACCCCTAGCACCCTAACTACCCGCCACCACCAAACTCCCTTAGTCGGCCATTTCCTTCCCTTACATCACTCCCAGCCGCCCTAGCAAACCGCCAACCTTAGGTGCCCCCAATCGGTCTTCCTTTGAGCTTCCCTTAGTGCCATACTCCCTTAGTAACCCTACTTAGGTCCTTTAACCCAACACATCAAAAACAACCCTTTGCTAGTAGCCGGCCACTCTCAAGGCGCCTCTTCCGTGCACCAAGAACATCCGGCCAGCACCTCCCCTTGCCGTTCAACCTCGCGGAGCTCCCTTTTGCAGCCCAAGGCGAAGGCCAAGCCCACGCTCAAGCAAGGCATCTTCGGACCAGCTATTAGTAAGTGCCTAACTCAGTCTTTAGTTGTATACTTGCTTGAGATTCAATTCGATACGGGGTTCTAATAACGGAGCATAGTCTCCCCCCGCTTGTAATAACGTGGCTTGGCACACCCACACACGTGCACTCTCTTAGTTGTACACGATTTTGAACACACACGGGCCTAATCAGCCCCTAATACATAAATATATATATATATATATATATATATATATATATATATATATATATATATATACTTTGATTTTGTAGGGTTTTGTTTAAGTTGGGTGCGTTGTCTTTCAATTCAAGCACTCTCACACACATTGAGCTTTCGCTCTTATTTGAAAGACCCAAGTAAGGGCCGACCTATACTATTTGGGTTTCATTTCATGTCGTGTGTGTAAGTCTTTCAATTCAAGCACTCTCACACACATTGAGCTTTCGCTCTTATTTGAAAGACCCAAGTAAGGGCCGACCTATACTGTTTGGGTTTCATTTCATGTTGTGTGTGTAAGTCTTTCAATTCAAGCACTCTCACACACATTGAGCTTTCGCTCTTATTTGAAAGACCCAAGTAAGGGCCGACCTATACTATTTGGGTTTCATTTCATGTCGTGTGTGTAAGTCTTTCAATTCAAGCACTCTCACACACATTGAGCTTTCGCTCTTATTTGAAAGACCCAAGTAAGGGCCGACCTATACTATTTGGGTTTCATTTTATGTCGTGTGTGTAAGTCTTTCAATTCAAGCACTCTCACACACATTGAGCTTTCGCTCTTACTCCCAAGACCTTAGTTAAGGCCATACTGCAATTTATATTTGGGTTTAATTTCATGTCGTGTGTGTAAGTCTTTCAATTCAAGCACGCACCCACATTGAGCCTTCGCTCTTATTTGCAAGACCCGAGTAAGGGCTCATATACATACTCTATATACATATCTCCCTTCGGCATTTATCTTTCAAGTCATTTCCCTTCGGTTATTTCCCTTCGGTATTGTCTTTACATTTCGGGTTTTCCCCTTGGAGTAGCGTGAGTTTGCATTGCATCTACGCCATACCACGAGGTAGGACGCATATTGCATCAAAGCAAGCCCCGCTCGAATTCGCCCATGTAGTGGAGTGTTCATAACACACAAACTAGGTGGTCCGAAAAGGGATAAAAGGAAAGACTTAGGCACGTGCAAATCCACGTGATCTAAAATATGCAATCGCATCTAAAAAACCCAAATTAGACACCTCGAACCGCTTCGTAGACTTTCTATCCCAAAAAAACTCGATTTTTGCAAAGCGTACAGACAAACCCTTGCGCATCGGTGCAAGAAGTTCTGCGATGACAAGAGCTCACTTGCTCACAGTCACCACAATTAGAAGTCAGTTTAAAATACATCTTCGCTAGCTTAGGTAAGCTAGCTGGCACGCCCTGTTTGCATAAATAGGCCTTAGACGCACGAGAGGATCTACTCCAAGCCCAGAAAAGGCAGGGGAGGCGTGGGGATTTTTGCGCGTCTACGGAGATTGGCATGCTCGGTGGGACGTGAGCCTTTCAAAAATTGAGTTTTTAAGTAGAAGTCTTGCGAAAATTTTGTAAAAGTTGTCATTTTAACTTATTTTTCTTTGCTTGTACTTAGGACATTTTGAAAAAGCTTGAAAAGCATGTCAAAATCCAATCCAAGTAAAGTGTCGAGCAAAGGCTCATGCGCAGCAAGTTCTCACTCTAGGAGGATTTTCAAAAACAAAATAAAACTAGATGAAATCGAGGACTTGAGAAGGGAGTTTGAGGCCAAAATCGATGCTCTCCGCCAAGAGGCTGAAGTAGGCGATTCATGTTCATCAAACGGTGAACAAAGGCCTAAGAAAAAATCTGAAAAACCTCGCAAGCACAAAGAGGCCTCCGTAATGGAAGGCAACCAATACCACGAGTCCTTCACACAAAAGGACCGTAAAGCCCTACAGCAGTTGCTGAAAGGGCAGAATAAAGAGAAAAGAAGCTACGCCCTGTCTGATTTCCTTCCTATGGATTACGAAATAGACAGTGACGATGAAATACCGAACTTCCATTGGTACGATGGCATGGGAGACCCTAGGTCTCACTTGCAGCTTTTCTCGCGTCGAGCCCATAAGAAGAAAAAGGACTCGATGAAATGGGTGTATTGGTTTCCTTTATCCCTTAAAGGCACAACTGCCAAATGGCTGGCTTCCTATGACTTAAGCCAGTTCGCTACTTTTGAAGAGTTAGCGAACTGCTTCATGCAAAGATTTGCACACAACGTAGAAGTCACGCCGACTCTGAATACCTTAAGGGATACAAAGCAAGGCATGAACGAAGACGTACATGCCTTCATTATAAGATGGAGGTCACTTTTGGGCCAAGTGCGAGAGCCCATATCCGAAGGATGCACAGTCATGCTCATCCTGGATAACTTTAAAAGCGAGTTAAAAACCCTTCTCTCGCTCCATGAGATCTCAACTTTCCATAAGTTGATCAAAAAGGCCTCCCTTTTCGAAACCAACTTGCGAAAAGGGACATACGATCACTTATGGAAAGGAAGTGCCGTTTCCAAAACCCGCTTGGAAAAGCCCATCACATACGGGCTACCCACGATGGACAAAGGGGCAAAGCCCCATAAAATCGCCAATGTCCGGGTGGATCCAAGCGTGGCAGGCACTTCCAAAAATTTTGAAAAGTTAGAAAATAAGAGGGAGCGAAATTTTCAAAAACCGGTTGAAAAATGGGAGTATACTCCGCTAGGGCAACCTGTGTCGGAGGTCCTAGACCTCCTCCTTGCCCAGGGCATGATAGAACTCCCTGAAATCCCCGAACGAGTCACTTCCAAAGGGGGGTATTTAAACCGATTTTGTAAGTATCATCGACTCAAAGGCAATGATACCAAACGCTGCTTCTCCCTTTTGAATAAAATTGAGAACTTGATAGCAGAAGGCCGACTCCAGGTCACTGCGGAACCTGAGCCACCTCAAGCTATCTTCAAAGAACCCTTTCCCAAACACGCCAGTGGCAGTGGGAAAGGAAAGGAGGTATGTACCCTCACCATTTCTAAGGAACTAGCGCAAAAACCATATCCGAAGGATGCGCAGTAATGCTCATCCTGGATAACTTTAAAAGCGAGTTAAAAACCCTTCTCTCACTCCATGAGATCTCAACTTTCCACAAGTTGATCAAAACGGCATCCCTTTTCGAAACCAACTTGTGAAAAGGGACATACGATCACTTATGGAAAGGAAGTGCCGTTTCTAAAACCCGTTTGGAAAAGCCCATCACATACGGGCTACCCACGATGGACAAAGGGGCAAAACCCCATAAAATCGCCAATGTCCGGGTGGATCTAGGCATGGCAGGCACTTCTAAAAATTTTGAAAAACTAGAAAACAAAAGGGAGCAAACCTTTCAAAAACCGGTTGAAAAACGGGAGTATACACCGCTGGGGCAACTTGTGTCAGAGGTCCTAGACCTCCTACTTGCCCAAGGCATGATAGAACTCCCCGTAATCCCCGAAGGAGTCACTTCCAAAGGGGGGTATTTAAACCGATTTTGTAAGTATCATCGACTCAAAGGCCATGCTACCAAGCGCTGTTTCTCCCTTTTAAATAAAATTGAGAACTTGATAGCGGAGGGCCGACTCTAGGTTACTGCGGAACTTGAGCCACCTCAAGCTATCTTCAAAGAACCCTTTCCCAAACACGCCAGTGGCAGTGGGAAAGGAAAGGAGGTATGTACCCTCACTTTTTCTAAGGAACTAGCACAAAAACCAGAGTCTGGTCGACCCACTTATGCGCCTATTCTTGTACTGTACAAGAAGCCTGCCCAAGTTGTCATTCGGGGACCACCAAAAGTGGAATCCCTAGCAAAACCAGTTTTGAAAATCCAAGGTTCTCCTCAGCTCATCCTTAGAGCCAAGTTTAGCGCAAACCCTAGGCTGGTCGTGGGGGAAGTCACTAGATCCGGGAGGATCTATCAACCCCCGCACCTTCAAGGTGCTCAAAAGGTGGTTAGTGTGCCTGGCCCCTCAAAAGCATGTATCCCTAGTGTTATGCCAAAAGCAGATAAGGACAAAGTCATCCTAAATCCTTATGACTTCAAAAACCGCCTTTCAAAGATTCCTATTCACATGTCTATCTTAGAGCTTATAAAGACCTCGCCTAGGCATAGACTTGTATTAGAGAAAATTCTAGAAAGGGCCAAGGTTGATTCGGACATAAGTCTGGAATCCTTGTCTGCCCAAGTGGCTTTATTAGGAGCAAAATCGCCCATCACTTTTTCGGAAGATGATGTAGATAGACCCTACGAAACCCATAACCAGGCCCTGCATATCGAGGTGGTTCTAAACAACCACTCTCTGGACAGGTGCCTAGTCGATGGTGGAGGAGGGCTCAACATCCTTCCACTTCATGTGGCATATAAAATCGGAGTCACCTTGACTTCAGTGAACCCAAGCCCCATCGTTATCACTGGATATGATGGGAATGCGTCTAGACCTTTAGGATCCATCGAACTCCCAATGGAAACAGGAGGGATCGAACACACGAGAGTGTTCCATGTCTTGGACATCCACCCCCATTATAACCTGTTGTTGGGAAGGCCCTGGATACACAGTTTGTGCGCTGTGCCATCCACCTTCCACAGGTGTGTCAAGATCCCTTTTAGGGACCAGGTCGTAGTGATCCTACGTGAGAGTCACCCACAGCTTCAGGGGATCATAAACTCCCCTTGTTTATCAAGCTCCCAGGCCCATGAGGCTAACCTGGGGCAAATTATGGTCGAGCCACCTCGGCTCGTGTTAAACAACCCTAGGAAGGTTGTATGTGTGAAGGCGCCGCCCAAAGCAAGCCCCCTCCCGATTCTAACCCTTCTAGGATGACCCAAGCGTTCCCTATTTCCAAAGCCCCTGGACAAGAGGCCATACGAGCACAATATGGACGATAGCATGTTCTATGACCACGACTTATATCAAACTTTTTCAAAAAACAAAAAGTCATGGAACATGTTGTTAAACATGGGCTACATGCCCTACAAAAGTCTAGGGGCACAAAACCAGGGTCTCCTAGAGCCCATCCTTCCTAGGGCCAATCCAAGCCGATATGGGATCGGCTATACTCCCCGAATACCGCCGGAGCCACCCCCTGTGACCACCTGGGTCAAGGATGCCTCGGAACCTACCTTAGAAGAAACCTACGATTTAGATCTCCTATTCCGAGTCTAACCCGTAGTGTTTTCCCTTTGTAGGTATGACGGAAGATCCCTTTTCTAAAAAATACAAAAATATTTGAAAAGCTTAAAATCAAAAAAATCGAAAAACAAGAAAAACCAAAAACAATGGAAAAACAAAAACTTGAAAATAGAGTGCTTTGTATAGTTCCCAAAGTTCTTGTTTTACAAAAACCCAAAAAAATCAAAAGTTTGGAAAATACCAAAAAGATTTTGTACATAGCTGCTCCTGGTAGGACTTTGGCAAAAGAAAAGGATTTCGAAAGAAACGTCGTCTGCATAGCCAGACCAAAAGTTTCGAAATCACTTGAAAATCCAAGTACAAAACCAGGTCATTTTGAAAACCACGCATCAAATTCCCTCGGGTCTATAGCCCACGAGAATGATCAAAGCCCAGAAGTGGATCCCCTTGAGGGAGATCCCACTTCTGAGCTCCCAGAATTTCATAAGATTCTCGATTTTGAAAGACCTTCCCAATCAGTAGGAGGAGATTTCATAGAAGTGAACCTAGGGGATAATTCCAATCCCAAATCCATCAAAATAGGCGCATGCCTGCATGAAACTGAAAGGTTAGCATTCACTGCATTTCTACAAACCTATTTAGATGTATTTGCATGGACGTATGAAGACATGCCGGGCATAGACCCCAGCATTGTCGAACATCGTCTTCCTTTAGATGCAGGTGTAAAACCCATAAAGCAGAAGCTTAGGAAAATACACCCGAATGTACACACACAAGTCAAAGAGGGTTTAGAAGATCTACTAAAAGCCGGATTTATAAAACCCATTGCGTATTCTGATTGGTTATCAAATATCGTTGTAGTTCGAAAAACCAATGGGAAAATTCGAATATGCATCGATTTCAGAAACCTGAATAAAGCCACTCCAAAGGATAATTATCCTTTACCAAACATAGATTTGATAGTCGATAGTACTGCAAATCATGAAATGTTTTCGTTTATGGATGGCTATTCAGGCTATAATCAAATCAAACTAAGCCCACGAGATCAAGGTAAGACCGCCTTCACAACCCCATGGGGCACGTACTGCTATACAGTCATGCCCTTTGGTTTGAAAAATGCCGGCGCAACATACCAACGAGCCATGACCACGATCTTCCATGATCAAATTCATGAGCTTGTAGAAGTGTATGTAGATGATCTCTTGGCAAAATCCAAAACCCGATGCACCCATATCGAATGTTTACAAAAGATTTTCGAAAGGCTTAGGCTTTACAAAGTGAAGCTAAACCCTCAAAAATGTGTGTTCGGGGTAGAATCAGGGAAGCTTCTGGGCTTTATGGTGAGCCAAAGGGGAATAGAAGTCGACCCCTCTAAGTGTCGAGCCATCATAGACATGGCTCCACCCTCCAATCTCACCCAAATCCGTAGCCTCCAGGGTCGTTTACAATCCGTTCGCCGATTCATATCGAATCTGGCCACTAGATGCGAACCTTTCAATAAACTGTTGAGGAAAGGCACGAAATTCTTATGGGATGATGAATGCCAGAAGTCCTTCGAGAGATTGAAGGCATACTTGGTTAATCCCCCCGTTTTGAACCCTCCATAGCAAGGAAAACCGCTTTTATTATACATCTCCGTGCATGCCAATGCTTTAGGAGCCCTGTTGGCTCAATACGAGGATGACACCCATAAGGAGTATGCCATCTACTATATTTCGAAAACTCTCTTGGCTTATGAACGAAATTATCAAGCCATGGAGAAGACATGCTTGGCCCTAGTCTGGGCCTGCCAGAAATTCAGACATTATTTCCTAGATCATGAGATCTGGATAGTGTCCAAGCTTGATCCAATCAAGCACTTATTCGAAAAACCCATTCTCACGGGTAGATTGGGCAAATGGCAACTCCTTCTAATGGAGTATGATCTGAAATACCATCACCAGATCTCCATTAAGGGGCAAGCCCTAGCTGATTATGTGGCTGAGTTCCCCTTAGAGGACGCATATCCCACTCTTGTCGAAATGCCTGATGAAGGCATATTGCAAAACCATTTTCAAAACCACATTTTGGCAAATTCTTTCGAAAACCAAGTATGGAAGATGCACTTCGATGGGGCACGAAACCAACGAGGGGCTGGTGCTGGGGTCATCCTAATCTCCCCTGAAAAGGGCGAGATTCCCATAGCAGTCCGCTTAGATTTCGAATGTTCCAACAACGTAGCTGAGTATGAAAGCACTCATACAAGGCTTAAGGATTTCGAAAACTCTAGGGGCATCATGTATCGAGGTCTTTGGAGATTCGCTCCTTGTCATAAACCAGGTTTTGAAAATTTGGCAAGTACGTAATGAGAAACTACTTCCATATCACGAGTTGGCCACTCGATTGGTCCAGTCCTTCCAATCGTGTAAACTCACACACGTAGGAAGAGAGGACAATGGCATCGCCGATGCCCTCTCCTCCTTGGGTTAAGCCCTGAAGGTCGATCCCATTTCAGGGACCAGATCTTTGGAAATATGGCATGCGCCCCACCCATCCACACACGACTTGGATATTTGCCAAAATAACCCAGAGTCTATTGAAAAACCTTGGTTTTATGACATAAAACAGTTTTTAGAAAATGGGGGATTCATCGAGGATGCCACGTCCAAAGATAAGGCATTCATTCGTAAGATTTCGACCCGATACACCATTCTGGGTAGGGTCTTATACAAAAAAGTTTTACCGGCATTCTGCTTAGGTGTATCGACCTAGAGGAGGCTAGGATAGTGATGCACGAGTTCCACGATGGAGAATGTGGAGGTCATATTAATGCCAACATGATGGCAATAAAAATACTTAGAGGAGGCTATTTTTGGTCCACCCTGAAAAAGGATTGCCACGATCATGTTAGGAAGTGTCATCCATGTCAAGTGCATGGGCATGCCATTCATATCCCTTCATCTGCATTGCATTCCGAGGTCAGCCCCTAGCCATTTACCATGTGGGCGTTTGACATCGTAGGCCCAATATTTTCAAAGGCCTCGAATGGGCATCGATTTATTTTAGCAGCCATGGAGTATTTCTCCAAGTGGGTGGAAGCCATTTCCTTAACCAACGTAATGGGGCAACATGTGGTGGCTTTCATCCGGAGGAATATCTTGGCTCGATTTGGGGTTCCACGAGACCTTGTGTCTGATAATGGCACCCCATTCAAGAAAGAGCGGATGGTTAAGTTGTGCAACACGTATGGCATAACTCACCACTTCTCCTCGCCCTACTACCCTCAAGGCAACGGCCAAGCCGAAGCCACAAACAAGACTCTCATTAGCATAATTGAGAAAACCTTAGAGAAGGGTAGGACGTGGCACGAGAAGCTGGATGAAGGCTTATGGGCTTATAGGACTTCCATCCGGACTCCCACAAATGCCACACCATTCGAATTGGTCTATGGCACAAACGCCATTCTTCCCATTCATACTCAACTGCATTCATTCCATACATCCATAGCACTCGACCTCCCCCTAGAGACGCTTCAGCATGCTAGGATGGCCGAACTAGATTTGCTAGATGAGAGGCGACTCCTTGCCATGGATCATGCTCGTTCATACCGGCAAAGGATAGCTCGACATTATAGCAAACACATAAGACCTCGCCACTTTGAAGTGGGGGATCTGGTTTTAAAAACCATCCATCATCGTGGCCCACACCCTTTGGGCATGTGGCTCCCCAACTGGGATGGACTCTATGTTGTACGAGCAACCACTACGAACAATTCGTATTGGTTGATCGATGTAGAAGGTAGGAATTTAGCAGATCCTATCAATATTCAATACTTAAAGAAGTATCATGTGTAGGATCTGGAATAAATTCCATTTTTCGAAAAATTTCAAGGATAGCTGCCCTCAGACATGAAAATAAGGTGCAAAGGCAAAGTTGTGAGACCTTGAGTGAGAGAATTCACACTTGTGAAAGAGCGGAGTCTTCAAAATCGTGGTTACATTTCAAAATCCTTCTTCTTACAAAGAAACGCCTAGTTCAATATAGCAAGATACTTGCAAGTAGTACGTGCTATTTCTAAATAGGTTGATCTGGAATGGATCGAGTGTAGGCTTGGGATAAGTCCTCCCCTCTTCTCTTCTCCTTCCAAAAGGAAAACAAAAGCCCAAACAAAGGGAATTTCCCATTCAAAGTCCCTTTCCAAAAGAAAGAAACCAGAATTCAAAAGAAAAATCGATTCTCTGGTGAAAAAAGTGGGATTAAAGAAAAAATACTCCCAAAGGGAGACCCTCGATGAAAAAAAGGAAAAAGAGGCCAAAAAGCTCAAAAAGAGCAGTTTTCCGCCTTCTGTGCCTCAAACCATGGGATGCTTCAGAAGGGACCGTGGTATCTCTTTCCCATCCCTGGCTTATCCCAAGCTAAAGCATGGTTCATTTTGAGGAATCCTAAAGTAAAAATAGGATTTACTTACTTGAATTTCATCTTGTTTGAGAATTCGACGTTTCGAGTAAGGCGTAGGAATTTGAAATACAGCTTGTTTTCTTATAAAACCTCCGCTAGATAAGCGAGTGTTAAGACTCAAACAAGGGCAAACACGTGGAGCTTGAGATCCTTAGGATCGAGACTCAAGACAGTTGTCCCTTTTGTAAATAGTTTGTAAATAAGTTTCGAAAACCGAACATCAAACAACATAGGATTTTGCTCACTTGGAGCAGTAGGCCTTATAAGTCTCTAGAGTTCGACCACATCTGGTCTCTGGGAGGTCGCCACTCTTGGCACCACACCCATGTCATCTGCATTCCACGCATGAACATTTGCATAAACATGATCCCATTTAGGACCAGATTCCATGTAAAACCCTTTGGCGTGATATCTCCTCCTACCAGAGTTTGTAAATTGAGATTTTGCTAAAGATTGGGCGATCCCATATTCTTCATGGCTAGATCTAGGGAGACATTGAAAGGGGTGTTTATCATCTTTGCCCTTATCCAAATCGATTTGGACAAGGCCAAAGAGGGGCATCTGTAAACACCCCGAAATCCCATGAATTTCTCAAATTCATCTGGTTTTGTAAAAGCAGCCCCAAAGGGCCATTTTTGAGTCTGGAAACCCAGGAGCCTTCCAGACAACCCTGTACATATGTTTTGAACTCTGTATTTCAAAAATATACAATAGGGCATTTAAAATCTTTTTAAAACATGTTTTGAAACCCCGAAGCAGCTTCGGCCTAATCCAAACAGGACCAGGAGAGCTAAGGAGAGCCCGGAACCGGAGCACATGTCGAGCCCGGCACAACAACTCTCGTTCAAATCCACACCCCCAGGATCTCGAACGTCCAAGACCCTGTTATCATCAAAACATCGTTTGAAGTCATCTCCGGAAGGCGAAAATAGAGGCGGACGATCATGTTGGCGAAGACCCAACGAAGACAGAGCACTGATGCTGTCAGGCCCCGCACAAACCGTTCGTTTCGAACACAGCACGAAGGAGTCAGAGTTCAGTTTGGATCGGATCTGGACCATATATATCCAGATCCCAACCCAAACCCATGTATGGACTTGGATTTGGATTTGGATTCAAAAATCCAATCCAATATCCATATCCATGGCCCACATCACCTTCTCATAAATGGAGGTGGGGCCCACTTGAAATTCACGTGGGATTATGGGCATGAGAGAGAGTGGGGGTGGATAAGATCAAGTGTGTGTTGTAATTAAGCTTGACTTGTGTGTCAAGTTTGGGGTTAATCATGTGGGTTAGTCTAATTAAGTGGGTTTAAGCTTGTAATTAGCCAAAACCTAACCTAGGGCTGCACCAACATGATGCGGTTAAGGTCTATGGGCCATGCAAAGGGAGCTCCTTCGCCTCAACCTAACCAAAAATACCTAATCCTAGCCTTCCACCCTAATCCGCCCCTAATCTGAGCCTAATCACCTAACCTACTTTCCTAATCCCGGCCTAATCCCAACCTAATCACCTAACTCACTTCCCTAATCCTTCCCTAAACCTAGGTTAATTACCCTAAACCTAGCCTAATCCTAGCCTAATCACCTAACCTAGCTCACTAAACCTCACCCTAGAACCAACCCACCTAACTAAACCCTAAACCTCTAAACCACCCCTAGCCCACAGCCTACCCAAACAACTTGTATCTAAAATATCTGGCCCTACCCTTTCCAGCCCACCTTATCATCATACCACCCTACCTAAACCACCTAACCACTACCCCAAACCCAGCCCTAACCGACCTACCCAGCCGAATATAAACCCCCCCCCCCTTTGGGGGCGGGTTTCAAGACCAAGCCGCCTCACCCATCCCAGCCGGATCCTTCACTTCCCCAAGCTCAGCCGCCTGCTCCACCTGCTCCACCTGCTCCACATCCCACCACCACCTGCACCACCACCTACACCGCCACCTTCCAGCCGAACGCCACCGCCTGCACAACTCCCTTCCAGCCGAGCGCCACCCTCCCTTCACCCGGTAAGTCCCCCTACATCCTACCTTACCACCTCTTCGCTCCCTCTCCACTCTCAGCCACCTCTTCACTCCCTCTCCACTCTCAGCCACCTAATCCACTCCCCTATCATCCTAACACTAGCCCGTCCACCTGCTGCCACCAGCCCCACTTAGCCGAACCCCTAGCACCCTAACTACCCGCCACCACCAAACTCCCTTAGTCGGCCATTTCCTTCCCTTACATCACTCCCAGCCGCCCTAGCAAACCGCCAACCTTAGGTGCCCCCAATCGGTCTTCCTTTGAGCTTCCCTTAGTGCCATACTCCCTTAGTAACCCTACTTAGGTCCTTTAACCCAACACATCAAAAACAGCCCTTTGCTAGTAGCCGGCCACTCTCAAGGCGCCTCTTCCGTGCACCAAGAACATCCGGCCAGCACCTCCCCTTGCCGTTCAACCTCGCGGAGCTCCCTTTTCAGCCCAAGGCGAAGGCCAAGCCCACACTCAAGCAAGGCATCTTCGGACCAGCTATTAGTAAGTGCCTAACTCAGTCTTTAGTTGTATACTTGCTTGAGATTCAATTCGATACGGGGTTGTAATAACGGAGCATAGTCTCCCCCTGCTTGTAATAACGTGGCTTGGCACACCCACACACGTGCACTCTCTTAGTTATGCACGATTTTGAACACACACGGGCCTAATCAGCCCCTAATACATAAATATATATATATATATATACTTTGATTTTGTAGGGTTTTGTTTAAGTTGGGTGCGTTGTCTTTGAATTCAAGCACTCTCACACACATTGAGCTTTCGCTCTTATTTGAAAGACCCAAGTAAGGGCCGACCTATACTATTTGGGTTTCATTTCATGTCGTGTGTGTAAGTCTTTCAATTCAAGCACTGTCACACACATTGAGCTTTCGCTCTTATTGGAAAGACCCACGTAAGGACCGACCTATACTATTTGGGTTTCATTTCATGTCTTGTGTGTAAGTCTTTCAATTCAAGCACTCTCACACACATTGAGCTTTCGCTCTTATTTGAAAGACCCAAGTAAGGGCCGACCTATACTATTTGGGTTTCATTTTATGTCGTGTGTGTAAGTCTTTCAATTCAAGCACTCTCACACACATTGAGCTTTCGCTCTTACTCCCAAGACCTTAGTTAAGGCCATACTGCAATTTATATTTGGGTTTCATTTTATGTCGTGTGTGTAAGTCTTTCAATTCAAGCACTCTCACACACATTGAGCTTTCGCTCTTACTCCCAAGACCATAGTTAAGGCCATACTGCAATTTATATTTGGGTTTAATTTCATGTCGTGTGTGTAAGTCTTTCAATTCAAGCACGCACCCACATTGAGCCTTCGCTCTTATTTGCAAGACCCGAGTAAGGGCTCATATACATACTCTATATACATATCTCCCTTCGGCATTTATCTTTCAAGTCATTTCCCTTCGGTTATTTCCCTTCGGTATTTTCTTTACATTTCGGGTTTTCCCTTTGGAGTAGCGTGAGTTTGCATTGCATCTACGCTATACCACGAGGTAGGACGCATATTGCATCAAAGCAAGCCCCGCTCGAATTCGCCCCATGTAGTGGAGTGTTCATAACACACAAACTAGGTGGCCCGAAAAGGGATAAAAGGAAAGACTTAGGCACGTGCAAATCCACGTGATCTAAAATATGCAACCACATCTAAAAAACCCGAATTAGACAGCTCGAACCGCTTCGTAGACTTTCTATCCCAAAAAAACTCGATTTTTGCAAAGCGTACAGACTGACCCTTGCGCATCGGTGCAAGAAGGTCTGCGACGACAAGAGCTCACTTGCTCACAGTCGCCACAATTAGAAGTCAGTTTAAAATACATCTTCGCTAGCTTAGGTAAGCTAGCTGGCACGCCCTGTTTGCATAAATAGGCCTTAGACGCACGAGAGGATCCACTCCAAGCCCAGAAAAGGCAGGGGAGGCGTGGGGATTTTCGCACGTCTACACTTACCTAAGCTAGCGAAGATATATTTTAATCTCACTTCTAACGTGATGACTGTGAGCAAGTGAGCTCTTGTCGTCACAGACCTTCTTGCACCGATGCACAAGGGTCAGTCTGTACGCTTTTAAAAATCGAGTTTTGGGATAGAAAAAGCTTACGAAGCGGTTCGAGGTGTTTTGATTCGGGTTTTTAATACGATGGCAGATTTTAGATCACGTGGATTTGCACGTGCCTAAGTCTTTCCTTTTATCCCTTTATGGGCCACCTAGGTGTGTGTTATGAACACTCCACTACATGGGGCAAATTTGAGCAGGAGTACGGGGCTTGCTTCGATGCAATATGCATCCTACCTCGTGGTATGGCGTAGATGCAATGCAAACTCACGCTACTCCAAAGGGAAAACCCGAATGTAAAGACAATGCCGAAGGGAAATGACTTGTAATGTAAATGCCGAAGGGAGATATGTATATAAGGTATATATATATGGGCCCTTACTCGGGTCTTGCAAAACAAGAGCGAAAGCTCAATGTGTGTGCGTGCTTGAATTGAAAGACTTACACACACGACATGAAATAAAACCCAAATATAACTTGCAATATGGCCTTGATTAAGGTCTTGGGAATAAGAGCGAAAGCTCAATGTGTGTGAGTGCTTGAATTGAAAGACTTACACACATGACATGAAATAAAACCCAAATAGTATAACACGGCCCTTACTTGGGTCTTTCAAATAAGAGCGAAGGCTCAATGTGTGTGAGTGCTTGAATTGAAAGACTTACACACACGACATGAAATAAAACCTAAATAGTATAACACGGCCCTTACTTGGGTCTTTCAAATAAGAGCGAAGGCTCAATGTGTGTGAGTGCTTGAATTGAAAGACAACACACCCAACTTAAGCAAAACCCTACGTAAGTTAAAATATATATATATATAACTATGTATTAGGGGCTGATTAGGCCCGTGTGTGTTCAAAATCGTGCACGACTAAGAGAGTGCACGTGTGTGGGTGTGCCAAGCCACGTTATTACAAGCGGGGGGAGACTATGCTCCGTTATTACAACCCCGTATCGAATTGAATTTTAAGCAAGTATACAACTAAGGACCGAGTTAGGCACTTACTAATAGCTGGTCCGAAGATGCCTTGCTTTGAGCATGGGCTTGGCCTTCGCCTTGGGCTGCAAGAGGGAGCTCCGCGGAGTTGATCGGCAAGAGGGGCTGCTGGTCGGCTGCAAATGGGGCGCAGGAGAGGCGCCTTGAAGATGGCCGACTGCCTAGCGAAGGGCAGGTTTTGTGTGTGGGGCTAAGGTGACTATGTAGGGTCACTAAGGGAGGTTGTAAGGTTAGGGAGTATGGCACTAAGGGGGAGCCTAAGGGAAGGATATGGCTGGCGGGTGGCTGGCCAAAGGAGTATGGGACAGTCGGTTGGAGTGGCCGACTAAGGGAGGCTCGGTGGTGATGGTTTGCTAGGGTGGCTATGGGTGGAGGATGGGAAGGAAGCTAACTAGGGTATGGGGTAAGGTGGTGGTGGGTGTGGTGAGGTGATATGGGCAGGTCTTAGGGAGTTGGGTGGAGTGGTCGGGTGTAGCTAGGGTGTCTAGGCAATGGCGGGTAGTTAGAGTAGTTGAGGCTTGGCCGAATGGGAGTGGGGGTGATAAGTGGCTGGTGTTAGGGTAAGATGGTGGTGGTGCAAGTGGTTGAGAGTGGAGGGGGAGTGGAGAAGAGGTGGAGTGGAGTATGGGGTACTAACCGGATCAAGAGGCGGTGGCTGGTTGTGGAGCAGCCGGGTGTGGTGGAGCGACTGGTTCGATCGGATGAGAAGGATGGCGACGGGTGGTTGGCTGGCGGGGGTGTGGTGGAGCAGGTGGAGCACGGTGGTGGCTGGTGGTGGTGCAGGTGGAAGACCCGGTGGGGAGTGGTGCAGGTGGTTGGGTTCGGTTGGGCTGGAAAGGGTGGAGAGAGATGATGGTGGGAGATGGGAAAACTCACCCCTTAGGGGGGGGGTTTATAGGGTTGGGCTAGGTCGGTTGGGGCTGGTATTAGGGTAGTGGTTAGGTGGTTTAGGTAGGGTGGTGTGGTGATAAGGTAGGCTGGTATTAGGGTAGGGCCAGATATTTTAAATACAAGGGGTTTTGGGGAGGTTGTGTGCTAGGTTTAGGTGGGGTGGTTTAGAGGTTTAGGGTTTAGCTAGGTGGGTTGGTTTTGGGGTGAGGTTTAGTGAGGTGGGTTAGGTGATTAGGCTAGGATTAGGTTAGGTTTAGGGAAATTAACCTAGGTTTAGGGAAGGATTAGGGAAGTGGGTTAGGTGATTAGGCTAGGATTATGACCGGATTAGGGTAAAAGGCTAGGATTAGGTGTTTTTGGTTAGGTTTAGATTAAGGAGCTCCCTTTGCATGACCCATGGACCTTAATTACATCATGTTGGTGCAGCCCTAGGTTAGGTTTTGGCTAATTACAAGCTTAAACCCACTTTAATTAGGCTAACCCACATGATTATCCCCAAACTTGACACACAAGTCAAGCTTAATTACAACACACTCCAATCTTATCCTCCCCCACTCTCTCTCATGCCCATAATCCCACGTGAAATTCAAGTGGGCCCCACCTCCATTTATGAAAAGGTGATGTGGGCTATGGATATGGATATTGGATTGGATCTCTGGATCCAAATCCAAATCCAAGTCCACACATGGGTTTGGATTGGGATTTGGATATATATGGTCCAGATCCGATCCAAACTGAATTCTGACTCCTTCGGGCTGTGTTCGAAACGAACGGTTTGTGCGGGGTCTGACAACATCAGTACTTCGTCTGCGTTGGGTCTTCGCCAACATCATCGTCTGCCTATGTTTTCGCCTTCCGAAGCTGATTTCAAGTAATGTTTTGATGATAACAGGGTCTTGGACGTTCGAGATCTTGGGGGTGGATTCAATACGAGAGTTGTTGTGCCGGGCTCGACTTCTGCTCCAGTTCCGAGCTCTCTTTAGCTTTTCTGGTCCTATCTTGATCCGGCCAAGCTGCTTCGGGGTTTCAAAAACGTGTTTTAAAAGGTTTTTAAAAGCCACATTATACATTTTTGAAATACAAAGTTCAAAACATATGTACAGGGTCACCTGGAAGGCTCCTGGGTTTCCAGACTCAAAATGGCCCTTTGGGGCTGCTTTTTATAAAACCAGGTTGTTTTGAGGAATTCGTGGGATTTCAGGGTGTTTATAGTGTAACTTCTACATTATGCGAAAATTTTTGAGTCTGGAAACCCCCTAGTGGGAGGGTTTTTTAATTTTTCCCCCAGCACCTTGGCCCAGCCAAGCCCTCTCTCACCTTCCTCTCTTCTCTCACCTGCTCCTCCACTACCTCCCGGCCTGCACCACGCCACGCCACCACAGTCGCCCGGCCAGCTCCACTCCTTCCACCCGGCTGCCCTCCTTGGACACCAACCTCCCTCTCCTATCCGGTTAGTACCCTATCCTAACTCCACCCTATCTTCACTCCCCCTCCACTCTCAGCCACCCTATAGCACCCTACCTTAGCCTAGTCTCCACTCCATTCAGCCGGCCACCACCTAACTAACCGCCACCCTTCAACCACACCCAATCGCACCATCCGCTGCCCTACCTTCCCATTCGTGACACCACCTAACTATCCCAGCCCCCTTACCTTGTTCCCTAGGACTTGCCCTTCCTCTCCTTTAACCACCCCTTAGCTCCACCATCCATAGCACCCTATAAACACCTCGAAATCCCACGAACTTCTCAAATAAACCTGGTTTTGTAAAAGCAGCCCCAAAGGGCTATTTTGAGTCTAGAAACCCAGGAGCCTTCCAGACTAACCCTGTACATATGTTTAAACTGTATATTCTTTAAAATATGTATAATATGCTTTTAAAACCTTTTAAAATACATTTTGAAACCCCACGAAGCAGCTTGGCCTGATGCAAGCAGGACCAGAAGAGCTAAAGAGAGCCCGGAACCGGAGAACAAGTCGAGCCCAACATAACAACTCTCGTGTTGAATCCACCCCCAGGATCTCGAACATCCAAGTCCCTGTTATCAGCAAAAATTGTATGAAATCATCTCCGGAAGGTGAAAATAGAAGCGGATGACCATGTTGGCAAAGACCCAACGCAGACGGAGTACTGATGCTCTCAGACCCCGCACAAACCGTTCGTTTCGAACATACCCTGAAGGAGTCAGAATTCAGTTTGGATTGGATCTGGACCATATATATCCAGATCCCAATCCAAACGTATGTGTGGATTTGGATTTGGATTTGGATTCAAAAATCCAATCCAATATCCACATCCATGGCCCACATCACCTTCTCATAAATGGAGGTGGGGCCCACTTGAAATTCATGTGGGATTATGGGCATGAGAGAGAATGGGGAGGATAAGCATGAGGAGAATTGTATTAAGCTTGACTTGTGTGTCAAGTTTGGGGTTAATCATGTGAGTTAGCCTAATTAGTGTGGGTTTAAGCTTGTATGAGCCAAAACCTAACCTAGGGCTGCACCAACATGATGCAATGAAGTCTATGGGTTATGCAAAGGGAGCTTCCTAACCCCATCCTAAGCCAAAACCCCTAATCCTAGCCCTTTATCCTAATCCCAGCCTAATCTTAGCCTAATCACCTAACCCACCTCACTAAACCTCACCCCAAAACCAACCCACCTAGCTAAGCCCTAAACTACTAAACCACCCCTCCTAAACCCTAGCACACCATATCCCTAAAACCACCTAAATAAAATATCTGCCCCCCCCCTCAAAACCAGCCCACCTTATCACCACACCACCACCACCTAACCACCCTCTCAAAACCACTCCCAACCCACCCTTTGAAAAACTATAAACCCCCCCCCCCCCCTAGTGGGCGGGTTTTGAGGGTTTTTCGAGCCAACACTTGGGCCAGCCGAGCCCTCTCTCTCACCTTGATCTCTTCTCCCACCTGCACCGCCACCACTTCTTGGCCAGTTCCACTCCACGTTGCCACCATCTCCCGACCTGCATCATTCCATGCCACCACAGTCGCCCGGCCAGCTCCCTTCCTTCCACCCGGTTGCCCTCCTTCCACACACCGACCTCCTTCACCCATCCGGTTAGTACCTCAACCCAACTCCACTCTATCTTCTCTCCCCCTCAACTCTCAGCCACCCATACCACCACCACATACCTCCATCACAGCCTTCCCGCCACCCTTACCCATTCGGCCAGACATAGCCCATCACTCCAACCGCTTCCCTACCAGCCCTTAGCGGCACCCCAGCCACCTTACCATGCTCCCTAGGACCTGCCCCCTCCACTCTTAAACTAACCCTTAACTCCACCTTCCATAGCACCCTACCTTCCCATCCGTGACATCCCCTAGCTACCCCAGCCGGCCACCATTTAAACCACCCCTAGTCGGCCAGTCATAACCGACTGCACCCAAGTCACCCGGCCAGCCACACCCTCTTCCTTAGACATCTTTCCTTTAGTCACCCCTTAGCGCCACCTTCCCTAGCACCAGCCTTATACCTTAGTGACCCTCCTTAATCACTTCAACCCGAGGCATCACGGCAGCACCCCCCCTAGCAGCCGGCAAGCTCCAAGGCACCACACCCGTGCTCCCTTGTCACCCGGCCAGCACATCCCTTTGCCGTGTCATTCCGAGGAGCTCCCTCTTGCAGCCCAAGGCGACGCCCAAGCCCAAGCTCAAGCAAGTCACCTCCGGACCAGCTATAAGTAAGTGCCTAACTCGGTCCTCATTTGTAGACTTGCTTAAGTTAAATTACATTTGATATGGGGTTGTAATAACGGAGCATTGTCTCCCCCTGCTTGTAATAACGTGGCTTGGCACACCCACACACAGGTGCACTTGAGCCTACCTAGCTCTTAGTTGTGCATGATTTTGAACACACACGGGCCTAATCAACCGTTAAGATATAAGTTTATTTATATACTTTAAGTTGCGTGGGGTTTTGCTTAAGTTGTGTGTGTAGTCTTTCAATTCTCGCACTCACACACATTGAGCTTTCGCTCTTACTCCTAAGACCTTAGTTAAGGCCATATTGCAATTTATATTTGGGTTTAATTTCATGTCGTGTGTGTAGTACTTCAATTCTAGCACTCACACACATTGAGCTTTCGCTCTTACTGCCAAGACCTTAGTTAAGGCCATATTGCAATTTATATTTGGGTTTAATTCCATGTCATGTGTGTAGTACTTCAATTCTCGCACGCACCCACATTGAGCCTTCGCTCTTACTTCCAAGACCCAAGTAAGGACCCATATATATTATATACGTATTTCCCTTTCGGCTATGTCTTTAAGGTTTGGGTTTTAAGGTTCAGCAGTGTGCGTAGTCTTTACATATATATACGGCACACACTTGCACTATTGAGCCTTTCCGCTCTTAAGATATAACCCTATTTCCCTTTTGCAATTTCCCTTCGGTAATTTACATTACAAGTCATTTCCCTTCCACAATTTACATTACAAGTCATTTCCCTTCGGCATTGTCTTTTAAATTCGGGTTTTCCCTTTGGAGTTGCATGAGTTTGCATTGCATATATGCCATACCATGAGTTAGGACGTATATTGCATCAAAGCAAAACCCCATACCCCCGTTCAAAATCGCCCCACTTAGGTTGAGTGTTCATAACACACACCTAGTTGGCCCAAAAAGGGATAAAAAGAAAGACTTAGGCACGTGCAAATCCACGTGAAATAAAATCTGAAAATCATACCAAAAACAACCCGAATCAAACACCTCAAACACGCTTTCATAGGTTCTTATATCCCAAAACTCGATTTGAAAAGCGTACAGACTGACTCTTGCGCATCGGTGCAAGAAGGTCTGCGACGACAAGAGCTTGCTTGCTCACAGTCGCCACATTAGGAGTCAGGTTTAAAATATCTCTTCGCTAGCTTAAGTAAGCTAGCTGGTATGCCCTTTTGCTTAATTAGGACTTAGGCACACGAAAAGGTTCGCTTTAGGCTTAAGAACCAGGAGCAGGAATTTTTTGCGTCTACGGTCATTTGGCATGCCCGGTGGGACGTGAGTCTTTTAAAATCGAGTCACTCTAGGAACCTTGCGAAAATATTTTCAAAAGGTGTTGTTTTTAACTCTTTTCTTTACTTGTACTTCATACGTTGGAATTTTGAAAAGCTTGAAAGCATGTCAAAATCCAACCCAAGTGAAGTGTCGAGCCAAGGCCCATGCGCATCAAGTTCTCACTCTAGGAGGATTTTGAAAAATAAGATCAAACTAGACGAGATAGAAGACTTGAGAAGGGAATTCGAGGCCAAAATCGATGCTCTCAGCCAAGAGGTTGAAGTAGGCGATTCATGTTCATCGAATGGTGAACAAAGGGCCAAGAAAAAAATTGAAAAACCTCGCAAGCACAAAGAGGCCTCCGTAATAGAAGGCAACCAATACCACGAGTCCTTCACACAAAAGGACCGTAAAGCCCTACAACAGCTGCTGAAAGGGCAAAATAAAGAGAAAAGGAGTTACGCCCTGTCTGATTTCCTTCCTATGGATTACGAAACAGACAGTGACGATGAAATACCGAACTTCCATCGGTATGATGGCATGGGAGACCCTAGGTCTCACTTGCAACTTTTCTCGCGTCGAGCCCATAAGAAGAAAAAGGACTCAATGAAATGGGTGTATTGGTTCCCTTTATCCCTTAAAGGCACAACTGCCAAATGGCTGGCTTCCTACGATTTAAGCCAGTTCGCTACTTTTGAAGAGTTAGCGAACTGCTTCATGCAAAGATTTGCACATAACGTAGAAGTCACGCCAACTTTAAACACTTTAAGGGATATGAAGCAAGGCATGAACGAAGACGTAGATGCCTTCATTATACGATGGAGGTCCCTTTTGGGCCAAGTGCGAGAGCCCATATCCGAAGGATGCGCAGTCATGCTCATCTTGAATAATTTTAAAAGCGAGCTAAAGACCCTCCTCTCGCTCCATAAAATCTCAACTTTCCATAAGTTGATCAAAAAAGCATCCCTTTTCGAAACAAACTTGAAAAAGGGGATATACGATCACTTATGGAAAGGAAGTGTCGTTTCCAAAACCCGCTTGGAGAAACCCATCACTTATGGGCTACCCACGATGGACAAAGGGGCAAAGCCCCATAAAATCGCCAATGTCCGGGTGGATCCAGGTTCGGCAGGCACTTCCAAAAATTTTGAAAAATTAGAAAATAAAAGGGAGAGAAATTTTCAAAAACTGATTGAAAAACGGGAGTACACACCGTTGGGGCAACCTGTGTCAGAGGTCCTAGACCTCCTACTTGCCCAAGGCATGATTGAACTTCCCGAAATCCACGAGGGAGTCACTTCCAAAGGGGGATATTTAAATCGTTTTTGTAAGTATCATCGGCTCAAAGGCCATGATACAAAGGGTTGTTTCTCCCTTTTAAACAAAATCGAGAACTTGATAGCGAAGGGTCGGCTCCAGGTCACTGCGGAACCTGAGCCAACTCAAGCTATCTTCAAAGAACCCTTTCCCAAGCACGCCAGTAGCGGTGGGAAAGGAAAGGAGGTATGTACCCTCACCTTTTCAAAAGAACTAGCGCATTCATCTGAATCTGGTCGACCCACTTGTGCGTCCACTCTTGTACTTTACAAGAAGCCTGCCCAAGTGGTCATCTGGGAACCACCAAGAGCTGAATCCCCAGCTAAACCAGTTTTAAAACTTTAAGGTGCTCCTTAACTCGTAATTAGAGCCAGTTTAAGTGTGAACCCTAGGTTGGTTGTGAGGGAAGTGACTAGATCCGGGAGGATCTATCAACCCCCACACCTACAAAGTGCTAAAAAGGTGGTCAGTGTGCCTGGCCCCTCAAAAGCATGTATTCTTAGAGTTCTACCAAAAGCAGACAATGGGAAAGTCATCCTAAACCCTTATGATTTCAAAAACCATCTTTCAAAGATTCCTATCCACATGTCCGTCCTAGAGCTTATACAAACTTCGCCTAGGCATAGACTTGTGCTAGAGAAAATTCTAGAAAGAGCTAAGGTTAGTTCGAACATAAGTCCGGAATCCTTGTCTGACCAAGTGGCATTAATAGGAGCAAAATCGCCCATCACTTTCTTGGAAGATGATGTAGATAGACCCTACGAGTCCCACAACCAGGCCCTGCATATCGAGGTGGTTCTGAATAACCACTCTCTCGACAGGTGCCTAGTCGATGGGGGAGTGTAAACACCCCGAAATCCCACGAATTTCTCAAACCCATCTGGTGTTGTAAAAGCAGCTCCAAAGGGCCATTTTGAGTCTAGAAACCCAGGAGCCTTCCAGACAACCCTGTACATATATTTTAAACTTTTATATGTTTTAAAATATGTATAATATGGTTCTTAAAACCTTTTGAAACACGTTTTTGAATCCCCGAAGCAGCTTGGCCTCATCCAAACAGGACCAAGAAAGCTAAGGAGAGCCTGGAACTGGAGCACATGTCAAGCCCGGCACAACAACTCTCATATCAAATCCACCCCCAGGATCTCGAACGTCCAAGACCCTGTAATCATCAAAACATCATTTGAAGTCATCTCCGGAAGGCGAAAACAGAGGTGGACGATCATGTTGGCGAAGACCCAACGTAGACGGAGTACTGATGCTGTCAGACCGCGCACAAACCGTTCTTTTCGAACACAGCCCGAAGGAGTTAGAATTCAGTTTGGATCGGATCTGGACCATATATATCCAGATCCCAATCACAACCCATGTATGGACTTAGATTTGGATTTGGATTCAAAAATCCAATCCAATATCCATATCCATGGCCCATATCACCTTCTCATAAATGGAGGTGGGGCCCACTTGAATTTCACGTGGGATTATGGGCATGAGAGAGAGTAGGGGAGGATAAGATCAAGTGTGTGTTGTAATTAAGCTTGACTTGTGTGTCAAGTTTGGGGTTAATCGTGTGGGTTAGCCTAATTAAGTGGGTTTAAGCTTGTAATTAGCCAAAACCTAACCTAGGGCTGCACCAACATGATGTGGTTAAGGTCCATGGGTCATGCAAAGGGAGCTCCTTCACCTAAACCTAACCAAAAATACCTAATCCTAGCCTTCCACCCTAATCCGGTCCTAATCTGAGCCTAATCACCTAACCCACTTCCCTAATCCCGGCCTAATCCCAACCTAATCACCTAACCCACTTCCCAAAACCTAGGTTAATTTCCCTAAACCTAGCCTAATCACCTAACATACCTCACTAAACCTCACCCTAAAACCAACCCACCTAGCTAAACCCTAAACCTCTAAACCACCCCTAGCACACAACCTACCCAAACCCCTTGTATTTAAAATATCTGGCCCTACACTTTCCAGCCCACCTTATCACCACACCACCCTACCTAAACCACCTAACCACTACCCCAAAACCACCCCCAACAGCCTCTTGCAGCCCTATATAAACCCGCCCCTTTGGGGCGGGTTTTTCCCATCTTCAATCACCTTCGGTCCTCCACTCTCCAGCCCAGCCGACTCCAACCTTACTCCACCTGCCCCACAACCAGCCACCACCTGCGCTACTACCTCCCAGCCGAGCACCACCACCACCACCACCACTCCAGCCGAGGTCCACATCCAGCCGAACCAGCCACTCCACCACAACCAGCTGCTCCCCTTCCATCCGCCACCGCCTCTTCACCCGGTTAGTACCCCACACTCCACCTTACCCCTACTCCACTCCCTCTCCACTCTCAGCCACCCACCATACCACCACCTTACCCTAATGCCAGCCACTTGCTGCCACCATTCCCACTCGGCCAGGCCATAACCACCCTAACTACCCACCACTACCTAGACCCCCTAGCTACACCCGGCCACCCTATCCAACTCCCTAAGATCTGCCCCTATCACCTCACCACAACCACCACTACCTTACCCCATATCCTAGCTAGTTCCCTTCCCTTACTCCACTCCTAGCCACCCTAGCAACCCGCCACTACCAAGTTCCCCTAGTCGGCCACTCCAACCGACTATCACCTCTTCATTCGGACAGCCACCCGCCAACCTTAGGTGCTCCATTAGACCATTCCCTTAGGCCCCTTTAGTGTCATACTCCCTAACTTCACAAACCTTCCTTAGTGACCCTACATACTCACCTTAGCCCCACACGCCAAGGCAACCCCTTTCCAAGTAGTCGGCCACCTTCAAGGCATCTCTTCCGCGCACCTAAGGCACCCGACCAGCAGTCCCTTGCCGTTCAACTCCGCGGAGCTCCCTCTTGCAGCCCAAGGCTAAGGCCAAGCCCACGCTCAAGCAAGGCTTCTTCGGACCAGCTATTAGTAAGTGCCTAACTCGGTCCTTAGTTGTATACTTGCTTAAAATTCAATTCGATACGGGGTTGTAATAACGGAGCATAGTCTCCCCCTGCTTGTAATAACGTGGCTTGGCACACCCACACATGTGCACTCTCCTAGTTGTGCACGATTTTGAACACACACGGGCCTAATCAGCCCCTAATACATAAATATATATATGTACTTTAGTTTTCGTAGGGTTTTGCTTAAGTTGGGTGTGTTGTTTTTCAATTCAAGCACTCACACACATTGAGCCTTCGCTCTTATTTGAAAGACCCAAGTAAGGGCCATGTTATACTATTTGGGCTTTCATTTCATGTCGTGTGTGTAAGTCTTTCAATTCAAGCACTCACACACATTGAGCCTTCGCTCTTATTTGAAAGACCCAAGTAAGGGCCGAGCTATACTATTTGGGTTTTCATTTCATGTCGTGTGTGTAAGTCTTTCAATTCAAGCACTCACACACATTGAGCCTTCGCTCTTATTTGAAGGACCCAAGTAAGGGCCGTGTTATACTATTTGGGTTTAATTTCATGTTGTGTGTGTAGTACTTCAATTCAAGCACTCACACACATTGAGCTTTCGCTCTTATTCCCAAGACCTTAATCAAGGCCATACTGCAAGTTATATTTGGGTTTTATTTCATGTCGTGTGTGTAAGTCTTTCAATTCAAGCACGCACCCACATTGAGCCTTCGCTCTTACTTTCAAAGACCCAAGTAAGGGCACGTATATACCCTATATACATATCTCCCTTCGGCATTTACATTACAAGTCATTTCCCTTCGGTTATTTCCCTTCGGCATTGTCTTTACATTCGGGTTTTCCCTTTGGAGTAGCGTGAGTGTGCATTGCATCCACGCCATACCACGAGGTAGGACGCATATTGCATCAAAGCAAGCCCCGTACTCCCGTTCAAAATTCGCCCCATGTAGTGGAGTGTTTATAACACACACTTAGGAGGCCCATCATGGGATAAAAAGAAAGACTTAGGCACGTGCAAATCCACGTGATCTAAAATCTGCCATCGTATTAAAAACCCGAATCAAAAACTCCTCGAACTGCTTCGTAAGCTTTTCTATCCCAAAACTCGATTTTTCAAAGCGTACAGATAGACCCTTGCGCATCTGTGCAAGAAGGTCTGCCACGACAAGAGCTCACTTGCTCACAGTCGCCACGATAGAAGTCAGCTTAAAATATATCTTCGCTAGCTTAGGTAAGCTAGCTGGCACGCTCTGTTTATATAAATAGGCCTTAGACACATGAGAGGATCCGCTAAAGGCCCTGAGAAGCTAGAGGCGGGGATTTTCGCGCGTCTATAGAGATTGGCACGCCCGATGGGACGTGAGCCTTTCAAAAATCGAGTTTTGTCTAGAAGCTTGCGAAACATTTTCCAAGAGGTGTCGTTTTTAACTTTTGTTTTCTTTGCTTATACTTAGGAAATTTTGAAAAAGCTTGAAAAGCATGTCAAAATCCAATCCAAGTGAAGTGTCGAGCCAAGGCTCATGCGCATCAAGTTCTCACTCTAGGAGGATTTTCAAAAACAAAATAAAACTAGATGAGATCGAGGACCTGAGAAGGGAGTTTGAGGCCAAAATCGATGCTCTCAACCAAGAGGCTGAAGTAGGCGATTCGTGTTCATCAAACGGTGAACAAAGGCCTAAGAAAAAATCTGAAAAACCTCACAAGCAGAAAGAGGCCTCCGTAATGGAAGGCAACCAATACCACGAGTCCTTCACACAAAAGGACCGTAAAGCCCTACAGCAGTTGCTGAAAGGGCAGAATAAAGAGAAAAGAAGCTACGCCCTGTCTGATTTCCTTCCTATAGATTACGAAACAGACAGTGACGATGAAATACCGAACTTCCATCGGTATGATGGCATGGGAGACCCTAGGTCTCACTTGCAACTTTTCTCGCGTCGAGCCCATAAGAAGAAAAAGGACTCGATGAAATGGGTGTATTGGTTCCCTTTATCCCTTAAAGGCACAGCTGCCAAATGGCTGGCTTCCTACGACTTAAGTCAGTTCGCTACTTTTGAAGAGTTAGCGAATTGCTTCATGCAAAGATTTGCACACAACGTAGAAGTCACGCCAACCCTGAATATCTTAAGGGATACAAAGCAAGGCATGAACGAAGACGTACATGCCTTCATTATAAGATGGAGGACACTTTTGGGCCAGGTGCGAGACCCCATATCCGAAGGATGCGCAGTCATGCTCATCCTGGATAACTTTAAAAGCGAGTTAAAAACCCTTCTCTCACTCCATGAGATCTCAACTTTCCATAAGTTGATCAAAAAGGCATCCCTTTTCGAAACCAACTTGCGAAAAGGGACATACGATCACTTGTGGAAAGGAAGTGCCGTTTCTAAAACCCGCTTGGAAAAGCCCATCACATACGGGCTACCCACGATGGACAAAGGGGCAAAGCCCCATAAAATCACCAATGTCCGGGTGGATCCAGGCGTGGCAGGCACTTCTAAAAATTTTGAAAAATTAGAAAATAAGAGGGAGCGAACCTTTCAAAAACCGGTTGAAAACCAGGAGTATACACCGCTAGGGGAACCTGTGTCGGAGGTCCTAGACCTCCTCCTTGCCCAAGGCATGATAGAACTTCCCGAAATCCCCGAAGGATTCACTTCCAAAGGGGGGTATTTAAATCAATTTTGTAAGTATCATCGGCTCAAAGGCCATGATACTAAACGTTGTTTCTCCCTTTTAAATAAAATTGAGAACTTGATAGTAGAAGGCCAGCTCCAGGTCACTGCGGAACCTGAGCCACCTCAAGCTATCTTCAAAGAACCCTTTCTCAAACACGCCAGTAGCAGTGGGAAAGGAAAGGAGGTATGTACCCTCACCATTTCTAAGGAACTAGCGCAAAAACCAGAGTCTGGTCGACCCACTTGTGCACCCACTCTTGTATTATACAAGAAGCCCACCCAAGTCATCATTCGGGGACCACCAAAAGTGGAATCCCCGGCAAAACCAGTCTTGAAAATCCAAGGTTCTCCTCAGCTCATCCTTAGAGCCAAATTTAGCACGATTCCTAGGCTGGTCGTGGGGGAAGTGACTAGATCCGGGAGGATCTATCAACCCCCGCACCTTCAAGGTGCTAAAAAGGTGGTCAGTGTGCTTGACCCCTCAAAAGCATGTATCCCTAGTGTTCTGCCAAAAGCAGATAAGGACAAAGTCATCCTAAATCCTTATTACTTCGAAAACCACCTTTCAAAGATTCCTATTCACATGTCTATCTTAGAGCTTATACAAACCTCGCCTAGGCATAGACTTGTATTAGAGAAAATTCTAGAAAGGGCCAAGGTTGATTCGAACATAAGTCCGGAGTCCTTGTCTGCCCAAGTGGCTTTATTAGGAGCAAAATCGCCCATCACTTTCCCGGAAGATGATGTAGATAGGCCTTACGAATCCCATAACCAGGCCCTGCATATCGAGGTGGTTCTGAACAACCACTCTCTGGACAGGTGCCTAGTCGATGGTGGAGGAGGGCTCAACATCCTTCCACTTCATGTGGCGTATAAAATCGGAGTCACCTTGACTTCAGTGAACCCAAGCCCCATCGTTATCACTAGATACGATGGGAATGCATCTAGACCTTTAGGATCCATCGAACTCCCAATGGAAATGGGAGGGATCGAACACACGGGAGTGTTCCATGTCTTCGACATCCACCCCCATTATAACTTGTTGTTGGGAAGACCCTGGACACACAGCTTGTGCGCTGTGCCATCCACCTTCCACAGGTGTGTCTGTAGACACCGAAAATTTTCACTTACGGGTTCTTAGGCCTGAAGTGAACCTTTTCGCAATCCACATTCGCTTTATGGGCGTGCCATCTAGTTTACTTTAACTAGCAAAGTATGTTTTGAAAATAATCTGACTTTTGAAAGGCGATTGTAGGCAAGCGGGATTTTTACGTCGCAGACCTTCTTACACCGATGCGCAAGGGTCAGTCTGTACGCTTAGAGACTTCGTTTTGGAACAAGTTTAACTCAAAATATATTTTGAATGAAGAAGTGTTTTAAAACCTTTTGAAAACCACGCATTTGGGCTATTTTGACTTTGTAAGGGTTGGACGACCCTAAGTCTTTCAAATTTTAATCTACTTAGGCACGATGGGCGTGCATCGAAATAGCCTAAGTCTTGGCGTGTTTGCACAATTGATTCAGGTTGTTTTCAGATTTTAGATCACGTGGATTTGCACGTGCCTAAGTCTTTCTTTTTATCCCTTTATGGGCCACCTAGGTGTGTGTTATGAACACTCCACTACATGGGGCGCATTTTGAGCGGGAGTACGGGGCTTGCTTTGATGCAATATGCATCCTACCTCGTGGTATGGCGTAGATGCAATGCAAACTCACGCAACTCCAAAGGGAAAACCCGAATGTAAAGACAAATGCCGAAGGGAAATTGCCAAAGGGAAATGACTTGTAAAGTAAATAGCCGAAGGGAAATGACTTGTAAAGTAAATAGCCGAAAGAAATACTTTATATAGAGTATATGTAGGGGCCCTTACTTGGGTCTTGCAAATAAGAGCGAAGGCTCAATGTGTGTGCGTGCTTGAATTGAAAGACTTACACACACGACATGAAATGAAACCCAAATATAAATTGCAGTATGCCTTGACTAAGGTCTTGGGAGTAAGAGCGAAGGCTCAATGTGTGTGCGTGTGTGAATGTAAAGACAACTCACACGACATAAATGAAACCCAAATATAACTGCAATATGGCCTTAACTAAGGTCTTGGGAGTAAGAGCCAAAGCTCAATGTGTGTGAGTGTAGAAAATGGAAAAACAACACACACGACTTAATTAAAACCCCCGCGACTAAAAATATATAAATACAACTATATCTTAGGGGTTGGTTAGGCCCGTGTGTGTGTAAAAGGTGTGCAGCTAAGAGCAGAAAGGCTCAAGTGCACGTGGGTGTTTGTGTGGCAAACCAAGTTATTACAATCGGGGGGAGACAAAGCTCCTTCCGTATCAAAATTTAATAAAACACCAAATGTAAGGACTTACAACTCACCTAGCCCGCTATGTGGGGTGTGTCTAGGACGCGTACGCCTTGCGTATGGAGCCCGGATCACATGGAAGTGGAACCGGCTAGCCACGACATGAAATGAAACCCAAATATAAATTGCAGTATGCCTTGACTAAGGTCTTGGGAGTAAGAGCGAAGGCTCAATGTGTGTGCGTGTGTGAATGTAAAGACAACTCACACGACATAAATGAAACCCAAATATAACTGCAATATGGCCTTAACTAAGGTCTTGGGAGTAAGAGCCAAAGCTCAATGTGTGTGAGTGTAGAAAATGGAAAAACAACACACACGACTTAATTAAAACCCCCGCGACTAAAAATATATAAATACAACTATATCTTAGGGGTTGGTTAGGCCCGTGTGTGTGTAAAAGGTGTGCAGCTAAGAGCAGAAAGGCTCAAGTGCACGTGGGTGTTTGTGTGGCAAACCAAGTTATTACAATCGGGGGGAGACAAAGCTCCTTCCGTATCAAAATTTAATAAAACACCAAATGTAAGGACTTACAACTCACCTAGCCCGCTATGTGGGGTGTGTCTAGGACGCGTACGCCTTGCGTGTGGAGCCCGGATCACATGGAAGTGGAACCGGCTAGCTTGGAGGTGTTTTAGAACCTTTGAGGACTTGGGAGAGGTGTTTGAGTAGGCTTTGTACGGGCCTGGTTTTGGGCTTTGTATGGGCCTAGTTTGGGATGACTCGAGTTGGGTTCTAGGGGAGCTTGGGGCAACTCGAGCTGTCTTGGTGCAGCCCGGGGTTTTACCTTGCAAGGGGGTGCCTTAGGATGACTCGAGCCAAGGTGGTTCGAGTTATGTTTTAGGGGAAACCCTAACTAGGTTAGGTTCAGTCAATCAAGGCCAAGGCAGGCCGGCCAGGGCTGAGCTAGGGCTCGGCCTGGCTGGGTGCTGGTCGAATTTTGGTCGAGGTAGGTCTAGGGGGAAGCCAGGTTAAGTCGGCCAGGTGTGTTGTCTTGGGGGCGGGCTGGCTGAAGGGGAGTCACGGCCAGATGTGAGCGGCCCAAGGAAACGGCCTGCCTTGTGGCAGGCCGGGGCTTTAGTGGTGTGGATGATACACGGCCTGCACCAGCAGGCCGTGGGCTTGGGGGTGAAGGAAGGGATACGGCCTGCACTAGCAGGCCGTGGGGTTTCTAGGGAGAGGTGGCCTGCCGAGTGGCAGGCCCTGCCCTTGGTAAAGGAGGGGAAGCCCGGCCTGCACTAGCAGGCCGTGGGCTTGTAGGGAGAGGGCCTGCCGAGTGGCAGGCCTTGGCTAGGCTTTGATGAGGCACGACCTGCACCAGCAGGCCGTGGGTTTACTAAAGAGAATGGCCTGCCAAGGAGCAGGCCATTAGGTTTGGTTTGGGGCGAGGGATGGTGGCGGTTTTTAGGTGGTGGTAGGTTAGTCGGGGCAGGTAAGGTGCAGGTGGAGTTGGGTCAAGGCGGGGTTTGGTTGAGGCGGTGATAGATAGGTTCGGCCAGGTTGCAGCTGGTGGTGGGCGGCGGCTAAGAGAGGTTAGTTGGTGGCGAGGTGGAGTCCGGCCAGGTTGCAAGTTGGTTGGGGAAGGGGTTTTGGGGAGTTCGGCCAGCACTTGGCTGGGCTTATTTGGGGTGGTTTAGGTTTAGTTAGGTGTAGGTGGGTTCATATGGGTTAGGTTTAGAAGGGTAGAGAGAAGGGCTAGGTTTAGTTGAGGCTTACCTTAGGTGCAACCCACTAGGTCCAGCCACCTCCAATCAGTCCAGCCCACTTCCACGCCCGCGGTCCACCTCTTGGTGCAGCTAGGCTCGAGTTGGTGCAGCCCCCTTGATCTAGCCTTGGCCAACATGGCTTAAGCCCACTTCACTCATGAGCCCACATGGCTAGGTTTATCACTCCCTCTCTCTCCTCCCAAGCATTTGCATCCACCCTTTACATGGACCCCCTCACCTCTATTTATAGAGATTTGAGGTGGGTCTTGGATTTGGGTTTGGGTTTGGGTTTGGATCCATACCCAAATCCAAACACTATTTGGATCTGGATATTAGATCTCAGATATTTTGAGATCAGTATCCGATCCAAACCCAATATTTTTATGGATACAGATCTGGATATTTTGGTCCAGATCCGATCCAATCCAAACACTATTTGGATCCAATCCAAATCCAAACACTATTTGGATCGACCCAAACACTATTTGGATTGGCCCAAATCCAAACACTGTTCATTACATGGATTTGGATCTGGATATATATGGTCCAGATCCAAATCAAAATTTCTTCGGACAGTCCTTCTTGGCTTCTCGAGGCGAACGATCTGTGCGGGCACTGGCTTCATCAGCGCTCCATCTGGTGCTGGGTTTTCCCCAACTTTGTCGTCCGGACTCCGTCTCGCCGTTCTGGACTCCGTTGAGCTTTTCATCAAATGAGCTCTGCTTTCTCTTGTTTTTTTATCAGGGAGTGACTTCTGAAGCTCTGGGCTTGAATCCTCTTCGGGCCTAGGGTCTTCTTTTTGCCTTCTGTACCTGTTTTCACATTTCAAAATAGGTCGTCGTTTTGGCTCAAACGAGCTTTTTGGTGTTTTGAGAGTTTTTGAAAAATAAAAGATTTGGGGTGTTTACAGTGTCAAGATCCCTTTTAGGGACCAAGTCGTAATGATCCTAGGTGAGAGTCACCCACAGCTTTAGGGGATCATAAACTCCCCTTGTTTATCCAGCTCCCAGGCCCATGAGGCTAACCTGGGTTAAATTGTGATCGAGCCACCCCGACTCGTGTTAAACAACCCTAGGAAGGTTGTATGTGTGAAGGGGCCGCCCAAAGCAGGGCCCCTCCCGATTCTAACCCTTCTAGGAAAACCCAAGCGTTCCCTATTTCCAAAGCCCCTGGACAAGAGGCCATATGAGCACAATATGGACGACAGCATGTTCCAGGACCACGACTTGTACCAAACCTTTTTAAAAAACAAAAAGTCATGGAACATGTTGTTGAACATGGGCTACACGCCCTACAAAAGTCTAGGGGCGCAGAACCAGGGTCTCCTAGAGCCCATCCTTCCTAGGGCCAATCCAAGCCGATATGGGATCGGCTATACTCCCCGAATACCGCCGGAGCCACCCCCTGTAACCACCTGGGTCAAGGGTGCCCCGGAACCTATCTTAGAAGAGACCTACGATTTAGATCTCCTATTCCGAGTCTAACCCATAGTGTTTTCCCTTTGTAGGTATGACGGAAGATCCCTTTTTATAAAAATACAAAAAACATTTGAAAAGCTTAAAATCAAAAAAATCGAAAAAGAAGAAAACCCAAAAACAATGGAAAAACAAAAACTCAAAAAAAGAGTGCTTTATATAGTTCCCAAGGTTCTTGTTTTACAAAAACCCAAAAAAATCAAAAATTTGGAAAACACCAAAAAGATTTTATATATAGTTGCTCCTGGTAGGACTTTGGCAAAAGAAAAGGATTTCGAAAGAAACGTAGTCTGCATAGCCAGACCAAAAATTTCGAAATCACTTGAAAATCCAAGTACAAAAATAGGTCTTTTTGAAAATCACGCATCAAATTCCCTCGGGTCTATAGCCCACGAGAATGATCAAAGCCCAGAAGTGGATCCCCTTGAGGAAGATCCCACTTCTGAGCTCCCAGAATTTCATAAAATTCTCGATTTTGAAAGACCTTCCCAGTCAGTAGGAGGAGATTTCATAGAGGTGAACCAAGGGGATGATTCCAATCCCAAATCCATCAAAATAGGCGCATGCTTGCATGAAACTGAAAGGTTAGCATTCATTGCATTCCTACGAAACTATTTAGATGTGTTTACATGGACGTACGAAGACATGCCGGGCATAGATCCCAGCATTGTCGAGCATCGTCTTCCCTTAGATACAGGTGTAAAACCCATAAAGCAGAAGCTTAGGAAAATACACCCGAATGTACACACGTAAGTCAAAGAGGGTTTAGAAGATCTGCTAAAAGCCGAATTTATAAAACCCATTGCGTATTCTGATTGGTTGTCAAACATCGTTGTAGTTCGAAAAACCAATGGGAAAATTCGAATATGCATCGATTTCAGAAACCTGAATAAAGCCACTCCAAAGGATAATTATCCTTTACCAAACATAGATTTGATAGTCGATAGTACTGCAAATCATGAAATGTTTTCGTTTATGGATGGCTATTCAGGCTATAATCAAATCAAACTAAGTCCACGAGATCAGGGTAAGACCGCCTTCACAACCCCATGGGGCACGTACTGCTATACAGTCATGCCCTTTGGTTTGAAAAATGCCGGCGCAACATACCAACGAGCCATGACCACGATCTTTCATGATCAAATTCATGAGCTTGTAGAAGTGTATGTAGATGATCTCTTGGCAAAATCTAAAACCCGATGCACCCATATCGAATGTTTACAAAAGATTTTTGAAAGGCTTAGGCTTTACAAAGTAAAGCTAAACCCTCAAAAATGTGTATTTGGGGTAGAATCAGGGAAGCTTCTAGGCTTTATGGTGAGCAAAAGGGGAATAGAAGTCGACCCCTCTAAGTGTCGAGCCATCATAGACATGGCTCCACCCTCCAATCACACCCAAATCCATAGCCTCCAGGGACGTTTACAATCCGTTCGCCGATTCATATCGAATCTGGCAACTAGATGCGAACCCTTCAACAAACTGTTGAGGAAGGGCATGAAATTCTTATGGGATGACGAATTCCAGAAGTCCTTCGAGAGACTAAAGGCATACTTGGTTAATCCCCCCGTTTTGAACCCTCCAAAGCAAGGAAAACCACTTTTACTTTACATCTCCGTGCATGCGAATGCTTTAGGAGCCCTGTTGGCGCAATACGAGGATGACACCCATAAGGAGTATGCCATCTACTACATTTCGAAAACTCTCTTGGCTTATGAACGAAATTATCAAGCCATGGAGAAGACGTGCTTGGCCCTAGTCTGGGCCTGTCAGAAATTCATACACTATTTCCTAGATCATGAGATCTGGATAGTGTCCAAGCTTGATCCAATCAAGCACTTGTTCGAAAAACCCATTCTCATGGGTAGATTGGGAAAATGGCAACTCCTTCTAATGGAGTATGATCTGAAATACCATCACTAGATCTCCATTAAGGGGCAAGCCCTAGCAGATTACGTGGCTGAGTTCCCCTTGGAGGACGCATATCCCACACTTGTTGAAATGCCTGATGAAGGCATATTGCAAAACCATTGTCAAAACCATATTTTAGCAAACAATTTTGAAAACCAAGTGTGGAAGATGCACTTCGATGGGGCACGAAACCAACGAGGGGCTGGTGCTGGGGTTATCCTCATCTCCCTTGAAAAGGGTGAGATTCCCATAGCAGTCCGCTTAGATTTCGAATGTTCCAACAACGTAGCTGAGTATGAAGCACTCATACAAGGCTTAAGAATTTTGAAAACTCTAGGGGCATCATGCATCGAGGTCTTTGGAGATTCGCTCCTTGTCATAAACCAGGTTTTAAAAATTTGGCAAGTATGTAATGAGAAACTACTTCCTTATCACGAGTTGGCCACTCGATTGGTCCAGTCCTTCCAATCGTGTAAACTCACACACATAGAAAGAGAGGACAATGGCATCGCAGATGCCCTCTCCTCCTTGGGTTCAGCCCTAAAGGTCGATCCCATTTCAGGGATCCGATCTTTAGAAATATGGCATGCACCCCACCCATCCACACACGACTTGGACATTTAGCAAAATAACCCAGACTCTATTGAAAAACCCTGGTTTTATGACATAAAACAATTTCTAGAAAATGGAGGATTCACCGAGGATGCTACATCCAAAGATAAGGCATTCATTCGTAAGATTTCGACCCGATACACCATTCTAGGTGGGGTTTTATACAAAAAAAGTTTTACCGGCATTCTACTTAGGTGTATCGACCTAGAGGAGGCTAGGATAGTGATGCATGAATTCCACGATGGAGAATGTGGAGGTCATGTTAATGCCAACATGATGGCAATGAAAATACTTAGAGGGGGCTATTTTTGGTCCACCCTGAAAAAGGATTGCCACGATCATGTTAGGAAGTGTCATCCATGTCAAGTGCATGGGCACGCCATTCATATCCCTTCATCTGCATTGCATTCCGTGGTCAGCCCCTGGCCATTTACCATGTGGGCGTTTGACAATGTAGGCCCCATATTTTCGAAGGCCTCGAATGGGCATCGATTTATTTTAGCAGCCACGGAGTATTTCTCCAAGTGGGTGGAAGCCATTTCCCTAACCAATGTGATGGGGCAACATGTGGTGGCTTTCATCCGGAGGAATATCTTGGCTCGATTTGGGGTTCCACGAGACCTTGTGTCTGACAATGGTACCCCATTCAAGAACGAGTGGATGGTTAAGTTGTGCAACACGTATGGCATAACTCACCACTTCTCCTCGCCCTACTACCCCCAAGGCAACGACCAAGCCGAAGCCACAAACAAGACTCTCATTAGTATAATTGAGAAAACCTTAGAGAAGGGTAGGACGTGGCACGAGAAGCTGGATGAAGCCTTATGGGCTTATAGGACTTCCATCCGATCTCCCACGAATGCCACACCATTCGAATTGGTTTATGGCACAAATGCCATTCTTCCCATTCATACCCAACTACATTCATTTCATACATCCATTGCACTCGACCTCCCCCTAGAGATGCTTCAGCATGCTAGAATGGCCGAACTAGATTTGCTAGATGAGAGGCGACTCCTTGCCATGGATCATGCTCGTGCATACCGGCAAAGGATAGCCCGACATTATGGCAAACACATGAGACCTTGCCACTTTGAAGTGGGAGATCTGGTCTTAAAAACCATCCATCATCGTGGCCCACACCCCCTGGGAAAGTGGCGCCCGAACTGGGATGGACCCTATGTTGTACGAGCAACCACTACGAACAATTCGTATTGGTTAGTCGATGTAGAAGGTAGGAATTTAGCAGATCCTATCAATATTCAATACTTAAAGAAGTATCATGTGTAGGATTTGGATTAAATTCCAGTTTTCGAAAATTTTAGGGATAGCTGCCTTGAGACCTGAAAATAAGGTGCAAAGGCAAGTCGTGTGACCCTGAGTGAGAGAATTCGCACTTGTGAAAGAGTGGAGTCTTCAAAATCGTGGTTGCATTTCAAAATCCTTCTTCTTACAAAGAAAGGCCTAGTTCAACATAGCAAGATACTTGCAAGTAGTACGTGCTATTTCTAAATAGGCCGATCTGGAATGAATCGAGTGTAGGCTTGGGATAAGTCCTCCCCTCTTCTCTTCTACTTCCAAAAGGAAAAACACGGCCCAAACAAAGGGAATTTCCCACTCAAAAGTCTCTTTCCAAAAGAAAGAAACCAGAATTCAAAAGAAAAATCGATTCTCTTGTGAAAAAGAGGGATTAAAGAAAAAATACTCCCAAAGGGAGACCCTCTATGAAAAAAAAGGAAAAAGAGGCTAAAAAGCTCAAAAGGAGCAGTTTTTCGCCTTCAATGCCTTAAACCACGGGACACTCCAGAAGGGACCGTGGTATCTCTTTCCCATCCCTGGCTTATCCCAAGCTAAAGCATGGTTCATTTCGAGGAATCCTAAAGTAAAAATAGGATTTAGTTACTTGAATTTCATCTTGCTTGAGAATTCGACGTTTCGAGTAAGACGTAGGAATTTGAAATATGCCTTGTTTTCTTATAAAACCTCCGCTAGATAAGTGAGTGTTAAGACTCAAATAAGGGCAAACACGAAGAGCTCGAGATCCTTAGGATCGAGACTCAAGACAGTTGTCCCTTTTTGTAAATAGTTTTGTAAATAGATTTTGAAAATCGAACATCGAACAGCATAGGATTTGCTCACTTGGAGCAACAGGCCTTGTAAGTCTCTAGAGTTCGACCACATCTGGTCTCTGGGAGGTCGCCACTCTTGGCACCACACCCATGTCATCTGCATTTCATGCATGGTACTTGCATAAACATGATCCCATTTAGGACCAGATTCCGTATACATATCCCTTTGGCGTGATATCTCCTCCTACCAGAGTTTGTAAATCGAGATTTTGCTAAAAATTGGGACGATCACATATTCTTCGTGGTTAGATCTAGGGAGACATTGAAAGGGGTGTTTGTCATCTTTGCCCTTATCCAAATAAATTTGGACAAGGCCAAAGAGGGGCATCTGTAAACACCCCGAAATCCCACAAATTTCTCAAACCCATCTGGTGTTGTAAAAGCAGCCCCAAAGGGCCATTTTGAGTCTGGAAACCTAGGAGCCTTCCAGACAACCCTGTACATACATTTTAAACTTTTATATATTTTAAAATATGTATAATATGGTTCTTAAAACCTTTTAAAACACGTTTTTGAAACCCCGAAGTAGCTTGGCCTCATCCAGACAGGACCAGGAAAGCTAAGGAGAGCCCAGAACCGGAGCACATGTCAAGCCCGGTACAACAACTCTCATATCAAATCCACCCCCAAGATCTTGAACGTCCAAGACCCTGTTATCATCAAAACATCATTTGCAGTCATCTCCGGAAGGCGAAAATAGAGGTGGACAATCATGTTGGCGAAGACCCAACGCAGACGGAGTACTGATGTTGTCAGACCCCAAGCAAACCGTTCATTTCGAACACAGCCCGAAGGAGTCAGAATTCAGTTTGGATCAGATCTAGACCATATATATCCAGATCCCAATCCAAACCCATGTATGGACTTAGATTTGGATTTGGATTCAAAAATCCAATCCAATATCCATATCCATGGCCCACATCACCTTCTCATAAATGGAGGTGGGGCCCACTTGAATTTCATGTGGGATTATGGGCATGAGAGAGAGTGGGGGAGGATAAGATCAAGTGTGTGTTGTAATTAAGCTTGACTTGTGTGTCAAGTTTGGGGTTAATCATGTGGGTTAGCCTAATTAAGTGGGTTTAAGCTTGTAATTAGCCAAAACCTAACCTAGGGCTGCACCAACATGATGTGGTTAAGGTCCATGGGTCATGCAAAGGGAGCTCCTTCACCTAAACCTAACCAAAAACACCTAATCCTAGCCTTCCACCCTAATCTAATCCTAATCTGAGCCTAATCACCTAACCCACTTCCCTAATCCCGGCCTAATCCCAACCTAATCACCTAACCCACTTCCCTAATCCTTCCCTAAACCTAGGTTAATTTCCCTAAACCTAGCCTAATCACCTAACCTACCTCACTAAACCTCACCCTAAAACCAACCTACCTAGCTAAACCCTAAACCTCTAAACCACCCCTAGCACACAACCTACCCAAACCCCTTGTATTTAAAATATCTGGCCCTACCCTTTCCAGCCCACCTTATCACCACACCACCCTACCTAAACCACCTAACCACTACCCCAAAACCACCCCCAACCGCCTCTTGCAGCCCTATATAAACCCACCCCTTTGGGGCGGGTTTTTCCCATCTTCAATCACCTTCGGTCCTCCACTCTCCAGCCCAGCCGACTCCAACCTTACTCCACCTGCCCCACAGCCAACCACCACCTGCGCTACTACCTCCCAGCCGAGCACCACCACCACCACCACCACTCCAACCGAGGTCCACATCACCATCCTCTTCATCCAGTCGAACCAGCCACTCCACCACAACCGACTGCTCCCCTTCCATCCGCCACCGCCTCTTCACCATACCACCACCTTACCCTAATGCCAGCCACTTGCCGCCACCATTCCCACTCGGCTAGGCCATAACCACCCTAACTACCCACCACTACCTAGACCCCCTAGCTACACCCGGCCACCCTATCCAACTCCCTAAGATCTGCCCCTATCACCTCACCACAACCACCACTACCTTACCCCATATCCTAGCTAGTTCCCTTCCCTTACTCCACTCCTAGCCACCCTAGCAACCCGCCACTACCAAGTTCCCCTAGTCAGCCACTCCAACCGACTGTCACCTCTTCATTCGGACAGCCACCCGCCAACCTTAGGTGCTCCATTAGACCATTCCCTTAGGCCCCCTTAGTGTCATACTCCGTAACTTCACAAACCTTCCTTAGTGACCCTACATACTCACCTTAGCCCCACATGCCAAGGCAGCCCCTTTCCAAATAGCCGGCCACCTTCAAGGCATCTCTTCCACGCACCTAAGGCACCCGGCCAGCAGCCCCTTGCCGTTCAACTCCGCGGATCTCCCTCTTGCAGCCCAAGGCGAAGGCCAAGCCCACGCTCAAGCAAGGCTTCTTCGGACCAGCTATTAGTAAGTGCCTAACTCGGTCCTTAGTTGTATACTTGCTTAAAATTCAATTCGATACGGGGTTGTAATAACGGAGCATAGTCTCCCCCCGCTTGTAATAACGTGGCTTGGCACACCCACACACGTTCACTCTCTTAGTTGTGCATGATTTTGAACACACACGGGCCTAATCAGCCCCTAATACATAAATATATATATGTACTTTAGTTTTCGTAGGGTTTTGCTTAAGTTGGGTGTGTTGTTTTTCAATTCAAGCACTCACACACATTGAGCCTTCTCTCTTATTTGAAAGACCCAAGTAAGGGCCGTGTTATACTATTTGGGCTTTCATTTCATGTCGTGTGTGTAAGTCTTTCAATTCAAGCACTCACACACATTGAGCCTACGCTCTTATTTGAAAGACCCAAGTAAGGGCCGAGCTATACTATTTGGGTTTTCATTTCATGTCGTGTGTGTAAGTCTTTCAATTCAAGCACTCACACACATTGAGCCTTCGCTCTTATTTGAAGGACCCAAGTAAGGGCCGTGTTATACTATTTGGGTTTAATTTCATGTTGTGTGCGTAGTACTTCAATTCAAGCACTCACACACATTGAGCTTTCGCTCTTATTCCCATGACCTTAATCAAGGCCATACTGCAAGTTATATTTGGGTTTTATTTCATGTCGTGTGTGTAAGTCTTTCAATTCAAGCACGCACCCACATTGAGCCTTCGCTCTTACTTTCAAAGACCCAAGTAAGGGCACGTATATACCCTATATACATATCTCCCTTCGGCATTTACATTACAAGTCATTTCCCTTCGGCTTTGTCTTTACATTCGGGTTTTCCCTTTGGAGTAGCGTGAGTTTGCATTGCATCCACGCCATACCACGAGGTAGGACGCATATTGCATCGAAGCAAGCCCCGTACTCCCGTTCAAAATTCGCCCCATGTAGTGGAGTGTTCATAACACACACTTAGGAGGCCCATCAAGGGATAAAAAGAAAGACTTAGGCACGTGCAAATCCACGTGATCTAAAATCTGCCATCGTATTAAAAACCCGAATAAAAAACACCTCGAACATCTTCGTAAGCTTTTCTATCCTAAAACTCGATTTTTCAAAGCGTACAGACTGACCCTTGCGCATCGGTGCAAGAAGGTCTGTGACGACAAGAGCTCACTTGCTCACAGTCGCCACGTTAGAAGTCAGCTTAAAATATATCTTCTCTAGCTTAGGTAAGCTAGCTGGCACGCCCTATTTATATAAATAGGCCTTAGACACACGAGAGGATCCGCTCCAAGCCCTGAGAAGCCAGAGGCGGGGATTTTCGCGCGTCTACAGGGAGGAGGGCTCAACATCCTTCCACTTCATGTGGCGTATCAAATCGGAGTCACCTTGATTTCTGTAAACCCAAGCCCCATCGTTATCACTGGATATGATGGGAATGCGTCTAGGCCTTCAGGATCGATCGAACTCCCGATGGAAACGGGGGGGATCACACACACGGGGGTGTTCCATGTCTTGGACATTCACCCCCATTTTAACCTGTTGTTGGGAAGACCTTAGATACACAGCTTGTGCGTTGTGCCATCCACCTTCCACAGGTGTGTCAAGATCCCTTTCAGGGACCAAGTCGTGGTGATCCTAGGTGAGAGTCACCCTCAGCTTCAGGGGATCATAAACTCCCCTTGTTTGTCGAGTTCCCAGGCCCATGAGGCTAACTTGGGGCAGACCATGATTGAGCCGCCAAGGCTCGTGTTAAACAAACCTAGGAAGGTTGTGTATGTGAAGGGGCCACCCAAAGCAGGCCCCCTCCCAATCTTAACCCTTCTAGGAAGACCCAAGCATCCCTTATTTCCAAAACCCCTGGACAAAAAGCCATACGAGCACAATATAAACGACAACAAGTTCCAGGACCACGATTTGTATCATAATTTTTCAAAAAACAAGAAATCGTGGAACATGCTGTTGAATATGGGCTACACGTCCTACAAAAGTCTAGGGGCACAAAACCAGGGTCTCCTAGAGCCCATCCTTCCTGTGACCACCTGGGTCAAGGGTGCCCTGGAGCCTACCCTAGAAGAGACCTATGATGTAGACCTCTTATTCCGAGTCTAGCCCGTAGTGTTTTCCCTTTGTAGGTATGATGGAAGATCCCTTTCATAAAAAGACAAAAACATTTGAAAAAGTTAAAATCAAAAAAATCGAAAAAGGGGAAAAACCAAAAACAATGGAAAATCAAAAACTCGAAAATAGAGTGGTTTGTATAGTTCCTAAAGTTCTTGTTTTGCAAAAACCCAGAAAAATCGAAAATCCACAAAATACCAAAAAGATTTTGTACATAGCTGCTCCTGGTAAAACTTTGGAAAAAGAAAAGGATTTCGAAAGGAACGTCGTCTGCATAACCAGACCAAAATTTTCGAAATCAATTAATAATCCAAGTACAAAACCAGGTCTTTTGAAAACTCACACATCAAATTCCCTCGGGTCTATAACCCATGAGAATGATCGAAGCCCAGAAGTGGATCCCCTTGAGGAAGATCCCACTTTTGAGCTCCCAGAATTTCATAAAATTCTCGATTTTGAAAGACCTTCCAATTCAGTAGGAGGAGATTTCATAGAGATGAATCTAGGGAGTGATTCCAATCCCAAACTCATCATGATAGGCGCATGTCTGCATGAACATGAAAGATCAGCATTCATTGCATTTCTACGAACCTATTTAGATGTATTTGCATCGATGTATGAAGACATGTCGGGCATAGACCACAGCATTGTCGAACATCGTCTTCCCTTAGATGCGAATGTAAAACCCATAAAGCAAAAGCTTAGGAAAATACACCCGAATGTACACACGCAAGTCAAAGAGGGTTTAGAAGATCTGTTAAAAGCTGGATTTATAAAACCCATTGCGTATTCTGATTGGTTGTCAAACATCGTTGTAGTTCAAAAAACCAATGGAAAAATTTGAATATGCATCGATTTCAGAAACCTGAATAAAGCCACTCCAAAGGATAATTATCCTTTACCAAACATAGATTTGATAGTCGATAGTACTGCAAATCATGAAATGTTTTCGTTTATGGATGGCTATTCAGGCTATAATCAAATCAAACTAAGTCCACGAGATCAGGGTAAGACCGCATTCACAACCCCGTGGGGCACATACTGCCATACAGTCATGCCCTTTGGTTTGATTAATGCCGGCGCGACATACCAGAGAGCCATGACCACGATCTTCCATGATCAAATTCATGAGATCATAGAAGTGTATGTAGATGATCTCTTGGCAAAATCCAAAACCCGATGCACTCATATCGAATATTTGCAAAAGATTTTCGAAAGGCTTAGGCTTTACAAAGTAAAGCTAAACCCTCAAAAATGTGTATTCGGGATAGAGTCTGGAAAGCTTCTGGGCTTTATGGTAAGCCAAAGGGGTATAGAAGTCGACCCCTCTAAGTGTCGAGTCATCATAGACATGGCTCCACCCTCCAATCTCACCCAAATTCGTAGCCTCCAGGGTCGATTACAGTCCGTTCATCGATTTATATCAAATATGGTAACTAGATGCGAACCCTTCAACAAGTTGTTGAGGAAGGGCACAAAATTCTTATGGGATGACGACTGCCAGAAGTCCTTCGAGAGACTAAAGGCATACCTGGTTAATCCCCCCGTTTTGAATCCTCCAAAACAAGGAAAACCGCTTTTGCTTTATATTTCTATGCATGCGAATGCTTTGGGAGCCCGATTGGCTCAATACGAGGATGACACCCACAAGGAGTATGCCATCTACTATATTTCGAAAACTCTCTTGGCTTATGAACGAAATTATCAAGCCATGGAGAAGACGTGCTTGGCCCTAGTCTGGGCCTGCCAGAAATTCAGACACTATTTTCTAGATCATGAAATCTGGATAGTGTCCAAGCTTGATCCAATCAAGCACTTGTTCGAAAAACCCATTCTCACGGGTAGATTGGGCAAATGGCAACTCCTTCTAATGGAGTATGACCTGAAATACCATCACCAAATCTCCATTAAGGGGCAAGCCCTAGCAGACTACGTGGCTGAGTTCCCCTTGGAGGACGCATATCCCACATTTGATGAAATGCCCGACGAAGGCATATTGCAAAACCATTTCCAAAACCACATTTTGGCAAACAATTTCGAAAACCAAATGTGGAAGATGCACTTCGATGGGGCACAAAACCAATGAGGGGTGGTGCTGGGGTCATCCTCATCTCCCCTGAAAAGGGTTTGATTCCCATAGCAATCCGCTTAGATTTCGAATGTTCCAACAACATAGCTAAGTATGAAGCACTCATACAAGGTTTAAGGGTTTCAAAAACTCTAGGGGCATCATGCATCGAGGTCTTTGGAGATTCGCTCCTTGTTATAAACCAGGTTTTGAAAATTTGGCAAGTGCGTAACGAAAAACTACTTCCATATCACAAGTTGGCCACTCGATTGGTTGAGTCCTTCCAATCGTGTAAACTCACACACGTAGGAAGAGAGGACAATGACATTGCCGATGCCCTCTCCTCCTTGGGTTCAACCCTAAAGGTCGATCCCATTTCAGGGACCCGATCTTTAGAAATATAGCAAGCGCCCAACCCATCCACACACGATTTGGATATTTGCCAAAATAACCCAGATTCCGTTGAAAAACCTTGGTTTTACGACATCAAGCATTTTCTAGAAAGTGGGGGATTCGTCGAGGATGCCACGTCTAAAGATAAGGCATTCATTCGTAAAATTTTGACCCAATACACCATTCTGGGTGGGGTTCTATATAAGAAAAGCTTTACCGGCATCCTACTTAGGTGTATCGATCTAGAGGAGGCTAGGATAGTGATGCATGAATTCCACGATGGAGAATGTGGAGGTCATGTTAATGCCAACATGATGGCAATGAAAATACTTAGAGGGGGCTATTTTTGGTCCACCCTGAAAAAGGATTGTCACGATCATGTTAGGAAGTGTCATCCATGTTAAGTGCATGGGCACGCCATTCATATCCCCTCATCTGCATTGCATTCCGTGGTCAGCCCTTGGACATTCACCATGTGGGCGTTTGACATTGTAGGCCCTATATTTCCAAAAGCCTCGAATGGGCATCGATTCATTTTAGCAGCCACTGAGTATTTCTCCAAGTGGGTGAAAGCCATTTCCCTAACCAACGTGCTGGGGCAACATGTGGTGGCTTTCATTAGGAGGAATATCTTGGCTCGATTTGGGGTTCCACGAGACCTTGTGTCTGATAATGGCACCTCATTCAAGAACGAGCGGATGGTTAAGTTGTGCAACACGTATGGCATAACTCACCACTTCTCTTCGCCCTACTACCCTCAAGGCAACGGCCAAGCCGAAGCCACAAACAAGACTCTCATTAGCATAATTGAGAAGACTTTAGAGAAGGGTAGGACGTGGCACGAGAAGCTGGATGAAGCCTTATGGGCTTATAGGACTTCCATCTAGACTCCCACGAATGCCACACCATTCGAATTGGTCTATGGCACAAACGCCATTCTTCCCATTCATACTCAATTGCATTCATTTTATACATCCATAGCACTCGACCTCCCCCTAGAGACGCTTCAGCATGCTAGGATGGCCGAACTAGATTTGCTAGATGAGAGGCGACTCCTTGCTATGGATCATGCTCGTGCATACCGGCACATGAGACCCCGCCACTTTGAAGTGGGAGATCTGGTTTTGAAAATCATCCACTATCGTGGCCCACATCCCCTTGGAAAGTGGCGCCCCAAGTGGGATGGACCCTATGCTGTACGGGCAACCACCATGAACAACTCGTATTGGTTGATCGATGTAGAAGGTAGGAATTTAGCAGATCCTATCAATATTCAATACCTAAAGAAATATCATGTGTAGGATTTGTGTTAAATTCCAAATTTTCAAAAACATTAGGGATAGCTGCCCTGAGACCTAAAAATAAGGTGCAAAGGCAAAGTCGTGTGACCTTGAGTGAAAGAATTCACACTTGTGAAAGAGTGGAGTCTTCAAAATCGTGGTTACATTTCAAAATCCTTTTTCTTACAAAGAAAGGCCTAGTTCAATATAGCAAGATACTTGCAAGTAGTACGTGCTATTTCTAAATAGGCTGATCTGGAATGAATCGAGTGTGAGCTTGGGATAAGTCTTCCCCTCTTCTCTTCTCCTTCCAAAAGGAAAACATGGCCCAAATAAAGGGAATTCTCCCATCCAAAGTCTCTTTCCAAAAGAAAGAAACCAGAATCCAAAAGAAAAATCGATTCTCTTGTGAAAAAAATGAGGGATTAAAGAAAAAATACTCCCAAAGGGAGACCCTGTATGAAAAAAAGGAAAAAGAGGCCAAAAGCTCAAAAAGAGCAGTTTTCCGCCTTCTATGCCTTAAACCACGGGATGCTTCAGAAGGGACTCCCATCCCTGGCTTATCCCAAGCTAAAACATGGTTCATTTCGAGGAATCCTAAAGTAAAAATAGGATTTACTTACTTGAATTTCATTTTGTTTGAGAATTCGACGTTTAGAGTAAGGCGTAGGAATTTGAAATATGCCTTGTTTTCTTATAAAACCTCCGCTAGAAAAGCGAGTATCAAGACTCAAACAAAGGCAATCACGAAGAGCTCGAGATCCTTAGGATTAAGACTTAAGACAGTTGTCCCTTTTGTAAATAGCTTTTGTAAATAAATTTTGAAAAAAATTGAACATCGAACAGCATAGGATCTGCTCACTTGGAGCAACAGGCCTTGTAAATCTCAAGAGTTCGACCATGTATCTGGTCTTTGGGAGGTCGCCACTCTTGGCACCACACCCATGTCATGCATCTACATTTCCACGCATCGACACTTGCATAACATGATCCCATTTTAGGACCAGAAATTGTTCTGTCTATCCCTTTGGCGTGATATCTCCTCCTACCATGGTTTTAAAACTGAGATTTTGCTAAAGATTGGGATGATCCCATATTTTCATGGTTAGATCTAGGGAGACATTAAAAGGGGTGTTTGTCATCTTTGCCATTATCCAAATCGATTTGGACAATGCCAAAGAGGGGCATCTCTAAACACCCCGAAATCCCACGAACTTCTCAAATAAACCTGGTTTTGTAAAAGCAGCCCCAAAGGGCTATTTTGAGTCTAGAAACCCAGGAGCCTTCTAGACTAACCCTGTACATATGTTTAAACTGTATATGCTTTAAAATATGTATAATATGCTTTTAAAACCTTTTAAAATACATTTTGAAACCCCACGAAGCGGCTTGGCTTGATGCAAGCAGGACCAGAAGAGCTAAAGAGAGCCCGGAACCGGAGCACAAGTCGAGCCCGGCACAGCAACTCTCATGTTGAATCCACCCCCAGGATCTCAAACATCCAAGTCCCTGTTATCAATAAAAATCGTATGAAATCATCTCCGGAAGGTGAAAACAGAAGTGGACGACCATGTTGGCGAAGACCCAACACAGACGGAGTACTGATGCTGTCAGACCCCGCACAAACCGTTCGTTTCGAACATACACTGAAGGAGTCAGAATTCAGTTTGGATTGGATCTGGATCATATATATCCAGATCCCAATCCAAACATATGTGTGGATTTGGATTTGGATTCAAAAATCCAATCCAATATCCACATCCATGGCCCACATCACCTTCTCATAAATGGAGGTCGGGCCCACTTGAAATTCACGTGGGATTATGGGCATGAGAGAGAATGGGGAGGATAGCATGAGGGGAATTGTATTAAGCTTGACTTGTGTGTCAAGTTTGAGGTTAATCATGTGGGTTAGCCTAATTAGTGTGGGTTAAGCTTGTATGAGCCAAAACCTAACCTAGGGCTGCACCAACATGATGCAATGAAGTCTATGGGTTATGCAAAGGGAGCTTCCTAACCCCATCCTAAGCCAAAACCCCTAATCCTAGCCCTTTACCCTAATCCCGGCCTAATCCTAGCCTAATCACCTAACCCACCTCACTAAACCTCACCCCAAAACCAACCCACCTAGCTAAGCCCTAAACTACTAAACCACCTCTCCCAAACCCTAGCACACCATATCCCTAAAACCATCTAAATAAAATATCTGCCCCCCCCCCCCCCTCAAAACCAGCCCACCTTATCACCACAGCACCACCACCTAACCACCCTCTCAGAACCACTCCCAACCGACCCTTTGAAAAACTATAACCCCCCCCCCCCCTAGTGGGCGGGTTTTGAGGGTTTTTCGAGCCAACACTTGGGCCAGCCGAGCCCTCTCTCTCACCTTGATCTCTTCTCCCACCTGCACCGCCACCACTTCTTGGCCAGTTCCACTCCACGCCGCCACCATTTCCCGGCCTGCATCATTCCACGCCACCACAGTCTCCCAGCCAGCTCCCTTCCTTCCACCCGACTGCCCTCCTTCCACACATCGACCTCCTTCACCCATCCGGTTAGTACCTCAACGCAACTCCACCCTATCTTCTCTCCCCCTCCACTCTCAACCACCCATACCACCACCACATAGCTCCATCACAGCCTTCCCGCCACCCTTACCCATTCGGCCAGACATAGCCCATCACTCCACCCGCTTCCCTACCAGCCCTTAGCGGCACCCCAGCCACCTTACCATGCTCCCTAGGACCTACCCCCTCCACTCTTAAACTAACCCTTAACTCCACCTTCCATAGCACCCTACCTTCCCATCCATGACATCCCCTAGTTACCCCAGACGGCCACCATTTAAACCACCCCTAGTCGGCCAGTCATAGCCGACTGCACCCAACTCACCCGGCCAGCTGTAGACGTGATTTTATTTCAAATCGTTTGGGATTCGAAATCAAAACCTCGAACTACGTCGGGTTGCGCGAGCGTGCCAGTTAGTTTACCAAAACTAACAAATTATGTTTTTTTGACTTCTTAGAATGATTGTGGACAAGTGAGATCTTTTCGACTTAGGCCTTCTTGAACCGGCACTCAAGGGTCAGCCTAGACGCTTGAAATTTGTTTGAATCCATTAATTCGAGAAAGGAAAAACCAGATTTTCCAAAGTTCCAGATTTGTGTTTAAGTTCTTGATTTCTGAAAATTTTCAGATTCTTAGATTTGCAGAACCTGTTCAGTTTCAGAGGCCTGTTCTCTGAATTTTTAAAAATATTTCTAATTCTCCAAAAATTCTAAAACTTTTATAGAATAGAGACATTGTAGAATTAGAATATATTTTTATTTTATAATTTAGTTCTTTATTTTTTGAGAATTAAATACAAAATCAGAAACTGTTATAAAATTCAGAACAACCCTGTTTTTGTGGATCAGAAGCTCAGACAAACAGCAATATCTCAGTTCTTAGTCATCCAATTTCGATGAAATTTGTTGTGTTAGAAATATACGGATGTTAGGTTTTCAAAGAATCAAATTTCATCCAATTTCACTCAGTGGTTGCAGAGATATGGGCAAAAGAACAGAGGTCTATTACTGAACATTCGGTTTCTGTAAAATGCAATCTGGATTTTGTATAAACTTCACGGATATAATTGGCTAGGCAACAATTCATAACAATTCCTCAAAATTTTATCTAAGAACTTCTGATATGTCTAGATTATTCATGCAAAATTTCGAAGCAATTAGCTTATCCGTTTGTCTATAAAAATTCTGTGATCAGACGCGTGTGCAGAGACAGTTTCAGAAACCAGTTTTATAGAAAATTTTAGAAGGTTCCTAACGTGATTCTAGAACGAAGTTCAACCTGTATCAGTCCTAATAAATCATGAAAATCATCTAAACATGGATTTTAATTTCGTTCATGAAGGAATCGTGCATGTTTGTATCGATATAAATGAAGAACATGGGCTTAAAGCCTTGATTCATGTACAAATTTCCAGAATCTGTGCTTTTTCAGATTCTCAGGAATTAAAACCAATTTGTACAAGAATTCCAACCTGTGTGAGTGAGAGGGGACGTAGGAGCACTTCGCCGGACGATCGTCGGACATCGGAACCAGGCCGGACTTCCTTCTTCTCCTTCTTCTCTTCCTTTCTCTCTCTCTCTCTCTCTCTCTATTTCTCTGAATTTTCGGACTGAATGTTCCTGTTTTCTTGGTTTTCCCGGATTGATGCTTTGTGGTGACTGGAGGATTAATTTTCGGACTGATGCTTTGCTCTGGCTGGTTTTTCCTTCGCAGCCTCATTGAGGCTCCTTTTATAGGCCAAAGGGTGCCCCTTTGGTATGGAATTGGACAAGGCAAGTTGCCTTGCTGAACAAACTCGTTTTTGGCAGGTGATGGCTGCAAAAATTGGATTTTGGAAAGTATCGCTGGTTCCGGCAACTGGTTGCTGGGTTTGGCAGTAAGGGAAGATCAGCTAGTCCGGTGGAGCTGGTTGTTTCACGTTGCTATAGATGGACCTGCCTTCACCGAGTCGATCACCACCGTTACTTGCTGAAATCAATCATCGTGCTATTTGGTAAGTGGATGCTGTACACGTCCTCCTTACTGTTATGGTGTTCCTTGCAGAAATCGATGGGAGCTGAACTTGGTAAGTGGCTGTTGTACATGCCTTCCAAATTGATAATCGTTTGCTGTGGAGAAGTTGCTAAAATGGGTTTGCTCCAACTGGTGCGGCGTATGGCAAGTGGAGTGTTTTCCTTGCCTTGATCGTCTTTGTCTTCATTTGCAGGAAAAACAGCTTGCTGTGTCCGGCCAACATGATAAGCAGCCACGGATTTGATTGGTTCTCTTCGTCTTCAAGCATAGGAGCAGGTAATTTCATGACACCTTGTGCAACGATCAAGTCCACTGCTTTTATTTGATACATATCCAATAAGCATCCTAGTTGCATCTTGGTCTTTTGAAGATGGAAATCAAGACAAGCAATTCTTGCAGGCGCAACTCTTGTAGGCACTCCTTGTGCAGCACGGCCTGTGTTTAAAGCATAACCTTTTAATAGGTAGCTGTCTTTTGTGTTTTTCCCAAGCGCTTTCAGAATGTTTATGGCCTTGATGGGGTATTTAACCTCCCCCCTCTCATTGGCTATTTTCACTGCTTCAACGGCATCTAGAACCATATATATTCTTCCATATTTTAACATCAGTCAGTGCAATCATCAACTGAACTCTGTTTTTCACCTTTAACACTTTCATTGTTTAATGGTTGAATTGAACTTTCTGAGAGTGCAGTTGAGGCTTGAAGAGAGTCTGGAATCACTCTAGAAGCATTAGAGGAACTACCTGCAGTTTCCCCCTGAACCACTATTCTGCATTCTACGTCGGCTTTGACTTCATTAAGAGTAGCCTAACGGTCATCAACCCCAGAACCAACAGACTTACCATCCTCCACAGTTGTTGAAGCATCGGTTTCAAACACATCTAGATTTCCAAAATGCAAACCAGCACAACTGTCAGTAACAGAGCTTGACATTGCTTCCAGTCGAATATGTGTACACTTCATGAGTTTAAAATATGAAATTGCCTTTGAGTACTGAGCACCATTCTTTAGAGCAGACAACATGATGTTATGAGTTACTAGATCGGGTCCAACTCCTTTGTCTGCCGAACAATATCATCCATTGCATCATCCATATTAACTGCTAATGTTTTCATAACTGAAGTAGGCTTTTCGAATGAATAATTCTTTGATGAAGTGTTTTAGAAGTCCCACACATCATACTGTTCTGCCGCATTGGCAATCGATAAATGATCCTGCACAGTGGATGAGGATAATGGTAGTGTTAAGAGTGATGACAAGGTAGAAAGATGCCACTCCTCATGAGTGGAGAAAGTAGTTGGTTTCTGCGAGTAGTCCATCCACTCAAAGATAATAACGTCAACATGCTCCACTGGTAACACAATTTAGCAGTTTGTGACCATCTGATTCTGATCAACAGTGTCAACAAGCGGTTCCATCATGGCTTGCTTCTTGATACAACTCATGTTGAAGCCATACACATCGTTCCAAAATTCAATTTTGTCACCCTTGTAATCTGCATCCTCAATGGCAGTCAAGTACAGAGACGCCTTGTCTGGCAGTATAACACTTTGTTCTCGGAAGTTATCGTTCTTGCCTCCGTCTTTCCTTTCCTTTGGTGAGACCAACTTTCCCTTCTCGAAGTGATTTCTTTCCAAATATGAACTTTTCTTTTTGGGAAGCTCACTTTCCCTTTTTGATGCCCGCTCTCCTTTTTGGGCACCCACCTGCCTTTTCAGGTGTCCAATTGTCTTATAAATGCCTGTTTCTTTTCAAATGGCAAATTTAAAACAAATTTATCAACAGAAAACTTTTAAAGAAACGAAATCCTGCTTTTTCCTTGCTGGGGGCAAAATCGTCATTTTCATCCAATCTTGTCAAAATTCGAAATTTTCAGAAAGGAAAGTATTCTTTCATCTTTTTAAAGCTTCCATAAAATTTTGGTACCGAAACAAACTCGTTTAGTGCCTTTTCCCTTCCAAAACCCAAAATTACCAAAAATGGACATTTTCCTAAAAAGGAAAAAATTTTAAAAGAAAATTTTGGGTGTTTACAGATGCCCCTCTTTGGCATTATCCCAAATTTATTTGGATAATGGCAAAGAAGAAAACACCCATTTGCTTTTCTTCCCAGATTTGCCTTGAGAGTATGGAATCATTCTTTATTCCGTAACATCTATTTCCTTGGATTCTTAGCAAAAAGGGATTTGGTAAGAGCTCCTATTCCTAGGACAATCATGCATGAACGACCACTTTATGAATGCATTCATGTGTGTGAATGAATAAAATGGATGTTTAGAGACCCATACCTTTGATTTGAGAAATTGAGAGGAAGCCTATGATGGCCAGCTGCCCCAAGCAAGGGTCCCTGTTTCTTTTGATGTTTAAGATTTTCAAAATTCTTTTTTCAAAAAGAGAACTCCTTTTTGGTTTCTATCAAAAAGGACTTACAATTTCTTACACTTCCCTTTACTCGGGTTTTAATACCCACTAATAAGTAGAGGTTTTATGGAAAGTTTTTGAATAACATTTCAAAGCTCCCTTTCTTACCTAGCGAATTCTAATTCTCAAACAACATGAATTTAAATGAAATAGGTCCTATTCCTACTCTAGGACTTTCAAGGTGAACTTTTCTCCATCGAGATGAGCTATGGGGATTTGGGAAAGAATTACCCGCGGTCCCTTCTGAAGTGTCCCGGGGTTTAAGGCAAAGAGACAGAAAATTGCTCTTTTGAGCTTTGGCTTTTCCTTCTTTTTTTTTTTTTTTTTCAAGAGAAGACCTCTTTTGAAGAAGTTTTTGTATTCCCTCTGTCTATTCGGGGAAGACTTCTTCTTGGAGGAGTTTTTGCATTCTCTTTTCCTTTTTCTTTCAAAGAAAAGACTCCTTTTTAAGAAGTTTTTGTATTCCCTCGGTCTATTCAGGGAAGACTTCTTTTTCGAGGAGTTTTGTATTCTCTTTTTCTTTTTCTTTTGAATATTGCCAATTTTCCTTTTTTGGAGAAAAGCGAAATGGGGAATACAACTCATCCCTTTAGATAATCAATCCAGCCAAGATTGTCCTATTTCCTAATAGCACCTACCATTTGAAAGCACCTTGCTATTTTGAATTAGGCCTCATTTGGTAAGTAGAAGATTTTGACATGTTACCAAATAATTTTTGGAAACTCCACTTTTCATAAAGTATCAATTCCCTAATTTGGGGTTACATAATCCATCTTTGGTCCTTCTTTCCAGAAATTCAAAAGAGTTCTATTTTCAAAATCTTTTCAAATGGAATTTAAAGTAGACCCCACACATAGTATTGGGCATTTATAGAATCTACTAATTTTCCTTCCTTAACATCAACTTACCAATATTGATGATGCCCCTTTGCAATATAGGGACCATCCTTGTGGGCTGCCATCTTCAAATGGAGTACGGGCTTCTTGTGGATGCATTATGTTATGCAAGATGCATTCCTATAATACAATGATAATGCATGCTTTATGATATGATGAATACACTCAATTTCTAATAAATGTATTTAAGGAATAACATCTCAATGCCCCTAGTTTGGAGGAAATGGCATGAGAACTCACATATTATGGCCGTTCTCTATACGACATGACTGTTTTTCAATGTGATGTATGAAATATATGCACAACCTAAGTCTTGGCAATGCATGATATGATCTTTGGATATATTTTGGGTAGGTTAACTCTCTAATGCATTTCTAGGAAACTCCTACTTACACACTTTGAAGCATTTTCCAAATCAACGGTTTTATGGAATTTAGAAAGCTTGGAGGCTTGACCATCCTCATGGATGAGGGGACTTTCCTCCTTGCTTTGATCACTCTCAAGTTCTTGTTTTCTAGGGAAGTATCACAGATAAGAAAAGAAAGCATTTCTAAATCTTTTTTTTTTTAATTTTGGAAAATAATTTTTTTGGAGTTTTCAAAATTTTCTGTTTTTTTTTTGGATTTTTCAAAGCAAATAGTAGAAGGGAAATCAAGAGAACTTTCTTTTTGAGAATTTTCTATTTTTTCCGATTTTTTTGGGTTTTTGGAGTTTCTAATTTTTTTTGGCTTTTTCTAATAAAAAGGGATCTTCCATCAAACCTGTAAAGAAAACACTACGAGTTAGACTCCAAATAAGATGTCTAAACCATAGGTTTCGGTTTTAGCTAGTTGTAGGGCACCCTTGACCCGATTGGTCTTAGGTGGTGGCTCAGGTGGTATGGGTGGGTTATAACCTAAACCATATTGTTTTCTGTTTGGTATGGGTATGATGGGTTCCAATCTACCTTGGTTCTTAGCTCCTAGGCCTTGGTAAGGTATATATCCCATGTTTAGTAACATATTCCAAGGCTTTTTAAGTTTTGAAAAATTTTGATAAAGGGGATGACCCTGGAATATTGTATCATCTATAACATGGTTGTACACTTGAATTTCATTGGTTATGTCTTGGAGGTCTATGGGTTTATGAGTATCGGGTGAGTTGAGCTCATCTAGGAGAGGGGCGACCTTGGCCAGGTGGGGCTCTCCTAGTAGGTGGATGATAGGATGAGGTGTACCTAGGCTATCGATACCTGCCCTAGGGGTTACCAAATTTGAAATTTTATTTTTTTCATTTTGGAATTCTTTTTGGTGCTGAACATTCATCGTACCTTCCAAATCTGCATCCTTCGACACATTCTGTGGGGTTGTGGGTGCATGATGGTGATTTATATCTTGATAATCTACCGGTCCTACACAACGAATAGGAGGATCCAATAGAGAGTTTAGAGAGAGAGGAGTTTCAGGTATACCTTCTTCCTACTTGTCTACCTTTCCATGGTAAGAGCAAGCTCCCTTGCAGGCGTCCTGAGGGTGTTGTAGCTTCTGTAGGGCTTCGAACTCCCATTGCTTTGGTAGGTCTTGGACTTCATCTGCCAAACCTACGGGCGTACAACACTCGTTCTCTCTTGTGCATGAAGTGGTGCTCGTGGGAATGGAACCCATCGGAGCAACCGGTTTTAAAAAGTTTTGGGTGGTGGGTGTGAAGTGACTCTCATGCCCCAGTCCACTCGTGCGCTTAGGGATGTAAACTTTCTTTTCTCTTTTGCTTTCTTGAATTCCAAATTCTTGAATTTCAAATCTTTTTTGAAAATTTTCCAAATTTTTTGAACTAAGAAACCTTTTTGATTTTTCTATAAACAAAGGGGTGTTTTGATGATCAGGAAGGTTAGCTGATTTGATTCGAACTCTCGCCTCATCTCCAGCCTCGTATCCCTCATCGATTTTCAGCCTTGGTTTGGTTTTTCGAGTATGGATCTTGCCTCTATATTCACAAGATAGGTTTTCATGGCACATCTTAGCCTCTAAGACCTCAAGTTTCCTTCTAGATTCGGCTACTTTCTTCGTAAGATAAGCAATTTTTTCTTTAGAAAGTCTTTCCGTGATTTGAAAAATTGGTTTTGAAAATTAGACAAAGTCTTCTTTGAACGACTTGATTTCCTAGGTTTCTTACCATGGGAGGAGCAAGTTTCTTCTTCTTCGGCTTTTAAAGCAGTTATCCTTTCTTCTACTATCATCATTCCCCTTTTTAGGGAGGCCAGCAGGTCTTTTGAAATCCTTTTTTGAGATTTTGCTCTTATAGCATGAGCCCCGCCTTGATATCTTGGAAGATCCTTCTGAGCTCGACATGATCAACCTGTATACAAGAACTTACCACAAATCTAGAAACTTGTTAGCATAACAGATTCCAACAAATTTCAATTGGATATCTCGCAAGATCCTTTGGCGCTTGGCATGATCAACCTGTTTAAGCCAACTTATCACAAACCTGAAAATTGAATTAGTATAATGGACTCAAACAAAATTTCAAAGTGTCAAGTCCCACCGGGCGTGCCAAATCTGTTTGGGAAGCCCGGTTGGATACCTCGCAAGATCCTTCAAAGTTTGGTATGATCAACCTGTTTAAGCAACCTTATCACAAACCTGAAAATTTAGTTAGTATCACGGATTCAAACAAGTTTCTAAGACTCAAGTCCCACCGGGCGTGCCAATTCTGTAGACGTGATTTTATTTCAAATTGTTTAGGATTCGAAATCAAACCCTCGAACTACGTCGGGTTGCATGAGCGTGCCAGTTAGTTTACCAAAACTAACAAATTATGTTTTTCTGACTTCTTAGAACGATTGTGGACAAGTGAGATCTTTTCGACTTAGGCCTTCTTGAACCGGCGCTCAAGGGTTAGCCTAGACGCTTGAAATTTGTTTGAATCCATTAATTCGAGAAAGGAAAAACCAGATTTTCCAAAGTTCCAGATTTGTGTTTAAGTTCTTGATTTCTGAAAATTTTCAGATTCTTAGATTTGCAGAACCTGTTCAGTTTCAGAGGCCTGTTCTCTGAATTTTTAAAAATATTTCTAATTCTCCAAAAATTCTAAAACTTTTACAGAATAGAGACACGTATGTGTAGAATCAGAATATATTTTTATTTTATAATTTAGTTCTTTATTTTCTGAGAATTAAATACAGAATCAGAAACTATTATAAAATTCAGAACAACCCTATTTTTGTGGATCAGAAGCTCAGACAAACAGCAATATCTCAGTTCTTAGTCATCCAATTTCGATGAAATTTGTTGTGTTAGAAATATACGGATGTTAGGTTTTCAAAGAATCAAATTTCATCCAATTTCACTCAGTGGTTGCAGAGATATGGGCAAAAGAACAGAGGTCTATTACTGAATGTTTTGTTTCTGTAAAACGCAATCTGGATTTTGTATAAACTTCACAGATATAATTGGCTAGGCAACAGTTCATAACAATTCCTCAAAATTTTATCTAAGAACTTCTGATATGTCTAGATTATTCATGCAAAATTTCGAAGCAATTAGCTTATCCGTTTGTCTATAAAAATTCTGTGATCAGACGCGTGTGTAGAGACAATTTCAGAAACCAGTTTTACAGAAAACTTCAGAAGGTTCCTAACGTGATTCTAGAACGAAGTTCAACCTGTATCAGTCCTAATAAATCATGAAAATCATCTAAACATGGATTTTAATTTCGTTCATGAAGGAATCATGCATGTTTGTATCGATATAAATGAAGAACATGGGCTCAAAGCCTTGATTCATATACAAATTTCCAGAATCTGTGCTTTTTCAGATTCTCAGGAATTAAAACCAATTTGTACAAGAATTCCAACCTGTGTGAGTGAGAGGGGACGTAGGAGCACTTCGCCGGACGATCGTCGGACGTCGGAACCAGGCCGGACTTCCTTCTTCTCCTTCTTCTCTTCCTTTCTCTCTCTCTCTCTCTATTTCTCTATTTCTCTGAATTTTCGGACTGAATGTTCCTGTTTTCTTGGTTTTCCCGGATTGATGCTTTGTGGTGACTGGAGGATTAATTTTCGGACTGATGCTTTGCTCTGGCTGGTTTTTCCTTCGCAGCCTCATTGAGGCTCCTTTTATAGGCCAAAGGGTGCCCCTTTGGTATGGAATTGGACAAGGCAAGTTGCCTTGCTGAACAAACTCGTTTTTGGCAGGTGATGGCTGCAAAAATTGGATTTTGGAAAGTATCGCTGGTTCCGGCAACTGGTTGCTGGGTTTGGCAGTAAGGGAAGATCAGCTAGTCCGGTGGAGCTGGTTGTTTCACGTTGCTATAGATGGACCTGCCTTCACCGAGTCGATCACCACCGTTACTTGCTGAAATCAATCATCGTGCTATTTGGTAAGTGGATGCTGTACACGTCCTCCTTACTGTTATGGTGTTCCTTGCAGAAATCGATGGGAGCTGAACTTGGTAAGTGGTTGTTGTACATGCCTTCCAAATTGATAATCGTTTGCTGTGGAGAAGTTGCTAAAATGGGTTTGCTCCAACTGGTGCGGCGTATGGCAAGTGGAGTGTTTTCCTTGCCTTGATCGTCTTTGTCTTCATTTGCAGGAAAAACAGCTTGCTGTGTCCGGCCAACATGATAAGCAGCCACGGATTTGATTGGTTCTCTTTAGATGGTTCCATTACGTTGATGGTAACGACAACTGAATCATGAAAGACTAAAAGCCATTCTTCTTCGTCTTCAAGTATAGGAGCAGGTAATTTCATGACACCTTGTGCAACGATCAAGTCCACTGCTTTTATTTGATACATATCCAATAAGCGTCCTAGTTGCATCTTGGTCTTTTGAAGATGGAAATCAAGACAAGCAATTCTTGCAGGCGCAACTCTTGTAGGCACTCCTTGTGCAGCACGGCCTGTGTTTAAAGCATAACCTTTTAACAGGTAGCTGTCTTTTGTGTTTTTCCCAAGCGCTTTCAGAATGCTTATGGCCTTGATGGGGTATTTAACCTCCCCCCTCTCATTGGCTATTTTCACTGCCTCAACGACATCTACAACCATATATATTCTTCCATATTTTAACATCAGTCAGTGCAATCATCAACTGAACTCTGTTTTTCACCTTTAACACTTTCATTGTTTAATGGTTGAATTGAACTTTCTGAGAGTGCAGCTGAGGCTTGAAGAGAGTCTGGAATCACTCCAGAAGCATTAGAGGAACTACCTGCAGTTTCCCCCTGAACCACTATTCTGCATTCTACGTCGGCTTTGACTTCATTAAGAGTAGCCTAACGGTCATCAACCCCAGAACCAACAGACTTACCATCCTCCACAGTTGTTGAAGCATCGGTTTCAGACACATCTGGATTTCCAAAATGCAAACCAGCACAACTGTCAGTAACAGAGCTTGACATTGCTTCCAGTCGAATATGTGTACACTTCATGAGTTTAAAATATGAAATTGCCTTTGAGTACTGAGCACCATTCTTTAGAGCAGACAACATGATGTTATGAGTTACTAGATCGGGTCCAACTCCTTTGTCTGCCGAACAATATCATCCATTGCATCATCCATATTAACTGCTAATGTTTTCATAACTGAAGTAGGCTTTTCGAATGAATAATTCTTTGATGAAGCATTTTAGAAGTCCCACACATCATACTGTTCTGCCGCATTAGCAATCGATAAATGATCCTGCACAGTGGATGAGGATAATGGTAGTGTTAAGAGTGATGACAAGGTAGAAAGATGCCACTCCTCATGAGTGGAGAAAGTAGTTGGTTTCTGCGAGTAGTCCATCCACTCAGAGATAATAACGTCAACATGCTCCACTGGTAACACAATTTAGCAGTTTGTGACCATCTGATTCAGATCAATAGTGTTGTAAACACCCCAAATCTTCTATATTTCAAAAACTCTCAAACACCAAAAAGCTCGTTTGAGCCAAAACGACGACCTGTTTTGAAATGTGAAAACAGGTACAGAAGGCAAAAGAAGACCCTAGGCCCGAAGAGGATTCAAGCCCAAAGCTTCAGAAGCCACTCCCTGATAAAAAAAACAAAAGAAAGCAGAGCCTGTTTGATGAAAAGCTCAACGGAGTCCAGAACGACGAGACGGAGTCCGGACGACAAAGTTGGGGAAAACCCAGCACCAGACGGAGCGCTGATGAAGCCAGTGCCCGCACAGATCATTCGCCTCGAGAAGCCAAGAAGGACTGTCCGAAGAAATTTTGATTTGGATCTGGACCATAAATATCTAGATCCAAATCCATGTAATGAATAGTGTTTGGATTTGGGCCAATCCAAATAGTGTTTGGGTCGATCCAAATAGTGTTTGGATTTGGATTGGATCCAAATAGTGTTTGGATTGGATCGAATCTGGACCAAAATATCTAGATCTGTATCCATAAAAATATTGGGTTTGGATGGGATATGGATCTCAAAATATCTAAGATCCAATATCTAAATCCAAATAGTGTTTGGATTTGGGTATGGATCCAAACCCAAACCCAAATCCAAGACCCACCTCAAATCTCTATAAATAGAGGTGAGGGGGTCCATGTAAAGGGTTCATGCAAATATTTGGGAGGAGAGAGAGGGAGTGATGAACCTAGCCATGTGGGCTCATGAGTGAAGTGGGCTTGAGCCATGTTGGCCAAGGCTAGATCAAAGGGGCTGCACAAACTCGAGCCTAGCTGCACCAAGAGGTGGACCGCGGGCGTGAAAGTGGGCTGGACCGATTGGAGGTGGCTGGACCTAGTGGGCTGTACCTAAGGTAAGCCTCAACTAAACCTAGCCCTTCTCTCTACCCTTCTAAACCTAACCCATATGAACCCACCTACACCTAACTGACCCTAAACTGCCCCAAGTAAGTCCAGCCAAGTGCTGGCCGAACTTCACAAAACCCCTTTCCCAACCAACCTACCCTAGCTGGCCGAACCCCACCTCGCCACCAACCAACATCCCTTAGTCGCCACCCCCACCACCGGCCGCAACCTGGCCAAACCTACCTATCACCGCCTCAACCAAAACCCACCCTGACCTACACTACCTAAGCCTACCACCACCTGCCCTTAACCACCCAACTCCACCTGCACCTCACCTACCCCGACTAGCCTACCACCACCTACAAACCGCCGCCCCTAACCTGCCTTTAACCGAACCCCACTTCGCCACCATCCCTTGCCCCAAACCAAACCCAATGGCCTGCTCCTTGGCAGGCCATTCCCTTTAGTAAACCCACGGCCTGCTGGTGCAGGCCGTGCCTCATCCAAACCCAGCCAGGGCCTGCCACTCGGCAGGCCACTTCTTACCAAAAACCCGCAAAGGCCTGCCACTCGGCAGGCCCTCTCCCTACAAGCCCATGGCCTGCTAGTGCAGGCCGGGCTTCCCCTCCTTTACCAAGGGCAGGGCCTGCCACTCAGCAGGACACCTCTCCCTAGAAACCCCACGGTCTGCTAGTGCAGGCCGTGTCCCTTCCTTCACCCCCAAGCCCACGGCCTGCTGGTGCAGGCCGTGTATCATCCACACCACTAAAGCCCCGGCCTGCCACAAGGCAGGCCGTTTCCTTGGGCCACCTACCTCTGGCCGTGACTCCACCCAGCCAGGCTGAGCCCTAGCTCAGCCCTGGCCGGCCTGCCTTGGCCTTGACTGACTGAACCTAACCTAGTTAGGGTTTCCCCTAAAACATAACTCGAACCACCTTGGCTTGAGTCATCCTAAGGCACCCCCTTGCAAGGCAAAACCCCGGGCTGCACCAAGACAGCCCGAGTTGCCCCAAGCTCCCCTAGAACCCAACTCGAGTCATCCCAAACCAGGCCCATACCAAGCCAAAAACCAGGCCCATACAAAGCCTACTCAAACACCTCTCCTAAGTCCTCAAAGGTTCTAAAACACCTCCAAGCTAGCCGATTCCACTTCCATGTGATCCAGGCTCCACACGCAAGGCGTACGCGTCCTAGACACACCCCACATAGCAGGCTAGGTGAGTTGTAAGTCCTTACATTTGGTGTTTTATTAAATTTTGATACGAGGTTGTAGTAAAGGAGCTTCGTCTCCCCCCGATTGTAATAACGTGGTTTGACACACCCACACACACGCGCACTTGAGCCTTTTCGCTCTTAGTCGTACACTTCTCGCACACACACGGGCCTTACAAGCCCTTAATATATAGTTATATTTATATATTTTAAGTCAAGGGGGTTTTTAATTAAGTCGTGTGTGTTGTCTTTCCATTTTCCACACGCACACACATTGAGCCTTCGCTCTTACTCCCAAGACCTTAGTAAAGGCCTTATTGCAGTTATATTTGGGTTTCATTTATGTCGTGTGCGTAGTACTTCAATTCTACACTCACACACATTGAGCTTTCGCTCTTACTCCCAAGACCTTAGTCAAGGCATACTGCAATTTATATTTGGGTTTCATTTCATGTCGTGTGTGTAAGTCTTTCAATTCAAGCACGCACACACATTGAGCCTTCGCTCTTATTTACAAGACCCAAGTAAGGGCCCCTACATATACTCTATATAAAGTATTTCTTTCGGCTATGTCTTTAAGATTCGGGTTTTAAGGTTCAAGTCATGTGCATTGTCTTTCAATATATACACGACACACACTTACACAATTGAGCCTTTTCGCTCTTAAGATATAGCCATATTTCCCCTTCCACTATTTACTTTACAAGTCATTTCCCTTCGGCTATTTACTTTACAAGTCATTTCCCTTCGGTTATTTCCCTTCGGCAATTTCCCTTCGGCATTATCTTTTAATTTCGGGTTTTCCCTTTGGAGTAGCGTGAGTTTGCATTGCATCTACGCCATACCACGAGCTAGGACGCATATTGCATCGAAGCAAGCCCCGTACTCCCGCTCAAATTCGCCCCATGTAGTGGAGTGTTCATAACACACACCTAGGTGGCCCATAAAGGGATAAAAAGAAAGACTTAGGCACGTGCAAATCCACGTGATCTAAAATCTGAAAATCGTACAAACCCGAATCAAATCGTGCAAGACTTAGGCTATTTCGATGCACGCCCATTGTGCCTAAGTAGATTAAAATTTGAAAGACTTAGGGTCGTCCAACCCTTACAAAGTCAAAATCGCCCAAATGCATGGTTTTCAAAAGGTTTTAAAACACTTCTTCATTCAAAATATATTTTGAGTTAAACTTGTTTCAAAACGAAGTCTCTAAGCGTACAGACTGACCCTTGCGCATCGGTGCAAGAAGGTCTACGACGTAAAAATCCCACTTGCCTACAATCGCCTTTCAAAAGTCAGATTGTTTTCAAAACATACTTTGCTAGTTAAAGTAAACTAGCTGGCACGCCCATAAAGCGAAGTAGATTGCGAAAAGGTTCACTTCAGGCCTAAGAACCCGTAAGTGAAAATTTTTGGTGTCTACAAGTGTCAACAAGCGGTTCCATCATGGCTTGCTTCTTGATACAACTCATGTTGAAGCCATACACATCGTTCCAAAATTCAATTTTGTCACCCTTGTAATCTGCATCCTCAATGGCAGTCAAGTACAGAGACGCCTTGTCTGGCAGCATAACACTTTGTTCTCGGAAGTTATCGTTCTTGCCTCCGTCTTTCCTTTCCTTTGGTGAGACCAACTTTCCCTTCTCGAAGTGATTTCTTTCCAAATATGAACTTTTCTTTTTGGGAAGCTCACTTTCCCTTTTTGATGCCCGCTCTCCTTTTTGGGCACCCACCTGCCTTTTCAGGTGTCCAATTGTCTTATAAATGCCTGTTTCTTTTCAAATGGCAAATTTAAAACAAATTTATCAACAGAAAACTTTTAAAGAAACGAAATCCTGCTTTTTCCTTGCTGGGGGCAAAATCGTCATTTTCATCCAATCTTGTCAAAATTTGAAATTTTCAGAAAGGAAAGTATTCTTTCATCTTTTTAAAGCTTCCATAAAATTTTGGTACCGAAACAAACTCGTTTAGTGCCTTTTCCCTTCCAAAACCCAAAATTACCAAAAATTGACATTTTCCTAAAAAGGTAAAAATTTTAAAAGAAAATTTTGGATGTTTACACCAGCCACACCCTCTTCCTTAGACATCTTCCCTTTAGTCACCCCTTAGCACCACCTTCCCTAGCACCATCCCTATACCTTAGTGACCCTCCTTAATCACTTCAGCCCGAGGCATCACGGCAGCACCCCCCCCTAGCAGTCGGCAAGCTCCAAGGCACCACACCTGCGCTCCCTTGTCACCCGGCCAGCACATCCCTTTGTCGTGTCATTCCGAGGAGCTCCCTCTTGCAGCCCAAGGCGACGCCCAAGCCCAAGCTCAAGCAAGTCACCTCCGGACCAGCTATAAGTAAGTGCCTAACTCGGTCCTCATTTGTAGACTTGCTTAAGTTAAATTAAATTTGATACGGGGTTGTAATAACGGAGCATTGTCTCCCCCCACTTGTAATAACGTGGCTTGGCACACCCACACACACGTGCACTTGAGCCTACCTCGCTCTTAGTTGTGCACGATTTTGAACACACACGGGCCTAATCAGCCCTTAAGATATAAGTTTATTTATATACTTTACATTGCGTGGGGTTTTGCTTAAGTTGTGTGTGTAGTCTTTCAATTCTCGCACTCACACACATTGAGCTTTCGCTCTTACTCCCAAGACCTTAGTTAAGGCCATATTGCAATTTATATTTGGGTTTAATTTCATGTCGTGTGTGTAGTACTTCAATTCTAGCACTCACACACGTTGAGCTTTCGCTCTTACTCCCAACACCTTAGTTAAGGCCATATTGCAATTTATATTTGGGTTTAATTCCATGTCGTGTGTGTAGTACTTCAATTCTCGCACGCACCCACATTGAGCCTTCGCTCTTACTTCCAAGACCCAAGTAAGGGCCCATATATATTATATACGTATTTCCCTTTCAGCTATGTCTTTAAGGTTTGGGTTTTAAGGTTCAGCAGTGTGCTTAGTCTTTACATATATACGCGGCACACACTTGCTCTATTGAGCCTTTCCGCTTTTAAGATATAGCCCTATTTCCCTTTTGCAATTTCCCTTCGGCAATTTACATTACAAGTCATTTCCCTTCGGCATTGTCTTTTAAATTCGGGTTTTCCCTTTGGAGTTACGTGAGTTTGCATTGCATATACGCCATACCATGAGTTAGGACGCATATTGCATCAAAGCAAAACCCCATACTCCCATTCAAAATCGCCCCACTTAGGTTGAGTGTTCATAACACACACCTAGTTGGCCCAGAAAGGGATAAAAAGAAAGACTTAGGCACGTGCAAATCCATGTGAAATAAAATCTGAAAATCATACCAAAAACAACCCGAATCAAACACCTCAAACACACTTTTGTAGGTTCTCATATCCCAAAAATCGATTTTAAAAGCGTACAAACTGACCCTTGCGCATCGGTGCAAGAAGGTCTGCGACGACAAGAGCTTTCTTGCTCACAGTCGCCACGTTAGGAGTCAGGTTTAAAATATCTCTTCGCTAGCTTAAGTAAGCTAGTTGGCACGCCCTTTTGCTTAATTAGGACTTAGGCACACAAAAAGGTTCGCTTCATGCTTAAGAACCAAGAGCGGGAATTTTTTGCATCTACACACCCTACCTTCCCATCCGTGACATCCCCTAACTACCCCAGCCGGCCACCACTTAACTTGCCCCTAGTCGACCAGCCACAGCCGACTGCACCCAATCACCTGCGGCCTTACACCCTCTTCCTTAGACATCCTCCTTAGTCACCCCTTAGCTCCACCTTCCATAGAACATGCCCTACACCTTAGTGACACTCCCTAAACACCTCAGCCCGAGACACCACAGCAGCACCCTCCTAGCAGCCGGCAAGCCCCAAGGCGCCACAACCGCCACCCTTGCTTCACTCGGCCAATCACACCCTTGTCGTGCCATTCCGAGGAGCTCCCTCTTACAGCCCAAGGCGACGCCCAAGCCCAAGCTCAAGCAAGTCACCTCTGGACCCGCTATATGTAAGTGCCTAACTCAGTCCTCATTTGTAGACTTGCTTAAGTTAAATTAAATTTGATACGGGGTTGTAATAACGAAGCATTGTCTCCCCCCGCTTGTAATAACGTGGCTTGACACACCCACACACACGTGCACTTGAGCCTACCTCGCTCTTAGTTGTGCACGATTTTGAACACACACGGGCCTAATCAGCCCTTAAGATATAAATTTATTTATATACTTTAAGTTGCGTGGGGTTTTGCTTAAGTTGTGTGTGTTGTCTTTCAATTCTCGCACTCACACACACATTGAGCTTTCGCTCTTATTTTCAAGACCCGAGTAAGGGCCTATAACAATTTCATTTTGGGTGTTTTACTTCATGTCGTGTGCGTAGTATTTCATTTCTACACACACACATTGAGCTTTCGCTCTTACTCCCAAGACATTAGTCAAGGCCTATTGCAATTATATTTGGGTTTAATTTCATGTCGTGTGCGTAGTACTTCAATTCTACACTCACACACATTGAGCTTTCGCTCTTACTCCTAAGACCTTAGTTAAGGCCATATTGCAATTTATATTTGGGTTTCATTTAAGTCGTGTGAGTTGTCTTTCAATATACACACAACACCCACGCACACGTTGGTGACCTTTGGGCCCATATATATTATAAGTATTTCCCTTTCGGCTATGTCTTTAAGATTTGGGTTTTAAGGTTCAACAGTGTGCGTAGTCTTTACATATATACACGGCAGCCTTTCCGCTCTTAAGATATAGCCATATTTCCCTTTTGCAATTTCCCTTCCGCAATTTCCTTTCGGCAATTTACATTATAAATCATTTCCCTTCGGCATTGTCTTTTATTTTTGGGTTTTCCCTTTGGAGTTGCGTGAGTTTGCATTGTATATACGTCATACCACGAGTTAGGACGCATATTGCATCAAAGCAAACCCCATACTCCCGTTCAAAAGTCGCCCTACTTAGGTTACGTATTCATAACACACACCTAGTTAGGCCCGAAAAGGGATAAAAAGGAAGACATAGGCACGTACAAATCCACGTGAAATAAAATCTGAAAATCATACAAAAACAATCTGAGTCAAACACCTCAAAACATTTTCGTAGGTTCTCATACTTCAAAACTCGATTTTTAAGCGTACAGACTGACCCTTGCGCATCGGTGCAAGAAGGTCTGCGACGAAAAGAGCTTGCTTGCTCACAGTCGCCACGTTAGGAGTCAGATTTAAATTTCTCTTTGCTAGCTTAGGTAAGCTAGGTGGCACACCCTTTTGCTTAATTAGAACTTAGATGCACGAAAAGATTCGCTTCAAGCCTAAGAACCAGAAGCGAAAACATTCTGCGTCTACAGTTATTTGGCACGCCCGGTGGGACGTGAGTCTTTTAAAATTGAGTTACCTTAGGAAATCTTGCGAAAATATTTTCCAAAAGGTGTTGTTTTAACTATTTTCTTTACTTGTACTTCATACGTAGGAATTTTGAAAAGCTTGAAAGCATGTCAAAGTCCAACCCAAGTGAAGTGTCGAGCCAAGGCTCATGCACAACAAGTTCTCACTCTAGGAGGATTTTGAAAAATAAAATCAAACTAGACGAGATAGAAGACTTGAGAAGGGAATTCGAGGCCAAAATCGATGCTCTCAGCCAAGAGGCTGAAGTAGGCGATTCATGTTCATCAAATGGTGAACAAAGGGCCAAGAAAAAAACTGAAAAACGTCGCAAGCACAAAGAGGCCTCCATAATGGAAGGCAACCAATACCACGAGTCCTTTACATAAAAGGACCGTAAAGCCCTACAACAACTTTTGAAAGGGCAAAATAAAGAGAAAAGGAGTTACGCCTTGTCTGATTTCCTTCCCATGGATTACGAAACAGACAGTGACGATGAAATACCGAACTTCCATCGGTATGATGGCATGGGAGACCCTAGGTCTCACTTGCAACTTTTCTCGCGTCGAGCCCATAAGAAGAAAAAGGACTCGATGAAATGGGTGTATTGGTTCCCTTTATCCCTTAAAGGCACAGCTGCCAAATGGCTGGCTTCCTACGATTTAAGACAGTTCGCTACTTTTGAAGAGTTAGCGAACTGCTTCATGCAAAGATTTGCACATAACATAGAAGTCACGCCAACTTTAAACACTTTAAGGGATACGAAGCAAGGCATGAACGAAGACGTACATGCCTTCATTATACGATGGAGGTCCCTTTTGGGCCAAGTGCGAGAGCCTATATCCGAAGGATGCGCAGTCATGCTCATCCTGGATAATTTTAAAAGCGAGCTAAAGACCCTTCTCTCGCTCCATGAAATCTCAACTTTCCATAAGTTGATCAAAAAAGCATCCCTTTTCGAAACAAACTTGAAAAAGGGAATATACGATCACTTATGGAAAGGAAGTGCCGTTTCCAAAACCCGCTTGGAGAAACCCATCACTTATGGGCTACCCACGATGGACAAAGGGGCAAAGCCCCATAAAATCGCCAATGTTCGGGTGGATCCAGGTTCGGCGGGCACTTCCAAAAATTTTGAAAAATTAGAAAAAAAAGGGGGAGAAATTTTCAAAAACCAATTGAAAAACGGGAGTACACACCGTTGGGGCAACCTGTGTCAGAGGTCCTAGACCTCCTACTTGCCCAAGGCATGATTGAACTTCCCGAAATCCCCGAGGGAGTCACTTCCAAAGGGAGATATTTAAATCGTTTTTGCAAGTATCATCGGCTGAAAGGCCATGATACAAAGCGTTGTTTCTTCCTTTTAAATAAAATCGAGAACTTGATAGCGGAGGGTCGGCTCCAGGTCACTGCAGAACCTGAGCCAACTCAAGCTATCTTCAAAGAACCCTTTCCCAAGCACGCCAGTAGCAGTGGGAAAGGAAAGGAGGTATGTACCCTCACCTTTTCAAAAGAACTAGCGCATTCATCTGAATCTGGTCGACCCACTTGTGCGTCCACTCTTGTACTTTACAAGAAGCCCGCCCAAGTGGTCATCCGGGGACCACCAAGAGCTGAATCCCCGGCTAAACCAGTTTTAAAACATCAAGGTGCTCCTCAACTCGTAATTAGAGTCAGTTTAAGTATGAACCCTAGGTTGGTTGTGGGGGAAGTGACTAGATCTGGGAGGATCTATCAACCCCCACACCTATAAAGTGCTAAAAAGGTGGTCAGTGTGCCTGGCCCCTCAAAAGCATGTATTCTTAGAGTTCTACCAAAAGCAGACAATGGGAAAGTCATCCTAAACCCTTATGATTTCGAAAACCATCTTTCAAAGATTCCTATCCACATGTCCGTCCTAGAGCTTATACAAACTTCGCCTAGGCATAGTCTCGTGCTAGAGAAAATTCTAGAAAGAGCTAAGGTTAGTTCGAACATAAGTCTGAAATCCCTGTCTGACCAAGTGGCATTAATAGGAGCAAAATCGCCCATCACTTTCTCGGAAGATGATGTAGATAGATCCTACGAGTCCCACAACCAGGCCCTCCATATCGAGGTGATTCTGAATAACCACTCTCTGGACAGGTGCCTAGTCGATGGGGGAGGAGGGCTCAACATCCTTCCACTTCATGTGGCGTATCAAATCGGAGTCACCTTGACTTCTGTAAACCCAAGCCCCATCGTTATCACTGGATACGATGGGAATGCGTCTAGACCTTTAGGATCGATCGAACTCCCGATGGAAACGGGAGGGATCATACACACGGGGGTGTTCCATGTCTTGGACATCAACCCCCATTATAACCTGTTGCTGGGAAGGCCCTGGATACACAGCTTGTGCGCTATGCCATCCACCTTCCACAGGTGTGTTAAGATCCCTTTTAGGGACCAAGTCGTGGTGATCCTAGGTGAGAGTCACCCTCAGCTTCAGGGGATCATAAACTTCCCAGGCCCATGAGGCTAACCTGGGGCCGACCATGGTCGAGCCACCAAGGCTCGTGTTAAACAATCCTAGGAAGGTTGTGTATGTGAAGGGGCCGCCCAAAGCAGGCACCCTCCCAATCCTAACCCTTCTAGGAAGACCCAAAAATCCCTTATTTCCAAAACCCCTGTACAAAAGGCCATACGAGCACAATATGGACGATAGCAAGTTTCAGGACCATGATTTGTATCATAATTTTTCAAAAAATAAAAAATCATGGAACATGCTTGTAAACACCCCGAATTTTCCAAAAATCAAAAACTCTCAAAAATACAAAAAGCTCGTTTGAGCCAAAACGATAACCTGTTTTAAAATGTGAAAATAGGTACAAAAGGCAAAAGAAAAAGCCCGGACAAGAAGAGGATTCGAGCCGGAATCTCAAAAGCCACCCCCTATTCCAAAACGGAAGAAAAAAGAGCCCGTTTGGAGAAAAGCCCGACAGAAGGGTAAAAATGTAATTTGGGTCAAAGAAAAAGCACAAAACAGCTCCAAAATGCAGAAAGAAGCCTAGTACCTAAGGAAGTCGATAGAAGTCTAAGACACGTCCCGTCAGAATAAAGAACGGAATCCGTGCGGCAATCTGAGTTCGATATCAACAGAAACCGGCCAAAAACCAAAATGGCGGACCAAAACGAACGTCGAAAAAGTCTTGAAAAGCATAACACCGGTTGGAAGAAAGACTTGGGGAAGACCCAGGCCAGAGTTGGGCGTCCGATGAATCGAAGCCCGCTCGAAACCGATGGTGAAAATTACCAGAAAGGACCAGAAAACCAAGGAGTAGAAGAAAAGTCTAGATTGGGTTTGGACCCAAAAATATCCAAATCCAGATCCAAATTGTATTTGGATTGGATTTGGATCTCAAAATATTCGAGATCCGAGATCCAAACCCAAATAAATATTTGGACTGGATCTGGATCTCAAAATATTCGAGATCCGCGATCAAGATCCACATAGAGTTTGGATTGGATCCGGATAGCCAGACCCAAATCCAAGACCCAAGATCCAAGATCCAATTAAAACCTCTATAAATAGAGGTAGTGGGCTTGGAAAATCCTATGCGTGAATTTGTGGGAGGGCTTTAACGTGAGATTTTGGAGAGAGAGAGAGAGAGAGGGAAGCAAGTCAAGAATGGTGGCTTGACTTTCCTTTTTGAGTGTGGGCTTGAGCCTTGTGGCTAAGGGCTTAGTGTGGGCTGCACCTTGGGGCGTGGATGGTCTGCAAATGGCGAGGAAGCGGCTGCAAGAAAGGAGCTTGGACCTAGCTTGGCTGCAACCTAAGGTTAGTCCCTAATCACCCTTAACCCCTCTTTATACTAACCCTCTAAACCACCTAAGCTAAACCCATTAAGACCCACCTAGCTCGGCCAAGTGCTGGCCGAGCCATTCCCTTAGACCCCACTTGAGACCTACCTAAACTCGACCCATTAAAACCCACCTAGCTCGGCCAAGTGTTGGCCGAGCCATTCCCTTAGACCCCACTTGAGACCTACCTAAACTCGACCCATTAAAACCCACCTAGCTCGGCCAAGTGTTGGCCGAGCCATTCCCTTAGACCCCATTTGAAACCTATCTAAACTTGATCCCCTAAACCAACAAGAGCTCGGCCAAAGTGCTGGCCTAGCCTTGCTTAGAACCATCTTAACCCACCTTGGACGAACCAAGGTACCTAGCTCACTAAACCTAATCTAGTTAGGACTAAACTCTATCATACCTTAACCTAACTAGGACCCATAGACCTAAACCAAAATCGGCCAAGTCCTTTGGCCGACCACCTCCCAGCTTATAACCTAACCTAGATCTAAACTAGGACCAACCTAAAAACCTACCATTTGGCAACAACCAGCCCAAGCTAAGTCCAAGGTCATCTCGCAGCTGCACCAAGGAAGACGGATCCAAGTGCCGAGAGAACCCCCGAGAAGACCACCTGTAAGTTTTAACTTCGGTCTCTCTACATTACTCCAAATTCAATTAAATTCATATGGGGTTGTAATAATCGAGCGTAGTCTCCCCCCGAGATGTAATATTGTGGTTTGAAACACGAATCACACACGTACACTCGAGCCTTTCCGCTCTTATCTGCACACTTTTGCACACAAACGGGCTTCAAAAGCCCATAGGATATAGCCCTATTTATATACATTCAGCTGGGTTTTAAGGTTCAAGTCGTGTCAGTTGTCTTTCAATTTATACACTCAAAGCACTCACTCACATTAAGCCTTCTTGCTCTTATATATATCTATATCTCCCTTCTGCTGCGTTTTATGGTTCAGTTGCGTGTGTTGCATTTCAATTTATACACAACACCCACGCACACATTGAGCCTTTTCGCTCTTAAGATATAGATATATTTAAATTTCTGCAATTTACATTCAAGTCGTGTGAGTTGCATTCAATTTGGGTTTTCCCTTCTGCTAAGTCTTTACATTCAAGTTGTGTGAGTTGCATTGCATACTCACCATACTCGAGCTAGGTTGCATACCTGCATCGAACAAACCCCAAACAAAAACATGCAAAACGCCCAACTTAGGCCACTGGATGCACACACTCCATGCCCAAGTGATTAAAATTGAAAGACTTAGGGTCGCCCAAGCCCAGTAAAAGCAAAAACTCGCCAAGTGCATGATTTCCAAAGTTTTCAAACACCTGATCATTCAAAAATCGAATTTTTGTGTAACTTGTTCAAACGAAGTCTCTAAGCGTACAGACTGACCCATGTGTATCGGTGCAAGAAGGTTTGCGACAAAAAGATCCCGCTTGCCTACAATCGCCTTTCAAAAGTCAGATATTTCAAAAACTACTTCGCTAGTTTGAGTAAGCTAGCAGGCACGCCCTAAAAGCGAACGTAGATTGCGAAAAGATTCACGCCAGGCCTAAGAAACCTGGAGTCGAAGATTTTTCGTGTCTACAGATTTGGCACGCCCGGTGGGACCCGGGACTTAAGTGGACTTCAAACAAACAAGTTACACTCAAAATTTTTGAAAAAAAGGTATTTTCCAAAAAATCGTGCATACTTAGAAATGTTGTAGAAAATGGAGCGAAAACCAAAATCCTCATCGAGTAAATCAAAAGAGGTTTTTAGAACAACCAAAAAACGAGAAGCAATAGCTGATATACGGGTAATTTTCAAAGAAAGAATGGATGTTTTAAGCAAGGAGCTTAAAACCCATAAATCCCATAGCAGCTCTTCTCGGGTGCACAAAGATCGTGAAAAGAAAACCGATCTCAAACTCGATAAAAGATGTGAGGTAAAAGGCCAAAACCCAGAAAGGGGCGAGTCCTCCACTCCTACACTTCCAAAATCCTCGTTGAGTAAATCAAAAGAGGTTTTCAAAACAGCCAAAGAACGAGAAATGCTAGCTGATATATGGGCAACTTTCAAAAAAATGGATGTTTTAAGCAAGGAGCTTAAAACCCATAAATCCCATAGCAGTTCTTCTCGGGCTTACAAAGATTGTAAAAAGAAAACCAAATTCAAAATCGACGAAGGAATTGAGGTAAAAGGCCAAAACCCAGAAAGGGGCGAGTCCTCCACTCCCATAAATCCAAAATTCGAAAATTCCAAAGAAAATTTGAAAAATGTTGTTTTTGTTTCAAAAAATCTTGAAAATTTGCAAAAAGACAAAAAAATTGAAAAATCAAACTTTGAAATTGCGAAAAATTCAAGTGAAAGTCCTAAGTCTAGGCATACACAAATAGTGGAACATAAAACCCGCACCCCACAAAAAGACAAGAGTGAAAAACAGGTAGGTTTCGAAAAGGAACGCCTTGTGAAACCCCGGGGGCTCAAAACAGAGTTACTTGGGAAAACGGCCTGCTCTCACCCTGAAAAGGTAGACAAGCCACAAAGAGGTATGCCTGAAACTTATCCTTCTCAAAACTCTCTTCTTCATATAGGGTCATCAGATGCATTGGATAACCCCTCTGCACACACAAACCCATGAAATGTGCCTAAGTTAGAGAATTTTCAAGGTGCGCCAAATATCCTGCACCAGCCAAAAGAATTTCAAAAGCAAAAACAAAAACAAATTCAAAAAATGGTAGACATGGAGACCCCTAATGCATGCATCAACATCTTAGGAGCTCATAACCCTGCCATAGAAAAACCCACTTCTTCGAGCCTAGTCTTGTACCCTGGAACCAAGATTAGAGCTTTGAAACAAAAAAAATCCATCCCTGGGGGCACCACGAGTTGAACCTAGGGAGCAAGTCAAAAAATTTGAGGGAGCAAACTGGTCTTCCCTCGAAGAAAAATTCTCCCAAATACAGGTTGTGTGCAAGCTCAAGCCTTCCATCACCCTGCAATATCCAAAGTTCCTCAAGGAACCAAGCATGACTTTTCTTGAGGACAAAATCTCCCAATACGGGGTTCTATGGAAGCACAAGTCTTCCATCACCCCAAAATATCCAAAGTCTCTCGAGGGACCAAGTACGGTTTCCCTTGAAGACAAAATCACCCCGAAATATCCAAAACTTCTCAAAGGACCAAGCACGGTTTACTTTGAGAAACAAACCTCCCAAACCAGGGTTGCATGGAAGCCCAAGTCTTCCATCGCCCCAAAATCCAAAATCCCAAAATCCAAAAGGGTATATATCCCTGACATGGATGATTCCATGTTCCAAGGCCATGATTTATACAAAAACTTTTCAAAAAACAAGAAGTCTTGGAACATGATTCTAAATATGGGATATAAACCCTACTAGGGCCTGGGAACCCAAAACCAAGGTAGGCTCGAACATGTCCTACCTCGGGCCAATCGACAAAAGTATGGATTAGGCTACAGCCCACCCATACCCCCAGAACCACCACCTAAGACCATCTGGGTCAAGGGTGCCCTGTAGAACCTCTAAAACCCAAAACACATGTCATAAACCTGTTGATTAGAGTCTGATTCATGAATGTTTTCTTTGTAGGTTCATGGGAAGATCCCTCCTTTTGAAAAAGCCAAAAAAAATCAGATGTTTGCCAAAAACCAAAAAAATTGAAAACCCGAAACAAAATCTCAAAAACATTTGGAAAAGTGAAAATTCCAAAAAGAAATTTGTTTTAAAGCCTTTGGCCATGTACAAAGTCCATTTTTGAAAATTGTAAAAATGCTTTTCGAAAATTGTATATAACTCCCAAAAACCAAAAAAAATAAATAAATAAAAATCCAAAAAGCTGATCTTGAACACCCTTTTGTCTAGAGCTTTTTCAAAATGAAAAGCTCGAGAATCACCAAAGCCAGGAGGAATAAAAACCTCTGAACTTCCTGAAATTCGCAAGATCCTTTACTTATGCAAAGATTGGGGATTTTTAGAAACAAGCCTGACCCGTAATGTGTGCATAAGCATCATGCATCACACTCTGAAATCATTCATGTGCATTGAGTCTAGACATCATCTTAGAACTCGAATTTAGGGTTTTGTAAAACCAAAAGGGGCAATGAAAGTCTGTAGACGCAGAAAATCTCCGCCTCCCTGGTTTCTTAGGCCTAGAGCGGATCCTTTCATGTGTCTAAGTCCTATTTGAATAAACAGGGCGTGTCAGCTAGCTTACCTAAGCTAGCGAAGATATATTTTAACCTGACTTCTAACGTGGCGACTGTGAGCAAGCAAGCTCTTGTCGTCGCAGACCTTCTTGCACCGATGCGCAAGGGTCAGTCTGTACGCTTTAAAAATCGAGTTTTGGAGTGGAAAAAGCCTACGAAAGCGGTTCGAGGTGTTTGATTCGGGTCTCTTTAGTACGATTTTCAGATTTTAAGTCACGTGAATTTGCACGTGCCTAAGTCTTTCTTTTTACCCCTTTATGGGCCACCTAGGTGTGTGTTATGAACACTAAATGTGGCGAATTTGAGCGGGAGTATGGGGTTTGCTTTGATGCAACAAGCGTCCTAACTCGTGGTATGGCGTAGATGCAATGCAAACTCACGCTACTCCAAAGGGAAAACCCGAATGTAAAGACAATGCCGAAGGGAAATGACTTGAAATGTAAATGCCGAAGGGAAATTACCGAAGGGAAATACGTATATAAGGTATATATGGGCCCTTACTTGGGTCTTGCAAATAAGAGCGAAAGCTCAATGTGGGTGCGTGCTTGAATTGAAAGACTACACACACGACATGAAATGAAACCCAAATATAACTTGCAATATGGCCTTAACTAAGGTCTTGGGAATAAGAGCGAAAGCTCAATGTGTGTGAGTGCTTGAATTGAAGTACTACGCACACGACATGAAATTAAACCCAAATATAAATTGTAGTATGGCCTTAACTAAGGTCTTGGGAATAAGAGCGAAAGCTCAATGTGTGTGAGTGCTTGAATTGAAGTACTATGCACACAACATGAAATTAAACCCAAAAGTATAACACGATCCTTACTTGGGTCTTACAAATAAGAGCGAAGGCTCAATGTGTGTGAGTGCTTGAATTGAAAGACAACACACTCAACTTAAGCAAAACCCTACGTAATTTAAAGTATATACATAGATTTATATCCTAGGGGCTGATTAGGCCCGTGTGTGTTCAAAATCGTGCACGACTAAGAGAGTGCACGTGTGTGTGTGGGTGTGCCAAGCCACGTTATTACAAGCGGGGGGAGACTATGCTCCGTTATTACAACCCCGTATCAAATTTAATTTAAGCAAGTCTACAACTAAGGACCGAGTTAGGCACTTACTTATAGCTGGTCCGGAGGTGACTTGCTTGAGCGTAGGCTTGGCTTCGCCTTGGGCTACAAGAGGGAGCTCCTCGGAGTTGAACGACAAGGGGAGCTGCTGGCCAGATGTCTTGGGCGTGCGGGAACGGCGCCTTTGTAAACACCCCGAAATCCCACGAATTTCTCAAATCCATCTGGTTTTGTAAAAGCAGCCCCAAAGGGATATTTTGAGTCTGGAAACCCAGGAGCCTTCCAGACAACCCTGTACATATGTTTTGAACTTTATATTTCAAAAAATATACAATATGGCTTTTAAAAACCTTTTTAAAACATGTTTTGAAACCCCGAAGCAGCTTGGCCCCATCCAAACAAGACCAGGAAAGCCAAAGAGAGCCCGGAACCGGAGCACATGTCGAGCCCTTTGCCAAAATAACCCAGACTCTATTGAAAAACCCTGGTTTTATGACATAAAACAATTTTTAGAAAATGGGGGATTCGCCGAGGATGCTACATCCAAAGATAAGGCATTCATTCGTAAGATTTCGACCCGATACACCATTCTGGGTGGGGTCTTATACAAAAAAAGTTTTACCGGCATTCTGCTTAGGTGTATCGACCTAGAGGAGGCTAGGGTAGTGATGCATGAATTCCACGATGGAGAATGTGGAGGTCATGTTAATGCCAACATGATGGCAATGAAAATTCTTAGAGGGGGCTATTTTTGGTACACCCTGAAAAAGGATTGTCACGATCATGTTAGGAAGTGTCATCCATGTCAAGTGCATGGGCACGCCATTCATATCCCTTCATCTGCATTACATTCCGTGGTCAGCCCCTGGCCATTTACCATGTGGGCGTTTGACATTGTAGGCCCAATATTTCCGAAGGCCTCGAATGGGCATCGATTTATTTTAGCAGCCACGGAGTATTTCTCCAAGTGGGTGGAAGCCATTTCCCTAACCAATGTGATGGGGCAACATGTGGTGGCTTTCATCCGGAGGAATATCTTGGCTCGATTTGGGGTTCCACGAGACCTTGTGTCTGATAATGGCACCCCATTCAAGAATGAGCGGATGGTTAAGTTGTGCAACACGTATGGTATAACTCACCACTTCTCTTCGCCCAACTACCCTCAAGGCAACGGCCAAGCCGAAGCCACAAACAAGACTCTCATTAGTATAATTGAGAAAACTTTAGAGAAGGGTAGGACGTGGCACGAGAAGCTGGATGAAGCCTTATGGGCTTATAGGACTTCCATCCGGACTCCCACGAATGCCACACCATTCGAATTGGTCTATGGCACAAACGCCATTCTTCCCATTCATACTCAACTACATTCATTTCATACATCCATTGCACTCAACCTCCCCCTAGAGACGCTTCAGCATGCTAGGATGGCCGAACTAGATTTGCTAGATGAGAGGCGACTCCTTGCCATGGATCATGCTCGTGCATACCGGCACAGGATAGCCCGACATTATGGCAAACACATAAGACCTCGCCACTTTGAAGTGGGAGATCTGGTCTTAAAAACCATCCATCATCGTGGCCCACATCCACTGGGAAAGTGGCGCCCCAACTGGGATGGACCCTATGTTGTACGAGCAACCACCACGAACAACTCGTATTGGTTGATCGATGTAGAAGGTAGGAATTTAGCAGATCCTATAAATATCCAATACTTAAAGAAGTATCATGTGTAGGATTTGGATTAAATTCCAGTTTTCGAAAATTTAAGGGATAGCTGCCCTGAGACCTGAAAATAAGGTGCAAAGGCAAAGTCGTGTGACCCTGAGTGAGAGAATTCACACTTGTGAAAGAGTGGAGTCTTCCAAATCGTGGTTACATTTCAAAATCCTTCTTCTTACAAAGAAAGGCCTAGTTCAACATAGCAAGATACTTGCAAGTAGTACGTGCTATTTCTAAATAGGCTGATCTGGAATGGATTGAGTGTAGGCTTGGGATAAGTCCTCCCCTCTTCTCTTCTCCTTCCAAAAGGAAAACAAAAGCCCAAACAAAGGGAATTTCATGAGAGTCGACCCCCTATGTATCGAGCCATCATAGGCATGTCTCCATATGAATCAAATCCAAAAACCTTCAAGGTGGATTGCAAAAAATGAGAATCTCAAAAAAGGGTTAGCATTTTACAAAAAGCCTTTAAAAATTTTTTTTGATAAAAGCCTCCAAAGCATTACAATTCATGCATCGGGTGCTTGACTTGATCAAAATAAAGATGGTATTCATACAAAGTGTGCCATACATTTCAAAAACTCTATTGACGTGTGAAAGAAATCACCAAGCCAAGAGAGAAATCGTGCTTAGCCTTGGTATAGGCCTCCAAATTCGAGACATCATCTCCCATATCATGAAAAGGGAATTATGTTCATTAAAAGCACTCATTTGAAAAACCTATCTTAAACAGGTAGGCAAGATAAATGGCAAACCCTTAAAACAGAGTATGAGTTCAAACTCAAGACTCCATTAAGGGACAAGCCCTACATCGTGTGGCTGAAGTGTCTCTTCGAAACACATTCCCCACGCTTGATCAAATGCCCCATGAAGTCATGAATGTTCAAAATGAATTCCAAAAACCATGCTTGACCAATTATTTCAAAGAAAACCAAGCATAGGAAACATATTTCGATCAAGGGGCAGGTCATCTTCATATAGAAAGGGAGGATTTCTCAAAATTGCTTCTTTAAAAGAATCAAGTTTTAAAAAAAAAATTAACCCTATGTAAACACCCCGAAATCCCACGAATTTCTCAAATCCATCTGGTTTTGTAAAAGCAGCCCCAAAGGGCCATTTTGAGTCTGGAAACCCAGGAGCCTTCCAAACAACCCTGTATATATGTTTTAAACTTTATCTTTCAAAAATATACAATATGGCTTTTAAAAACCTTTTTAAACATGTTTTTGAAACCCCGAAGCAGCTTCGACCTAATCCAGACAGGACCAGGAGAGCTAAGGAGAGCCCGGAACCGGAGCACATGTCGAGCCCGGCATAGCAACTCTCTTATCAAATCCACACCCCCAGGATCTTGAACGTCCAAGACCCTGTTATCATCGAAACATTGTTTGAAGTCATCTCTAGAAGGCGAAAACAGAGGTGGACGATCATGTTGGCGAAGACCCAACGAAGACGGAGTACTGATGCTGTCAGGCCCCGCACAAACCGTTCGTTTCGAACACAGCTCGAAGGAGTCAGAGTTCAGTTTGGATCGGATCTGGACCATATATATCCAGATCCCAATCCAAACCCATGTATGGACTTGGATTTCGATTTGGATTCAAAAATCCAATCCAATATCCATATCCATGGCCCACATCACCTTCCCATAAATGGAGGTGGGGCCCACTTGAATTTCACGTGGGATTATGGGCATGAGAGAGAGCGGGGGTGGATAAGATCAAGTGTGTATATTAATTAAGCTTGACTTGTGTGTCAAGTTTGGGGTTAATCATGTGGGTTAGCCTAATTAAGTGGGTTTAAGCTTGTAATTAGCCAAAACCTAACCTAGGGCTGCACCAACATGATATGGTTAAGGTCTATGGGCCATGCAAAGGGAGCTCCTTCACCTAAACCTAACCAAAAACACCTAATCCTAGCCTTCCACCCTAATCCGGCCCTAATCTGAGCCTAATCACCTAACCCACTTCCCTAATCCCGACCTAATCCCAACCTAATCACCTAACCCACTTCCCTAATCCTTCTCTAAACCTAGGTTAATTTTCCTAAACCTAGCCTAATCCTAGCCTAATCACCTAACCTAGCTCACTAAACCTCACCCTAGGACCAACCCACCTAGCTAAACCCTAAACCTCTAAACCACCCCTAGCCCACAACCTACCCAAACCACTTGTATTTAAAATATCTGGCTCTACCCTTTCCAGCCCACCTTATCACCACACCACCCTATCTAAACCACCTAACCACTACCCCAAACCCAGCCCTAACCGACCTAGCTCAACCCTATATAAACCCCCCCCCCTTGGGGGCGGGCTTTCCCATCTAGCAGCCCCACCTCCAATCCCGGGTCCTCCACTTCCCAGCTCAGTCGAATCCCCTCCTGCTCCACCTGCTCCACGTCCCGCCACCACCTGCACCACTACCTTCCAGCCGAGCACCACCACCACCATCGCCCGGCTGAACTCCATCCTAAGCTTCCGAATCACCCGGCTGATTCCCTTCTACCAGCCACCATCTCTTCACTCGGTAAGTACCCTACATCCCACCTTACTCCTTCTTCACTCCCTCTCCACTCTCAGCCACCTAATCCACTCCCATATCACCCTAACACCAGCCATTCCACTTGCCGCCACCCTTCCCATTCGGCCACCCTAGCAACCCGCCAACCTTAGGTGATCCGTTAAACCTTCCCTTAGGTTCACCCTTTTGAACAACCTACCTTAAAACTAAACCCTATCCTTAGTGACCCTACTTAGGCTCCTTTAGCCCAACATACTAAAACCAGCCCCTCCTTAACAACCGGCCATCTTCAAGGTGCTCTTTCGTGCATCAAGGACATTCGGCCAGCACCTCCCCTTGTCGTTCAACCTCGCGGAGCTCCCTTTCGCAGCCCAAGGCGAAGGCCAAGCCCACGCTCAAGCAAGGCATCTTCGGACCAGCTATTAGTAAGTGCCTAACTCGGTCTTTAGTTGTATACTTGCTTGAGATTCAATTCGATACGGGGTTGTAATAACGGAGCATAGTCTCCCCCCGCTTGTAATAACGTGGCTTGGCACACCCACACACGTGCACTTTCTTAGTTGTGCACGATTTTGAACACACACGGGCCTAATCAACCCCTAATACATAAATATATACACATACTTTAATTTTTGTAGGGTTTTGCTTAAGTTGGGTGTATTGTCTTTCAATTCAAGCACTCACACACATTGAGCCTTCGCTCTTATTTGAAAGACTCAAGTAAGGGCCGACCTATACTAATTGGGTTTTCATTTCATGTCGTGTGTGTAAGTCTTTCAATTCAAGCACTCACACACATTGAGCCTTCGCTCTTATTTGAAAGACCCAAGTAAGGGCCGACCTATACTATTTGGGTTTTCATTTCATGTCGTGTGTGTAAGTCTTTCAATTCAAGCACTCACACACATTGAGCCTTCGCTCTTATTTGAAAGACCCAAGTAAGGGCCGACCTATACTATTTGGGTTTTCATTTCATGTCGTGTGTGTAAGTCTTTCAATTCAAGCACTCACACACATTGAGCCTTTGCTCTTATTTGAAAGACCCAAGTAAGGGCCGACTTATACTATTTGGGTTTTCATTTCATGTCGTGTGTGTATGTCTTTCAATTCAAGCACTCACACACATTGAGCCTTCGCTCTTATTTGAAAGACCCAAGTAAGGGCCGTGTTATACTATTTGGGTTTAATTTCATGTTGTGTGCGTAGTACTTCAATTCAAGCACTCACACACATTGAGCTTTCGCTCTTATTCCCAAGACCTTAATCAAGGCCATACTGCAAGTTATATTTGGGTTTAATTTCAGGTCGTGTGTGTAAGTCTTTCAATTCAAGCACACACCCACATTGAGCCTTCGCTCTTATTTGCAAGACCCGAGTAAGGGCCCATATACATACCCTATATACATATCTCCCTTCGGCATTTACATTACCAGTCATTTCCCTTCGGTTATTTCCCTTCGGCATTGTCTTTACATTTCGGGTTTTCCCTTTGGAATAGCGTGAGTTTGCATTGCATCTACGCCATACCACGAGGTAGGACGCATATTGCATCAAAGCAAGCCCCGCTCAAATTCGCTCATGTAGTGGAGTGTTCATAACACACAAACTAGGTGGCCCATAAAGGGATAAAAGGAAAGACTTAGGCACGTGCAAATCCACGTGATCTAAAATCTGCAATCGCATCTAAAAGACTCGAATTAGACACCTCGAACTGCTTCGTAGGCTTTCTATCACAAAACTCGATTTTTGCAAAGCGTACAGACTGACCCTTGCGCATCTATGCAAGAAGATCTGCGACGATAAGAGCTCACTTGCTCACAGTCGCCACGATTAGAAGTCAGTTTAAAAAATATATCTTCGCTAGCTTAGGTAAGCTAGCTGTCACGCCCTGTTTACATAAATAGGCTTTAGATGCACGAGAGGATCCACTCCAAGCCCAGAAAAGGGTGAAGAGGCGTGGGGATTTTCGCGCGTCTACACCCTACATATGACTTTGAAAAGAAAGATTTTCAGCATCTGGTTAATATGAAAACCTTGATGGTGTTAGGATAAGCACATGAGTTCCACGATGAAAAATGTGGAGATGATGTCAAATTCAAATATAATGGCCATGACGATCACTTAGGGCTGGTTATGTTTTCAATCCTTAAACCAAAAAGTATCATGATCATGTTAGAAATGCCAAAATTGTTAAGATGCATGGACATACCAATCCATCGCCCACCCAAAATTCCCCCTTTTGAAAAGCCATGGCCCTTCACCATGTGGCCGTGTGCATCATACATCTCCATCAAGCTAGAGGCATTTAAATGTATCCCATAGACACCTTCCATGGAGAACCAATTTCATAAAAATGTATCTCCATCATGACATGTGAGATACATTTCAGATTTTCATCATTGCATAAAGCATGTATTTTCATTGAGTCACATGGAGTGCATATCATGCATTACATTCATATCATATCACCCAACAAGCCCAAAAAGGTGGCAACCCGAGTAGGAATGTTCCCATGTCTTAGAAAGGGCAACAAAAATCGAAAAACATGTTGATATTATAGGTAGAAATTTAACAGACCCCGAAAATATCCGAATATTCGAAAGGGTATACGTACAAAATTGAGTTTGATGAACATCTAAACCCATTACCACTAGTTACTTTTTTATAATATTATTTCTTAGCATGCCATAACCATGTCTTGGCTTAAAATTGGACACCTTACCACATTAGTTGCATTTCACCTAATTCACAATTCCTTGTATCATATAATTTTATAAAGTAAATTTTAAGTAAATCTGATCCCTGTGACTTAGCTTGTAGAAGGCATTCACCATGTATAGATTATATTTATTGAATGTTCAATAGTAAAATGATTTCCTACATACGTTAGTACATGTACTACTACCTTAATTTATTGTGTTTTCTTTATTCAGTTGTATTGGCATCATAAGTCTTTGAGAAATATGTCAACTCCGGCTTTTGTTCAAAACAACTTTTTTTTGTTTTTAGAACTAGAAGAAACATCACCATGATAAGTCATTCACTTAATAGAATAAATTGAATAAATTAAAAATCAATAAGTTAAGAATACAATAATATGAAAATAGAGAAATTAGAGATAGAAACTGAAAGAACACTCAAATGCACTTCTAAATGATGGTAGATTGTAGTCTTCATCTATTTTCGTAATAAGAGCCGCATAAATGAAAAATAAAACATTGCAATGAAATGAGAGCAAAATTGAGAAAAAGGGAAAGAGTGAGATTGTGGAAAGGGAAAGAGTGAGATTAAGAGAAAGAGTAAGAGCAACAAAGAAGGAACTTGCGAGTTGTATGATTTCTCATTTTAAAAATTGTTATTTATATACAAAAAATACTATTAATCAACAATGCATTTTTTTCAAAAAAATATTTTTAAAATTTTAATTTTAAAAAATTATTTCAAAGAGTCAATCACATGGTCAACTTAACCGTCATCAAATAAATGAGGATTGCATGGGACCCATTTATATTTTTAAAAAATTAAATTAAGGGCAGTTAGCGATGTTGACCACCTATCTAATACCTCAGCACCATGTGGCACCTAGGTACACATTGATTGATCGTGGATGCCACATGATGCCTACTTGCCAGCCTGGCTATCAACAATTGGCAAGTGGTTAGTGATGTTGACCGCCTATCCAGTACTCGAGCGCCATGTGGCACTCGGGTACACATTGATTGATCTGGTGCCACATAGCGCCCGCTTTCTCAATTGACAGCCGACCTTCCTGTTGCTAATCGGTTAGTTGATCGCGTGGTTTACTCCCCGGTGTGGCACCGACCTACACCTTTGATTTTGATAGTGGTTGTCAAGTTGATAGTCGATGTTGTCAACTCAACAAATAAGCGGGAGCCATGTGGCACCCAATATTTTTAATTTTTTTTTACTGCCGGTTCTTGGTTGAAACCGGTGGTTTATCTGGATCCAAATAGAACTGGCCCAACAGTTCAAGCCAAAACCGAACTGGCCTTTGCAGTACTAGTTACAGTTTTGGAACCAGAACCGGTGGGTCAGATTCCATTCAATTTGTAAACCCGTTCAGTTCTGGTTTGAATCATCAAGCCGGTTCCGAACGGACCATGTCTAGATGCTAGTACTAAAGGTGTATGCCACTTATAGAAGCTTGCCACACCTGGGTTCGTCATTCCAATTCGAAATTCCTAATCTCCTTGACACGATATTATCATTTTAAACATTTTAGGTAAAATTCTAATTTAAGAACAGTTTAGTGCCATGTCAAGGGATATTTCATGTTTATAGACACATTCAACACACACACACACACACACACACACACACACATATATATATATATATATATATGAAAAGGGGATTCTATCCATCTGTCATGTCTATTCATACCTTGCCAAAGCTTTTGGGTATCACAAGTTAATTTAAAGTTTTTATGGATTTAAAACATATACAAAGGTCATGTATTATCACAGAAGTGGGCAAGATGAAATCACCACACACACACACACACATATATATATATAGTCATATCCCGAGGGCCATGGTTTTCAAAGTTGTCGTATACCAAACTCGAACATGCAGTTTCAGCCCACATAAATAACGGCCTAACAAGCTAAGTTGATCCCGTCATTTTTGGTCTTGTTAGGTTTTTGCTTGTTCGTGGCTTCTCTCCGGTGATTGCTTAGGTAAACATAGCACACCAAACGCTTACATGATCTTAATGGAAACATATAGGTAGCACCCATAAACACAATGTTTACTGTAAAAATAGGACTCCACCCTTTGAAGATATGTGCACCGGTCTAACCAATAAAAGTAGCCTGGTTCCAAACATTACTTAAACTTATGATCCGTACAACTCCACGAGCCCATACGAGCCGAATATGTCGAAGTTCTTCTCACCAACTTATTTTAGCTGAGCTCAGCCCAACAAGGACCGAACAACAAGTAACTCATTACATGTCTTTTCGTAGACCCAACGAGACCACCTCCACGTCCATTTGACCGATTGCGTGCCCACAAATAGTGAAACATCCAGGCGTCTTCTTCGGTCCGGTGGTTTACCGCATCTCCCGGCGACCGGAGTCCCAACGACCATCCACTTGTCCTCGTTTCCTCATTCTTTGTGTCACACCTCTTCCCTTTTGTCGCTATATATATTTATATACTCCGCCTCTAGCCCTTTGTCAACCTCTCTTAAACGCTCGCTCCTTCTTTCCTTGGCACAACCAAGCCCACGCTTCTCTGTCGTTCTCTCCTAATCCTTCTCCTGTTCCGTTCGGTTCTGTAAGAGAAAGATGCATGAGGACGCCGCTGGGATTGCTGTCAACTTCAAAGGCGTCGCTCCCAGGTCGGGGACGAACCCATCGGGTAATTACCTTTACTCCGACCCCGGCGTCCCTTCCGCATCTGTCGAAGACGACGACTTCGATCCCCGTCGGAGCAGCGTCTCCACAGCGAGTCCTGGTTACTTATCCAACCGCAATGACGGTTCGGCGTCGCCGTTCGTCATGTCACCGTGGCACCAGTCGGCCGCGGGTGGTGCACCTGAGCCCAGTTCATGGTCTCAGCCCGCTGCCCCTGCGGAGGCCCACGGTCTTATTGGCTCGTTGGTCCGAGAGGAGGGTCACATCTACTCGCTAGCCGCTTCGGGCGAACTTCTGTACACCGGATCGGATAGCAAGAACATCCGGGTCTGGAAGAACCGGGAAGAGTACGGTGGGTTCAAATCCAACAGCGGGCTGGTGAAAGCCATTGCTGTCTCGTCTGAACGAATTTTCACGGGTCATCAAGATGGACGGATCCGGGTTTGGAAGGTTTGGCCCAAAAACCCGGCCGTGCACAAACGGGTCGGGAGCCTACCCACGACCCGAGATCTATTAAAATGCTCGTTCAACCCGGCCAACTATGTCGAGGTTCGACGTCGGCGCAACAAGCTGTGGATCAAGCACCATGACGCCGTGTCATGCTTGAGTCTGAGCGACGACGGTCTGTTTTTGTACTCGGGCTCATGGGACCGGACGGTGAAGGTGTGGCGCGTGTCGGACTCACGGTGTCTCGAGTCGATCCAGGCCCACGGGGACGCGGTGAACTCTGTCGTAGCGGCGGGGTCCGACGGGTTGGTCTTCACGGGCTCGGCCGATGGCACGGTCAAGGCATGGCGGAGGGAGCCCCACGGGAACCGCACGAAGCACTCACTTGTGCAGACCCTGCTTCAGCAGGAGTCAGCCGTGACGTCGCTCGCCGTAAGCCCGTCTGGGTCCCTGCTCTACTGTGGATCGTCGGACGGGTTGGTGAACTTCTGGGATCGAGAGAAGATGCTTGCGCATGGCGGGGTGCTGCGCGGGCACAAGTTGGCCGTGTTGTGCCTCTCTGCAGCCGGGTCGCTGGTATTCAGCGGGTCGGCAGACAAAAACATCTTCGTCTGGAGACGAGACGGGACATCCCATTCATGCCTTTCGGTTCTGCATGGGCACACCGGTCCGGTAAAGTGCATGGCCGTCGAGGCCGATCGGGAGGCTGAGGAGTCGCAGTATGACCGGCGGTGGATTCTGTACACCGGCAGCCTGGACAAGTCGATCAATATATGGCGGGTGAGTGAGGCAGTGCCGGAGCTCGGTCAATGCGTCCACGGTGAAGGCCAGCCCGACGCTGTTTGTTACGCAGCCCAAGTCGTGCAGTGTTTCTCGCCAGGTCGAGCCGGACCGTCAAGGTGAGGGACCGAACCGACGATCCACGAAAATATAGACCCATCATTATGCATGAGATAATCAACTCCGATTCATGGTTAATTATGATTATGATTGAAGTTGCATGGTTTGAGAGTAGACCAAAAGATGGGTCCGGTTTTGTGCATTGGGCTCGGCTCGGTTTTCATTATGATCGTATGATAAGCATACCATATCTGATATGAAAGCACCTTTCCTTGTTTCTAAACCCTTTGGGTTGGATTGCGTTGTTCAAATTGGATGGATTGGATTGGGTTGGATCAGATCGTATTTGGATTGTATTGTACATGTTCTTACCAAATAAAGGGAGAAACACATATTTCAAATTCCTACGCCTTACTTTAGGATTTCTCGAAATGAACCATTCTTTAGCTTGGGATAAGCCAGGGATGGGAAAGAGATACCACGATCCCTTCTGGAGCGTCCCGTGGTTTAAGGCATAGAAGGCGGAAAACTGTTCTTTTTGAGCTTTTGGGCCTCTTTTTCCTTTTTTTCATAGAGGGTCTCCCTTTGGGAGGGTTTTTTCCTTTAATCCCTCTTTTTTCATAAGAAAATTGATTTTTCTTTTGAATTCTGGTTTCTTTCTTTTGGAAAGATACTTTGAATGGGACCTGCGCCCTACTGAACCCCACGCGCTGCGCCAGTCGCGCGCCATCTGCGTGCCCTGTGCCTCTTAGTGTTAGGCACCTCCCGCGCGCCATCCACACATCTTGTGCCCCTCAATGTTAGGCACCTCCCGCACTCCGCTTGTTTGTACCCCTAGTGCGCGATGCACTCCAGCGTGCGACGCGCCCTACGCTCTGTCCTTACACCTGTTGCTCCATTCCAGCTCCCCTTTAGGACCCCTTAGGACCACGAGCCTTCCTTAGGACTGACTCTATACAGCCCCACCTTGGCCATGACCTTACACTTAGGCCGTAACCCCCTTGCTTGACCGAATCTAGGTCCCCTAAGACCCTAAGTCCGTGAGCCTTCCCTAAGTATACCCGAGCCCCAACCTCTCCCAAGCCACCTAGGACCGACCCTAGACAGTCCCACTTTGGCCATGACCTTCTACTTAGGTCCATACTCTAGACACCCTAACCGGGACCCATCAATACTCTCTTCCCAAAGCCACTTAGGGAGACCCCTCTTGGCTGCCCAAAGTGAATCACAAGCCCAAGTGCGAGCAAGTGAAGACGGACCAGCTATTTGTAAGTGTCTAAACTTGGTCTCTTATGCTAACTTGCTTTATACTTAATTCAATTCGGACACGGGGTTGTATTAACGGAGCGTTGTCTCCCCCCGAAATGTAATATTGTTGCTTGGCACATGAGACACATACGTGCACTTGAGCTTTAACTCTTATATCGTACATGATGCACACAAGTGCACTTGAGCCTTGTAAACACCCCGAAATCCCACGAATTTCTTAAACAAACCTGGTTTTGTACAAGCAGCCCCAAAGGGCCATTTTGAGTCTGGAAACCCAGGAGCCTTCCAGACAACCCTGTATATATGTTTTAAACTTCATATTTCAAAAAATATATAATATGGCTTTTGAAAACCTTTTAAAACACATTTTGAAACCCTGAAGCAGCTTGGCCCGATCAAGACAGGACCAGGAGAGCTAAGAAGAGCTCGAAACCGGAGCACATGTCGAGCCCGGCACAGCAACTCTCGTATCAAATCCATACCCCCAGGATCTCGAATGTCCAAGACCCTATTATTATCAAAATGTCATTTGAAGTCATCTCCGGAAGATAGAAACGGAGGCGGACGATCATGTTGGCGAAGACCCAACGCAGACGGAGTGCTGATGCTGTCAGACCCCGCACAAATCGTCCGTTTCGAACACAGCTCGAAGGAGTCAGAGTTCAGTTTGGATCGGATCTGGACCATATATATCCAGATCCCAATCCAAACCCATATGTGGACTTGGATTTGGATTTGGATCCAGAGATCCAATCCAATATCCATATCCATGGCCCACATCACCTTCTCATAAATGGAGGTGGGGCCCACTTGAATTTCACGTGGGATCATGGGCATGAGAGAGAGTGGGGGTGGATAAGATCAAGTGTGTTGTAATTAAGCTTGACTTGTGTGTCAAGTTTGGGGTTAATCATGTGGGTTAGCCTAGTTAAGTGGGTTTAAGCTTGTAATTAGCCAAAAACCTAACCTAGGGCTGCACCAACATGATGTGGTTGAGGTCCATGGGTCATGCAAAGGGAGCTCCTTCACCTAAACCTAACCCAAAACACCTAATCCTAGCCTTCCACCCTAATCCACCCCTAATCTGAGCCTAATCACCTAACCCACTTCCCTAATCCCGGCCTAATCCCAACCTAATCACCTAACCCACTTCCCCAATCCTTCCCTAAACCTAGGTTAATTTCCCTAAACCTAACCTAATCCTAGCCTAATCACCTAACCTATCTCACTAAACCTCACCCTAGAACCAACCCACCTAACTAAACCCTAAACCACTAAACCACCCCATCTAAACCTAGCACACCATATCCCCCCAAAACCATTAAAACAAAATATCTGGCCCTACCCTAATACCAGCCCACCATATCACCTTACCACCCTCCCTAGACCACCTAACCACTACCCCAAAACCACCCCCACCGCCCTTCACAAAGGCTATAAACCCCCCCCCCCTACTGGGCGGGTTTTCAAGCCTTGGACTCCACTTCCCAGCCCAGCCGAACCCAGCCGCCTGCACCACTTCCAGCCACCTGCACCACTTCCAACCGGACCTTCCACCAGCCACCACCTCGCTCCACCTGCTCCACCACGCCCCATCCGACCAACCATCCGTCACCACCCTCTTCATCCGGCCGAACCTGCCCCATCCACCATCACACCCGGCTTCTCCTCAGCCACCCGTCGCCTCCCATCACTTGGTTAGTACCCCATACCCTACTTCACCTCTTCTCCACTTCCCCTCCACTCTTAACCATCCACCCTACCACCACCTTACCCTAACACCAGCCACCTGCCGCCACCACTCCCATTCGGCCAAGCCTCAACCGACCTAACTACCCGGCCACCCTATCCGACTCCCTAAGACCTGCCCATATCACTCCCTTACACCCACTACACCCACTACCACCTAGCCCCATCACCTAGCTAGCTTCCTTCCCATACTCCACCCATAGCCACTCTAGCAGCCCGCCACCACCAAGTCCCCTTAGTCGGCCACTCCAACCGACTACCACCTGCCCCTTCGATCAGCCACCTGCCAGCCATATCCGTCCCCTAGGTACTCCCTTAGCCTCCCTTAGTGCCACATTCCCTAGGCACTCCATCCTTAGCATCCGGCACCCCATCCCTAGCATCCGGCCATCTTCAAGGCGCCTCTCCCGCGCTCCATTTGCAGCCGGCCAGCACCTCTTGCCGTTCACCCTCGCGGAGCTCCCTTTTGCAGCCCAAGGCAAAGACCAAGCCCACGCTCAAGCAAGGCATCTACGGACCAGCTACTAGTAAGTGCCTAACTCGGTCTTTAGTTGTATACTTGCTCGAGATTCAATTCGATACGGGGTTGTAATAACGGAGCATAGTCTCCCCCCGCTTGTAATAACGTGGCTTGGCACACCCACACACGTGCACTCTCTTAGTTGTGCATGATTTTGAACACACACGGGCCTAATCAGCCCCTAATACATAAGTATATACATATACTTTCATTTTTGAAGGGTTTTGCTTAAGTTGGGTGCGTTGTCTTTCAATTCAAGCACTCACACACATTGAGCCTTCGCTCTTATTTGAAAGACCCAAGTAAGGGCCGACCTATACTATTTGGGTTTCATTTCATGTCGTGTGGGTAAGTCATTCAATTCAAGCACTCTCACACACATTGAGCTTTCGCTCTTATTTGAAAGACCCAAGTAAGGGCCGACCTATACTATTTGGGTTTCATTTCATGTCGTGTGGGTAAGTCTTTCAATTCAAGCACTCTCACACACATTGAGCTTTCGCTCTTATTTGAAAGACCCAAGTAAGGGCCGACCTATACTATTTGGGTTTCATTTCATGTTGTGTGCGTAGTACTTCAATTCAAGCACTCACACACATTGAGCTTTCGCTCTTATTCCCAAGACCTTAGTCAAGGCCTATTGCAGTTATATTTGGGTTTCATTTCATGTTGTGTGCGTAGTACTTCAATTCAAGCACTCACACACATTGAGCTTTCGCTCTTATTCCCAAGACCTTAGTTAAGGCCATACTGCAATTTATATTTGGGTTTAATTTCATGTCGTGTGTGTAAGTCTTTCAATTCAAGCATGCACCCACATTGAGCCTTCGCTCTTATTTGCAAGACCCGAGTAAGGGCCCATATACCTACTCTATATACATATCTCCCTTCGACACTTACTTTACAAGTCATTTCCCATCGGTTATTTCCCTTCGGTTATTTCCCTTCAGTATTGTCTTTACATTCGGGTTTTCCCTTTGGAGTAGGGTGAGTTTGCATTGCATCTACGCCATACCACGAGGTAGGATGCATATTGCATCAAAGCAAGCCCCTCTCAAATTTGCCCATGTAGTGGAGTGTTCATAACACACAAACTAGGTGGTCCGAAAAGGGATAAAAGGAAAGACTTAGGCACGTGCAAAACCACGTGATCTAAAATGTGCAATCACATCTAAAAGACCCGAATTAGACACCTCGAACCACTTCGTAGACTTTCTCTCCCAAAACTCGATTTTTGCAAAGCGTACAAACTGACCCTTGCGCATCGGTGCAAGAAGGTCTGCGACGACAAGAGCTCACTTGCTCACAGTCGCCACGATTAGAAGTCAGTGTTAATATATCTTCGCTAGCTTAGGTAAGCTAGCTGGCATGCCCTGTTTGCATAAATAGGCCTTAGACACACGAGAGGATCCGCTCCAAGCCCGGAAAGGGTGAGAAGCGGGGATTTTTCGCGCGTCTACAGAGATTGGCACGCTCGGTGGGACGTGAGCCTTTCAAAAATCGAGTTTTAAGTAGAAGTCTTGCGAAAAATTTTATAAAAGGTGTCATTTTAACTTGTTTTCTTTGCTTGTACTTAGGACATTTTGAAAAAGCTTGAAAAGCATGTCAAAATCCAATCCAAGTGAAGTGTCGAGCCAAGGCTCATGCGCATCAAGTTCTCACTCTAGGAGGATTTTCAAAAACAAAATAAAACTAGATGAAATCGAGGACTTGAGAAGGGAGTTTGAGGCCAAAATCGATGCTCTCAGCCAAGAGGCTGAAGTAGGCGATTCATGTTCATCAAACGGTGAACAAAGGCCTAAAAAGAAATCTGAAAAACCTCGCAAGCACAAAGAGGCCTCCGAAATGGAAGGCAACCAATACCACGAGTCCTTCACACAAAAGGACCGTAAAGCCCTATAGCAGTTGCTGAAAGGGCAGAATAAAGAGAAAAGGAGCTACGCCCTGTCTGATTTCCTTCCTATGGATTACGAAACAGACAGTGATAATGAAATACCGAACTTCCATCGGTATGATGGCATGGGAGACCCTAGGTCTCACTTGCAGCTTTTCTCACGTCGAGCCCATAAGAAGAAAAAGGACTCGATGAAATGGGTGTATTGGTTCCCTTTATCCCTTAAAGGCACAGCTGCCAAGTGGCTGGCTTCCTACGACTTAAGCCAGTTCGCAACTTTTGAAGAGTTAGCGAACTGCTTCATGCAAAGATTTGCACACAACGTAGAAGTCACGCCGACTCTGAATACCTTAAGGGATACAAAGCAAGGCATGAACGAAGACGTACATGCCTTCATTATAAGATGGAGGTCGCTTTTTGGCCAAGTGCGAGAGCCCATATCCAAAGGATGTGCAGTAATGCTCATCCTAGATAATTTTAAAAGCAAGTTAAAAACCCTTCTCTCGCTCCACGAGATCTCAACTTTCCATAAGTTGATCAAAAAGGCCTCCCTTTTCGAAACCAACTTGCGAAAAGGGACATACGATCACTTGTGGAAAGAAAGTGCCGTTCCAAAAACCCGCTTGGAAAAGCCCATCGCATATGGGCTGCCCACGACGGACAAAGGGGCAAAGCCCCATAAAATCGCCAATGTCCGGGTGGATCCAGGCGTGGCGGGCACTTCCAAAAATTTTGAAAAGATAGAAAATAAGAGGGAGTGAAATTTTCAAAAACCGGTTGAAAAACGAGAGTACACTCCGCTGGGGCAACCTGTGTTGGAGGTCCTAGACCTCCTACTTGCCCAAGGCATGATAGAACTCCCTGAAATCCCCGAAGGAGTCACTTCCAAAGGGGGGTATTTAAACCGATTTTGTAAGTATCATCGGCTCAAAGGCCATGATACCAAACGCTGCTTCTCCCTCTTAAATAAAATTGAGAACTTGATAGCAGAAGGCCGGCTCTAGGTCACTACGGAACCTGAGCCACCTCAAGCTATCTTCAAGGAATCCTTTCCCAAACACGCCAGTGGCAGTGGGAAAGGAAAGGAGGTATGTACCCTCACCATTTCCAAGGAACTAGCACAAAAACCAAAACCTGGTCGACCTACTTGTGCGCCCATTCTTGTATTATACAAGAAACCCGCCCAAGTCATCATTCGGGGACCACCAAAAGTGGAATCCCTAGTAAAACCAGTTTTGAAAATCCAAGGTTCTCCTCAGCTCATCCTTAGAGCCAAATTTAGTGCGAACCCTAGGCTGGTCGTGGGGGAAGTCACTAGATCCGAGAGGATCTATCAACCCCCGCACCTTCAAGGTGCTCAAAAGGTGGTCAGGGTGCCTGGCCCCTCCAAAGCATGTATCCCTAGTGTTCTGCCAAAAGCAGATAAGGACAAAGTCATCCTAAATCCTTATGACTTCGAAAACCACCTTTCAAAGATTCCTATTCACATGTCTATCCTAGAGCTTATAAAAACTTCGCCTAGGCATAGACTTGTATTAGAGAAAATTCTAGAAAGGGCCAAGGTTGATTCGAACATAAGTCCGGAATCCTAATCTAGGGGCATCATGCATCGAGGTCTTTGGAGATTCGCTCCAAGTCATAAACTAGGTTTTGAAAATTTGGCAAGTACATAATGAAAAACTACTTCCATATCACGAGTTGGCCACTCGATTGGTTCAGTCTTTCCAATCGTGTAAACTCACACACGTAGGAAGAGAGGACAATGGCATCGCCGATGCCCTCTCCTCCTTGGGTTCAGCCCTAAAGGTCGATCCCATTTCAGGGACCAGATCTCTAGAAATATGGCATGCGCCCCACCCATCCACACACGACTTGGACATTTGCCAAAATAACCCAGACACTATTGAAAAACCCTGGTTTTATGACATAAAATAATTTCTAGAAAATGGGGGATTCACCGAGGATGCCACATCCAAAGATAAGGCATTCATTCGTAAGATTTCGACCCGATACACCATTCTGGGTGGGGTTTTATACAAAAAAGTTTTACCGGCATTCTGCTTAGGTGTATCGACCTAGAGGAGGCTAGGGTAGTGATGCATGAATTCCATGATGGAGAATGTGGAGGTCATGTTAATGCCAACATGATGGCAATGAAAATACTTAGAGGGGGCTATTTTTGGTCAACCCTAAAAAAGGATTGTCACGATCATGTTAGGAAGTGTCATCCGTGTCAAGTGCATGGGCATGCCATTCATATCCCTTCATCTGCATTCCGTGGTCAGCCCCTGGCCATTTACCATGTGGGCGTTTGACATTATAGGCCCAATATTTCCAAAGGCCTCGAATGGGCATCGATTTATTTTAGCAGCCACGGAGTATTTCTCCAAGTGGGTGGAAGCCATTTCCCTAACCAATGTGATGGGGCAACATGTGGTGGCTTTCATCTGGAGGAATATCTTGGCTCGATTTGGGGTTCCATGAGACCTTGTGTCTGACAATGGTACCCCATTCAAGAACGAGCGGATGGTTAAGTTGTGCAACACGTATGGCATAACTCACCACTTCTCCTCGCCCTACTACCCCCAAGGCAACGGCCAAGCCGAATCCACAAACAAGACTCTCATTAGTATAATTGAGAAAACCTTAGAGAAGGGTAGGACGTGGCACGAGAAGCTGGATGAAGCCTTATGGGCTTATAGGACTTCCATCCGATCTCCCACGAATGCCACACCATTCGAATTGGTCTATGGCACAAACGCCATTCTTCCCATTCATACCCAACTGCATTCATTTCATACATCCATTGCACTCGACCTCCCCCTAGAGACGCTTCAGCATGCTAGGATGGCTGAACTAGATTTGCTAGGTGAGAGGCGACTCCTTGCCATGGATCATGCTCGTGCATACCGGAAAAGTATAGCCCGACATTATGGCAAACACATGAGACCTCGCCACTTTGAAGTGGGAGATCTGGTCTTAAAAACCATCCATCATCATGGCCCACACCCCCTGGGAAAGTGGCACCCCAATTGGGATGGACCCTATGTTGTACGAGCAACCACTACGAACAATTCGTATTGGTTAGTCGATGTAGAAGGTAGGAATTTAGCAGATCCTATCAATATTCAATACTTAAAGAAGTATCATGTGTAGGATTTGGATTAAATTCCAGTTTTCGAAAATTTTAGGGATAGCTGCCCTGAGACATGAAAATAAGGTGCAAAGGCAAGTCGTGTGACCCTGAGTGAGAGAATTCGCACTTGTAAAAAAGTGGAGTCTTCAAAATCGTGGTTGCATTTCAAAATCCTTCTTCTTACAAAGAAAGGCCTAGTTCAACATAGCAAGATACTTGCAAGTAGTACGTGCTATTTCTAAATAGGCCGATCTGGAATGAATCGAGTGTAGGCTTGGGATAAGTCCTCCCCTCTTCTCTTCTACTTCCAAAAGGAAAAACACGGCCCAAACAAAGGGAATTTCCCACTCAAAAGTCTCTTTCCAAAAGAAAGAAACCAAAATTCAAAAGAAAAATCGATTCTCTTGTAAAAAAGAGGGATTAAAGAAAAAATACTCCCAAAGGGAGACCCTCTATGAAAAAAAAGGAAAAAGAGGCCAAAAAGCTCAAAAGGAGCAGTTTTTCGCCTTCAATGCCTTAAACCACAGGTTCATTTCGAGGAATCCTAAAGTAAAAATAGGTTTTACTTACTTGAATTTCATCTTGTTTGAGAATTCGACGTTTCGAGTAAGACGTAGGAATTTAAAATATGCCTTGTTTTCTTATAAAACCTTCGCTACATAAGCGAGTGTTAAGACTCAAATAAGGGCAAACACGAAGAGCTCGAGATCCTTAGGATCGAGACTCAAGATAGTTGTCCCTTTTTGTAAATAGTTTTGTAAATAGATTTTGAAAATCGAACATCGAACAGCACAGGATTTGCTCACTTGGAGCAACAGGCCTTGTAAGTCTCTAGAGTTCGACCACATCTAGTCTTTGGGAGGTCGCCACTCTTGGCACCACACCCATGTCATCTACATTTCACGCATGGTACTTGCATAAACATGATCCCATTTAGGACCAGATTCCATCTACATATCCCTTTGGCGTGATATCTCCTCCTACCAGAGTTTGTAAATCGAGATTTTGCTTGGGACGATCCCATATTCTTCGTGGTTAGATCTAGGGAGACATTGAAAGGGGTGTTTGTCATCTTTGCCCTTATCCAAATCGATTTGGACAAGGCCAAAGAGGGGCATCTGTAAACACCCCGAAATCCCACGAATTTCTCAAGCCCATCTAGTGTTGTAAAAGCAGCCCCAAAGGGCCATTTTGAGTCTGGAAACCTAGGAGCCTTCCAAACAACCCTGTACATACATTTTAAACTTTTATATGTTTTAAAATATGTATAATATGGTACTTAAAACCTTTTAAAACACGTTTTTGAAACACCGAAGCAGCTTGGCCTCATCCAGACAGGACCAGGAAAGCTAAGGAGAGCCCGGAACCGGAGCACATGTCAAGCCCGGCACAACAACTCTCATATCAAATCCACCCCCAGGATCTCGAACGTCCAAGACCCTGTTATCATCAAAACATCATTTGAAGTCATCTTCGGAAGGCGAAAACAGAGGCGGACGATCATGTTGGCGAAGACCCTGCACAAACCGTTCGTTTCGAACACAGCCCAAAGGAGTCAGAATTCAGTTTGGATCGGATCTGCACCATATATATCCAGATCCCAATCCAAACCCATGTATGGACTTAGATTTGGATTTGGATTCAAAAATCCAATCCAATATCCATATCCATGGCCCACATCACCTTCTCATAAATGGAGGTGGGGCCCACTTGAATTTCACGTGGGATTATGGGCATGAGAGGGAGTGTGTGTTGTAATTAAGCTTGACTTGTGTGTCAAGTTTGGGGTTAATCATGTGGGTTAGCCTAGTTAAGTGGGTTTAACCTGGGGCTGCACCAACATGATGTGGTTAAGGTCTATGGGCCATGCAAAGGGAGCTCCTTCACCTAAACCTAACCAAAAACACCTAATCCTAGCCTTATACACTAATCCTGTCCTAATCTGAGCCTAATCACCTAACCCACTTCCCTAATCCCGGCCTAATCCCAACCTAAACACCTAATCCACTTCTCTAATCCTTCCCTAAACCTAGGTTAATTTCCCTAAACCTAACCTAATCCTAGCCTAATCACCTAACCTACCTCACTAAACCTCACCCTAAAACCAACCCACCTAGCTAAACCCTAAACCTCTAAACCACCCCTAGCACACAACCTACCCAAACCCCTTGTATTTAAAATATCTGGCCCTACCCTTTCCAGCCCACCTTATCACCACACCACCCTACCTAAACCACCTAACCACTACCCCAAAACCACCCCCAACTGCCTCTTGCAGCCCTATATAAACCCGCCCCTTTGGGGCGGGTTTTTTCCATCTTCAATCACCTTCGCTACCTTACTCCACCTGCCCCACAGCCAGCCACCACCTGCGCTACTACCTCCCAGCCGAGCACCACCACCACCACCACCACTCTAGCCGAGGTCCACATTGCCATCCTCTTCATCCAGCCGAACCAGCCACTCCACCACAACCGGCTGCTCCCCTTCCATTCGCCACCGCCTCTTCACCTGGTTAGTACCCCACACTCCACCTTACCCCTTCTCCACTCCCTCTCCACTCTCAGACACTCACCATACCACCACCTTACCCTAATGCCAGCCACTTGCCGCCACTATTCCCATTCAGCCAGGCCATAACCCACCTAACTACCCGCCAATACCTAGACACCCTAGCTACACCTGGCCACCCCATCCAACTCCCTAAGACCTGCCCATATTACCTCCCCACATCCATCACTACCTTACCCCATCTCCTAGCTAGTTCCCTTCCCTTCCACCACTCCTAGCCACCCTAGCAGCCCGCCACCACCAAGTTCCCCTAGTCGGCCACTCCAACCGACTGTCACCTCCATTTGGCCAGCCACGTCCTTCCCTTAGGTGCTCCATTAGACACTCCCTTAGGCTCCCCTTAGTGTCATACTCCCTAACTTCACAAACCTTCCTTAGTGACCCTACATACTCACCTTAGCCCCACACGCCAAGGCAACCCCTTTCCAAGTAGTCGGCCACCTTCAAGGCATCTCTTCCGTGCACCTAAGGCACCCGGCCAGCAGCCCCTTGCCGTTCAACTCCGCGGAGCTCCCTCTTGTAGCCCAAGGCGAAGGCCAAGCCCACAATCAAGGAAGGCATCTTCGGACCAGCTATTAGTAAGTGCCTAACTCGGTCCTTAGTTGTATACTTGCTTAAAATTCAATTCGATACGGGGTTGTAATAACAGAGCATAGTCTCCCCCTGCTTGTAATAACGTGGCTTGGCACACCCACACACGTGCACTCTCTTAGTTGTGCACGATTTTAAACACACACGGGCCTAATCAGCCCCTAATACATAAATATATATATGTACTTTAGTTTTCGTAGGGTTTTGCTTAAGTTGGGTGTGTTGTTTTTCAATTCAAGCACTCACACACATTGAGCCTTCGCTCTTATTTGAAAGACCCAAGTAAGGGCCGTGCTATACTATTTGGGCTTTCATTTCATGTCGTGTGTGTAAGTCTTTCAATTCAAGCACTCACACACATTGAGCCTTCGCTCTTATTTGAAAGACCCAAGTAAGGGCCGACCTATACTATTTGGGTTTTCATTTCATGTCGTGTGTGTAAGTCTTTCAATTCAAGCACTCACACACATTGAGCCTTCGCTCTTATTTGAAGGACCCAAGTAAGGGCCGTGTTATACTATTTGGGTTTAATTTCATGTTGTGTGCATAGTACTTCAATTCAAGCACGCACCCACATTGAGCCTTCGCTCTTACTTTCAAAGACCCAAGTAAGGGCACGTATATACCCTATATACATATCTCCCTTCGGCATTTACATTACAAGTCACTTCCCTTCAGCATTGTCTTTACATTCGGGGTTTTCCCTTTGGAGTAGCGTGAGTTTGCATTGCATCCACGCCATACCACGAGGTAGGATGCATATTGCATCGAAGCAAGCCCCGTACTACCGTTCAAAATTCGCCCCATGTAGTGGAGTGTTCATAACACACATTTAGGAGGCCCATCAAGGGATAAAAAGAAAGACTTAGGCACGCGCAAATCCACGTGATCTAAAATCTGCCATCGTATTAAAAACCCGAATCAAAAACACCTCGAACTGCTTTGTAAGCTTTTCTATCACAAAACTCGATTTTTCAAAGCATACAAACTGACCCTTGCGCATCGGTGCAAGAAGGTCTGCGATGACAAGAGCTCACTTGCTCACAGTCACCACGTTAGAAGTCAGCTTAAAATATATCTTCGCTAGCTTAGGTAAGCTAGCTGGCACGCCCTGTTTATATAAATAGGCCTTAGACACACGAGAGGATCCGCTCCAGGCCCTGAGAAGCCAGAGGAGGGGATTTTCGTGCATTTACACTTATATACATATCTCCCTTCAGCATTTACATTACAAGTCATTTCCCTTCGGTCATTTCCCTTCGGTTATTTCCCTTCGGTTATTTCCCTTCGGCATTGTCCTTACATTCGGGTTTTCCCTTTGGAGTAGCGTGAGTTTGCATTGCATCTACGCCATACCACGAGGTAGGACGCATATTGCATTGAAAGCAAAACCCCGTACTCAAGCTCAAATTCGCCCCAAGTAGTGGAGTGTTCATAACACACACCTAGGTGGCCCATAAAGGGATAAAAAGAAAGACTTAGGCACGTGCAAATTCACGTCATCTAAAATCTGCAATCGCATTAAAAAGACCTGAATCGAACACCTCGAACCGCTTTCGTAGGTCTTTTCTGTCCCAAACTCGATTTTTAAAGCATATAGACTGACCCTTGCGCAACGGTGCAAGAAGGTCTGCGACGACAAGAGCTCACTTGCTCACAGTCGCCACGTTAGAAGTCAGGTTAAAATATATCTTCGCTAGCTTAGGTAAGCTAGCTGGCACGCCCTGTTTATACAAATAGGCCTTAGACACACGAGAGGATCCGCTCCAGGCCCTAAGAAGCCAAAAGGGAGGCGGGGATTTTCCGACGTCTATAGTAGATTGGCACGCCCGATGGGAGGTGAGTCTTTCAAAAATCGAGTTGGTCTAGAAACTTACGTAAAATTTTCAAAGAGGTGTCATTTTTAACTTTGTTTTCTTTGCTTGTACTTAGGAAATTTTGAAAAAGCTTGAAAAGCATGTCAAAATCCAATCCAAGTGAAGTGTCGAGCCAAGGCTCATGCGCATCAAGTTCTCACTCTAGGAGGATTTTCAAAAACAAGATCAAACTAGATGAAATCGAGGACTTGAGAAGAGAGTTTGAGGCCAAAATCGATGCTCTCAGCCAAGAGGCTGAAGTAGGCGATTCGTGTTCATCAAACGGTAAACAAAGGCCTAAGAAAAAAATATGAAAAACCTCACAAGCACAAAGAGGCCTCCGTAATGGAAGGCAACCAATACCACGAGTCCTTCACACAAAAGGACCGTAAAGCCCTATAGCAGTTGCTGAAAGGGCAGAATAAAGAGAAAAGAAGCTATGCCCGGTCTGATTTCCTTCCTATGGATTACGAAACAGACAGTGATAATGAAATATCGAACTTCCATTGGTATGATGGCATGGGAGAACTGTAGACGCAGGAAAATCCCCGCTCGTTTGGCTTCTCAGGGCCTGGAGCGGATCCTCTCATGTGCCTAAGGCCTATTTATATAAACAGGGCGTGCCAGCTAGCTTACCTAAGCTAGCGAAGATATGTTTTAATCCGACTTCTAACGTGGCGACTGTGAGCAAGTGAGCTCTTGTCGTCGCAGACCTTCTTGCACCGATGCGCAAGGGTCAGTCTGTATGCTTTGAAAAATCGAGTTCTGGGATAGAAAAAGCTTACAAAGCAGTTCGAGGTGTTTTTGATTCGGGTCTTTTAATACGATGGCAGATTTTAGATCACGTGGATTTGCACGTGCCTAAGTCTTTCTTTTTATCCCTTTATGGGCCACCTAGTTTGTGTGTTATGAACACTCCACTACATGGGCGAATTTGAGTGGGGCTTGCTTTGATGCAATATGCGTCCTACCTCGTGGTATGGCGTAGATGCAATGCAAACTCATGCTACTCCAAAGGGAAAACCCGAATGTAAAGACAATGCCGAAGGGAAATAACCGAAGGGAAATGACTTGTAATGTAAATGCCGAAGGGAGATATGTATATAGGGTATATACGTGCCCTTACTTGGGTCTTGCAAATAAGAGCGAAGGCTCAATGTGGGTGCGTGCTTGAATTGAAAGACTTACACACACGACGTGAAATAAAACCCAAATATAACTTGCAGTATGGCCTTGATTAAGGTCTTGGGAATAAGAGCGAAAGCTCAATGTGTGTGAGTGCTTGAATTGAAGTACTACGCACACAACATGAAATTAAACCCAAATAGTATAACACGGCCCTTACTTGGGTCTTTCAAATGAGAGCGAAGGCTCAATGTGTGTGAGTGCTTGAATTGAAAGACTTACACACACGACATGAAATGAAAACCCAAATAGTATAGCTCGGCCCTTACTTGGGTCTTTCAAATAAGAGCGAAGGCTCAATGTGTGTGAGTGCTTGAATTGAAAGACTTACACACACGACATGATGAAACCCAAATAGTATAACACGGCCCTTACTTGGGTCTTTCAAATAAGAGCGAAGGCTCAATGTGTGTGAGTGCTTGAATTGAAAGACAACACACCCAACTTAAGCAAAACCCTACGTAAGTTAAAATATATATATATATTTATATATTAGGGGCTGATTAGGCCCGTGTGTGTTCAAAATCGTGCACAACTAAGAGAGTGCATGTGTGTGTGGATGTGCCAAGCCACGTTATTAAAAGCGGGGGGAGACTATGCTCCGTTATTACAACCCCGTATCGAATTGAATTTTAAGCAAGTATACAACTAAGGACCGAGTTAGGCACTTACTAATAGCTAGTCCGAAGATGCCTTGCTTGAGCGTGGGCTTGGCCTTCGCCTTGGGCTGCAAGAGGGAGCTCCACAAAGTTGAACGGCAAGAGGGGCTGCTGGCCTGCTGGAAATGGAGCGCGGGAGAGGCGCCTTGAAGATGGCCGACTGCTAGGGATGGGCTGGTTTTGTGTGTGGGGCTAAGGTGACTATGTAGGGTCACTAAGGGAGGATAAGGTTAGGGAGTATGGCACTAAGGGAGCCTAAGGGAGTGTCTAGGGGAAGGATATGGCTGGCGGGTGGCTGGCCGAAGGGATAGGTGACAGTCGGTTGGAGTGGCCGACTGCTAGGGAGGCTTGGTGGTGGCGGGCTGCTAGGGTGGCTAGGCAATGGTGGATGGGAAGGGAACTAGCTAGGGTATGGGGTAAGGTGGTGGTGGATGTGGTGAGGTGATATGGGCAGATCTTAGGGAGTTGGGCGGAGTGGCCGGGTGTAGCTAGGGTGTCTAGGTAGTGGCGGGTAGTTGGGGTGGCTAAGGCCTGAACGAATGGAAGTGGTGGCGACAAGTGGCTGGTATTAAGGTAAGGTGGTAGTATGGTGGGTCGCTGAGAGTGGAGAGGGAGTGGAGAAGAAGTAAGGTGGAGTATGGGGTACTAACCGAATGATGGGAGGCGAAGGTTGGTTGAGGAGCAGCTGGGTGTGGTGGAGTGGCTGGTTCGGCTGGATGAAGAGGATGGCGACAGGTGGCTGGGGAGTGGTGGAGCAGGTGGAGCACGGTGGTTGTGCAGGTGGTGGTGTAGGTGGAAGAGCCGGCTGGGCTGGAAAGAGTGGGTGAGAGAGTTGAGGGAAGGTCGGCTGGAAAATGGAGGACCCAAAAGCTGAAAAACCCGCCCACTAGGGGGGGGCTTTATAGCTTTTGTGAAGGGCGGTGGGGCTAGTTTTGGGGTAGTGGTTAGGTGGTCTAGGGATGGTGGTAAGGTAGTAAGGTGGGCTGGTATTAGGGTAGGGCCAGATATTTTAAATACAAGGAGTTTTGGGTAGATTGTGTGCTAGGTTTAGGTAGGGTGGTTTAGAGGTTTAGGGTTTAGCTAGGTGGGTTGGTTTTGGGGTGAGGTTTAGTGAGGTGGGTTAGGTGATTAGGCTAGGATTAGGTTAGGTTTAGGGAAATTAACCTAGGTTTAGAGAAGGATTAGGGAAGTGGGTTAGGTGATTAGGTTGGGATTAGGCCGGGATTAGGAAAGTGGGTTAGGTGATTAGGCTAGGATTAGGATCGGATTAGGGTAGAAGGCTAGGATTAGGTGTTTTTGGTTAGGATTAGATGAAGGAGCTCCCTTTGCATGACCCATAGACCCTAATCATATCATGTTGGTGCAGCCCTAGGTTAGGTTTTAGCTAATTACAAGCTTAAACCCATGTTAACTAGGCTAACCCACATGATTAACCCCAAACTTGACACACAAGTCAAGCTTAATTACAACACACACTTGATCTTATCCACCCCCACTCTCTCTCATGCCCATAATCCCATGTGAAATTCAAGTGGGCCCCACCTCCATTTATGAGAAGGTGATGTGGGCCATGGATATGGATATTGGATTGGATTTTTGAATCCAAATCCAAATCTAAGTCCATACATGGGTTTGGATTGGGATCTGGATATATATGGTCCAGATCCAATCCAAACTGAATTCTGACTCCTTCGAGCTGTGTTCGAAACGAACGGTTTGTGCGAGGCCTAACAGCATCAATACTCCGTCTGCGTTGGGCCTTCGCCAACATGATCGTCCGCCTCTATTTTCGCTTTCCGGAGATGACTTCAAATGATGTTTTGATGATAACAAGGTCTTGGACGTTCGAGATCCTGGTGGTGGATTTGGTACGAGAGTTGTTGTGCCGGGCTCGACATGTGCTCCGGTTCCGGGCTCTCTTTGGCTTTTCTGGTCCTGTTTGGATGAGGCCAAGCTGCTTCAGGGTTTCAAAAACGTGTTTTAAGAAGCATATTATACATATTTTAAAACATATAAAAGTTTAAAATGTATGTACAGGGTTGTCTGGAAGGCTCCTGGGTTACCAGACTCAAAATGGCCCTTTGGGGCTGCTTTTATAAAACCAGGTTATTTTGAGGAATTCGTGGGATTTCGGGGTGTTTACAGATGCCCCTCTGTTTTGAAACCCCGAAGCAGCTTGGCCTAATCCAGACAGGACCAGGAGAGCTAAGGAGAGCCCGAAACCGGAGCACATGTCAAGCCCGGCACAACAACTCTCATATCAAATCCACCCCCAGGATCTCGAACATCGAAGACCCTGTTATCATCAAAACACCCTTTGAAGTCATCTCCGGAAGGCGAAAACAGAGGCAGATGATCATGTTGGCGAAGACCCAACGCAGACGAAGTACTGATGTTGTCAGACCCCACACAAACAGTTCATTTCGAACACAGCTCGAAGGAGTCAGAGTTCAGTTTGGATCGGATCTAGACCATATATATCCAGATCCCAATCCAAACCCATGTATGAACTTGGATTTGGATTTGGATTCAAAAATCCAATCCAATATCCATATCCATGGCCCACATCACCTTCTCATAAATGGAGGTGGGGCCCACTTGAATTTCACGTGGGATTATGGGCATGAGAGAGAGTGGGGGTGGATAAGATCAAGTGTGTGTTGTAATTAAGCTTGACTTGTGTGTCAAGTTTGGGGTTAATCATGTGGGTTAGCCTAGTTAACATGGGTTTAAGCTTGTAATTAGCTAAAACCTAACCTAGGGCTGCACCAACATGATATGATTGTCTATGGGTCATGCAAAGGGAGCTCCTTCATCTAATCCTAACCAAAAACACCTAATCCTAGCCTTCTACCCTAATCCGATCCTAATCCTAGCCTAATCACCTAACCCACTTCCCTAATCCCGGCCTAATCCCAACCTAATCACCTAACGCACTTCCCTAATCCTTCCCTAAACCTAGGTTAATTTCCCTAAACCTAACCTAATCCTAGCCTAATCACCTAACCCACCTCACTAAACCTCACCCCAAAACCAACCCACCTAGCTAAACCCTAGACCTCTAAACCACCCCTAGCCCACAACCTACCCAAACCACTTGTATCTAAAATATCTGGCCCTACCCTTTCCAGCCCACCTTATCCTCATACCACCCTACCTAAACCACCTAACCACTACCCAGCCCTAACTGACCTAGCCCATCCCTATATAAACCCCCCCCTTGGGGGCAGGTTTCATCAGGAAGCAGCCCACCCATTCCCAGTCGGGTCCTCCACTTCCCCAAGCTCAACCGAATTCCGCCTGCTCCACCTGCTCCACATCCCACTACCACCTGCTCCACATCCTGCCACCACCTACACCACTACCTTCCAGCCGAACGCCACCACCACCGCCACCATCATCCGGTTGATTCCCTTCCACCCGCCACCATTTCTTCACCCGGTAAGTCCCCTACATCCTATCTTACTACTTCTTCACTCCCTCTCCACTCTCAGCCACCTAATCCACTCCCCTATCACCCTAACACCAGCCCTTCCACTTGCTGCCACCCTTCTCACTCAGCCGAACCCATAGCTCCCTAACTACCCGCCACCACCTAGACCTTTTAGGCCCATTCGGCCACCCTATCCGACTCCCTAAAACCTGCCCGTATCATCCTAATACACCTACTACAACCACTACCCCCTGGCCCCATCTCCTAGTTAGCTCCCTTACCTTACATCACTCTTAGCCACTCCAACTACCCGCCACCACTAAGTCCTCCTAGTCGGCCACTCCAACCGACTGTCACTTCATTCGGCCACCATAGCAACCCGCCAACCCTAGGTGATCCGTTAAACCTTCCCTTAGGTTCACCCTTTGCACAACCTATCTTAAAACTAAACCCTATCCTTAGTGACCCTACTTAGGCCCTTTAGCCCAACACGCCAAAAAGAACCCATCTCTAGTAGCCGGCCACCTTCAAGGCGCCTCTTCCGTACGCCAAGAACATCCGGCCAGCACCTCCCCTTGCCGTTCAACCTCGCGGAGCTCCCTTTTGCAGCCCAAGGCGAAGGCCAAGCCCACGCTCAAGCAAGGCATCTTCGGACCAACTATTAGTAAGTGCCTAACTCGGTCTTTAGTTGTATACTTGCTTGAGATTCAATTCGATACGGGGTTGTAATAACGGAGCATGGTCTCCCCCCGCTTGTAATAACGTGGCTTGGCACACCCACACACGTGCACTCTCTTAATTGTGCACGATTTTGAACACACACGGGCCTAATCAGCCCCTAATACATAAGTATATACATATACTTTCATTTTTGTAGGGTTTTGCTTAAGTTGGGTGTGTTGTCTTTCAATTCAAGCACTCACACACATTGAGCTTTCGCTCTTATTTGAAAGACCCAAGTAAGGGCCGACCTATACTATTTGGGTTTCATTTCATGTTGTGTGTGTAAGTCTTTCAATTCAAGCACTCACACACATTGAGCCTTCGCTCTTATTTGAAAGACCCAAGTAAGGGCCGACCTATACTATTTGGGTTTCATTTCATGTCGTGTGTGTAAGTCTTTCAATTCAAGCACTCACACACATTGAGCCTTCGCTCTTATTTGAAAGACCCAAGTAAGGGCCGACCTATACTATTTGGGTTTCATTTCATGTCGTGTGTGTAAGTCTTTCAATTCAAGCACTCACACACATTGAGCTTTCGCTCTTATTTGAAAGACCCAAGTAAGGGTCGTGTTATACTATTTGGGTTTAATTTCATGTTGTGTGCGTAGTACTTCAATTCAAGCACTCACACACATTGAGCTTTCGCTCTTATTCCCAAGACCTTAATCAAGGCCATACTGCAAGTTATATTTGGGTTTAATTTCATGTCGTGTGTGTAAGTCTTTCAATTCAAGCACGCACCCACATTGAGCCTTCGCTCTTATTTGCAAGACCCGAGTAAGGGCCCATATACATACTCTATATACATATCTCCCTTCGGCATTTACATTTCAAGTCATTTCCCTTCGGTTATTTCCCTTCAGCATTGTCTTTACATTTCGGGTTTTCCCTTTGGAGTAGCGTGAGTTTGCATTGCATCTATGCCATACCATGAGGTAGGATGCATATTGCATCAAAGCAAGCTCCGCTCGAATTCGCCCATGTAGTGGAGTGTTCATAACACACAAACTAGGTGGCCCATAAAGGGATAAAAGGAAAGACTTAGGCACGTGCAAATCCATGTGATCTAAAATCTACAATCGCATCTAAAAAAACCCGAATTAGACACCTCGAACCGCTTCGTAGGCTTTCTATCCCAAAAGCTCGATTTTTGCAAAGCGTACAGACTGACCCTTGCGCATCGGTGCAAGAAGGTCTGCGACGACAAGAGCTCACTTGCTCACAGTCGCCATGATTAGAAGTCAGTTTAAAGTATATCTTCACTAGTTTAGGTAAGCTAGCTGGCACGCCTTGTTTACATAAATAGGCCTTAGACGCACGAGAGGATCCACTCCAAGCCCAGAAAAGGCGAGGAGGCGTGGGGATTTTCGCGCGTCTACAGAGATTGGCACTCCCGGTGGGACGTGAGCCTTTCAAAAATCGAGTTTTAAAGATTAGAAGTTTGCGAAAATTTTGTTAAAAAAAGGTGTTAGTTTTAAGTTGTTTTCTTTGCTTGTACTTAGGACATTTTGAAAAGCTTGAAAAGCATGTCAAAATCCAACCCAAGTGAAGTGTCGTGCCAAGGCTCATGCGCATCAAGTTCTCACTCTAGGAGGATTTTCCAAAATAAAATAAAACTAGATGAAATCGAGGACTTGAGAAGGGAGTTTGAGGCCAAAATCGATGCTCTCAGCCAAGAGGTTGAAGTAGGCGATTCATGTTCATCGAATGGTGAACAAAGGCCTAAGAAAAAATCTGAAAAACCTCGCAAGCACAAAGAGGCCTCCATAATGGAAGGCAACCAATACCACGAGTCCTTCACACAAAAGGACCGTAAAGCCCTACAGCAGTTGCTGAAAGGGCAGAATAAAGAGAAAAGAAGCTACGCCCTGTCTGATTTCCTTCCTATTGATTACGAAACAGACAGTGACGATGAAATACCGAACTTCCATCAGTATGATGGCATGGGAGACCCTAGGTCTCACTTGCAGCTTTTCTCACGTCGAGCCCATAAAAAGAAAAAGGACTCGATGAAATGGGTGTATTGGTTCCCTTTATCCCTTAAAGGCACAGCTGCCAAATGGCTGGCTTCCTACGACTTAAGCCAGTTCGCTACTTTTGAAGAGTTAGCGAACTGCTTCATGCAAAGATTTGCACACAACGTGGAAGTCACGCCGACTCTAAATACCTTAAGGGATACAAAGCAAGGCATGAACGAAGACGTACATGCCTTCATTATAAGATGGAGGTCGCTTTTGGGCCAAGTGCGAGAGCCCATATCCGAAGGATGCGCAGTCATGCTCATCCTGGATAACTTTAAAAGCGAGTTAAAAACCCTTCTCTCGCTCCATGAAATCTCAACTTTCCATAAGTTGATAAAAAAGGCCTCCCTTTTCGAAACCAACTTGCGAAAAGGGACATACGATCACTTGTGGAAAGGAAGTGCCATTTCCAAAACCTGCTTGGAAAAGCCCATCACATACGGGCTACCCGCGATGGACAAAGGTGCAAAGCCCCATAAAATCGCCAATGTCCAGGTGGATCCAGGCGTGGCGGGCACTTCCAAAAATTTTGAAAAGTTAGAAAATAAGAGGGAGGGAAATTTTCAAAAACCGGTTGAAAAAAGGGAGTACACTCCGCTAGGGCAACCTGTGTCGGAGGTCCTAGACCTCCTACTTGCCTAGGGCATGATAGAACTCCCTGAAATCCCCGAAGGAGTCACTTCCAAAGGGGGGTATTTAAACCGATTTTGTAAGTATCATCAGCTCAAAGGCTATGATACCAAACGCTGCTTCTCCCTCTTAAATAAAATTGAGAACTTGATAGCAGAAGGCTGGCTCCAAGTCACTACGGAACCTGAGCCACCTCAAGCTATCTTCAAAGAACCCTTTCCCAAACACGCCAGTGGCAGTGGGAAAGGAAAGGAGGTATGTACCCTCACCATTTCTAAGGAACTAGCGCAAAAACCAGAACCTGGTCGACCCACTTGTGTGCCCATTCTTGTACTGTACAAGAAGCCCACCCAAGTCGTCATTCGGGGACCACCAAAAGTGGAATCCCCGGCAAAACCAGTTTTGAAAATCCAAGGTTCTCCTCAGCTCATCCTTAGAGCCAAAATTAGCGCGAACCCTAGGCTGGTCGTGGGGGAAGTCACTAGATCCGGAAGGATCTATCAACCCCCGCACCTTCAAGGTGCTCAAAAGGTGGTCAGTGTGCCTGGACCCTCAAAAGCATGTATCCCTAGTGTTCTGCCAAAAGCAGATAAGGACAAAGTCATCCTAAATCCTTATGACTTCGAAAACCACCTTTCAAAGATTCCTATTCACATGTCTATCTTAGAGCTTATAAAAACCTCGCCTAGGCATAGACTTGTACTATAAAAAATTCTAGAAAGGGCCAAGGTTGATTCGAACATAAGTTCGGAATCCTTGTCTGCTCAAGTGGCTTTATTAGGAGCAAAATCGCCGATCACTTTCTCGGAAGATGATGTAGATAGACCCTATGAAACCCATAACCAAGCCCTGCATATCGAGGTGGTTCTAAACAACCACTCAATGGACAGGTGCCTAGTCGATGGTGGAGGAGGGCTCAACATCCTTCCACTTTACATGGCGTATAAAATCGGAGTCACCGTGACTTCAGTGAACCCAAGCCCCATCGTTATCACTGGATACGATGGGAATGCGTCTAGACCTTTAGGATCCATCGAACTCCCAATGGAAACGGGAGGGATCGAACACACGGGGGTGTTCCATGTCTTGGACATCCACCCCCATTATAACCTGTTGCTGGGAAGGCCCTGGATACACAGTTTGTGCGCTGTGCCATCCACCTTCCACAGGTGTGTCAAGATCCCTTTTAGGGACCAGGTCGTAGTGATCCTAGGTGAGAGTCACCCACAGCTTCAGGTGATCATAAACTCCCCTTATTTATCGAGCTCCCAGGCCCATGAGGCTAACCTGGGGCAAATTGTGATTGAGCCACCTCAGCTCATGTTAAACAACCCTAGGAAGGTTGTATGTGTGAAGGGGCCGCCCAAAGCAAGTCCCCTCCCGATTCTAACCCTTCTAGGAAAACCCAAGCATTCCCTATTTCCAAAGCCCCTAGACAAGAGGCCATATGAGCACAATATGGACGATAGCATGTTCCAGGACCACGACTTGTATCAAACTTTTTCAAAAAACAAAAAGTCGTGGAACATGTTGTTGAACATGGGCTACACGCCCTACAAGAGTCTAGGGGTGCAGAATTAGGGTCTCCTAGAGCCCATCCTTCCTAGGGCCAACCCAAGCCGATATGGGATCGGCTATACTCCCCGAATACCGCCGGAGCCACCCCCTGTGACCACCTGGGTCAAGGGTGCCCCGGAACCTGCCTTAGAAGAAACCTACGATTTAGATCTCCTATTCCGAGTCTAACCCGTAGTGTTTTCCCTTTGTAGGTATGATGGAAGATCCATTTTTCTAAAAATACAAAAACATTTGAAAAGCTTAAAATCAAAAAAATCGAAAAACAAGAAAAACCAAAAACAATGGAAAAACAAAAACTCGAAAATAGAGTGCTTTGTATAGTTCCCAAAGTTCTTGTTTTACAAAAACCCAAAAAAATCAAAAATTTGGAAAATACCAAAAAGATTTTGTACATAGCTGCTCCTGGTAGGACTTTGACAAAAGAAAAGGATTTCGAAAGAAACGTCGTCTGCATAGCCAGACCAAAAATTTCGAAATCACTTGAAAATCCAAGTACAAAACCAAGTCATTTTGAAAACCACGCATCAAATTCCCTCGGGTCTATAGCCCACGAGAATGATCAAAGCCCGGAAGTGGATCCCCTTGAGGAAGATCCTACTTCTGAGCTCCCCGAATTTCATAAGATTCTCGATTTTGAAAAACCTTCCCAATCAGTAGGAGGAGATTTCATAGAGGTGAACCTAGGGGATGATTCCAATCCCAAAACCATAAAAATAGGCGCATGCTTGCATGAAACTGAAAGGTTAGCATTCATTGCATTTCTACGAACCTATTTAGATGTGTTTGCATGGACGTATGAAGACATGTCGGGCATAGACCCTAGCATTGTCGAGCATCATCTTCCCTTAGATGCAGGTGTAAAACCCATAAAGCAAAAGCTTAGGAAAATACACCCGAATGTACACACGCAAGTCAATGAGGGTTTAGAAGATCTGCTAAAAGCCGAATTTATAAAACCCATTGCGTATTCTGATTGGTTATCAAATATCGTTGTGGTTCGAAAAACCAATGGGAAAATTCGAATATGCATCGATTTCATAAACATGAATAAAGCCACTCCCAAGGATAATTATCCTTTACCAAACATAGATTTGATAGTCGATAGTACTGCAAATCATGAAATGTTTTCGTTTATGGATGGCTATTCAGGCTATAATCAAATCAAACTAAGTCCACGAGATCAAGGTAAGACCGCCTTCACAACACCATGGGGTACGTACTGCTATACAGTCATGCCCTTCGGTTTGAAAAATGCCGACGCAACATATCAACGAGCCATGACCACGATCTTCCATGATCAAATTCATGAGCTTGTAGAAGTGTATGTAGATGATCTCTTGGCGAAATCCAAAACCCGATGCACCCATATCGAATGTTTACAAAAGATTTTCGAAAGGCTTAGGCTTTACAAAGTAAAGCTAAACCCTCAAAAATGTGTGTTCGGAGTAGAATCAGGGAAGCTTCTGGGCTTTATGGTGAGCCAAAGGGGAATAGAAGTCGACCCCTCTAAGTGTCGAGCCATCATAGACATGGCTCAACCCTCCAATCTCACCCAAATTCGTAGCCTCCAGGGTCATTTACAATTCGTTCACCGATTCATATCGAATCTGGCAACTAGATGCGAACCCTTCAACAAACTTTTGAGGAAAGGCACGAAATTCTTATGGGATGACGAATGCCAGAAGTCCTTCGAGAGACTGAAGGCATACTTGGTTAATCCCCCCGTTTTGAACCCTCCAAAGCAAGGAAAACCGCTTTTATTATACATCTCCGTGCATGCGAATGCTTTAGGAGCCCTGTTGGCTCAATACGAGGATGACACCCATAAGGAGTACGCCATCTACTATATTTCGAAAACTCTCTTGGCTTATGAACGAAATTATCAAGCCATGGAGAAGACGTGCTTGGCCCTAGTCTGGGCCTGCCAGAAATTCAGACACTATTTCCTAGATCATGAGATCTGGATAGTGTCCAAGCTTGATCCAATCAAGCACTTTTTCGAAAAACCCATTCTCAGAGGTAGATTGGGCAAATGGCAACTCCTTCTAATGGAGTATGATCTGAAATACCATCACCAGATCTCCATTAAGGGGCAAGCCCTAGCAGATTACGTGGCTGAGTTCCCCTTAGAGGACGCATATCCCACTCTTGTTGAAATGCCTGATGAAGGCATATTGCAAAACCATTTTCAAAACCACATTTTGGCAAATTCTTTCGAAAACCAAGTGTGGAAAATGCACTTTGATGGGGTACGAAACCAACGAGGGGCTGGTGCTGGGGTCATCCTAATCTCTCCTGAAAAGGGTGAGATTCCCATAGCAGTCCGCTTAGATTTCGAATGTTCCAACAACGTAGCTGAGTATGAAGCACTCATACAAGGCTTAAGAATTTCGAAAACTCTAGGGGCATCATGCATCGAGGTCTTCGGAGATTCGCTCCTTGTCATAAACCAAGTTTTGAAAATTTGGCAAGTACGTAATGAGAAACTACTTCCATATCACGAGTTGGCCACTCGATTGGTCCAGTCCTTCCAATCGTGTAAACTCACACACGTAGGAAGAGAGGACAATGGCATCGCCGATGTCCTCTCCTCCTTGGGTTTAGCCCTTAAGGTCGATCCCATTTCAGGGTCCAGATCTTTGGAAATATGGCATGCGCCCCACCCATCCACACACGACTTGGATATTTGCCAAAACAACCCAGAGTCTATTGAAAAACCCTGGTTTTATGACATAAAACAATTTTTATAAAATGGGGGATTCACCGAGGATGCCACATCCAAAGATAAGGCATTCATTCGTAAGATTTCGACCCGATACACCATTCTGGGTGGGGTTTTATACAAAAAAAGTTTTACCGGCATTCTGCTTAGGTGTATCAACCTAGAGGAGGCTAGGATAGTAATGCATGAGTTCCACGATGGAGAATGTGGAGGTCAAGTTAATGCCAACATGATGGCAATGAAAATACTTAGAGGGGTCTATTTTTGGTCCAGCCTGAAAAGGGATTGTCACGACCATGTTAGGAAGTGTCATCCATGTCAAGTGCATGGGCATGCCATTCATATCTCGTCATCTGCATTGCATTCCGTGGTCAGCCCCTGGCCATTTACCATGTGGGCGTTTGACATCGTAGGCCCAATATTTCCAAAGGCCTCGAATGGGCATCGATTTATTTTAGCAGCCACGGAGTATTTCTCCAAGTGGGTGGAAGCCATTTCCCTAACCAATGTAATGGAGCAACATGTGGTGGCTTTCATCCGGAGGAATATCTTGGCTCGATTTGGGGTTCCACGAGACCTTGTGTCTGATAATGGCACCCCATTCAAGAATGAACGGATGGTTAAGTTGTGCAACACGTATGGCATAACTCACCACTTCTCTTCGCCCTACTACCCTCAAGGCAACGGCCAAGTTGAAGCCACAAACAAGACTCTCATTAGCATAATTGAGAAAACCTTAGCGAAGGGTAGGACGTGGCACGAGAAGCTGGATGAAGCCCTATGGGCTTATAGGACTTCCATCCGGACTCCCACGAATGCCACACCATTCGAATTGGTCTATGGCACAAACGCCATTCATCCCATTCATACTCAACTGCATTCATTCCATACATCCATAGCACTCGACCTCCCCCTAGAGACGCTTCAGTATGCTAGGATGGCCGAACTAGACTTGCTAGATGAGAGGCGACTCCTTGCCATGGATCATGCTCGTGCATACCGGCAAAGGATAGCCCGACATTATAGTAAACACATAAGACCTCGCCACTTTGAAGTGGGGGATCTAGTTTTAAAAACCATCCATCATCGTGGCCCAGACCCCCTGGGCAAGTGGCGCCCCAACTAGGATGGACCCTATGTTGTACGAGCAACCACTACGAACAATTTGTATTGGTTGATCGATGTAGGAGGTAGGAATTTAGCAGATCCTATCAATATTCAATACTTAAAGAAGTATCATGTGTAGGATTTGGATTAAATTCCAATTTTCAAAAATTTTAGGGATAGCTGCGCTGAGACATGTGAATAAGGTGCAAAGGCAAACTCGTGTGACCCTGAGTGAGAGAATTCGCACTTGTGAAAGAGTGGAGTCTTCAAAAATCGTGGTTACATTTCAAAATCCTTCTTCTTACAAAGAAAGGCCTAGTTCAATATAGCAAGATACTTGCAAGTAGTACGTGCTATTTCTAAATAGGCTGATCTGGAATGGATCGAGTGTAGGCTTGGGATAAGTCCTCCCCTCTTCTCTTCTCCTTCCAAAAGGAAAAACACGGCCCAAACAAAAGGGAATTTCCCATTCAAAGCATCTTTCCAAAAGAAAGAAACCAGAATTCCAAAGAAAAATCAATTCTCTTATGAAAAAGAGGGATTAAAGAAAAAATACTCCCAAAGGGAGACCCTCGATGAAAAAAAGGAAAAAGAGGCCAAAAAGCTCAAAAAGAGCAGTTTTCTGCCTTCTATGCCTTAAACCATGGGACGCTTCAGAAGGGACGTGGTATCTCTTTCCCATCCCTGGCTTCTCCCAAGCTAAAACATGGTTCATTTCGAGGAATCCTAAAGTAAGAATAGGATTTACTTGAATTTCATCTTGTTTGAGAATTCGACGTTTCGAGTAAGGCGTGGGAATTTGAAATATAGCTGGTTTTCTTATAAAACCTCCACTAGATAAGCGAGTGTTAAGACTCAAACAAGGGCAAGCACGGAGAGCTCGAGATCCTTAGGATCGAGACTCAAGACAGTTGTCCCTGTTGTAAATAGTTTTGTAAATAAGTTTTGAAAGACGAACATCGAACAGCATAGGATCTTGCTCACTTGGAGCAGTAGGCCTTATAAGTCTCTAGAGTTCGACCACATCTGGTCTCTGGGAGGTCGCCACTCTTGGCACCACACCCATGTCATGCATCTGCACTCCACGCATGGTACTTGCATAAACATGATCCCATTTTAGGACCAGAGTCTATTCCGCATATCCCTTTGGCGTGATATCTCCTCCAACCAAAGTTTGTAAATTGAGATTTTGCTAAAGATTGGGAAGATCCCATATTCTTCGTGGCTAGATCTAGGGAGACATTGAAAGGGGTGTTTGTCATCTTTGCCCTTATCCAAATCAATTTGGACAAGGCCAAAGAGGGGCATCTGTAAACACCCCGAAATTCCATGAATTCCTCAAAACAACCTGGTTTTGTAAAAGCAACCCCAAAGGGCTATTTTGAGTCTGGAAACCCAGGAGCCTTCCAGGCAACCCTGTACATATGTTTTGAACTCTACATTTCGAAAACATACAATATGGCTCTTAAAACCTTTTAAAACATGTTTTGAAACCCTGAAGCAGCTTGGCCTAATCCAGACAGGACCAAGAGAGCTAAGGAGAGCCCGGAACCGGAGCACATGTCAAGCCCGGCACAACAACTCTCATATCAAATCCACCCCTAGGATCTCGAACGTCCAAGACCCTGTTATCATCAAAACACCCTTTGAAGTCATCTCCGGAAGGCGAAAACAGAGGCGGATGATCATGTTGGCGAAGACCCAACGCAGACGGAGTACTGATGCTATCAGACCCCGCACAAACTGTTCGTTTCAAACACAGCTCGAAGGAGTCAGAGTTCAGTTTGGATCGGATCTGGACCATATATATCCAGATCCCAATCCAAACCCATATATGGACTTGGATTTGGATTTGGATTCAAAAATCCAATCCAATATCCATATCCATGGCCCACATCACCTTCTCATAAATGGAGATGGGGCCCACTTAAATTTCACGTGGGATTATGGGCATGAGAGAGAGTGGGGGTGGATAAGATCAAGTGTGTGTTGTAATTAAGCTTGACTTGTGTGTCAAGTTTGGGGTTAATCATGTGGGTTAGCCTAATTAAGTGGGTTTAAGCTTGTAATTAGCCAAAACCTAACCTAGGGCTGCACCAACATGATGTTGTTAAGATCCATGGGCCATGCAAAGGGATCTCCTTCACCTAAACCTAACCCAAAACGCCTAATCCTAGCCTTCCACCCTAATCCAGCCCTAATCTGAGCCTAATCACCTAACCCACTTCCCTAATCCCGGCCTAATCCCAACCTAATCACCTAACCAACTTCCCTAATCCTTCCCTAAACCTAGGTTAATTACCCTAAACCTAGCCTAATCCTAACCTAATCACCTAACCTAGCTCACTAAACCTCACCCTAGAACCAACCCACCTAACTAAACCCTAAACCTCTAAACCACCCCTAGCCCACAACCTACCCAAACCACTTGTATCTAAAATATTTGGCCCTACCCTTTCCAGCCCACCTTATCCTCATACCACCCTACCTAAACCACCTAACCACTACCCCAAACCCAACCCTAACCGACCTAGCCCATCCCTATATAAACCCCCCCCCTTGGGGGCAGGTTTCATTAGGAAGCAGCCCACCCATTCCCAACTGGGTCCTCCACTTCCCCAAGCTCAACCGAATTCTGCCTGCTCCACCTGCTCCACATCCCACCACCACCTGCTCCACATCCCGCCACCACCTACACCACTACCTTCCAGCCGAACGCCACCACCACCGCCACCATCATCTGGTTGATTCCCTTCCACCCGCCACCATTTCTTCACCCGGTAAGTCCCCTACACCCTATCTTACTACTTCTTCACTCCCTCTCCACTCTCAGCCACCTAATCCACTCCCCTATCACCCTAACACCAGCCCTTCCACTTGCTGCCACTCTTCTCACTCAGCCGAACCCATAGCTCCCTAACTACCCACCACCACCTAGACCTTTTAGACCCATTCGACCACCCTATCCGACTCCCTAAAACCTGCCCGTATCATCCTAATACACCTACTACAACCACTACCCCCTGGCCCCATCTCCTAGCTAGCTCCCCTACCTTACATCACTCCTAGCCACTCCAACTACCCGCCACCACTAAGTCCTCCTAGTCGGCCACTCCAATCGACTGTCACTTCATTCGGCCACCATAGCAACCCGCCAACCCTAGGTGATCCGTTAAACCTTCCCTTAGGTTCACCCTTTGCACAACCTATCTTAAAACTAAACCCTATCCTTAGTGACCCTACTTAGGCCCTTTAGCCCAACACGCCAAAAAGAACCCTTCTCTAGTAGCCGGCCACCTTCAAGGCGCCTCTTCCGTACACCAAGAACATCCGGCCAGCACCTCCCCTTGCCGTTCAACCTCGCGGAGCTCCCTTTTGCAGCCCAAGGCGAAGGCCAAGCCCACGCTCAAGCAAGGCATCTTTGGACCAGCTATTAGTAAGTGCCTAACTCGGTCTTTAGTTGTATACTTGCTTGAGATTCAATTCGATACGGGGTTGTAATAACGGAGCATAGTCTCCCCCCGCTTGTAATAACATGGCTTGGCACACCCACACACGTGCACTCTCTTAGTTGTCCACGATTTTGAACACACACGGGCCTAATCAGCCCCTAATACATAAGTATATACATATACTTTCATTTTTATAGGGTTTTGCTTAAGTTGGGTGTGTTGTCTTTCAATTCAAGCACTCACACACATTGAGCTTTCGCTCTTATTTGAAAGACCCAAGTAAGGGCCGACCTATACTATTTGGGTTTCATTTCATGTCGTGTGGGTAAGTCTTTCAATTCAAGCACTCTCACACACATTGAGCCTTCGCTCTTATTTGAAAGACCCAAGTAAGGGTCGACCTATACTATTTGGGTTTCATTTCATGTCGTGTGTGTAAGTCTTTCAATTCAAGCACTCACACACATTGAGCCTTTGCTCTTATTTGAAAGACCCAAATAAGGGCCGACCTATACTATTTGGGTTTCATTTCATGTCGTGTGTGTAAGTCTTTCAATTCAAGCACTCACACACATTGAGCTTTCGCTCTTATTTGAAAGACCCAAGTAAGGGCCGTGTTATACTATTTGGGTTTAATTTCATGTTGTGTGCGTAGTACTTCAATTCAAGCACTCACACACATTGACCTTTCGCTCTTATTCCCAAGACCTTAATCAAGGCCATACTGCAAGTTATATTTGGGTTTAATTTCATGTCGTGTGTGTAAGTCTTTCAATTCAAGCACGCACCCACATTGAGCCTTCGCTCTTCTTTGCAAGACCCGAGTAAGGGCCCATATACATACTCTATATACATATCTCCCTTCGGCATTTACATTTCAAGTCATTTCCCTTCGGTTATTTCCCTTCGATTATTTCCCTTCGGTTATTTCCCTTCGGCATTGTCTTTACATTTCGGGTTTTTCCTTTGGAGTAGCATGAGTTTGCATTGCATCTACGCCATACCGCGAGGTAGGACGCATATTGCATCAAAGCAAGCCCCGCTCGAATTCGCCCATGTAGTGGAGTGTTCATAACACACAAACTACGTGGCCCATAAAGGGATAAAAGGAAAGACTTAGGCACGTGCAAATCCATGTGATCTAAAATCTGCAATCGCATCCAAAAAAACCCGAATTAGACACCTCGAACCACTTCGTAGGCTTTCTATCCCAAAAACTCGATTTTTGCAAAGCGTACAGACTGGTTGCTCACAATCGCCAGCGTACGGTGCAAGAAGGTCTGCGATGATAAGAGCTCACTTGCTCACAATCGCCATGATTAGAAGTCAGTTTAAAATATATCTTTGCTAGTTTAGGTAAGCTAGCTGGCACGCCCTGTTTACATAAATAGGCCTTAGACGCACGAGAGGATCCACTCCAAGCCCAGAAAAGGCAGGGAGGCGTGGGGATTTTCGCGCGTCTACAACTGTAAATCATGAAATGTTTTCATCTATGGATGGCTATTCAGGCTATAATCAAATCAAACTAAGTCCACGAGATCAGGGTAAGACCGCCTTCACAACCCCATGGGGCACGTACTGCTATACAGTCATGTCCTTTGGTTTGAAAAATGCCGGCGCAACATACCAACGAGCCATGACCACGATCTTCCATGATCAAATTCATGAGCTCGTAGAAGTGTATGTAGATGATCTCTTGGCGAAATCCAAAACCCGATGCACTCATATCGAATGTTTGCAAAAGATTTTCGAAAGGCTTAGGCTTTACAAAGTAAAGCTAAACCCTCAAAAATGTGTATTCGGGGTAGAATCAGGAAAGCTTCTGGGCTTTATGGTGAGCCAAAGGGGTATAGAAGTCAACCCCTCTAAGTGTCGAGCCATCATAGACATGGCTCCACCCTCCAATCTCACTCAAATCCATAGCCTCCAGGGTCGTTTACAATCCGTTCGCCGATTCATATCGAATCTGGCAACTAGATGCGAACCCTTCAACAAACTGTTGAGGAAGGGCACGGAATTCTTATGGGATGACGAATGCCAGAAATCCTTCGAGAGACTCAAGGTGTACCTGGTTAATCCCCCCGTTTTGAATCCTCCGAAGCAAGGAAAACCGCTTTTACTTTACATCTCCGTGCATGCAAATGCTTTAGGAGCCATGTTGGCTCAATACGAGGATGACACCCATAAGGAGTATGCCATCTACTATATTTCAAAAACTCTCTTGGCTTATGAACGAAATTATCAAGCCATGGAGAAGACGTGCTTGGCCCTAGTCTGGGCCTGCCAGAAATTCAGACACTATTTCCTAGATCATGAGATCTGGATAGTGTCCAAGCTTGATCCAATCAAGCACTTGTTCGAAAAACACATTCTCACGGGTAGATTGGGCAAATGGCAACTTCTTCTAATGGAGTATGACCTGAAATACCATCACCAGATCTCCATTAAGGGGCAAGCCCTAGCAGATTACGTGGCTAAGTTCCCCTTAGAGGACGCATATCCCACACTTGCTGAAATGCCTGATGAAGGCATATTACAAAACCATTTCCAAAACCACATTTTGGCAAAATCTTTCGAAAACCATGTGTGGAAGATGCACTTCAATGGGGCACGAAACCAACGAGGGGCTGGTGCTGGGGTCATCCTCATCTCCCCTGAGAAGGGCGAGATTCCTATAGCAGTCCGCCTAGATTTCGAATGTTCCAACAACATAGCTGAGTATGAAGCTCTCATACAAGGCTTAAGAATTTCGAAAACTTTAGGGGCATAATGCATCGAGTTCTTTGGAGATTCGCTCCTTGTCATAAACCAGGTTTTGAAAATTTGGCAAGTACGTAATGAAAAACTACTTCCATATCACGAGTTGGCCACTCGATTGGTCTAGTCCTTCCAATCGTGTAAACTCACACACGTAGGAAGAGAGGACAATGGCATCGCCGATGCCCTCTCCTCCTTGGGTTCAGGCCTAAAGGTCGATCCCATTTCGGGGACCCTGTCTTTAGAAATATGGCATGCGCCCAACCCATCCACACACGACTTGGATATTTTCCAAAATAATTGAAAAACCCTGGTTTTATGACATCAAATAGTTTTTAGAAAATGGGGGATTCACCGAGGATGCCACATCCAAAGATAAGGCATTCATCCGTAAGATTTCAACCCGATACACCATTCTGGGTGGGGTTCTATACAAAAAAAGTTTTACCGGCATTCTGCTTAGGTGTATCGACCTAGAGGAGGCTAAGATAGTGATGCATGAATTCCACGATGGAGAATGTGGAGGCCATGTTAATGCCAACATGATGGCAATGAAAATACTTAGAGGGGGCTATTTTTGGTCCATCCTGAAAAAGGATTGTCACGATCATGTTAGGAAGTGTCATCCATGTCAAGTGCATGGGCACGCCATTCATATCCCATCATCTACATTGCATTCCGTGGTCAGCCCCTGGCCATTTACCATGTGGGCGTTTGACATCGTAGGCCCCATATTTCCAAAAGCCTCGAATGGGCATCGGTTTATTTTAGCAGCATGTGGTGGCTTTCATCCGGAGGAATATCTTGGCTCGATTTGGGGTTCCACAAGACCTTGTGTCTAATAATGGCACCCTATTAAAGAATGAGCGGATGGTTAAGTTGTGCAACACGTATGACATATCTCGCCACTTCTCCTCGCCCTACTACCCTCAAGGCAATGGCCAAGCCGAAGCCACAAACAAGACTCTCATTAGTATAATTGAGAAAACTTTAGAGAAGGGTAGGACGTGGCACGAGAAGCTAGATGAAGCCTTATGGGCTTATAGGACTTCCATCCGGCACGAATGCCACGCCATTCGAATTGGTCTATGGCACAAACGCCATTCTTTCCATTCATACTCAACTGCATTCATTTCATACATCCATAGCACTCGACCTCCCCCTAGAGACACTTCAACATGCTAGGATGGCCGAACTAGATTTGCTAGATGAGAGGCGACTCCTTGCCATGGATCATGCTCATGCATACCGGCAAAGAATAGCCCGACACTATAGCAAACACATGAGACCTCGCCACTTTGAAGTGGGGGATCTGGTTTTGAAAATCATCCATTATCGTGGCCCACATCCCCTGGGAAAGTGGTGCCCCAAGTGTGATGGACCCTATGTTGTTCGAGCAACCACCACAAACAATTCGTATTGGTTGATCGATGTAGAAGGTAGGAATTTAGCAGATCCTATCAATATTCAATACTTAAAGAAGTATCATGTGTAGGATTTGGATTAAATTCCAGTTTTCGAAAATTTTAGGGATAGCTGCCCTGAGACATGAAAATAAGGTGCAAAGGCAAAGTCGTATGACCCTGAGTGAGAGAATTCGCACTTGTGAAAGAGTGGAGTCTTCAAAATCGTGGCTACATTTCAAAATCCTTCTTCTTACAAATTAAGGCCTAGTTCAACATAGCAAAATACTTGCAAGTAGTACGTGCTATTTCTAAATAGGCTGATCTGGAATGGATCGAGTGTAGGCTTGGGATAAGTCCTCCCCTCTTCTCTTCTACTTCCAAAAGGAAAAACACGGCCCAAACAAATTGAATTTCCCATTCAAAAGTCTCTTTCCAAAAGAAAGAAACCAGAATTCAAAAGAAAAATCGATTCTCTTGTGAAAAAGAGGGATTAAAGAAAAAATACTCCCAAAGGGAGACCCTCGATGAAAAAAAGGAAAAAGAGGCCAAAAAGCTCAAAAAGAGCAGTTTTCCGCCTTCTGTTCCTCAAACCATGGGACGCTTTAGAAGGGACCGTGGTATCTCTTTCCCATCCCTAGCTTATCCCAAGCTAAAACATGGTTCATTTTGAGGAATCCTAAAGTAAAAATAGGATTTACTTACTTGAATTTCGTCTTGTTTGAGAATTCAACGTTTCGAGTAAGGCGTAGGAATTCGAAATATAGCTTGTTTTCTTATAAAACCTCCGCTAGATAAGCGAGTGTTAAGACTCAAACAAGGGCAAGCACGAAGAGCTCGAGATCCTTAGGATTGAGACTCAAGATAGTTGTCCCTTTTGTAAATAGTTTTGTAAATAGATTTTGAAAAGTCGAACATCAAACAGCATAGGATTTGCTTGCTTGGAGCAGTAGGCCTTGTAAGTCTCTAGAGTTCGACCACATCTGGTCTTTGGGAGGTCACCACTCTTGGCACCACACCCATGTCATATGCATTCCACGCATGATACTTGCATAAACATGATCCCATTTAGGACCAGATTCCATAGCATATCCCTTTGGCGTGATATTTCCTCCTACCAGGGTTTTAAAAGTAAGATTTGTGCTAAAGATTGGGACGATCCCATATTTTTCGTGGTTAGATCTAGGGAGACATTGAAAGATGTGTTTGTCATCGTTGCCCTTATCCAAATCAATTTGGACAAGGTCAAAGAGGGGCATCTATAAACACCCCGAAATCTCACGAATTCCTCAAAATAACCTGGTTTTGTAAAAGCAGCCCCAAAGGGCTATTTTGAGTCTAGAAACCGAGGAGCCTTCCAAACAACCTTATACATATGTTTTGAACTTTATATTTTAAAAAATGTATAATATGGCTTTAAAAACCTTTTAAAACACATTTTTGAAACCCCAAAGCAGCTTGGCCCAAGCAAGACAAGACCAAAAAAGCTAAAGAGAGCCTAGAACCGGAGCACATGTCGAGCCCGGCACAACAACTCTTGTATTGAATCCACCCCTAGGATCTCGAACGTCCAAGATCCTGTTATCATCAAAACATCACTTGAAGTCACCTCAAAAGGCGAAAACAGAGGCGGACGATCATGTTGGCGAAGACCCAACGCAGACGGAGTACTGATGCTGTCAGACCCTGCACAAACCATTCGTCTCGAACACAACCCGAAGGAGTCAGAATTCAGTTTGGATCGGATCTGGACCATATATATCCAGATCTCAATCCAAACCCATGTGTGGACTTGGATTTGGATTTGGATCCAGAGATCCAATCCAATATCCACATCCATGGCCCACATCACCTTTTCATAAATGGAGGTGGGGCCCACTTGAATTTCACGTGGGATTATGGGCATGAGAGAGAGTGGGGGAGGATAAGATTAAAGTGTGTGTTGTAATTAAGCTTGACTTGTGTGTCAAGTTTGGGGTTAATCATGTGGGTTAGCCTAATTAAAGTGGGTTTAAGCTTGTAATTAGCCAAAACCTAACCTAGGGCTGCACCAACATGATGTGATTAAGGTCTATGGGTCATGCAAAGGGATCTCCTTAATCTAATCCTAACCAAAAACACCTAATCCTAGCCTTTACCCTAATCCTGTCCTAATCCTAGCCTAATCACCTAACCCACTTCCCTAATCCTGGCCTAATCCCAATCTAATCACCTAACCCACTTCCCTAATCCTTCCCTAAACCTAGGTTAATTTCCCTAAACCTAACCTAATCGTAGCCTAATCACCTAACCCACCTCACTAAGCCTCACCCCAAAACCAACCCACCTAGCTAAACCCTAAACCTCTAAACCACCCCACCTAAACCTAACACATAATCTACCCAAAACCACTTGTATGAAAACATCTGGCCTACCCCAATACCAGCCCACCTTATCACCACACCACCCCAACCTAAACCACCTAACCACCCTCCTAATACCAACCCCCAACCGACCTATCTCAGCCCTATATTAACCCCCCCCCCAAGGGGCGGGGTTCCCATCTTCTCTCATGCCCTTTCCAGCCCAACCGAGCCCAGTTGAGTCTTCCACCTACACCATAGCCAGCCACCACGTTGCTCGACCTGCTCCACCACACCCCGGCCGGCCAACCACCTGTCGCCACCATTTCCATCCGACCGAACCATCCACTTCAATCACCCGGCTGCTCCTCTTCCATCCACCGCCTCTTCATTCGGTTAGTACCCCATCCTTTAACCTACTTCTTCTCCACTCCCCCTCTACTCTCAGCCACCTACACCACCACCACCTTACCCTAACACCAGCCACTTGTCGCCACCACTTCCATTCGGCCAGACCTTAGCCACTTCAAACACCCGCCATTACCTAGCCACCCTAGCTACACCCGGCCACTCCACTAAACTCCCTAAGACCTATCCATATCACCTCACCACAGCCGGCCACTACCTTACCCCATATCCTAGCTAGCTCCCTTCCCATCCACCATAGCCCTAGCTACCTTAACAACCACCACCACCGAGTCTCCCTTAGTCGGCCACTCCAATCGACTGTCACATACCCATTCGGCCAGCCACCCACCAGCCACATCCTTCCCCTAGGCACTCCTTTAGACACTCCCTTAGGCTCCCCCTTAGTGCCATACTTCCTAACACTACACCCTCCCTTAGTGACCCTACTTAGTCACTTTAGCCTAACACGCCAAGGCAACCCCCTCCCTAGCAGCCGGCCACCTTCAAGGCGTCCCTTCCGCGCACCTAAGGCACCCGGCCAGCAACCCCTTTGCCGTTCAACTTCGCGGAGCTCCCTCTTGCAGCCCAAGGCAAAGGCCAAGCCCACGCTCAAGCAAGGCATCTTCGGACCAGCTATAAGTAAGTGCCTAACTCGGTCCCTAGTTGTATACTTGCTTAAAATTTAATTCGATACGGGGTTGTAATAACGGAGCATAGTCTCCCCCCACTTGTAATAACGTGGCTTGGCACACCCACACACACATGCACTCTCTTAGTCGTGCACGATTTTGAACACACATGGGCCTAATCAGCCCCTAAGATATAAATATATATATATACTTTAACTTACGTAGGGTTTTGCTTGAGTTGAGTGTGTTGTCTTTCCATTCAAGCACTCACACACATTGAGGCTTCGCTCTTATTTGTAAGACCCAAGTAAGGGCCGTGCTATACTATTTGGGTTTAATTTCATGTTGTGTGCGTAGTACTTCAATTCAAGCACTCACACACATTGAGCTTTCGCTCTTATTCCCAAGACCTTAGTTAAGGCCATATTGCAAGTTATATTTGGGTTTTATTTCATGTCGTGTGTGTAAGTCTTTCAATTCAAGCACGCACCCACATTGAGCGTTCACTCTTATTTGCAAGACCCAAGTAAGGGCCCATATATACCTTATATACATATCTCCCTTCGGCATTTACATTACAAGTCATTTCCCTTCGGTCATTTCCCTTCGGTCATTTCCCTTCGGTTATTTTCCTTCGGTCATTTCCCTTCGGTCATTTCCCTTCGGTTATTTTCCTTCGGCATTGTCCTTACATTTGGGTTTTCCCTTTGGAGTAGCGTGAGTTTGCATTGCATCTACGCCATACCATGAGGTAGGACGCATATTGCATCGAAGCAAAACCCCGTACTCCCTCTCAAATTCGCCCCATGTAGTGGAGTGTTCATAACACACACCTAGGTCGCCCATAAAGGGATAAAAAGAAAGACTTAGGCACATGCAAATCCACGTGATCTAAAATCTGCAATCGCATTAAAAAGACCAGAATCAAACACCTCGAACCGCTTTTGTAGGCCTTTTCTATCCCAAACTCGATTTTTAAAGCGTACAAACTGACCCTTGCGCATCGGTGCAAGAAGGTCTGCGACGACAAGAGCTCACTTGATCACAATCGCCACGTTAGAAGTCGGGTTAAAATATATCTTCACTAGCTTAGGTAAGCTAGCTGGCACGCCTTGTTTATACAAATAGGCCTTAGACACACGAGAGAATCCGCTCCTGGCCCTAAGAAGCCAAAGGGAGGCGGGGATTTTCCTGCGTCTACAACAATCGCCTTAAAAAAGTCAGATTATTTCAAAACATACTTTGCTAGTTAAAGTAAACTAGCTGACACGCCCATAAAGTGAAGTAGATTGCGAAAAGGTTCACTTCAGGCCTAAGAACTAGAAGTGGGAATTTTCGGTGTCTACAGTAGTATGTGCCCCATGGGGTTGTGAAAGCAGTTTTAGCCTGATCTCATGGGGCTAATTTGATTTGGTTATACCCTGAATAGCCATCCATGAACGAAAACATTTCATGATTTGCAGTACTATTGACTATCAAATCAATGTTTGGTAAAGGGAAATTGTCTTTTGGCATGGCCTTATTCAGGTTTCTAAAGTCGATGCATATTCGAATTTTCCCACTGGTTTTTTGAACAACAACGATGTTTGACAACCAATCAGAGTACGCAATGGGTTTTATAAATCGGGCTTTTAACAGATCTTCTAAACCTTCCTTGACTTGTGAGTGTATGTTCGGATGTATCTTCCTAAGCTTTTGCTTTATGGGTTTTGCATCCGAATCTATGGGAAGACGATGCTCTACGACTCTCGGGTCTATACCCGACATGTCTTAATATGTCCATGCAAACACATCAATGTAGGTTTTCAAAAATGTAATGAATGATGATCTTTCATGCTCATGCAAACATGCGCCTATCTTAATGTGCTTGGGCTTTGAATCACTCCCTAGGTTTATCTCTATGAAATCTCCTCCTACTGAATTCGAAGGTTTTTCAAAATCGAGAATTTTATGAAATTCTGGGAGCTCGGAAGTGAGATCTTCCTCAATGGGATCCATCTCCGGGCTTTGATCATTTTTTAGGTTTCTAAATCCTAGGGAATTTGAGCTTGATGCATGGGTTTTGAAAATACCTGGTTTTTGACTTGGGATTTCTATGGGTTTCGAAATTTTTGGTCTTGTTATGAAGACAACTTTTCTTTCGAAATCCTTGGCTTTTTCCAAGCTTTTACCAAGAGCAGCTATATACAAGGTTTTGTTTTTGACATTTTCTAAATTTTTGATTTTTTTTAGTTTTTGTAAAACCAGAACTTTGGGAACTATACAAACAACTCTTTTTTCAAGTTTTTCACCTTTTTAAAATGTTTTTGGTTTTTGGGGTTTTTCAATTTTTTGAATTTCGGGTTTTCCAATTTTTTTGTGTTTTTGGTTGAGGGATCTTCCATCATACCTACAAAGGAAAATGCAACGAGTTAGACTCTAAACAAGATGTCTAAATCGTAGGTTTCTGCTTGGGTAGGCTCCAGGGCACCCTTGACCTAGGTGGTCACAGGGGGTGGCTCTGGTGGTATTCTAGGAGTATAGCCAATCTCATATCGGCTTGGGTTTGCCTTTGGCACTATGGGTTCTACGAGACCCTGGTTTTGTGCCCCTAGACTCTTGTTTGGCATATACCCCATGTTCAATAACATGTTCCACGATTTTTTGTTTTTGGAAAAGTTTTCATATAAGTCGTGGTCCTAGAACTTGCTATCGTCCATGTTATGCATATAAGGCTTTTTGTCTAGGGGTTTTTGAAATAGGCGACTCTTGGCCTTTCTTGGGATGGTTAGTGTTTTGAGTGGGCTAGCCTTGGGCTGCCCCTCGATGTACACGACCTTCCTAGGTATTTGGAGTGTGAGCTTTGGTGGCTCGACCAAGGTCTGCCCCAACTTATTCTCGTAGGCCTGAGAACTCGATAAGCATGGGAAATTCTGGATTCCCTAAAGCTGTGGGTGACTCTCACCTAGAATTACCACTATTTGATCGTCGAAAGGGATTTTGACACACCTATGGAAGGTGGATGGCACAGCATGTAGGTTGTGTATCCAAGGCTTTCCCAACAATAGGTTGTAATGGGGGTGGATGTCCAAGACATGGAACGCCCCCATGTGAGCTATCCCTCCGGTTTCCATGGGTAACTCTATGGATCCTAAGGGTCTTGATGCATTCCAATCGTATCCAGTGATTACGATGGGGCTTGGGTTCACGAAGGTCAAGGTGACTCCGATTTGGTACGCCATGTGGAGCGGAAGGATGTTGAGCCCTCCTCCCCCATCAACTAGGCACCTATCCAGAGAGTGGTGATTCAATACCACCTCGATATATAGGGCTTGGTTGTGAGCTTCGTAGGGTCTTTCTACATCGTCTTCTGAGAACACGATAGGCGTTTTTGCACCTATAGACGTCACTTGGGTCGATAGGGACTCTAGGGTTATGTTTGAGCTAACCTTCGCTCTTTCTAGAATTTTCTATAAAACCAGTCTATGCCTAGGTGAGGTTTGTATCAGCTCTAGGATGGACATGTTAATAGGAATCTTTGAAAGATGATTTTCGAAATCGTACAAGGTTAAAACAACTTTTTCTTTGTCCTTTTTTGGTGAGACTCTAGGGATACATGCTTTGGAGGGGCTAGGTATACTGACCACCTTTTTAGCATTTTGTAGATGTGGGGGTTGATAGATCCTTCTGGACCTAGTCACCTCCCCCACGATCAACCTAGGGCTCGCGCCTATCATGGCTCTATTCGTGTGCTTTGGAGCACCTTGAATTTTTAAAATAGGTTTAATCGGGGATGGAACTCTAGGTGGTCCCCGGATCACTACTTGGGCGAGTTTTCTATGAAGGATGAGAGTAGATGCACAAGTAGCAAAACCAGAATGACATGCATGCGCTAGACTCTTCGAAAATGTGAGAGCACATACCTCTTTGCCCTTCCCACTAATACTTGCGTGTTTGGGGAAGGAGTTCTTTAAAGATAGCTTGGGTAGGCTCTAGTTCCTCAATGACCTGGAGCCGTCCCTCTGCTATCAAGTTCTCAATCTTATTAAGTAGGGAGAAACACTGCTTTGTGTCATGGCTTTTGAGTCGATGATACTTACAGAATCAGTTTAAAAATCTCCCTTTGGAAGTGATTCCCTCAGGAATTTCGGGGAGTTCGATCATTCCCTGGGCAAGTAGGAGGTCTAGGACCTCCGACACAGGTTGCCCCAGCGGAGTATACTCCCGTTTTTCAAAGGGTCTTTGTAAATTTTTCTCCCTTTTATTTTCAAATTTCTCAAAAATTTTTAGAAGTGCTTGCCGGGCTTGGATCCACCCGAACATTGGCGAATTTGTGGGGTTTTGCTCCTTTGTCCATGGTGGGTAGCCCATAAGTGTCGGGCTTATCCAAGTGAGTTTTTGAAACCACATTCCCTTTCCATAAGTGATCATAGACGCCTTTCTTCAAATTAGTTTAAAAAAGGGATGCCTTTTTAATCAATTTGTGAAAAGTTGAGATTTCATGAAGGGAGAGAAGGGTTTTCAACTCATTTTTAAAATTATCTAGGATGAGCATTACTGCGCACCCTTCTGATATGGGTTCTTGTACTTGCCCAAGGAGGGACCTCTATCGAACAATAAAGGCATGGACATCTTCGTTCATACCTTGCTTCGTATACCTCAATGTGTTTAAAGTGGGCGTGACTTCTATGTTATGCGAGAATCTCTGCATAAAGCAGTTCGCTAACTCTTCAAAAGTAGCGAACTGACTAAGATCGTAGGAAGCCAGCCATTCAGAAGTTGTGCCTTTGAGGGATAAAGGGAACCAATACACCCATTTCATCGAGTCCTTTTTCTTATGGGCTCGACGAGAGAAAAGTTGCAAGTGAGACCTAGGGTCTCCCGTGCCATCATACCGATGGAAATTCGGTATTTCATCATCACTATCTGTTTCATAGTCTAAAGAAAGAAAATCAGACAAGGTGTAGTTTCTTTTCTCTTTGTTTTGCCCTTTCAGCAGCTATTGTAGGGCTTTACATTCCTTGTGAGTGAAGGATTCGTGGTATTGGTTGCCTTCCATTGCAGAGGTCTCCTTGTGTTTTCGAGTTTTTTCAAATCTCTTTTTGGCCTTTGGTTCGCCATGTGACGAACATGAATTAGCTGTTTCAGCCTCTTGGCTAAGAGCAGCGATCTTAGCCTCAAAGTCCCTTCTTAACTCCTCGATTTCCTCTTTTTGATCTCGAGTTTTCAAAAATTTCCTAGAATGAGAACTTGATGTGCATGAGGCATGGCTAGACACTTCTTGGGAGCCTGGACTTGACATGGCTCCGATGCTTTTAAAACCCAACTATGAAAATGCAACACAAAAGAGTGTACCAGCTAGCAAAAACCCAATTTTCAAGAGGTCTGTTTATTTGAATTGACTTTTCCTAAGACTCACGTCCCACCAGGCATGCCAATTACTGTAGACACGTGGAAATTTTCAGTCCGAGTTCTTAGGCCTAGAGTGAACCTTTTCATATGTCTAAGTCGCTTAAAAAGGGTGTACCAGCTAGCTTACTCAAACTAGTGAAGTAAGTTTTGAAATATCTGACTCAGAGGGCGACTGTGAACAAGTGAGCTTTTTTCATCGCAAATCTTCTTGAACCGATGCTCAAGGGTTGGTTTATACGCTTAGAAAACTCGATTTTGAACAAGTATGACCTTCTTTTGAAAAGTGTGAAAGTGTTCGATCGACTTGGTTTGTCTAGTTGCAAATTTTATTTATGTGGGGTTTGCACATATCCTATGTCTTTGATTTTAGCTACTTAGGCGTGAGATGTGTGCATCAAGTCCCTAAGTCTTGGCGATTTTGCATGGGTGGTTCGAGGTTGCTTTGATGCAAGTACGTGCCCTATCTCGTGGTATGGCGGATATGCAATGCAACTCACACAACTGAACCTTAAAACCCGAAATTTAAAGACATAGCCAAAGGGAAATTGCGAAAGTGAAATATAGCTATATCTTAAGAGCAGAAAGGCTCAATTGTCGGCGTGTGTGTTGTGTATAAATTGAAAGACAACTCACACGACTTGAATGTAAAAACCCCACTCGTCTTAAATGTAAAGTATGGAAGGGAAATACTTATATATATATGGGCCCGAAGGTCGCCAACGTGCGCGTATGTGTTGTGTATAAATTGAAAGACAACACATGCAGCTGAAATGTAAAACCCAGTCGAAAGGGAGATACAACTATATATATATGGGCCCGAAGGTCGCCAACGTGTGCGTGTGTGTTGTGTATATATATAAAGACAACGCACGCTGCTGAACCTTAAATACCCGGTATTGAAAGACAAACACAACTGAACCAGGAAAACTCACACAGCCGAAAATATAGAGATATGGCTATATCTTAGTGGCTACCGAGGCCAAAATGGTGCGTGAGGTGCTTGAGCAAAGGCTCGGGTGCCTTTGGGTGCGAGTGTGTAATTGAAATGACAAACTCACACGACTTAATGTAACAACCCAACTGAATGTAAATACATATATATGATAAGAGCAAAGGCTCAATGCACGCGTGGGTGAAGTGTGTAAATTGAAGACAACTCACGCAACTCTTACTAGAGTCTTTGGAGTAAGAGCGAAGGCTCAATCGTGCATGTGTGTGCTTGATGTATGAGATTAAGAGCTAAAGCTCAAGTGCTCGTGTGTGCCTCATGTATCAAGCATTGTTATTACATCTCGGGGGGAGACAACACTCCGTTAATACAACCCCGTATCCAAATTGAATAGAATGTAGAAGGAGATATGTAAATACCGAATTTGAAACACTTACAAGTGATTCAGATGTTTGTCCACTCCAATCTACACAGGCTTGTGCTAGCTTTACAACCACGGACGAGCCTCCCTTGAAGCTTGTGGCGTGAAGTGTCTGGCCGGAGCCTTTGAGCTTGGTGGGGTCTAAGCACGAGAGGTGGAGATTCACGACAAGAGGTGGGTGCGGGTCTTAGTGGGGGTTTTGTGGGGTTACGGCCAAGGCAAGGAGGTGGTGTTGGTCTTAGGATGTGGTGTGGAGTCGGGGTGTGTGGTGAGGTGAAGGTCGGCTAAGGAATGTAAGGTGGCAGGATGGAGGGCTAGGAGATGGTGGCAGGTGGTTGCTGGGGTGTGGTAGTGGTGGCAGGTCGGCGGAAGGTAGGGTGTAGGTCGGTTGGCAGGTTGGCAGAAGGTGAGGCGGTGGATGGGATGGGAGTCGGGGTTGGCTGGATATGGGTGTAGCAGGGCGGACGCCAGGCGATAGGTGCTGGGCGCCAGGGAGTGGGAGGTGAGGTGCTGGGCACGCAGCAGGTGCGCGACGCGGGTGTAGAGAGGGAGCAGGGCACGGGGCACGTGCAGGGTGCGCGCAGGTTGTGCAGAACGGGAGCGGGTAGGACTAGGGGTGTTCGTGTGGTTGAAGATGGAGTCTGTTGGGGGTTTAGGTGGTTTCAAGTAAGGTTAGGGGTGCTGTGGGGTAGTTAGGTGGGGTTTAATTAGGGTTAGGTGAGGTCGGCTTAGTTGGTTTAGAGGGGTTCGAGAGAGGTGGGCTAGGTTAGTTTTAGGCTTACCTTAGGGTGCGGTTGGGGTGTGCTCAAGCTCCAAGCCAGCCACTCTATGCATCCTTGTTCAAGCAAATCCAGCCCTAAATCAAGGTGGTGCAGCCCACACTAATCTCCCTTTAAGCCCACTATTAACCCACTAAACAAAATTAAGAAAGCACTAAGCACTCACCTTAATACCCTCTCTCTCCTCCATGCTCCTTCCAAGTTGAGTTTCACCTGAACTTGTGGAGACCCCCTCACTTGTATTTATAGGCAAGTGAAGTGGGTCTTGGATATGGGTCTTGGGTTTGGATCATGGAATCCATGTTCGATCCAAACACTATTTGGATTTGGATCTTGGATCTCAAATATTTTGAGATCCATATTCGATCCAAATCCAACATTTTTATGGATATGGATATGGATATTTTGGTCCAAATCCCATCCAATCCAAACACTATTTGGATCGACCCAAATCCAAACACTATTTGGATATAGATCTGGATATTTATGGTCCAGATCCAATCTAAATTTTCTCTAGATGGTCCTTCTTGGCTTTTTGAGGTGGACGATCTATGCGGGCTCTGGCTTCATCAACGCTCTGTCTGGTGTTGGGTTTCCCTAATCTTTGTCTTCCGCACTCCTTTTCGCCTTTTCGGACTCTGTTTTTGCTTATTTCTAGCTTTTCCAGTTCAGATGCTTGATGCTTGAACGAGGATGGTTGATCTGGCTGTTTGGTGCTCTTGGCTTGCCACCTGCTTCATTTTTGGGCCTTCCTTTCGTCTTTTGAACCTGACTTTTATTAGGCCAGGATGTTCTTCTAGGCTCTAGAAACTGTTTCTAAGCCTGCTTCTAGAATTGGCCTTCGTGAGCCACTTTTTGGGCTATTTCTCGATCAGGTGTCGTCTTGGCATTCTTCACCTGTTCATCTTTGGCGTCTTGGAAAATGGAGCTTAGCCTGGGTTTCAAAAGTTCCTATTTGGATATGGGGTTTCAAAACACTATTTACAAGATTCAAAATAATAATTACAGGGTTTTGGGGAGGCTCCTGGGTTTTCAGAACTCAAAGTACCTTTTTGGATTTGATTTTGTAAACCAGGTATGTTTTATAAAATCATGGGATTTTGGGGTGTTTACACTTGTGTAGACGCAGAAAATCTCCGCCTCCCTGGTTTCTTAGGCCTGGGGCGAACCTTTTCGTGTGTCTAAGTCCTATTTGAATAAACAGGGCGTGCCAGCTAGCTTACCTAAGCTAGCGAAGATATATTTTAACCTAACTTCTAACGTGGCGATTGTGAGCAAGCAAGCTCTTGTCGTCACAGACCTTCTTGCACCGATGCGCAAGGGTCAGTCTGTACACTTTAAAAATCGAGTTTTGAGTGAAAAAAACCTACGAAAGTAGTTCAAGGTGTTTGATTCGGGTCTTTTTAGTGCGATTTCCAGATTTTAGATCACGTGGATTTGCACGTGCCTAAGTCTTTCTTTTTATCCCTTTACGGGCCACCTAGGTGTGTGTTATGAACACTCCACTACATGGGGCGACTTTGAGCGGGAGTATGGGGTTTGCTTTGATGCAATATGCGTCCTAACTCGTGGTATGGCGTATATGCAATGCAAACTCATGCTACTCCAAAGGGAAAACCCGAATGTAAAGACAATGCTGAAGGGAAATGACTTGAACTGTAAATGCCGAAGGGAAATTGCCGAAGGGAAATACGTATATAAGGTATATATGGGCCCTTACTTGGGTATTGCAAATAAGAGCGAAAGCTCAATGTGGGTGCGTGCTTGAATTGAAAGATTATACGCACGACATGAAATGAAACCCAAATATAACTTGTAATATGGCCTTAACTAAGGTCTTGGGAATAAGAGCGAAAGCTCAATGTGTGTGAGTGCTTGAATTGAAGTACTACGCACACAACATGAAATTAAACCCAAATATAAATTGCAGTATGGCCTTAACTAAGGTCTTGGGAATAAAAGCGAAAGCTCAATGTGTGTGAGTGCTTGAATTGAAGTACTACGCACACAACATGAAATTAAACCCAAATATAAATTGCAGTATGGCCTTAACTAAGGTCTTGGGAATAAGAGCGAAAGCTCAATGTGTGTGAGTGCTTGAATTGAAGTACTACGCACACAACATGAAATTAAACCCAAATAGTATAACACGGCCCTTACTTGGGTCTTACAAATAAGAGCGAAGGCTCAATGTGTGTGCGTGCTTGAATTGAAAAGCAACACACTCAACTTAAGCAAAACCCTACGTAATTTAAAGTATATACATAGATTTATATCTTAGGGGCTGATTAGGCCCGTGTGTATTCAAAATCATACACGACTAAGAGAGTGCACGTGTGTGTGGGTGTGCCAAGCCACATTATTACAAGCGGGGGGAGACTATGCTCCGTTATTACAACCCCGTATCAAATTGAATTCAAGCAAGTCTACAACTAAGGACCGAGTTAGGCACTTACTTATAGCTGGTCCGGAGGTGACTTGCTTGAGCGTAGGCTTGGGCTTCGCCTTGGGCTGCAAGAGGGAGCTCCTCGAAGTTGAATGGCAGGGGGAGGTGCTGGCCGGGTGCCTTGGGTGCGCGGGAAGGGCACCTTGAAGGTGGCCGGCTGCTAGGAAAGGTGCTGCCTTGGTGTGTTGGGTTAAGGTGACTAGGTAGGATCACTAAGGGATGGGCTGGTATTAAGGTGGGTAGTGCTAAAGGGGAGCCTAAGGGAGTGTATGGCTGGCGAGTGGCTGGCCGAGTGGTTTAGGTACAGTCGGTTGGAGTGGCCGACTGCTAGGGTGGCTATGTAAAGGCGAGGATGGGAAGGGAGCTAGCTAGGGTGTCATGTGAGATGGAGTTAGGGGCTGGTGTGAAGTGTAAGGGACAGGTCCTAGGGAGCTAAGTGGAGTGGCCGGGTGTGGCTAGGGAAAGTAGTTCTAGGCGGGTGGTTGAAGTGGCTAAGGTCTGGCCGAATGGGTAAGGATGGCGGGTGGTTGATGTTGGCAGGGTGTGGTGGTGGTGTAGGTGGTTAAGAGTGGAGGGGGAGTGAAGAAGAGGTAGAGTGAAGTTGAGGTACTAACCGGGTGATGAGGAGAGGCGGTGGATGGAAGAGGGGCAGCCGGGTGTCTTGGATGCGCAGGATGGGGTTCGGTCGGATGGAATGGTGGCGATGTGGAGCATGGCTGGAGCGGTGGTGGTGGTGGTGGTGCTTGGCTGGACGGCAGTGGCGTAGGTGGAGCAAGGTTGGAGGCTCGGTTGGAAGGTGGCTGGAGTCGGCTGGGCCAAGATGGGCTGGAAGGCCAAGGTGAAAAAACTGAAAAACCCGCCCACTAGGGGGGGGGGGTTTATAGCTTTTTGAAGGGCGGTTGGGGCTGGTATTAGGAGGGTGGTTAGGTGGTTTAGGTAGTGGTGGTGTGGTGATAAGGTGGGCTGGTTTTGGGGAGGGGTCAGATATTTTGATTTAGGGGGTATTAGGAATATGGTGTGCTAGGTTTAGGTGGGGTGGTTTAGGGGTTTAGGGTTTAGCTAGGTGGGTTGGTTTTGGGGTGAGGTTTAGTGAGGTGGGTTAGGTGATTAGGCTAGGATTAGGTTAGGTTTAGGGAAATTAAGCTAGGTTTAGGGAAGGATTAGGGAAGTGGGTTAGGTGATTAGGTTGGGATTAGGCTGGGATTAGGGAAGTGGGTTAGGTGATTAGGCTAGGATTAGGACAGGATTAGGGTAAAAGGCTAGGATTAGGGCTTTTTTTATTAGGGTTAGGTTAGGGAGCTCCCTTTGCATGACCCATAGACCTTGTTGTATCATGTTGGTGCAGCCCTAGGTTAGGTTTTGGCTAATTACAAGCTTAAACCCATGATAATTAGGCTAACCCACATAATTAACCCCAAACTTGACACACAAGTCAAGCTTAATTACAACCACACTCTAATCTTATCCTCCCCCACTCTCTCTCATGCCCATAATCCCACATGAAATTCAAGTGGGCCCCACCTCCATTTATGAGAAGGTGATGTGGGCCATGGATGTGGATATTGGATTGGATCTCTGGATCCAAATCCAAATCCAAATCCAAGTCCACACATGGGTTTGGATTGGGATCTGGATATATATGGTCCAGATCCAATCCAAACTGAATTCTGACTCCTTCAGGCTGTGTTCGAAACGAACGGTTTGTGCGGGGTTTGACAGCATCAATACTCCGTCTGCGTTGGGTCTTTGCCAAGATGATCGTTCGCTTCTGTTTTCACCTTCCGGAGATGACTTCATATGATTTCTGGTTATAACAGGGTCTTGGACATTCGAGATCCTGGGGGTGGATTCAACACGAGAGTTGCTATGCCAGGCTCGACTTGTGCTCCGGTTCTGAGCTCTCTTTAGCTCGTCTGGTCCTGTCTTGGTCAGGCCAAGCTTGCTTTGGGGGTTTCAAAATGTGTTTTAAAAGGTTTTTAAAACCATATTATACATATTTAAAACATATAAATTTTAAAACATATACATAGAGTTGCCTGGAAGGCTCCTGGGTTTCCAAACTCAAAATGGCCCTTTGGGGCTCCTTTTACAAAACCAGGTTGGTTTGAGAAATTCGTGGGATTTCGGGGTGTTTACAGATGCCCCTCTTTGGCCTTGTCCAAATCGATTTGGATAAGGGCAAAGATGACAAACACCCCTTTCAATATCTCCCTAGATCTAACCACGAAGAATATGGGATCGTCCCAATCTTTAGCAAAATCTCAGTTTTAAAACCCTGGTAGGAGGAGATATCATGCCAAAGGGATATGTATGGAATCTGGTCCTAAATGGGATCATGTTTATGCAAGTACCATGCATGGAATGCAGATGCATGACATGGGTGTGGTGCCAAGACTGGTGACTGTAGATGCAGGAAAATCCCCGCCTCTAGCTTCTCAGGGCCTGGAGCAGATCCTCTCGTGTGTCTAAGGCCTATTTGTATAAATAGGGTGTGCCAGCTAGCTTACCTAAGCTAGCGAAGATATATTTTAATCTGACTTCTAACGTGGCGACTGTGAGCAAGTGAGCTCTTGTCGTCGCAGACCTTCTTGCACCGATGCGCAAGGGTCAGTCTGTACGCTTTTAAAAATCGAGTTTAGGGTAGAAAAAGCCTACGAAAGCGGTTCGAAGTGTTTGATTCCGGTCTTTTAAATACGATTGCAGATTTTAGATCACGTGGATTTGCACGTGCCTAAGTCCTTCTTTTTATCCCTTTATGGGCCACCTAGGTGTGTGTTATGAACACTCCACTACATGGGGCAAATTTTGAACGAGACTACATGGATGATTTTTAAAACCAGATCTCTCACTTGAAAGTGGCGAGGTCTTATGTGTTTGCCATAGTGTCGGGCTATCCTTTGCCGGTATGCACGAGCATGATCCATAGCAAGGAGTCGCCTCTCATCTAGCAAATCTAGTTCGGCCATCCTAGCATGCTGAAGCGTCTCTAGGCGGAGGTCGAGTGCTATGGATGTATGAAATGAATGCAGTTGAGTATGAATGGGAAGAATGGCGTTTGTGCCATAGACCAATTCGAATGGTGTGACATTCGTGGGAGTCCGGATGGAAGTCCTATAAGCCCATAAGGCTTCATCCAGCTTCTCGTGCCACGTCCTATCCTTCTCTAAAGTTTTCTCAATTATACTAATGAGAGTCTTGTTTGTGGCTTCGGCTTGCCCGTTGCCTTGAGGGTAGTAGGGCGAAGAGAAGTGGTGAGTTATGCCATACGTGTTGCACAACTTAACCATCCGCTCGTTCTTGAATGGGGTGCCATTATCAGACACAAGGTCTTGTGGAACCCCAAATCGAGCCAAGATATTCCTCCGGATGAAAGCCACCACATGTTGCCCCATCACGTTGGTTAGGGAAATGGCTTCCACCCACTTGGAGAAATACTCCGTGGCTGCTAAAATAAATCGATGCCCATTCGAGGCTTTTGGAAATATTGGGCCTACGATGTCAAACGCCCACATGGTAAATGGCCAGGGGCTGACCACGGAATGCAATGCAGATGAAGGGATATGAATGGCGTGCCCATGCACTTGACATGAATGACACTTTCTAACATGATCGTGGCAATCTTTTTTCAGGGTGGACCAAAAATAGCCCCCTCTAAGTATTTTCATTGCCATCATATTGGCATTAACATGACCTCCACATTCTCCATCGTGGAACTCATGCATCACTATCCTAGCCTCCTCTAGATCGATACACCTAAGCAGGATGCCGGTAAAACTCTTTTTGTATAGAATCCCACCCAGAATGGTGTATCGGGTCGAAATCTTGCGGATGAATGCCTTATCTTTGGATGTGGCACCCTCGGCGAATCCTCTATTTTCTAGAAACTGTTTGATGTCATGATACCTAGGTTTTTCAATAGAATCTGGGTTATTTTGGCAAATATCCAGATCGTGTGTGGATGGGTTGGGCGCATAACATATTTCTAAAGATCGGATCCCTGAAATGGGATCGACCTTCAGGGCTGAACCCAAGGAGGAGAGGGCATCGGCGATGCCATTGTCCTCTCTTCCTACGTGTGTGAGTTTACACGATTGGAAGGACTCAACCAATCGAGTGGCCAACTCGTGATATGGAAGCAGTTTTTCATTACGTACTTGCCAAATTTTCAAAACCTGGTTTATGACAAGGAGTGAATTTCCAAAGACCTCGATGCATGATGCCCCTAGAGTTTTCGAAATCCTTAAGCCTTGTATGAGTGCTTCATACTCAGCTACGTTGTTGGAACATTCGAAATCTAGTTGGACTGCTATGGGAATCTCGCCCTTTTAAGGGGAGATGAGGATGACCCCAGCACCAGCCCCTCGTTGGTTTCGTGCCCCGTCGAAGTGCATTTTCCACACTTGGTTTTCGAAAGAATTTGCCAAAATGTGGTTTTGAAAGTGGTTTTGTAATATGCCTTCATCAGGCATTTCAACAAGAGTGGGATATGCGTCCTCTAAGGGGAACTCAGCCACGTAATCTGCTAGGGCTTGCCCCTTAATGGAGATCTGGTGATGGTATTTCAGGTCATACTCCATTAGAAGGAGTTGCCATTTTCCCAATCTACTCGTGAGAATGGGTTTTTCAAACAAGTGCTTGATTGGATCAAGCTTGGACACTATCCAGATCTCATGATCTAGGAAATAGTGTCTAAATTTCTGGCAGGCCCAAACTAGGGCCAAGCACGTCTTCTCCATGGCTTGATAATTTCGTTCATAAGCCAAGAGAGTTTTCGAAATGTAGTAGATGGCATACTCCTTATGGGTGTCATCCTCGTATTGAGCCAACAGGGCTCCTAAAGCATTCGCATGCATGGAGATGTAAAGTAAAAGCAGTTTTCCTTGCTTTGGAGGATTCAAAACGGGGGGATTAACCAAGTATGCCTTTAGTCTCTCGAAGGACTTCTGGCATTCGTCATCCCATAAGAATTTCGTGCCCTTCCTCAACAGTTTGTTGAAGGGTTCGCATCTAGTTGCCAGATTCGATTTGACTCGGCGAACGGATTGTAAACGACCCTAGAGGCTACGGATTTGAGTGAGATTGGAGGGTGGAGCCATGTCTATGATGGCTCAACACTTAGAGGGGTCGACTTCTATACCCCTTTGGCTCACCATAAAGCCCAGAAGCTTCCCTGACTCTACCCTGAATACACATTTTTGAGGGTTTAGCTTTACTTTGTAAAGCCTAAGCCTTTCAAAAATCTTTTGCAAACATTCGATATGACTGCATCGGGTTTTGAATTTTGCCAAGAGATCATCTACATACACTTCTACGAGCTCATGAATTTGATCATGGAAGATCGTGGTCATGGCTCGTTGGTATGTTGTGCTGGCATTTTTCAAACCAAAGGGCATGACTGTATAGCAGTACGTGCCCCATGGGGTTGTGAAGGCGGTCTTACCCTGATCTCATGGACTTCGTTTGATTTGATTATAGCCTGAATAGCCATCCATAAACAAAAACATTTCATGATTTGCAGTACTATCGACTATCAAATCTATGTTTGGTAAAGGATAATTATCCTTTGGAGTGGCTTTACTCAGGTTTCTGAAATCGATGCATATTCGAATTTTCCCATTGGTTTTTTGAACTACAACGATGTTTGACAACTGTAGACGCGCGAAAAATCCTCGCCTCTCACCTTTTCAGGGCTCGGAACGGATCCTCTCGTGCGTCTAAGGCCTTATTTATACAAACAGGGTGTGCCAGCTAGCTTACCTAAGCTAGCGAAGATATATTTAACACTGACTTCTAATCGTGGCGACTGTGAGCAAGTGAGCTCTTGTCGTCGCAGACCTTCTTGCACCAATGCGCAAGGGTCAGTCTGTACGCTTTGCAAAAATCGAGTTTTGGGAGAGAAAGCCTACGAAGCGGTTTGAGGTATCTAATTCGGTCTTTTAGATGCGATTGCATGTTTTAGATCACGTGGATTTGCACGTGCCTAAGTCTTTTCTTTTATCCCTTTTCGGGTCACCTAGTTTGTGTGTTATGAATACTCCACTACATGGGCGAATTCGAGCGGGGCTTGCTTTGATGCAATATGCGTCCTACCTCGTGGTATGGCATAGATCTAATGCAAACTCACGCTACTCCAAAGGGAAAACCCGAATGTAAAGACAATACTGAAGGGAAATAACCGAAGGGAAATAACTGAAGAAAATAACCGAAGGGAAATGACTTGTAAAGTAAGTGCCGAAGGGAGATATGTATATAGAGTATGTATATATACTTGGGTCAGCCCAAATAGTATAGGTCGGCCCTTACTTGGGTCTTTCAAATAAGAGCGAAGGCTCAATGTGTGTGAGAGTGCTTGAATTGAAAGACTTACCCACACGACATGAAATGAAACCCAAATAGTATAGGTCGGCCCTTACTTGGGTCTTTCAAATAAGAGCGAAAGCTCAATGTGTGTGAGTGCTTGAATTGAAAGACAACGCACCCAACTTAAGCAAAACCCTTCCAAAATGAAAGTATATGTATATACTTATGTATTAGGGGCTGATTAGGCCCGTGTGTGTTCAAAATCGTGCACAACAAAGAGAGTGCACGTGTGTGGGTGTGCCAAGCCACGTTATTACAAGCGGGGGGAGACTATGCTCCGTTATTACAACCCCGTATCAAATTGAATCTCAAGCAAGTATACAACTAAAGACCGAGTTAGGCACTTACTAGTAGCTGGTCCGTAGAGGCCTTGCTTGAGCGTGGGCTTGGCCTTCGCCTTGGGCTGCAAAAGGGAGCTCCGCGAGGTTGAGCGACAAGGGGTGCTGGCCGGCTGCAAATGGGGCGCGGGAGAGGTGCCTTGAAGGTGGCCGGCTGCAAGCAAGGGTGTCGCCTTGGTGTGGGGGATAAAAGGGGCTGGGCAAGGTAAGTATGTAGGGTCACTAGGAGAGTATAGAGTGTTAGGGAGTATGGCCCTAAGGGGAGCCTAAGGGAAGACCAAATGGGACACCAAAGGGAAAAGAGATGGCTAGCCGAATGGAAGGGATAGTCGGTTGGAGTGGCCGACTAGGGGAATGTGGTGGTGGCGGGCTGCTAGGATAGCTATGGGTGGAGTATGGGAAGGAAGCTAGCTAGGTGATGGGGCTAGGTGGTAGTGGGGGTAGTGGGTGTAAGGGAGTGCTAGGGGCAGGTCTTAGGAAGTCGAATAGGGTGGCCGGGTGTAGCTAGTGTAGTTAGGTAGTGGCGGGTAGCTAGGGTTACTAAGGCTTGGCCAATTGGGAGTGGTGGCGGCTAGTGGCTGATGTTAGGGTAAAGTGGTGGTATGGTGGGTGGCTGGGAATGGTGCAGGGGGCTGGGAGTAGGTTGGTTGGTTGAGAATGGAGAGGGAGTGAAGAGGGAGTAAGGTGGAAGGCAGGGCACTTACCGAGTGAAGAGAAGGTGGCGATCAGCTGGAAGGGAGTTGGGCAGGTAGTGCTGTTCGGCCGGGAGGTGGTGGAGATGGCAGTGCAAGTGGTGGCGGGATGGAAAGTAGGTGGTGGTGCAGACGGAGCAGGTGGAGCAGCTGGGGAAGTGGAGGAGTCGGCTGGACTTGGGGGAAGGAGAGGAAGGAGAGGACCCGGCTGGCTTGGAGAGGGCTTCTAGATAGGAAAACCCGCCCCCAAGGGGGGGGGTTTATATAGGTGTAAACACCCCGAAATCCCACGAATTTCTCAAATTCATCTGGTTTTGTAAAAGCAGCCCCAAAGGGCTATTTTGAGTCTGGAAACCCAGGAGCCTTCCAGACAACCCTGTACATATGTTTTAAACTATATCTTTCAAAAACATACGATATGGCTTTTGAAAACCCTTTTAAAACATGTTTTGAAACCCCGAAGTGGCTAGGCACAACCACACACATGCACTCTCTTAGTCGTGCACGATTTTTAACACACACGGGCCTAATCAGCCCCTAATATATAAGTGTACATATATACTTTCATTTTCGAAGGGTTTTGTTTAAGTTGGGTGCGTTGTCTTTCAATTCAAGCACTCACACACATTGAGCTTTCGCTCTTATTTGAAAGACCCAAGTAAGGGCCGACCTATACTATTTGGGTTTCATTTCATGTCGTGTGAGTAAGTCTTTCAATTCAAGCACTCTCACACACATTGAGCTTTCGCTCTTATTTGAAAGACCCAAGTAAGGGCCGACCTATACTATTTGGGTTTCATTTCATGTCGTGTGAGTAAGTCTTTCAATTCAAGCACTTTCACACACATTGAGCCTTCGCTCTTACTCCCAAGACCTTAGTCAAGGCCATATTGCAATTTATATTTGGGTTTAATTTCATGTCGTGTGTGTAAGCCTTTCAATTCAAGCACGCACCCACATTGAGCCTTCGCTCTTACTCCCAAGACCTTAGTCAAGGCCATATTGCAATTTATATTTGGGTTTAATTTCATGTCGTGTGTGTAAGTCTTTCAATTCAAGCACGCACCCACATTGAGCCTTCGCTCTTATTTGCAAGACCCGAGTAAGGGCTCATATACATAAGATATATACATATCTCCCTTCGGTTATTTCCCTTCGGTTATTTCCCTTCTGTCATTTCCCCTTTAGTATTGTCTTTACATTTCGGGTTTTCCCTTTGGAGTAGCGTGAGTTTGCATTGCATCTACGCCATACCACGAGGTAGGACGCATATTGCATCAAAGCAAGCCCCGCTCGAATTCGCCCATGTAGTGGAGTGTTCATAACACACAAACTAGGTGGCCCGAAAAGGGATAAAAGAAAAGACTTAGGCACGTGCAAATCCACGTGATCTAAAATATGCAATCGCATCTTAAAGACCCGAAATAGACACCTCGAACCGCTTCGTAGACTTTCTCTCCAAAACTCGATTTTTGCAAAAGCGTACAGACTGACCCTTGCGCATCGGTGCAAGAAGGTCTGCGACGACAAGAGCTTACTTGCTCACAGTCGCCACGTTTAGAAGTCAGTGTTTGAAGATATCTTCGCTAGCTTAAGTAAGCTAGCTGGCACGCCCTATTTGTATACATAGGTCTTAGACACACGAGAAGATCCACTCCAAGCTCCGAAAGAGGTGAAGAGGCAGGGATTTTCGCGCGTCTACAATAGGGATGGGTACGTCGGTTAGGGCTGGGTTTGGGGTAGTGGTTAGGTGGTTTAGGTAGGGTGGTATGAAGATAAGGTGGGCTGGAAAGGGTAGGGCCAGATATTTTAAATACTAGTGGTTTGGGTAGATTGTGGGCTAGGGGTGGTTTAGGGGTTTAGGGTTTGGTTAGGTGGTTGGGTTCTAGGGTGAGGTTTAGTGAACTAGGTTAAGTGATTAGGCTAGGATTAGGCTAGGTTTAGGGAAATTAACCTAGGTTTAGGGAGGGATTAGGGAAGTGGGTTAGATGATTAGGTTGGGATTAGGCCGGGATTAGGGAAGTGGGTTAGGTGATTAGGCTCAGATTAGGGGTGGATTAGGGTGGAAGGCTAGGAATAGGTGTTTTGGGTTAGGTTTAGGTGGAGGAGCTCCCTTTCCATGGCCCATAGACCTTAACCACCTCATGTTGGTGCAGCCCTAGGTTAGGTTTTGGCTAATTACAAGCTTAAACCCACTCAATTAGGCTAACCCACATGATTAACCCCAAACTTGACACACAAGTCAAGCTTAATTACAACACTCTTGATCTTATCCACCCCCACTCTCTCTCATGCCCATGATCCCACGTGAAATTCAAGTGGGCCCCACCTCCATTTATGAGAAGGTGATGTGGGCCATGGATATGGATATTGGATTGGATTTTTGAATCCAAATCCAAATCCAAGTCCATACATGGGTTTGGATTGGGATCTGGATATATATGGTCCAGATCCAATCCAAACTGAACTTTGACTCCTTCGAGCTGTGTTCGAAACGGACGATTTGTGCGGGGTCTGACAGCATCAGCACTCCGTCTGCGTTGGGTCTTCGCCAACATGATCGTCTGCCTCCGTTTCTGCCTTCCGGAGATAACTTCAAATGACATTTTGATAGTAACAGGGTCTTGGACGTTCGAGATCCTTGGGGTATAGATTTGATACGAGAGTTGCTATGCCGGGCTCGACATGTGCTCCGGTTCCGGGCTCTTCTTGACTTCGCTGGTCCTGTCTTGATTAGGCCAAGCTGCTTTGGGGTTTCAAAAACGTGTTTTAAAGGTTTTCGAAAGCCATATTATATATTTTTGAAATATGAAGTTTCAAAACATATATACAGGGTTGTTTGGAAGGCTCCTGGGTTTCCAGACTCGAAATGGCCCTTTGGGGCTGCTTGTACAAAACCAGGTTTGTTTAAGAAATTCGTGGGATTTCGGGGTGTTTACAACAACCAATCAGAATACGCAATGGGTTTTATAAATCCGGCTTTTAACAAATCTTCTAAACCATCTTTGACTTGCGTGTGTACATTCGGGTGTATTTTCCTAAGCTTCTGCTTTATGGGTTTTACATCCGTATCTAAGGAAAGACGATGCTCGACAATGCTGGGGTCTATGCCCGGCATGTCTTCATACGTCCATGCAAACACATCTAAATAGGTTCGTAGAAATGCAATGAATGTTGATCTTTCATGTTCATGCAAGCATGCGCCTATTTTGATGGATTTGGGATTGGAATCATCCCCTAGGTTCACCTCTATGAAATCTCCTCCTACTGATTGGGAAGGTCTTCCAAAATCAAGAATTTTATGAAATTCTGGGAGCTCAGAAGTGGGATCTTCCTCAAGGGGATCCATTTCTGGGCTTCGATCATTCTCGTGGGCTATAGACCTGAGGGAATTTGATGCGTGGTTTTCAAAAAGACCTGGTTTTGTACTCGGATTGTCAAGTGATTTCGAAATTTTTGGTTTGGCTATGCAGACGACGTTTCTTTCGAAATCCTTTTCTTTTGCCAAAGTCCTACCAGGAGCAGCTATATACAAAATCTTTTTGGTATTGCCAAATTTTCAATTTTTTTGGGTTTTTGTAAAACAAGAACCTTGGGAACTATACAAAGCACTCTATTTTTGAGTTTTTGTAAAACAAGAACCTTGGGAACTATACAAAGCACTCTATTTTTGAGTTTTTGTAAAACAAGAACCTTGGGAACTATACAAAGCACTCTATTTTCGAGTTTTTGTTTTTCCATTGTTTTTGGCTTTTCTTCCTTTTCGATTTTAAGTTTTCCAAATGTTTTTGTATTTTTATAAAAGGGATCTTCCGTCATACCTACAAAGGGAAAACACTACGGGTTAGACTCGGAATAGGAGATCTAAATCGTAGGTCTCCTCTAAGGCACATTCCAGGGCACCCTTGACCCAGGTGGTCACAGGGGGTGGCTCTGGTGGTATTCTGGGAGTATAGCCGATCCCATATCGGCTTGGATTGGCCCTAGGAAGGATGGGCTCTAGGAGACCCTAGTTCTGTGCCCCTAGACTCTTGTAGGGCGTGTAGCCCATGTTCAACAACATGTTCCATGATTTTCTATTTTTTGAAAAGGTCGAGTACAAATCGTGGTCCTGGAACTTGCTGTCGTCCATATTGTGCTCATATGGCCTCTTGTCCAGGGGTTTTGGAAATAAGGAACACTTGGGTTTTCCTAGAAGAGTTAGAATCGGGAGGGGGCCTGCTTTGGGCGGCCCCTTCACACATACAACCTTCCTAGGGTTGTTTAACACGAGCCGGGGTGGCTCAATCACAATTTGCCCCAGGTTAGCCTCATGGGCCTAGGAGCTCGAAAAACAGGAGGAGTTTATGATCCCCTGAAGCTGTGGGTGACTCTCACCTAGGATCACTACGACCTGGTCCCTAAAAGGGATCTTGACACACCTGTGGAAGGTAGATGGCACAGTGCACAAGCTGTGTATCCAGGGTCTTCCCAGCAACAGGTTATAATGGGGGTGGATGTCCAAGACATGGAACACCCCCATGTGTTCAATCCCTCCCGTTTCCATTGGGAGTTCGATGGATCCTAAAGGCCTAGACGCATTCCCATCGTATCCAGTGATAACGATGGGGCTTGGGTTCACAGAAGTCAAGGTGACTCCGATTTTATACGCCACATGAAGTGGAAGGATGTTGAGCCCTCCTCCCCCATCGACTAGGCACCTGTCTAGAGAGTGGTTATTCAGAACCACCTCGATATGTAGGGCCTGGTTGTGGGACTCGTAGGGTCTATCTACATCATCTTTCGAGAAAGTGATGGGCGATTTTGCTCCTAATAAAGCCACTTGGGTGGACAAGGATTCCGGACTTATGTTCGAATCAACCTTGGCCCTTTCTAGAATTTTCTCTAGCACGAGTCTATGCCTAGGCGAGGTTTGTATAAGCTCTAGGATAGACATGTGGATAGGAATCTTTGAAAGGTGGTTTTCGAAGTCATAAGGATTTTGGATGACTTTGTCCTTGTCTGCCTTTGGCAGAACACCAGGGATACATGCTTTTGACGGGCCAGGCACACTGACCACCTTTTTAGCACCTTGTAGGTGCGGGGGTTGATAGATCCTCCCAGATCTAGTCACTTCCCCCATGACCAGCCTAGGGTTCGTGCTAATTTTGGCTCTAAGGATGAGTTGAGGAGCACCTTGGATTTTCAAAACTGGTTTTGTCGGGGATTCCACTTTTGGTGGTCCCCGAATGACAATTTGGGCGGGCTTCTTGTACAATACAAGAATGGGTGCACCAGTGGGTCGACCAGACTCTGGTTTTTGCGCTAGTTCCTTAGAAAAGGTGAGGGTACATACCTCCTTTCCTTTCCCACTGCCATTGGCGTGTTTGAGAAAGGGTTCTTTGAAGATAGCTTGAGGTGACTCAGGTTCCGCAGTGACCTGGAGCCGGCCCTCCGCTATCAAGTTCTCAATTTTATTTAAAAGGGAGAAACATCGTTTGGTATCATGGCCTTTGAGCCGATGATACTTACAAAATCGATTTAAATACCCCCCTTTGGAAGTGACTCCTTCAGGGATTTCAGGAAGTTCTATCATGCCTTGGGCAAGTAGGAGGTCTAGGACCTCCGACACAGGTTGCCCTAGTAGAGTGTACTCCCTTTTTTCAACCAGTTTTTGAAAGGTTCGCTACCTTTTGTTTTCTATCTTTTCAAAATTTCTGGAAGGGACTGCCACGCCTGGATCTACCTGGACATTGGCGATTTTATGGGGTTTTACCCCTTTGTCTATCGTGGGTAGCCCATAAGTGATGGGCTTTTCCAAGCGGCTTTTAGAAACGGCGCTTCCTTTCCATAAGTGATCATATGTCCCTTTTCTCAAATTCGTTTCGAAAATGGATGCCTTTTTTATCAACTTATGGAAAGTTGAGATCTCATGGAGCGAGAGAAGGGTTTTTAACTCGCTTTTAAAGTTATCCAGGATGAGCATGACTGTGCATCCTTCAGATATGGGCTCTCGCACTTGGCCCAAAAGTGACCTCCATCGTATAATGAAGGGATGTACGTCTTTGTTCATGCCTTGCTTCGTATCCCTTAAAGTGTTCAATGTTGGCGTGACTTCTACGTTGTGTGCAAATCTTTGCATGAAGCAGTTCGCTAACTCTTCAAAAGTAGCGAACTGGCTTAAATCGTACGAAGCTAGCCATTTAGCAATTGTGCCTTTAAGGGATAAAGGGAACCAATACACCCATTTCAACGAGTCCTTTTTCTTCTTATGGGCTCGACGCGAGAAAAGTTGCAAGTGAGACCTAGGGTCTCCCATGCCGTCATACCGATGGAAGTTCGGTATTTCGTCGTCACTGTCTGTTTCGTAATCCATAGGAAGGAAATGAGACAGGACGTAACTTCTTTTCTCTTTATTTTACCCTTTCAGCAGCTACTGTAGGGCTTTAAGGTCCTTTTGTGTGAAGGACTCGTGGTATTGGTTGCCTTCCATTACGGAGGCCTCTTTGTGCTTTCTTGGTTTTTCAAATTTTCTTTTGGCCTTATGTTCAATGTTTGATGAACACGAATTGCCTACTTTAGCCTCTTGGCTGAGAGCATCGATTTTGGCCTCAAATTCCCTTCTCAGGTCCTCGATCTCGTCTAGTTTGATTTTGTTTTTGAAAATCCTCCTAGAGTGAGAACTTGATGCGCATGAGCCTTGGCTCGACACTTCACTTGGGTTGGATTTTGACATGCTTTTCAAGCTTTTTCAAAATTTCCTAAGTATAAGTAGAGAAAACAAAGTTAAAAACAACACATCTTTGAAAATTTTTCGCAAGCTTCTAGACTAACTCGACTTTTGAAAGACTCACCTCCCACCAAGCGTGCCAATCTACTGTAGACGCAGAAAATCTCCGCCTCCCTGGTTTCTTAGGCCTGGGGCGAGCCTTTTCGTGTGTCTAAGTCCTATTTGAATAAACATGGCGTGCCAGCTAGCTTACCTAAGCTAGCGAAGATATATTTTAACCTGACTTCTAATGTGGTGACTGTGAGCAAGCAAGCTCTTGTCGTCACAGACCTTCTTGCACTGATGCACAAGGGTCAGTTTGTACGCTTTAAAAATCGAGTTTTGAGTGGAAAAAACCTACGAAAGCGGTTCGAGGTATTTGATTCGGGTCTTTTTAGTGTGATTTCCAAATTTTAGATCACGTGGATTTGCATGTGCCTAAGTCTTTCTTTTTATCCCTTTACGGGCCACCTAGGTGTGTGTTATGAACACTCCACTACATGGGGCGACTTTGAGCGGGAGTATGGGGTTTGCTTTGATGCAATATGCGTCCTAACTCGTGGTATGGCGTATATGCAATGCAAACTCATGCTACTCCAAAGGGAAAACCCGAATGTAAAGACAATGCTGAAGGGAAATGACTTGAAATGTAAATGCCGAAGGGAAATTGCCGAAGGGAAATACGTATATAAGGTATATATGGGCCCTTACTTGGGTCTTGCAAATAAGAGCGAAAGCTCAATGTGGGTGCGTGCTTGAATTGAAAGACTACACACACGACATGAAATGAAACCCAAATATAACTTGCAATATGGCCTTAACTAAGGTCTTGGGAATAAGAGCGAAAGCTCAATGTGTGTGAGTGCTTGAATTCAAGTACTACGCACAAAACATGAAATTAAACCCAAATATAAATTGTAGTATGGCCTTAACTAAGGTCTTGGGAATAAGAGCGAAAGCTCAATGTGTGTGAGTGCTTGAATTGAAGTACTACACACACAACATGAAATTAAACCCAAATATAAATTGCAGTATGGCCTTAACTAAGGTCTTGGGAATAAGAGCGAAAGCTCAATGTGTGTGAGTGCTTGAATTGAAGTACTATGCACACAAGATGAAATTAAACCCAAATAGTATAACACGGCCCTTACTTAGGTCTTACAAATAAGAGCGAAGGCTCAATGTGTGTGCGTGCTTGAATTAAAAAACAACACACTCAACTTAAGCAAAACCCTATGTACATGCACGACTAAGAGAGTGCACGTGTGTGTGGGTGTGCCAAGCCACGTTATTACAAGTGGGGGGAGACTATGCTCCGTTATTACAACCCCGTATCAAATTGAATTCAAGCAAGTCTACAACTAAGGACCGAGTTAGGCACTTACTTATAGCTGGTCCGGAGGTGACTTGCTTGAGCGTAGGCTTGGGCTTCGCCTTGGGCTGCAAGAGGGAGCTCCTCGAAGTTCAACGGCAAGGGGAGGTGCTGGCCGGGTGCCTTGGGTGCGCGGGAAGGGCGCCTTGAAGGTGGCCGACTGCTAGGAAAGGTGCCGCCTTGGTGTGTTGGGCTAAGGTGACTAGGTAGGGTCACTAAGGGATGGGCTGGTATTAAGGTGGGTAGTGCTAAAGGGGAGCCTAAGGGAGTGTATGGCCGGCGGGTGGCTGGCCGAGTGGTTTAGGTAAAGTCGGATGGAGTGGCCGACTAAGGGAAACTTGGTGGTGGCCGGTTCCTAGGGTGGCTAGGTAATGGCGAGGATGGGAAGGGAGCTAGCGAGGGTGTCGTGTGAGATGGAGTTAGGGGCTGGTGGGAAGTGTAAGGGACAGGTCCTAGGGAGCTAAGTGGAGTGGCCGGGTGTGGCTAGGGGAAGTAGTTCTAGGCGAGTGGTTGAAGTGGCTAAGGTCTGGCCGAATGGGTAAGGATGGCGGGTGGCTAATGTTGGCAGGGTGTGGTGGTGGCGTAGGTGGTTAAGAGTGGAGGGGGAGTTGTAGACACCAAAAATTTTCACTTATGGGTTCTTAGGCCTTAAGTGAACCTTTTCGCAATATACTTCGCTTTATGGGCGTGCCAGCTAGTTTACTTTAACTAGCAAAGTATGTTTTGAAAATAATTTGACTTTTGAAAGGCGATTGTAGGTAAGCGGGATTTTTACGTCGCAGACCTTCTTGCACCGATGCACAAGGGTCAGTCTGTACGCTTAGAGACTTCGTTTTGAAACAAGTTTAACTCAAAATATATTTTGAATGAAGAAGTGTTTTAAAACCTTTTGAAAACCATGCATTTGGGCGATTTTGATTTTGTAAGGGTTGGACGACCCTAAGTCTTTCAAATTTTAATCTGCTTAGCCACGATGGGCGTGCATCGAAATAGCCTAAGTCTTGGCGTGTTTGCATAATTGATTCGGGTTGTTTTTGTATGATTTTCAGATTTTAGATCACGTGGATTTGCACGTGCCTAAGTCTTTCTTTTTATCCCTTTATGGGCCACCTAGGTGTGTGTTATGAACACTCCACTACATGGGGCGAATTTGAGCGGGAGTACGGGGCTTGCTTTGATGCACTATGCATCCTACCTCGTGGTATGGCGTAGATGCAATGCAAACTCACGCAACTCCAAAGGGAAAACCCGAATTTAAAAGACAATGCCGAAGGGAAATTGCTGAAGGGAAATAACCGAACGGAAATGACTTGTAATGTAAATGCCGAAGGGAGATATGTATATAAGGTATATATGGGCCCTTACTCGGGTCTTGCAAATAAGAGCGAAGGCTCAATGTGTGTGAGTGCTTGAATTGAAAGATTTACACACACGACATGAAATGAAACCTGTAAACACCCCGAAATCCCACGAATTTCTCAAATTCATCTGGTTTTGTAAAAGTAGCCCCAAAGGGCCATTTTGAGTCTGGAAACCCAGGAGCCTTCCAGACAGCCCTGTACATATGTTTTGAACTCTGCATTTCGAAAACATACAATATGGCTTTTAAAACCTTTTAAAACATGTTTTGAAACCCCGAAGCAGCTTGGCCAAATCCAGACAGGACCAGGAGAGCTAAGGAGAGCCCAGAACCGGAGCACATGTCGAGCCCGGCACAACAACTCTCGTATCAAATCCACACCCCCAGGATCTCGAATGTCCAAGACCCTGTTATCATCAAAACATCATTTGAAGTCATCTCCAGAAGGCGAAAACAGAGGCGAACGATCATGTTGGCGAAGACCCAACGCAGACGGAGTACTGATGCTGTCAGGCCTCGCACAAACCGTTCGTTTCGAACACAGCTCGAAGGAGTCAGAATTCAGTTTGGATTGGATCTGGACCATATATCCAGATCCCAATCCAAACCCATGTATGGACTTAGATTTGGATTTAGATTCAAAAATCCAATCCAATATCCATATCCATGGCCCACATCACCTTCTCATAAATGGAGGTGGGGCCCACTTGAATTTCACGTGGGATTATGGGCATGAGAGAGAGTGGGGGTGGATAAGATCAAGTGTGTGTTGTAATTAAGCTTGACTTATGTGTCAAGTTTGGGGTTAATCATGCGGGTTAGCCTAATTAAGTGGGTTTAAGCTTGTAATTAGCCAAAACCTAACCTAGGGTTGCACCAACATGATATGGTTATGGTCTATGGGCCATGCAAAGGGAGCTCCTTCACCTAAACCTAACCAAAAATACCTAATCCTAGCCTTCCACCCTAATCCGGCCCTAATCTGAGCCTAATCACCTAACCCACTTCCCTAATCCCGGCCTAATCCCAACCTAATCACCTAACCCTCTTCCATAATCCTTCCCTAAACCTAGGTTAATTTCCCTAAACCTAGCCTAATCTTAGCCTAATCACCTAACCTAACTCACTAAACCTCACCCTAGAACCAACCCACCTAACTAAACCCTAAACCTCTAAATCACCCCTAGCCCACAACCTACCCAAACCACTTGTATTTAAAATATCTGGCCCTACCCTTTCCAGCCCACCTTATCATCATGCCACCCTACCTAAACCATCTAACCACTACCCCAAACCCAGCCCTAACCGACCTAACCCAACCCTATATAAACACCCCCCCCCTTGGGGGCGCGTTTCATCATCTAGCAGCCCACCCATTCCCAGCCAGGTCCTCCACTTCCCCAGCTCAGCCGAATTCCACCTGCTCCACCTGCTCCCCATCCCGCCACCACCTGCTCCACATCCCGCCACCACCTACACCACTACCTTCCAGCCGAACGCTACCACCACCACCACCATCATCCGGCTGATTTCCTTCCACCCGCCACCATCTCTTCACCCGGTAAGTCCCCTACATCCTACCTTACTACTTCTTCACTCCCTCTCCACTCTCAGCCACCTAATCCACTCCCATAGCACCCTAACACCAGCCCTTCCACTTGCTGCCACCAGCCCCACTCAGCCGAACCCATAGCACCCTAACTACCCGCCACCACCTAGACCTTTTAGCTCCATTCGGCCACCCTATCTGACTCCCTAAAACCTGCCCGTATCATCCCAACACACCTACTACAACCACTACCACCTGGCCCCATATCCTAGCTAGCTCCCCTACCTTACATCACTCCTAGCCACTCCAACTACCCGCCACCACTAAGTCCTCCTAGTCGGCCACTCCAACCAACTGTCATTTCACTCGGCCACCATAGCAACCCGCCAACCCTAGGAGATCCGTTAGAACTTCCCTTAGGTTCACCCTTTGCACAACCTACCTTAAAACTAAACCCTCTCCCTTAGTGACCCTACTTAGGCCCTTTAGCCCAACACGCCAAAAAGAACCCGTCTCTAGTAGCCGGCCACCTTCAAGGCACCTCTTTCGTGCACCAACAACATCCAGCCAGCACCTCCCCATGCCGTTCAACCTCATGGAGCTCCCTTTTGCAGCCCAAGACAAAGGCCAAGCCCACGCTCAAGCAAGGCATCTTTGGACCAGCTATTAGTAAGTGCCTAACTCGGTCTTTAGTTGTATACTTGCTTGAGATTCAATTCGATACGGGGTTGTAATAATGGAGCATAGTCTCCCCCCGCTTGTAATAACGTGGCTTGGCACACCCACACACGTGCACTCTCTTAGTTGTGCACGATTTTGAACACACACGGGCCTAATAAGCCCCGAATACATAAGTATATACATATACTTTCATTTTGTAGGGTTTTGCTTAAGTTGGGTGTGTTGTCTTTCAATTCAAGCACTCACACACATTGAGCCTTCGCTCTTATTTGAAAGACCCAAGTAAGGGCCGACCTATACTATTTGGGTTTTATTTCATGTCGTGTGTGTAAGTCTTTCAATTCAAGCACTCACACACATTGAGCTTTCGCTCTTATTTGAAAGACCCAAGTAAGGGCCGACCTATACTATTTGGGTTTTAATTTCATGTCGTGTGTGTAAGTCGTTCAATTCAAGCACGCACCCACATTGAGCCTTCGCTCTTATTTGCAAGACCCGAGTAAGGGCCCATATACATACTCTATATACATATCTCCCTTCGGCATTTACATTACAAGTCATTTCCCTTCGGTCATTTCCCTTCGGTTATTTCCCTTCGGTTATTTCCCTTCGGCATTGTCTTTACATTCGGGTTTTCCCTTTGGAGTAGCGTGAGTTTGCATTGCATCTACGCCATACCACAAGGTAGGACGCATATTGCATCAAAGCAAGCCCCGCTCGAATTCGCCCATGTAGTGGAGTGTTCATAACACACAAACTAGGTCGCCCATAAAGGGATAAAAAGAAAGACTTAGGCACGTGCAAATCCATGTGATCTAAAATCTGCAATCGCATCTAAAAGGACCCGAATTAGACACCTCAAACCGCTTCATAGGCTTTCTATCCCAAAAACTCGATTTTTGCAAAGCGTACAGACTAACCCTTGCGCATCGGTGCAAGAAGGTCTGCGACGACAAGAGCTCACTTGCTCACAGTTGCCACGATTAGAAGTTAGTTTAAAATATATCTTCGCTAGCTTAGGTAAGCTAGCTAGCACGCCCTGTTTACATAAATAGGCCTTAGACGCACGAGAGGATCCACTCCAAGCCCAGAAAAGGCGGGGAGGCGTGGGGATTTTCGCGCGTCTACAAAACCCAAATAGTATAACACGACCCTTACTTGGGTCTTTCAAATAAGAACGAAGGCTCAATGTGTGTGAGTGCTTGAATTGAAAGACTTACACACACGACATGAAATGAAACCCAAATATAACTTGCAATATGGCCTTAACTAAGGTCTTGGGAGTAAGAGCGAAGGCTCAATGTGTGTGCATGTGGAAAATGGAAAGACAACACACACGACTTAATTAAAAACCCCACAACTTAAAGTATATAAATACAACTATATCTTAGGGGTTGGTTAGGCACGTGTATGTGCAAAAAGTGTGCAACTAAGATCGTAAAGGCTCAAGTGCACATGTGTGTGGGTGTGCCAAACCACGTTATTACAAGCGGGGGGAGACGATGCTCCGTTATTACAATCCCGTATCAAAATTTAATTGAACATAAAGCAAGTTAATGTAATAGACCAAGTTTAGACACTTACAAATAGCTGGTCCATGTTCAACTTGCTTGCACGTGGGCTCACGGTTCACCTTGGGCAGCCAAGAGGGGGTTATCCTAGGTGGCTTTAAGAGAGGTTCTATGAGGCACGGTTAGGGTCTTAGGGGAACTAAGGTTCGGCCAAGACGGGGGCTGTGTAGGGTCTGTCTTAGGGTGCAGGTCACGGCCAGGGTGCAGGTCAAGTCGGCAGGGAGGCAGTCGGGTCGGCAAAGAGGCGTCGGGCACCTGGCGCTGGGCGCGCTGTGGCGCGGGGAGCGCTGTGGTGCGGCGGGCAGCAGAGGGGTCCAGAAGCGTCAGGTGAGGAGCGCAGCAGGACTCAGGGGGGGCGCGGCAGCGTCAGGGCTGCGCAGCAAGACTTAGGGCGCGCGGTAGGCGCCCGGGGGTTTCGGTTCGTGGTTTGGAGGATCTTTTGAGGCTGTTGGGGTTAGGTTATGTCTAGTTAGGGTTCAGTTAGGGTTAGGTTGGTTCAGTTAGGGTTAGGTTCAGTTGGGGTTAGGTTCAGTTGGGGGTTAGGTAGGTTCGAACCTAGGCTAGGTCGGGGGTTAGGTTTACCTCTTGGAGCCGGTCCTTCTTGGCTTGAACCCACGTCTCCATGGTTGCAGCCTCTTGGTCCAGCCCACCTTGGTTGCAGCCCCTTGGTATAGACCCACTTAGCCCACATGGCTTGAACCCACCTCACCCAATGAGCCCACATGGCTAGGTCTATCACTCCCTCTCTCTCCTCCCAAATATTTGCATGAACCCTTTACATGGACCCCCTCACCACTATTTATAGAGATTTGAGGTGGGTCTTGGATTTGGGTTTGGGGTTGGGGTTTGGATCCAAACCCAAATCCAAACACTATTTGGATCTAGATATTGGATCTTGGATATTTTGAGATCCGTATACGATCCAAACCCAACATTTTTATGGATATGGATATTTTGATCTAGATCCGATCCAATCCAAACACTATTTGGATTGGCCCAAATCCAAACACTATTCATTACATGGATTTGGATCTGGATATATATGGTCCAGAAACAAATCAAAATTTCTTCGGATAGTCCTTCTTGGCTTCTCGAGGCGAATGATCTGTGCAGGCACTGGCTTCATCAGCGCTCCGTCTAGTGTTGGGTTTTCCCCAACTTTGTCGTCCGGACTCCGTCTCGCCATTGTGGACTCCGTTGAGCTTTTCATTAAACGGACTCTACTTTCTTTTGTTTTTTTATCAGGGAGTGGCTTCTGAAGCTCTGGGCTTGGATCCTCTTCGGGCCTAGGGTCTTCTTTTGCCTTCTGTACCTGTTTTCACATTTTAAAATAGGTTGTCGTTTTGGCTCAAACGAGCTTTTTGGTGTTTTTGAGAGTTTTTGAAATATAGAAGATTTGGGGTGTTTATAGGAGTGAAGAAGAGGTAGAGTGAAGCTGAGGTACTAACCGGGTGATGAGGAGAGGCGGTGGATGGAAGAGGGGCAGTCGGGTGTCTTGGATGCGCAGGATGCAATGGTGGCGATGTGGAGCTTGGCTGGAGCGGTGGTGGTGGTGGTGGTGCTTGGCTGGACGGTAGTGGCACAGGTGGAGCAAGGTTGGAGGCTTGGTTGGAAGGTGGCTGGAGTCGGCTGGGCCAAGATGGGCTGGAAGGCCAAGGTGAAAAAAACTGAAAAACCCGCCCACTAGGGGGGGGGTTTATAGCTTTTTGAAGGGCAGTTGGGGCTGGTATTAGGAGGGTGGTTAGGTGGTGTAGGTAGTGGTGGTGTGTTGATAAGGTGGGCTGGTTTTGGGGAGGGGCCAGATATTTTGATTTAGGGGATATTAGGAATATGGTTTGCTAGGTTTAGGTGGGGTGGTTTAGGGGTTTAGGGTTTAGCTAGGTGGGTTGGTTTTGGGGTGAGGTTTAGTGAGGTGGGTTAGGTGATTAGGCTAGGATTAGGTTAGGTTTAGGAAAATTAAGCTAGGTTTAGGGAAGGATTAGGGAAGTGGGTTAGGTGATTAGGTTGGGATTAAGCCGGGATTAGGGAAGTGGGTTAGGTGATTAGGCTAGGATTAGGACAGGATTAGGGTAAAAGGCTAGGATTAGGGCTTTTTTGATTAGGGTTAGGTTAGGGAGCTCCCTTTGCATGACCCATAGACCTTGTTGCATCATGTTGGTGCAGCCCTAGGTTAGGTTTTGGCTAATTACAAGCTTAAACCCATGATAATTAGGCTAACCCACAAGATTAACCCCAAACTTGACACACAAGTCAAGCTTAATTACAACCACACTCTAATCTTATCCTCCCCCACTCTCTCTCATGCCCATAATCCCACGTGAAATTCAAGTGGGCCCCACCTCCATTTATGAGAAGGTGATGTGGGCCCTGGATGTGGATATTGGATTAGATCTCTGGATCCAAATCCAAATCCAAGTCCACACATGGGTTTGGATTTGGATCTGGATATATATGGTCCAAATCCAATCCAAACTGAATTCTGACTCCTTCAGGCTGTGTTCGAAATGAACGGTTTGTGCGGGGTCTGACAGCATCAATACTCCGTCTACGTTGGGTCTTCGCCAACATGATCGTTCGCTTCTGTTTTCACCTTCCGGAGATGACTTCATATGATTTCTGCTTATAACAGGGTCTTGGACGTTCGAGATCCTGGGGGTGGATTTGTAGACGCAGGAAAATCCTCGCTCGTCTGGCTTCTCAGGGCCTGGAGCGGATCCTCTCGTGTGTCTAAGGCCTATTTATAAACAGGGCGTGCCAGCTAGCTTACCTTAGCTAGTGAAGATATATTTTAATTCTGACTTCTACTGTGGCGACTGTGATCAAGTGAGCTCTTGTCGTCGCAGACCTTCTTGCACCGATGCGCAAGGGTCAGTCTGTACGCTTTTAAAAATCGAGTTTTTAGGGATAGAAAAACCTTACGAAAGCGGTTCGAGGTGTTTTTGATTCGGGTCTTTAATACGATGGCAGATTTTAGATCACGTGGATTTGCACGTGCCTAAGTCTTTCCTTTTATCCCTTCATGGGCCACCTAGTTTGTGTGTTATGAACACCCCACTACATGGGCGAATTTAAGCGGGGCTTGCTTTGATGCAATATGCATCCTACCTCGTGGTATGGCGTAGATGCAATGCAAACTCACGCTACTCCAAAGGGAAAACCCGAATGTAAAGACAATGCCGAAGGGAAATAACCGAAGGGAAATGACTTGTAATGTAAATGCCGAAGGGAGATATGTATATAGGGTATATACGTGCCCTTACTTGGGTCTTGCAAATAAGAGCGAAGGCTCAATGTGGGTGCGTGCTTGAATTGAAAGACTTACACACACGACATGAAATAAAACCCAAATATAACTTGCAATATGGCCTTGATTAAGGTCTTGGGAATAAGAGTGAAAGCTCAATGTGTGTGAGTGCTTGAATTGAAGTACTATGCACACAACATGAAATTAAACCCAAATAGTATAACACGGCCCTTACTTGGGTCTTTCAAATAAGAGCGAAGGCTCAATGTGTGTGAGTGCTTGAATTGAAAGACTTACACAGACGACATGAAATGAAAACCCAAATAGTATAGCTCGGCCCTTACTTGGGTCTTTCAAATAAGAGCGAAGGCTCAATGTGTGTGAGTGCTTGAATTGAAAGACTTACACACACGACATGAAATGAAAACCCAAATAGTATAGCTCGGCCCTTACTTGGGTCTTTCAAATAAGAGTGAAGGCTCAATGTGTGTGAGTGCTTGAATTGAAAGACTTACACACACGACATGAAATGAAAACCCAAATAGTATAGCTCGGCCCTTACTTGGGTCTTTCAAATAAGAGCGAAGGCTCAATGTGTGTGAGTGCTTGAATTGAAAGACAACACACCCAACTTAAGCAAAACTCTATGTAAGTTAAAATATATATATATATTTATATATTAGGGGCTGATTAGGCCCGTGTGTGTTCAAAATCGTACACAACTAGGAGAGTGCACGTGTGTGTGGGTGTGCCAAGCCACGTTATTACAAGCGGGGGGAGACTATGCTCCGTTATTACAACCCCGTATCGAATTGAATTTTAAGCAAGTATACAACTAAGGACCGAGTTAGGCACTTACTAATAGCTGGTCCGAAGATGCCTTGCTTGAGCGTGGGCTTGGCCTTCGCCTTGGGCTGCAAGAGGGAGCTCCGCGAAGTTGAGCGGCAAGAGGGACTGCTGGCCGGCTGGAAATGGGGCGCGGGAGAGGCGCCTTGAAGATGGCCGACTGCCTAGCAAAGGGCTGGTTTTGTGTATGGGGCTAAGGTGACTATGTAGGGTCACTAAGGAAGGGTGTGGTGTTTAGGGAGTATGGCACTAAGGGGGAGCCTAAGGGAATGTCTAATGGAGCACCTAAGGGAAGGATGTGGCTGGCCGAATGGAAGTGACAGTCGGTTGGAGTGGCCGACTAGGAGAACTTGGTGGTGGCGGGCTGCTAGGGTGGCTAGGTAATGGTGGATGGGAAGGGAACTAGCTAGGATATGGGGTAAGGTAGTGGTGGATGTGGGGAGGTAATATGGGCAGGTCTTAAGGGGTTTGGGTGGAGTGGCCGGGCGTAGTTAGGATGTCTAGGTAGTGGCGGGTAGTTAGGTTGGTTGAGGCCTGGCCGAATGGGAATGGTGGCGGCAGGTGGTTGGTGTTAGGGTAAGGTGGTGGTAGTATAGGTGACTGAGAGTGGAGGGGGAGTGGAGAAGAGGTGAGGTAGAGTATGGGGTACTAACCGAAGGATGGGAGGTGGCGGGTGGTTGAGGAGTAGCCGGGTGTGGTGGAGTGGCTGGTTCGGCTGGATGAAGAGGATGGCGACGGATGGCTGGGGAGTGGTGGAGCAGGTGGAGCACGGTGGTTGTGCAGGTGGTGGCGCAGGTGGAAGAGCCATCTGGGCTGGAAAGGAGGGTGAGGGATTGTAGACGCGCGAAAATCCCCGCCTCTTTGCCTTTTTCAGGGCTCGGAGCGGATCCTCTCGTGTGTCTAAGGCCTATGTATGCAAACAGGGCGTGCCAGCTAGCTTACCTAAGCTAGCAAAGATATTTTTAACACTGACTTCTAAACGTGGCGACTGTGAGCAAGTAAGCTCTTGTCGTCGCAGACCTTCTTGCACCGATGCGCAAGGGTCAGTCTGTACGCTTTGCAAAAATCGACTTTTTGGAGAGAAAGTCTACGAAGTGGTTCGAGGTGTCTATTTCGGGTCTTTAAAATGCGATTGCATGTTTTAGATCACGTGGATTTGCACGTGCCTAAGTCTTTTCTTTTATCCCTTTTCGGGCCACCTAGTTTGTGTGTTATGAATACTCTACTACGTGGGCGAATTCGAGCGGGGCTTGCTTTGATGCAATATGCGTCCTACCTCGTGGTATGGCGTAGATGCAATGCAAACTCACGCTACTCCAAAGGGAAAACCCGAAATGTAAAGACAATACTGAAGGGAAATAACTGAAGGGAAATAACCGAAGGGAGATATGTATATAGATTATGTATATGAGCCCTTACTCGGGTCTTGCAAATAAGAGCGAAGGCTCAATGTGGGTGCATGCTGGAATTGAAAGACTTACACACACGACATGAAATTAAACCCAAATATAAATTGCAGTATGGCCTTGACTAAGGTCTTGGGAGTAAGAGCGAAGGCTCAATGTGTGTGAGAGTGCTTGAATTGAAAGACTTACTCACACGACATGAAATGAAACCCAAATAGTATAGGTCGGCCCTTACTTGGGTCTTTCAAATAAGAGCGAAAGCTCAATGTGTGTGAGTGCTTGAATTGAAAGACAACGCACCCAACTTAAGAAAAACCCTTCGAAAATGAAAATATATAAACTTATGTATTAGGGGCTGATTAGGCCCGTGTGTGTTCAAAATCGTGCACGACTAAGAGAGTGCACGTGTGTGGGTGTGCCAAGCCACGTTATTACAAGCGGGGGGAGACTATGCTCCGTTATTACAACCCCGTATCAAATTGAATCTCAAGCAAGTATACAACTAAAGACCGAGTTTAGGCACTTACGAGTAGCTGGTCCGTAGAGGCCTTGCTTGAGCGTGGGCTTGGCCTTCGCCTTGGGCTGCAAATGGGAGCTCCGCGAGGGGGAATGACAAAGGGTGTTGGCCGGCTGCAAGTGGGGCGCGGGATAGGCGCCTCGAAGGTGGCCGGCTGCAAGTGGGTGTCGCCTTGATGTGGGGGATTAAAGGGCTGGGCCAAGTGAATATGTAGGGTCACGAATGGAGAGTATAGAGTGTTAGGGAATATGGACCTAAGGGGAGTTTAAGGGAAGGCCGAATGGGAGTCTTAGGGGAGAAGAAATGGTTGGCCGGTGGTAGTTGGGGTAGTTAGGTAGTGGCCGGTGGTTTAGGTTGTGATAGGTTCGGCTAAGGGAGAATGATGGCGGCAAAGGGCTGATGTGTAGGTAAGGTGGCGGTATGGTGGGCGGCTAGGAGTGGAGAGGGAGTAGAGAAGGATTTAGGTAGAGTTGGGGAATGCTTACCGAATGGGGAGAGGCGGTGGATGGAAGAGAGAAGCCGGGTGGTTGGGATGGAGAGCAAGCGGTGGCGTCCGGCTGGGAGATGGTGGTGCGAGCTGTGGTGGGATGGAGGGATGGTGGTGGTGCAGGCGGCGCAGGTGGAGCAGCTGGGGCAGATTCGGCTGGGTGTGGAAATGGGGAAGAGAGGGCCCGGCTGGGATTGGTGAGGGCTGCTAGCTTGGAAAACCCGCCCCCAAGGGGGGGGGGTTTAAATAGGGATGGGTAGGTCGGTTAGGGCTGGGCTTGGGGTAGTGGTTAGATGGTTTAGGTAGGGTGGTATGTAGATAAGGTGGGCTGGAAAGGGTTGGGCCAGATATTTTGAAAACTAGGGGTTTGGGTAGATTGTGGGCTAGGGGTGGTTTAGGGGTTTAGGGCTAGGTTAGGTGGTTGGGTTTTAGGGTGAGGTTTAGTGAGCTAGGTTAGGTGATTAGGCTAGGTTTAGGGAAATTAACCTAGGTTTAGGGAAGGATTAGGGAAGTGGGTTAGGTGATTAGGTTGGGATTAGGCCGGGATTAGGGAAGTGGGTTAGGTGATTAGGCTCAGATTAGGGGTGGATTAGGGGGGTAGGATTGGATTAGGTGTTTTGGGTTAGGTTTAGGTGAAGGAGCTCCCTTTGCATGGCCCATAGACCTTAACCACCTCATGTTGGTGCAGCCCTAGGTTAGGTTTTAGCTAATTACAAGCTTAAACCCACTCAATTAGGCTAACCCACATGATTTACCCCAAACTTGACACACAAGTCAAGCTTAATTACAACACTCTTGATATTATCCATCCCCACTCTCTCTCATGCCCAATATCCCACGTGAATTTCAAGTGGGCCCCACCTCCATTTATGAGAAGGTGATGTGGGCCATGGATATGGATATTGGATTGGATCTCTGGATCCAAATCCAAATCCAAATCCACAGATGGGTTTGGATTGGGATCTGGATATATATGGTCCAGATCCAATCCAAACTGAACTCTGACTCCTTCGAGCTGGGCTCGAAACGGACGATTCGTGCGGGGCCTGACAGCATCAGTACTCCGTATGCGTTGGGTCTTCGCCAACATAGTCGTCCGCCTCCGTTTCTGCCTTCCGGAGATGACTTCAAATGATATTTTGATAAGAACAGGGTCTTGGACGTTCGAGGTCTTGGGGGTGTGAATCAGATACAAGAGTTGCTGTGCCGGGCTCGACGTGTGCTCCGGTTCCGGGCTCTTTTTAGCTCTCCTGATCCTGTCTTGATCGGGCCAAGCCGCTTTGGGGTTTCAAAACGTGTTTAAAAGGTTTTCAAAAGCTATATTATATATTTTTGAAATACAGAGTTTAAAACATATATACAGGGTTGTCTGGAAGGCTCCTGGGTTTCCAAACTCAAAAATGGCCCTTTGGGGCTGCTTTTACAAAACCAGGTTTGTTTAAGGAATTCGTGGGATTTCGGGGTGTTTACAGGGATGATGATGGAAGGTCGGCTGGGAATGGAGGGCCCAAAAGCTGAAAAACCCGCCCACTAGGGGGGGGGTTTATAGCTTTTGTGAAGGGCGGTGGGGCTGGTTTTGGGGTAGTGGTTAGGTGGTCTAGGGGTGGTGGTAAGGTAGTAAGGTGGGCTGGTATTAGGGTAGGGCCAGATATTTTAGATACAAGGGGTTTTGGGCATGTTGTGTGCTAGGTTTAGGTGGGGTGGGTTAGGTGATTAGGCTAGGATTAGGTTAGGTTTAGGAAATTTAACCTAGGTTTATGGAAGGATTAGGGAAGTGGGTTAGGTGATTAGGCTAGGATTAGGCCGGGATTAGGGAAGTGGGTGAGGTGATTAGGCTCAGATTAGGACAAGATTAGGGTAAAAGGTTAGGATTAGGCGTTTTTGGTTAGGTTTAGGTTAAGGAGCTCCCTTTGCATGACCCATGGACCCTAATCATATCATGTTGGTGCAACCCTAGGTTAGGTTTTGGCTAATTACAAGCTTAAGCCCACTTAATTAGGCTAACCCACATGATTAACCCTGTAAACACCCCGAAATCCCACGAATTTCTCAAAATCCATCTGGTTTTATACAAACAGCCCCAAAGGGCCATTTTGAGTTTGGAAACCCAGGAGCCTTCCAAACAACCCTGTATATATGTTTTAAACTTTATCTTTCAAAAACATATGATATAGCTTTTGAAAACCCTTTTAAAACACGTTTTGAAACCCCGAAGTGGCTTGGCCCGATCAAGACAAGACCAGGAGAGCCCAGAAGAGCCCGGAACTGGAGCACCTGTCAAGCCCGGCGCAGCAACTCTTGTATTTGATTCACATCCCAGGATCTCGAACGCCCAAGACCCTGTTCTTATCAAAATAGCATTTGAAGTCATCTCCGAAAGGCAGAAACGGAGGCGGACGACCATGTTGGCGAAGACCCAACGCAGACGGAGTACTGATGCTGTCAGGCCCCGCACGAATCGTCCCTTTCGAACCCAGCTCGAAGGAGTCAGAGTTAAGTTTGGATTGGATCTGGACCATATATATCCAGATTCCAATCCAAATCTATATGTGGACTTGGATTTGGATTTGGATCCAGAGATCCAATCCAATATCCATATCCATGGCCCACATCACCTTCTCATAAATGGAGGTGGGGCCCACTTGAAATTCACGTGGGATATTAGGCATGAGAGAGAGTGGGGGTGAAAAATATCAAGAGTGTTGTATTAAGCTTGACTTGTGTGTCAAGTTTGGGTTAATCATGTGGGTTAGCCTAATTGAGTGGGTTTAAGCTTGTAATTAGATAAAACCTAACCTAGGGCTGCACCAACATGGGGTGATCAAGGTCTATGGGCCATGCTAAGGGAGCTCCTTCACCTAAACCTAGCCCAAAATGCCTAATCCTAGCCTAAACCCCTAATCCACCCCTAATCCTAACCTAATCACCTAACCCACTTCCCTAATCCTGTCCTAATCCCAACCTAATCACCTAACCCACTTCCCTAATCCTTCCCTAAACCTAGATTAATTTCCCTAATCCTAGCCTAAACCTAGCCTAATCACCTAACCTAGCTCACTAAACCTCACCCTAAAACCCAACCACCTAACCTAGCCCTAAACCCCTAAACCACCCTTAGCCCACGATTTACCCAAACCCCTAGTTTTAAAATATCTGGCCCAACCCCTTCCAGCCCACCTTATCTACATACCACCCTACCTAAACCACCTAACCACTACCCACAGCCCAGCCCTAACCAACCTACCCATCCCCTATTTAAGCCCCCTCCTTGTGGGCGGGTTTTCCAAGTGGGAACCACCCTCTCACCCAGCCGGGCCCTCTCCTTCTCCCTTCTCTCACCCAGCCGGGACCACTCCCCACCTCTGCCTGCTCCACCAGCCGCCACCTGCTTCGCCACCTTCCCTCTTCCATCCACTACCATCACCCCTCAGCCGGACGCCATCACCTCCAACCAACCGAACCAGCCGACAGCCACCTGCCCGCCACCTTCCCACTTCATCCGCCACCTCTCCCCATTCGGTAAGTACCCCAAACTCCCTCAAAGCCCCTCTCTACCACCTCTCCATTCTTAGCCACCCATCCTACCTTCATCTCAGCCCTTTTGTCGCCACCACCTAAACCTAGCCGAACCTAGTATAACCCAAGTTGCTGGCCACTACCTAGCCATCATCTCCCATTCGGCCAACTCCCCTAGGTGTCCTATTCGGCCTTCCCACTAGCTCACCTTTTGGGTCCAGTTTCCCTAAGTACCCAACTCCCCTAGTGATCCTAATACCCACTTATTCAGCCACTTTAAACCCCCCTACTTGGAGGCGCCATCTACCTGCCACCGGTCCCCTTCGAGGCGTCTATCCCGCGCCCCACTTGCAGCCGGCCAGCACCCTTGATCACCTACCTTCGCGGAGCTCCCACTTGCAGCCCAAGGCCAAGCCCATGCTCAAGCAAGACCTCTACGGACCAGCTACTCGTAAGTGTCTAAACTCGGTCCTTAGTTGTATACTTGCTTGAGATTCAATTTGATACGGGGTTGTAATAACGGAGCGTAGTCTCCCCCCGCTTGTAATAACGTGGCTTGGCACAACCACACACGTGCACCCTCTTAGTCGTGCACGATTTTTAACACACACGGGCCTAATCAGCCCCTAATATATAAGTGGATATATATACTTTCATTTTCGAAGGGTTTTGTTTAAGTTGGGTGCGTTGTCTTTCAATTCACACACTCACACACATTGAGCTTTCGCTCTTAGTTGAAAGACCCAAGTAAGGGCCGACCTATACTATTTGGGTTTCATTTCTTGTCGTGTGAGTAAGTCTTTCAATTCAAGCACACTCACACACATTGAGCTTTCGCTCTTAGTTGAAAGACCCAAGTAAGGCCGACCTATACTATTTGGGTTTCATTTCTTGTCATGTGAGTAAGTCTTTCAATTCAAGCACACTCACACACATTGAGCTTTCGCTCTTAGTTGAAAGACCCAAGTAAGGGCCGACCTATACTATTTGGGTTTAATTTCATGTCGTGTGAGTAAGTCTTTCAATTCAAGCACTTTCACACACATTGAGCCTTCGCTCTTACTCCCAAGACCTTAGTAAAGGCCTTATTGCAGTTATATTTGGGTTTCATTCATGTCATGTGTGTAGTACTTCAATTCAAGCACTCTCACACACATTGAGCCTTCGCTCTTACTCCCAAGACCTTAGTCAAGGCCATACTGCAATTTATATTTGGGTTTAATTTTATGTCGTGTGTGTAAGTCTTTCAATTCAAGCACGCACCCACATTGAGCCTTCGCTCTTATTTGCAAGACCCGAGTAAGGGCTCATATACATAAGATATATACATATCTCCCTTCGGTTATTTCCCTTCGGTTATTTCTCTTTGGTTATTTCCTTTCGGTTATTTCCCTTCTGTTATTTCCCTTCAGTATTGTCTTTACATTTCGGGTTTTCCCTTTGGAGTAGCGTGAGTTTGCATTGCATCTACGCCATACCACGAGGTAGGACGCATATTGCATCGAAGCAAGCCCCGCTCGAATTCGCCCATGTAGTGGAGTGTTCATAACACACAAACTAGGTGGCCCGAAAAGGGATAAAAGAAAAGACTTAGGCACGTGCAAATCCACGTGATCTAAAATATGCAATCGCATCTTAAAGACCCGAAATAGACACCTCGAACCGCTTCGTTGACTTTCTCCCCAAAACTCGATTTTTGCAAAAGCGTACAGACTGACCCTTGCGCATTGGTGCAAGAAGGTCTGTGACGACAAGAGCTTACTTGCTCACAGTCGCCACGTTTAGAAGTCAGTGTTAAATATATCTTCGCTAGCTTAAGTAAGCTAGCTGGCACGCCCTATTTGTATACATAGGCCTTAGACACACGATAAGATCCACTCCAAGCCCCGAAAGAGGCGAAGAGGCGGGGATTTTCGCGCGTCAACAGAGATTGGCACGCCCGGTGGGACGTGAGCCTTTTCAGAAATCGAGTTTACTTGTAGAAGTCTTGCGAAAATTTTGTAAAAAGGTGTCGTTTTAACTTGTTTTCTTTGCTTGTACTTAGGAAATTTTGAAAAAGCTTGAAAAGCATGTCAAAATCCAATCCAAGTGAAGTGTCGAGCCAAGGCTCATGCGCATCAAGTTCTCACTCTAGGAGGATTTTCAAAAACAAAATAAAACTAGATGAAATCGAGGACTTGAGAAGGGAGTTTGAGGCCAAAATCGATGCTCTCAGCCAAGAGGCTGAAGTAGGCGATTCATGTTCATCGAACGGTGAACAAAGGCCTAAAAAGAAATTTGAAAAACCTCGCAAGCAAAAAGAGGCCTCCGTAATGGAAGGCAACCAATACCACGAGTCCTTCACACAAAAGGACCGTAAAGCCCTACAGCAGCTGCTGAAAGGGCAGAATAAAGAGAAAAGAAGCTACGCCCTGTCTGATTTCCTTCCTATGGATTACGAAACAGACAGTGACGATGAAATACCGAACTTCCATCGGTATGATGGCATGGGAGACCCTAGGTCTCACTTGCAGCTTTTCTCACGTCGAGCCCATAAGAAGAAAAAGGACTCGATGAAATGGGTGTATTGGTTCCCTCTATCCCTTAAAGGCACAGCTGCCAAATGGCTGGCTTCCTACGACTTAAGCCAGTTCGCTACTTTTGAAGAGTTAGCGAACTGCTTCATGCAAAGATTTGCACACAACGTGGAAGTCACGCCAACCCTGAATACCTTAAGGGATACAAAGCAAGGCATGAACGAAGACGTGCATGCCTTCATTATAAGATGGAGGTCACTTTTAGGCCAAGTGCGAGAGCCCATATCCGAAGGATGCGCAGTAATGCTCATCCTGGATAATTTCAAAAACGAGTTAAAAACCCTTCTCTCGCTCCATGAGATTTCAACTTTTCATAAGTTGATCAAAAAGGCCTCCCTTTTCGAAACCAACTTGCGAAAAGGGACATACGACCACTTATGGAAAGGAAGTGCCGTTCCAAAAACATGTTTGGAAAAGCCCATCACATATGGGCTGCCCACGACGGACAAAGGGGCAAAGCCCCATAAAATCGCCAATGTCCGGGTGGATCCAGGCATGGCGGACACTTCTAAAAATTTTGAAAAAATAGAAAATAAGAGAGAACGCAATTTTTCAAAACCGATTGAAAAACGGGAGTACACTCCGCTGGGGCAACCTGTGTCGGAGGTCCTAGACCTCTTACTTGCCCAGGGCATAATCGAACTCCCTGAAATCCTCGAAGGAGTCACATCCAAAGGGGGGTATTTAAACCGATTTTGCAAGTATCATCGGCTCAAAGGCCATGATACCAAACGCTGCTTCTCTCTTCTAAATAAAATTGAGAACTTGATAGCGGAGGGCCGGCTCCAGGTCACTGCGGAACCTGAGCCACCTCAAGCTATCTTCAAAGAACCCTTTCCCAAACACGCCAGTGGCAGTGGGAAAGGAAAGGAGGTATGTACCCTCGCCATTTCCAAGGAACTAGCGCAAAAACCAGAACCTGGTCGACCTGCTGGTGCGCCCATCCTTGTACTATACAAGAGCCCCGCCCAAGTCGTCATTCGGGGACCACCAAAAGTGGAAACCCCGGCAAAACCAGTTTTGAAAACTCAAGGTTCTCCTCAGCTCATCCTTAGAGCCAAGTTTAGCGCGAACCCTAGGCTGGTCGTGGGGGAAGTCACTAGATCCGGGAGGATCTACCAACCCCCGCACCTTCAAGGTGCTCAAAAGGTGGTCAGTGTGCCTGGCCCCTCAAAAGCATGTATCCCTAGTGGTCTGCCAAATGCAGATAAGGACAAAATCATCCTAAATCCTTATGATTTCGAAAACCACCTTTCAAAGATTCCTATTCACATGTCTATCCTAGAGCTTATCAAAACCTCGCCTAGGCATAGACTTGTCTTAGAGAAAATTCTAGAAAGGGCCAAGGTTGATTCGAACATAAGTCCGGAGTCCTTGTCTGCCCAAGTGGCTTTATTAGGAGCAAAATCCCCCATCACCTTTTCGGAAGATGATGTAGATAGACCCTACGAAACCCATAACCAGGCCCTGCATATCGAGGTGGTTCTAAACAACCACTCTCTGGACAGGTGCCTAGTCGATGGTGGAGGAGGGCTCAACATCCTTCCACTTCACGTGGTGTACAAAATCGGAGTCACCTTGACTTCAGTGAACCCAAGCCCCATCGTTATCACTGGATACGATGGGAATGCGTCTAGGCCTTTAGGATCCATCGAACTCCCAATGGAAACGGGAGGGATCGAACACACTGGGGTGTTCCATGTCTTGGACATCCACCCCCATTATAACCTATTGCTGGGAAGACCCTGGATACACAGTTTGTGCGTTGTGCCATCCACCTTCCACAGGTGTGTCAAGATCCCTTTTAGGGACCAGGTCGTAGTGATCCTAGGTGAGAGCCACCCACAGCTTCAGGGGATCATAAACTCCCCTTGTTTATCGAGCTCCCAGGCCCACGAGGCTAACCTGGGGCAAATTATGGTTGAGCCACCTCGGCTCGTGTTGAACAACCCTAGGAAGGTTGTATGTGTGAAGGGGCCGCCAAAAGCAGGCCCCCTCCCGACTCTAATCCTCCTAGGAAAACCCAAACGTTCCCTATTTCCAAAACCCCTGGACAAGAGGCCATACGAGCCTAATATGGATGATAGCATGTTCCAGGACCACGACCTATATCCCATCTTTTCAAAAAACAAAAGGTCGTGGAACATGTTATTGAACATGGGCTACACGCCCTACAAAAGTCTAGGGGCACAAAACCAGGGTCTCCTAGAGCCCATCCTTCCTAGGGCCAACCCAAGCCGATATGGGATCGGCTATACTCCCTGAATACCGCCGGAGCCACCCCCTGTGACCACCTGGGTCAAGGGTGCCCCGGAGCCTGCCTTAGAAGAGACCTACGATTTAGACCTCCTATTCCGAGCCTAATGTAGACGCACGAAAATCCCCGCCTCTTCGCCTCTTCCGGGGCTTTGAGTGGATCTTCTCGTGTGTCTAAGGCCTATGTATACAAATAGGGCGTGCCAGCTAGCTTACTTAAGCTAGCGAAGATATATTTAACACTGACTTCTAAACGTGGCGACTGTGAGCAAGTAAGCTCTTGTCGTCGCAGACCTTCTTGCACCGATGCGCAAGGGTCAGTCTGTACGCTTTTGCAAAAATCGAGTTTTGGAGAGAAAGTCTACGAAGCGGTTCGAGGTATCTATTTCGGGTCTTTAAGATGCGATTGCATGTTTTAGATCACGTGGATTTGCACGTGCCTAAGTCTTTTCTTTTATCCCTTTTCGGGCCACCTAGTTTGTGTGTTATGAACACTCCACTACATGGGCGAATTCGAGCGGGGCTTGTTTCGATGCAATATGCGTCCTACCTCGTGGTATGGCGTAGATGCAATGCAAACTCACGCTACTCCAAAGGGAAAACCCGAAATGTAAAGACAATACTGAAGGGAAATAACAGAAGGGAAATAACCGAAGGGAAATAACCGAAGGGAGATAGGTATATATCTTATGTATATGAGCCCTTACTCGGGTCTTGCAAATAAGAGCGAAGGCTCAATGTTGGTGCGTGCTTGAATTGAAAGACTTACACACACGACATGAAATTAAACCCAAATATAAATTGCAGTATGGCCTTGACTAAGGTCTTGGGAGTAAGAGCGAAGGCTCAATGTGTGTGAGAGTGCTTGAATTGAAAGACTACCCACACGACATAAATGAAACCCAAATATAACTGCAATAAGGCCTTTACTAAGGTCTTGGGAGTAAGAGCGAAGGCTCAATGTGTGTGAGAGTGCTTGAATTGAAAGACTTACTCACACGACAAGAAATGAAAACCCAAATAGTATAGGTCGGCCCTTACTTGGGTCTTTCAAATAAGAGCGAAAGCTCAATGTGTGTGAGAGTGCTTGAATTGAAAGACTTACTCACACGACAAGAAATGAAACCCAAATAGTATAGGTCGGCCCTTACTTGGGTCTTTCAAATAAGAGCGAAAGCTCAATGTGTGTGAGAGTGCTTGAATTGAAAGACTTACTCACACGACAAGAAATGAAACCCAAATAGTATAGGTCGGCCCTTACTTGGGTCTTTCAAATAAGAGCGAAAGCTCAATGTGTGTGAGAGTGCTTGAATTGAAAGACAACGCACCCAACTTGAACAAAAACCCTTCGAAAATGAAAGTATATATACACTTATATATTAGGGGCTGATTAGGCCCGTGTGTGTTCAAAATTGTGTACGACTAAGAGAGTGCACGTGTGTGGTTGTGCCAAGCCACGTTATTACAAGCGAGGGGAGACTATGCTCCGTTATTACAACCCCGTATCAAATTGAATCTCAAGCAAGTGTATAACTAAAGACCGAGTTTAGACACTTACGAGTAGCTGGTCCGTAGAGGTCTTGCTTGAGCGTGGACTTGGCCTTGGGCTGCAAGTGGGAGCTCCGCGAAGGTAGGTGATCAAGGGTGCTGGCCGGCTGCAAGTGGGGCGCGGGATAGGCGCCTCGGAGGTGGCTGGTGGCAAGTAGATGGCGCCTCAAGGTAAGGGGTTTAAATGGGCCGAACAAGTGGACTCTTAGGGTCACTAGGGGAGTTGAAAGTTTAGGGAAACTGGACCTAACAGGTGAGCTAGTGGGAAGGCCGAATAGGACACCTAGGGGAGTTGGCCGAATGGGAGAGGATGGCTAGGTAGTGGCCAGCAACTTGGGTTATACTAGGTTCGGCTAGGTTTAGGTGGTGGCGGCAAAAGGGCTGAGATGAAGGTAGGATAGGTGGCTAAGAGTGGAGAGGTGGTAGAGAGGGGCTTTGAGGGAGTTTGGGGTACTTACCGAATGGGGAGAGGTGGCGGATGAAGTGGGAAGGTGGCGGGCAGGTGGCTGTCGGCTGGTTCGGTTGGGTGGAGGTGGTGGCGTCCGGCTGAGGGATGGTGGTGATGGAGGGAAGAGGGAAGGTGGCGGTGCAGGTGGTGGCTGGTGGAGCAGGTGGAGCTGTTGGGGAGTGGTCCCGGCTGGGTGAGAGATGGGAGAAGGAGAGGGCCCGGTTGGGTGGAAGGGTGGTTCCCACTTAGAAAACCCGCCCACAAGGAGGGGGGTTTAAATAGGGGATGGGTAGGTCGGTTAGGGCTAGGCTGTGGGTAGTGGTTAGGTGGTTTAGGTAGGGTGGTATGTAGATAAGGTGGGCTGGAAGGGGTTGGGCCAGATATTTTAAAACTAGGGGTTTGGGTAAATCGTGGGCTAAGCGTGGTTTAGGGGTTTAGGGCTAGGTTAGGTGGTTGGGTTTTAGGGTGAGGTTTAGTGAGCTAGGTTAGGTGATTAGGCTAGGTTTAGGCTAGGATTAGGGAAATTAATCTAGGTTTAGGGAAGGATTAGGGAAGTGGGTTAGGTGATTAGGTTGGGATTAGGACGGGATTAGGGAAGTGGGTTAGGTGATTAGGTTCAGATTAGGGGTGGATTAGGGGTTTAGGCTAGGTTTAGGCATTTTTGGCTAGGTTTAGGTGAAGGAGCTCCCTTAGCATGGCCCATAGACCTTGATCACCCCATGTTGGTGCAGCCCTAGGTTAGGTTCTAGCTAATTACAAGCTTAAACCCACTCAATTAGGCTAACCCACATGATGAACCCAAACTTGACACACAAGTCAAGCTTAATACAACACTCTTGATATTTTTCAACCCCACTCTCTCTCATGCCCAATATCCCACGTGAAACTCAAGTGGGCCCCACCTCCATTTATGAGAAGGTGATGTGGGCCATGGATATGGATATTGGATTGGATCTCTGGATCCAAATCCAAATCCAAGTCCACATATGGGTTTGGATTGGAATCTGGATATATATGGTCCAGATCCCATCAAAACTGAACTCTGACTCCTTCGAGCTGGGTTCGAAACGGACGATTCGTGCGGGGCCTGACAGCATCAGTACTCCGTCTGCGTTGGGTCTTCGCCAACATGGTCGTCCGCCTCCGTTTCTGCCTTCCGGAGATGACTTCAAATGCTATTTTGATACGAACAGGGTCTTGGACGTTCGAGATCTTGGGGTGTGAATCAGATACAAGAGTTGCTGCGCCGGGCTCGACAGGTGCTCCGGTTCCGGGCTCTTCTTGGTCCTCCTGGTCCTGTCTTGATCGGGCCAAGCCACTTCGGGGTTTCAAAACGTGTTTTAAAAAGGATTTTCAAAAGCTATATTATATGTTTTAAAAAGATAAAGTTTAAAACATATGTACAGGGTTGTTTGGAAGGCTCCTGGGTTTCCTAACTCAAAATGGCCCTTTGGGGCTGCTTGTATAAAACCAGATGGATTTTGAGAAATTCGTGGGATTTCGGGGTGTTTACACCTAACCCGTAGTGTTTTCCCTTTGTAGGTATGACGGAATATCCCTTTTTCTAAAAATACCAAAAACATTTGAAAACTTAAAATCAAAAAAATCGAAAAACAAGAAAAACCAAAAACAATGGAAAAACAAAAACTCGAAAAAAGTGTGCTTTGTATAGTTCCCAAAGTTCTTGTTTTACAAAAACCCAAAAAAATTGAAAATTTGGAAAATACCAAAAAGATTTTGTACATAGCTGCTCCTGGTAGGCCTTTGGCAAAAGAAAAGGATTTCGAAAGAAGTGTCGTCTGCATAGCCAGACCAAAAATTTCGAAGTCACTTGAAAATCGAAGTACAAAACCAGGTTATTTTGAAAACCACGCATCAAGTTCCCTCGGGTCTATATCCCACGAGAATGATCAAAGCCCAGAAGTGGATCCCCTTGAGGAAGATCCCACTTCTGAGCTCCCAGAATTTCATAGGATTCTCGATTTTGAAAGACCTTCCCAATCAGTAGGAGGAGATTTCATAGAGGTGAACCTAGGGGATGATTCCAATCCCAAAACCATCAAAATAGGCGCATGTTTGCATGAAACTGAAAAGTTAGCATTCATTGCATTTCTACGAACCTATTTAGATGTGTTTGCATGGACGTATGAAGACATGCCGGGCATAGATCCCAGCATAGTCGAGCATCGTCTTCCCTTAGATACAGGTGTAAAACCCATAAAGCAGAAGCTTAGGAAAATACACCCGAATGTACACACGCAAGTCAAAGAGGGTTTAGAAGATCTGCTAAAAGCCGGATTTATAAAACCCATTGCGTATTCTGATTGGTTGTCAAATATCGTTGTAGTTCGAAAAACCAATGGGAAAATTCGAATATGCATCGATTTCAGAAACCTGAATAAAGCCACTCCAAAGGATAATTATCCTTTACCAAACATAGATTTGATAGTCGATAGTACTGCAAATCATGAAATGTTTTCATTCATGGATGGTTATTCAGGCTATAATCCGCCTTCACAACCCCATGGGGCACGTACTGCTATACAGTCATGCCCTTTGGTTTGAAAAATGCCGGCGCAACATACCAACGAGCCATGAACACGATCTTCCATGATCAAATTCACGAGCTTGTAGAAGTGTATGTAGATGATCTCTTGGCAAAATCCAAAACCCGATGCACCCATATCGAATGTTTACAAAAGATTTTCGAAAGGCTTAGGCTTTACAAAGTAAAGCTAAACCCTCAAAAATGTGTGTTCGGGGTAGAATCAGGGAAGCTTCTAGGCTTTATGGTGAGACAAAGGGGAATAGAAGTTGACCCCTCTAAGTGTCGAGCCATTATAGACATGGCTCCACCCTCCAATCTCACCCAAGTCCGTAGCCTTCAGGGTCGATTACAATCTGTGCGCCGATTCATATCGAATCTGGCAACTAGATGCGAACCCTTCAACAAACTGTTGAGGAAGGGTACGAAATTCTTATGAGATGACGAATGCCAAAAGTCCTTCGAGAGACTAAAGGCATACTTGGTTAATCCCCCCGTTTTGAATCCTCCAAAACAAGGAAAACCGCTTTTATTATACATCTCCGTGCATGTAAACGCTTTAGGAGCCCTGTTGGCTCAATACGAGGATGACACCCACAAGGAGTATGCCATCTACTATATTTCGAAAACTCTCTTGGCTTATGAACGAAATTATCAAGCCATGGAGAAGACGTGCTTGGCCCTAGTCTGGGCCTGCCAGAAATTCAGACACTATTTCCTAGATCATGAGATCTGGATAGTGTCCAAGCTTGATCCAATCAAGCACTTGTTCGAAAAACCCATTCTCACGGGTAGATTGGGCAAATGGCAACTCCTTCTAATGGAGTATGATTTGAAATACCATCACCAGATCTCCATTAAAGGGCAAGCCCTAGCAGATTACGTGGCTGAATTCCCCTTAGAGGACGCATATCCCACTCTTGTCGAAATGCCTGATGAAGGCATATTGCAAAACCATTTTCAAAACCACATTTTGGCAAATTCTTTCGAAAACCAAGTGTGGAAGATGCATTTCGACGGGGCACGAAACCAACGAGGGGCTGGTGCCGGGATCATCCTAATCTCCCCTGAAAAGGGCGAGATTCCCATAGCAGTCCGCTTAGACTTCGAATGTTCCAACAACGTAGCTGAGTATGAAGCACTCATACAAGGCTTAAGGATTTCGAAAACTCTAGGGGCATCATGCATCGAGGTCTTTGGAGATTCACTCCTTGTCATAAACCAGGTTTTAAAAATTTGGCAAGTACGTAATGAGAAACTACTTCCATATCACGAGTTGGCCACTCGATTGGTCCAATCCTTCCAATCGTGTAAGCTCACACACGTAGGAAGAGAGGACAATGGCATTGCTGATGCCCTCTCCTCCTTGGGTTCAGCCCTGAAGGTCGATCCCATTTCAGGGACCAGATCTTTGGAAATATGGCATGCGCCCCATCCATCCACACACGACTTGGATATTTGCCAAAATAACCCAGAGTCTGTTGAAAAACCCTGGTTCTATGAGATAAAACAATTTTTAGAAAATGGGGGATTCACCGAGGATGCCACATCCAAAGATAAGGCATTCATTCGTAAGATTTCGACCCGATACACCATTCTGGGTGGGGTCTTATACAAAAAGAGTTTTACCGGCATTCTGCTTAGGTGTATCGACCTAGAGGAGGCTAGGATAGTGATGCACGAGTTCCACGACGGAGAATGTGGAGGTCATGTTAATGCCAACATGATGGCGATGAAAATACTTAGAGGGGGTTATTTTTGGTCCACCCTGAAAAAGGATTGTCACGATCATGTTAGGAAGTGTCATCCATGTCAAGTGCATGGACACGCCATTCATATCCCTTCATCGGCATTGCATTCCGTAGTCAGCCCCTGGCCATTTACCATGTGGGCGTTTGACATAGTAGGCCCAATATTTCCAAAGGCCTCGAATGGGCATCGTTTCATTTTAGCAGCCACGGAGTATTTCTCCAAGTGGGTGGAAGCCATTTCCCTAACGAATGTAATGGGGCAACATGTGGTGGCTTTCATGCGGAGGAATATCTTGGCTCGATTTGGGGTTCCACGAGACCTTGTGTCTGATAATGGTACCCCATTCAAGAATGAGCGGATGGTCAAGTTGTGCAACACGTATGGCATAACTCACCACTTCTCCTCGCCCTACTACCCTCAAGGCAATGGCCAAGCCGAAGCCACAAACAAGACTCTCATTGGTATCATTGAGAAAACCTTAGAGAAGGGTAGGATGTGGCATGAGAAGCTGGATGAAGCCTTATGGGCTTATAGGACTTCCATCCGGACTCCCACGAATGCCACACCATTCGAATTGGTCTATGGCACAAACGCCATTCTTCCCATTCATACCCAACTGCATTCATTCCATACATCCATTGCACTCGACCTCCCCCTAGAGACGCTTCAGCATGCTAGGATGGCCGAACTAGATTTGCTAGATGAGAGGCAACTCCCTGCTATGGATCATGCTCGGGCATACCGGCAAAGAATAGCCCGACATTATAGCAAACACATGAGACCTCGCCACTTTGAAGTGGGAGATCTGGTCTTGAAAACCATCCACCATCGTGGCCCACACCCCCTAGGCAAGTGGCGCCCCAACTGGGATGGACCCTATGTTGTACGAGCAACCACTACGAACAATTCGTATTGGTTGATCGATGTAGAAGGTAGGAATTTAGCAGATCCTATCAATATTCAATACTTAAAGAAGTATCATGTGTAGGATCTGGGTTAAATTCCAGTTTTCGAAAATTTTAAAGGGATAGCTACCCTGAGACATGTGAATAAGGTGCAAAGGCAACTCGTGTGACCCTAAGTGAGAGAATTCGCACTTGTGAAAGAGTGGAGTTTTCAAAAATCGTGGTTGCATTTCAAAATCCTTCTTCTTACAAAGAAAGGCCTGGTTCAACATAGCAAGATACTTGCAAGTAGTACGTGCTATTTCTAAATAGGCTGATCTGAGATGGATCGAGTGTAGGCTTGGGATAAGTCCTCCCCTCTTCTCTTCTCCTTCCAAAAGGAAAACAAAGGCCCAAAACAAAAGGGAATTTTCCATTTAAAGTCTCTTTCCAAAAGAAAGAAACCAGACTTCAAAAAGAAAAATCGATTCTCTTATGAAAAAGAGGGATTAAAGAAAAAATACTCCCAAAGGGAGACCCACTATGGAAAAAAAAGGAAAAAGAGGCCAAAAAGCTCAAAAAGAGCAGTTTTCCGCCTTCTATGCCTTAAACCACGGGACACTTCAAAAGGGACCGTGGTATCTCTTTCCCATCCCTGGCTTATCCCAAGCTAAAGCATGGTTCATTTCGAGGAATCCTAAAGTAAAAATAGGATTTACTTACTTGAATTTCATCTTGTTTGAGAATTCGACGTTTCGAGTAAGGCGTAGGAATTTGAAATGAAGCTTGTTTTTTTATAAAACCTCCACTATATAAGCGAGTGTTAAGACTCAAACAAGGGCAAGCACGAAGAGCTCGAGATCCTTAGGATCGAGGCTCAAGACAGTTGTCCCATTTGTAAATAGCTTTTGTAAATAAGTTTTGAAAACCGAACATCGAACAGCATAGGATTTTTTGCTCACTTGGAGCAGTAGGCCTTGTAAGTCTCTAGGGTTCGACCACATCTGGTCTCTGGGAGGTCGCCACTCTTGGCACCACACCCATGTCATTTGCATTCCACTCATGGTACTTGCATGAACATGATCCCATTTAGGACCAGATTCCATAAGTAAACCCTTTGGCGTGATATCTCCTCCTACCAGAATTTATAAAATTGAGATTTTGCTAAAATGGGACGATCCCATATTCTTCGTGGCTAGATCTAGGGAGACATTAAAAGGGGTGTTTGTCATCTTTGCCCTTATCCAAATCTATTTGGACAAGGCCAAAGAGGGGCATCTGTAAACACCCCGAAATCCCACGAATTTCTCAAAATCCATCTGGTTTTATACAAACAGCCCCAAAGGGCCATTTTGAGTTTGGAAACCCAGGAGCCTTCCAAACAACCCTGTATATATGTTTTAAACTTTATCTTTCAAAAACATATGATATAGCTTTTGAAAACCCTTTTAAAAACACGTTTTGAAACCCCGAAGTGGCTTGGCCCGATCAAGACAAGACCAGGAGAGCCCAGAAGAGCCCGGAACCGGAGCACCTGTCAAGCCCGACGCAGCAACTCTTGTATCTGATTCACATCCCAGGATCTCGAACGTCCAAGACCCTGTTCTTATCAAAATAGCATTTGAAGTCATCTCCGGAAGGCAGAAACGGAGGCGGACGACCATGTTGGCGAAGACCCAACGTAGACAGAGTACTGATGTTGTCAGGCCCCGCATGAATCGTCTGTTTCGAACCCAGCTCGAAGGAGTCAGAGTTCAGTTTGGATCGGATCTGGACCATATATATCCAGATTCCAATCCAAACCTATATGTGGACTTGGATTTGGATTTGGATCCAGAGATCCAATCCAATATCCATATCCATGGCCCACATCACCTTCTCATAAATGGAGGTGGGGCCCACTTGAAATTCACGTGGGATATTGGGCATGAGAGAGAGTGGGGGTGAAAAATATCAAGAGTGTTGTATTAAGCTTGACTTGTGTGTCAAGTTTGGGTTAATCATGTGGGTTAGCCTAATTGAGTGGGTTTAAGCTTGTAATTAGCTAAAACCTAACCTAGGGCTGCACCAACATGGGGTGATCAAGGTCTATGGGCCATGCTAAGGGAGCTCCTTCACCTAAACCTAGCCCAAAATGCTTAATCCTAGCCTAAACCCCTAATCCTAACCTAATCACCTAACCCACTTCCCTAATCCCGTCCTAATCCCAACCTAATCACCTAACCCACTTCCCTAATCCTTCCCTAAACCTAGATTAATTTCCCTAATCCTAGCCTAAACCTAGCCTAATCACCTAACCTAGCTCACTAAACCTCACCCTAAAACCCAACCACCTAACCTAGCCCTAAACCCCTAAACCACCCTTAGCCCATGATTTACCCAAACCCCTAGTTTTAAAATATCTGGCCCAACCCCTTCCAGCCCACCTTATCTACATACCACCCTACCTAAACCACCTAACCACTACCCACAGCCCAGCCCTAATCGACCTACCCATCCCCTATTTAAGCCCCCCTCCTTGTGGGCGGGTTTTCCAAGTGGGAACCACCCTCTCACCCAGCCGGGCCCTCTCCTTCTCCCTTCTCTCACCCAGCCGGGACCACTCCCCACCTCTGCCTGCTCCACCAACCGCCACCTGCTCCGCCACCTTCCCTCTTCCATCCACTACCATCACCCCTCAGCCGGATGCCATCACCTCCAACCAACCGAACCAGCCGATAGCCACCTGCCCGCCACCTTCCCACTTCATCCACCACCTCTCCCCATTCGGTAAGTACCCCAAACTCCCTCAAAGCCCCTCTCTACCACCTCTCCATTCTTAGCCACCCATCCTACCTTCATCTCAGCCCTTTTGCCGCCACCACCTAAACCTAGCCGAACCTAGTATAACCCAAGTTGTTGGCCACTACCTAGCCATCATCTCCCATTCGGCCAACTCCCCTAGGTGTCCTATTCGGCCTTCCCACTAGCTCACCTTTTGGGTCCAGTTTCCCTAAGTACCCAACTCCCCTAGTGATCCTAATACCCACTTATTCAGCCACTTTAAACCCCCCTACTTGGAGGCGCCATCTACCTGCCACCGGTCCCCTTCAAGGCGTCTATCCCGCGCCCCACTTGCAGCCGGCCAGCACCCTTGATCACCTACCTTCGCGGAGCTCCCTCTTGCAGCCCAAGGCCAAGCCCACGCTCAAGCAAGACCTCTACGGACCAGCTACTCGTAAGTGTCTAAACTCGGTCCTTAGTTGTATACTTGCTTGAGATTCAATTTGATACGGGGTTGTAATAACGGAGCGTAGTCTCCCCCCGCTTGTAATAACGTGGCTTGGCACAACCACACACGTGCACCCTCTTAGTCGTGCACGATTTTTAACACACACGGGCCTAATCAGCCCCTAATATATAAGTGGATATATATACTTTCATTTTCGAAGGGTTTTGTTTAAGTTGGGTGCGTTGTCTTTCAATTCACACACTCACACACATTGAGCTTTCGCTCTTAGTTGAAAGACCCAAGTAAGGGCCGACCTATACTATTTGGGTTTCATTTCTTGTCGTGTGAGTAAGTCTTTCAATTCAAGCACACTCACACACATTGAGCTTTCGCTCTTAGTTGAAAGACCCAAGTAAGGGCCGACCTATACTATTTGGGTTTCATTTCTTGTCGTGTGAGTAAGTCTTTCAATTCAAGCACACTCACACACATTGAGCTTTCGCTCTTAGTTGAAAGACCCAAGTAAGGGCCGACCTATACTATTTGGGTTTAATTTCATGTCGTGTGAGTAAGTCTTTCAATTCAAGCACTTTCACACACATTGAGCCTTCGCTCTTACTCCCAAGACCTTAGTAAAGGCCTTATTGCAGTTATATTTGGGTTTCATTCATGTCGTGTGTGTAGTACTTCAATTCAAGCACTCTCACACACATTGAGCCTTCGCTCTTACTCCCAAGACCTTAGTCAAGGCCATACTGCAATTTATATTTGGGTTTAATTTTATGTCGTGTGTGTAAGTCTTTCAATTCAAGCACGCACCCACATTGAGCCTTCGCTCTTATTTGCAAGACCCGAGTAAGGGCTCATATACATAAGATATATACATATCTCCCTTCGGTTATTTCCTTACGGTTATTTCCCTTCTGTTATTTCCCTTTAGTATTGTCTTTACATTTTGGGTTTTCCCTTTGGATTAGCGTGAGTTTGCATTGCATCTACGCCATACCACGAGGTAGGACACATATTGCATCGAAGCAAGCCCCGCTCGAATTCGCCCATGTAGTGGAGTGTTCATAACACACAAACTAGGTGGCCCGAAAAGGGATAAAAGAAAAGACTTAGGCACGTGCAAATCCACGTGATCTAAAATATGCAATCGCATCTTAAAGACCCGAAATAGACACCTCGAACCGCTTCGTGGACTTTCTCCCCAAAACTCGATTTTTGCAAAAGCGTACAAACTGACCCTTGCGCATCGGTGCAAGAAGGTCTGCGACGACAAGAGCTTACTTGCTCACAGTCGCCACGTTTAGAAGTCAGTGTTAAATATATCTTCGCTAGCTTAAGTAAGCTAGCTGGCACGCCCTATTTGTATACATAGGCCTTAGACACACGATAAGATCCACTCCAAGCCCCGAAAGAGGCGAAGAGGCGGGGATTTTCGCGCGTCAACAAACCCCAAACTTGACACACAAGTCAAGCTTAATTACAACACCCACTTGATGTTATCCTCCCCCACTCCCTCTCATGCCCATAATCCCACATGAAATTCAAGTGGGCCCCACCTCCATTTATGAGAAGGTGATGTGGGCCATGGATATGGATATTGGATTGGATTTTTGAATCCAAATCCAAATCTAAGTCCATACATGGGTTTGGATTGGGATCTGGATATATGGTCCAGATCCAATCCAAACTGAATTCTGACTCCTTTGAGCTGTATTCGAAACGAACGGTTTGTGTGAGGCCTGACAGCATCAGTACTCCGTCTGCATTGGGTCTTCGCCAACATGATCGTCCGCCTCTGTTTTTGCCTTCCGGAGATGACTTCGAATGATGTTTTGATGATAACAGGGACTTGGACGTTCGAGATCCTGGGGGTGGACTCAATACGAGAGTTGTTGTGCCGAGCTCGACTTGCACTTCGGTTCCGGGCTCTCTTTAGCTTTCTGGTCCTGTCTTGTTTAGGCCAAGCTACTTCGGGGTTTCAAAAACGCGTTTTAAAAGGTTTTCAAAAGCCATATCATATATTTTTGAAATATAAAGTTCAAAACATATATACAGGGTTGCCTGGAAGGCTCTTGGGTTTCCAGACTCAAAATGGCCCTTTGGGGCTGCTTTTTATAAAACCAGGTTGTTTTGAGGAATTCGTGGGATTTCGGGGTGTTTACAGGATTCAACACGAGAGTTGTTGTGCCGGGCTCAACTTGTTCTCTGGTTCCGGGCTCTCTTTAGCTCTTCTGGTCCTGTCTTGATCAGGCCAAGCTTGCTTTGGGGGTTTCAAAATGTGTTTTAAAAGGTTTTTAAAACCATATTATGCATATTTAAAACATATAAAGTTTAAAACATATACATAGGGTTGCCTGGAAGGCTCCTGGGTTTCCAAACTCAAAATGGCCCTTTGGGGCTGCTTTTACAAAACCAGGTTGGTTTGAGAAATTCGTGGGATTTCGGGGTGTTTACAACTTGTAAATGCCAATATGATGGCAATGAAAATACTTAGAGCGGGTTATTTTTGGTCCACCTTAAAGCAGGATTGCCATGACCATGTTAGGAAGTGTCACCCATGTCAGGTGCATGGACACGCCATTCATACCCCGTCATCCACATTGCATTCCGTGGTCATCCCCTGGCCATTCACCATGTGGGCGTTTGACATCATAGGACCAATATTTCCTCATGCATCAAATGGGCATAGGTTTATACTCGCAGCCACTGAATATTTTTCCAAATGGGTTGAAGCTACCTCCCTAACCAATGTTCAAGGACAACATATAGTGGCGTTCATTAGGAAAAATATTCTGGCTTGCTTTGGGGTTCCAAAGGACCTAGTGTCTGATAATGGTACCCCCTTCAAAAACGAAAGGATGGTTAAGTTATGTAACATGTACGGCATAACTCACCGCTTCTCATCGCCCTACTACCCTCAAGGCAATGGACAAGTCGAAGCCACCAATAAGACTCTCATAAGCATTATTGAGAAAACATTAGAAAAGGATAGGACGTGGCATGAGAAGCTGGATGAAGCCTTATGGGCTTATAGGACTTCCATCCGAACTCCCACAAATGCCACACCATTTGAGTTGGTCTATGGCACAAACGCCATTCTCCCCATTCATACCAAAATTCATTCATTTCATACATCACTTGCACTCGACCTCCCCCTAGAGACGCTTCACCATGCTAGAATGGCCGAGCTTGATTTACTAGATGAGCGAAGGCTCCTTGCCATGGATCATGCACATGCATACCGGCAAAGGGTAGCCCGACACTATGAGAAACATATGAGACCTCGCCACTTCAAAGTGGGAGACCTTGTCCTCAAAATCATCCAATATTGTGGCCCACATCCACTTGGAAAGTGGCGGCCCAAGTGGGATGACCCTTATATTGTGCGTGGAACCATCATGAACAACGCCTATTGGCTAGTCAATGTTGAGGGTAGGAACTTAGCCGACCCTATCAATGCTCAATTTTTTAAAGATAAGTCCTTCCCCGTTTCTCTTCTCTTCCCCAAAAGGAAAACTTGGCCAAAAATAAAAAGGAAAATCCCTACAAAAATCTCTTTCCCAAAAGAAAGCTGATTCAAAAGAAAAAATCGTTTATTCTATGGAAAAGAGGGAATAAAGAAAAAATACTCCCAAAGGGAGACCCTCTACAAAAAACAGAAAAACGGCCAAAAAGCTCAAAAGGAGCAGTTTTCCACCTCTTTGCCTTAAACCATGGGATACTCTAGAAGGGACCGTGGTAGCTCTTTTCCCATCCCTACGACTTATCCCAAGTGAAGAAAGGTTCATTTCGAGGAATCCTAAAGTAAAAATAGGATTTGCTTACTTGAATCTCATCTTGTTTGAGAATTAGACGTCTGAGTATGGCATAGGAATTTTGAAATATGGCTTGATTTTTGAATAAAACCTTTGCTAGATTAGCGAGTGTCAAGACTCATGTAAAGGGAAACACGAAAAGCTGAAATCCTTAGGATTGAAGCCAAAAAGGAGCTTTCCTCTTTCAAAAATGAGTTTAAAAAACCTCGAGCATCGAGCAGCATAAGACCAACCCACTTGGTGCAGCAGGTCTTCATAAGACTCCCAAAGTTCGACCATTACATTAAGTCTCTAGGAGACCATACTTCCTAGCATGACATTCCCATGCCACTCATTCATATGCACGCATGGAAAACCAAACACCTGGTTTTAAAGTTCATTTAAAAACCCAAAATTGGAGTTTTCGAAAACCCAGGGGCTGTAAAAGCTCAAAATTTTGCTTTAAACCCCGTTCAAATTTATTTTTACACACATATGGTCCAAGTTCCAATCTTGCAAAAGCCAAATGAAACAGGTGAAGCATGAAGGATGACACCTGATCAAGAAGCAGCTCCAAAAGCCTGAATACCAAAGCAGCTTCAAAAACAGGTTCAAAAGCCCGAAGACAACACCCTGGCCTGATAAAAGCTAGGGTCAAAAGGCAAAAAGAAGGCCCAGGCCTGATGCAGACTGCCAGCCCAGAGCACCCAAAAGCCAAGTCAAGCACATCCACCCAAGCAGCAGAAATTCAAGCCAAAACCGGTGAAATTGAGTAGAAACTAAGTCCAAAAAGGCGAGAAGGAATTCGGATGACAAAACTGGGAAAAACCCAGCATAAGACGGAGCACTGATGAAGCTAGGGCCCGCACAAACCGTTCGTCTTGAAATGTCAAGAAGGATTGTTGTAAACACCCCGAAATCCCACGAATTTCTTAAACAAACCTGGTTTTGTACAAGCAGCCCCAAAGGGCCATTTTGAGTCTAGAAACCTAGGAGCCTTCCAGACAACCCTGTATATATGTTTTAAACTTCATATTTCAAAAAATATATAATATGGCTTTTGAAAACCTTTTAAAACACGTTTTGAAACCCCGAAGCGGCTTAGCCCGATCAAGACAGGACCAGGAGAGCTAAGAAGAGCCCGGAACCGGAGCACATGTCGAGCCCGGCACAGCAACTCTCATATCAAATCCATACCCCCAGGATCTCGAACGTCCAAGACCCTGTTATTATCAAAATGTCATTTGAAGTCATCTCCGGAAGGCAGAAACGGAGGCGGACGATCATGTTGGTGAAGACCCAACGCAGACGGAGTGCTGATGCTGTCAGACCCCGCACAAATCGTCCGTTTCGAACACAACTCGAAGGAGTCAGAGTTCAGTTTGGATCGGATCTGGACCATATATATCCAGATCCCAATCCAAACCCATATGTGGACTTGGATTTGGATTTGGATCCAGAGATCCAATCCAATATCCATATCCATGGCCCACATCACCTTCTCATAAATGGAGGTGGGGCCCACTTGAATTTCACGTGGGATCATGGGCATGAGAGAGAGTGGGGGTGGATAAGATCAAGTGTGTTGTAATTAAGCTTGACTTGTGTGTCAAGTTTGGGGTTAATCATGTGGGTTAGCCTAGTTAAGTGGGTTTAAGCTTGTAATTAGCCAAAAACCTAACCTAGGGTTGCACCAACATGATGTGGTTGAGGTCCATGGGTCATGCAAAGGGAGCTCCTTCACCTAAACCTAACCCAAAACACCTAATCCTAGCCTTCCACCCTAATCCACCCCTAATCTGAGCCTAATCACCTAACCCACTTCCCTAATCCCGGCCTAATCCCAACCTAATCACCTAACCCACTTCCCTAATCCTTCCCTAAACCTAGGTTAATTTCCCTAAACCTAGCCTAATCCTAGCCTAATCACCTAACCTAGCTCACTAAACCTCACCCTAGAAGCAACCCACCTAACTAAACCCTAAACCACTAAACCACCCCATCTAAACCTAGCACACCATATCCCCCCAAAACCATTAAAACAAAATATCTGGCCCTACCGTAATACCAGCCCACCATATCACCTTACCACCCTCCCTAGACCACCTAACCACTACCCCAAAACCACCCCCACCGCCCTTCACAAAGGCTATAAACCCCCCCCCCCCCCCCCCCCCCAAGTGGGCGGGTTTTTCAAGCCTTGGACTCCACTTCCCAGCCCAGCCGAACCCAGCCGCCTGCACCACTTCCAACCGGACCTTCCACCAGCCACCACCTCGCTCCACCTGCTCCACCACGCCCCAGCCGACCAACCATCCGTCGCCACCCTCTTCATCCGGCCGAACCTGCCCCATCCACCATCACACCCGGCTTCTCCTCAGCCACCCGCCGCCTCCCATCACTTGGTTAGTACCCCATACCCTACTTCACCTCTTCTCCACTTCCCCTCCACTCTTAACCATCCACCCTACCACCACCTTACCCTAACACCAGCCACCTGCCGCCACAACTCCCATTCGGCCAAGCCTCAACCGACCTAACTACCCGCCACTACCTAACCGCCCTAGCTACACCCGGCCACCCTATCCGACTCCCTAAGACCTGCCCATATCACTCCCTTACACCCACTACACCCACTACCACCTAGCCCCATCACCTAGCTAGCTTCCTTCCCATACTCCACCCATAGCCACTCTAGCAGCCCGCCACCACCAAGTCCCCTTAGTCGGCCACTCCAACCGACTACCACCTGCCCCTTCGGTCAGCCACCCGCTAGCCATATCCGTCCCCTAGGTACTCCCTTAGCCTCCCTTAGTGCCACATTCCCTAGGCACCCCATCCTTAGCATCCGGCACCCCATCCCTAGCATCCGGCCATCTTCAAGGCGCCTCTCCCGCGCTCCATTTGCAGCCGGCCAGCACCTCTTGCCGTTCACCCTCGCGGAGCTCCCTTTTGCAGCCCAAGGCAAAGACCAAGCCCACGCTCAAGCAAGGCATCTATGGACTAGCTACTAGTAAGTGCCTAACTCGGTCTTTAGTTGTATACTTGCTCGAGATTCAATTCGATACGGGGTTGTAATAACGGAGCATAGTTGTAAACACCCGAAATTTTTTTCAAGTATTTTCAAAAACTCCTAAATTTTGAAGGCCAATTTAAAGCCTTTATGAACCTTTAAATTCAAAATCCCCAAATTTTAAAGTTTAGACCTTCTGGGAGAATATTTCAAAATAAAGGTTTTAAATCCAAATAGCCCATGAGTTTCGAAGCAGGCGGAGACCCAATCCAGGCCTCGATTCCCGAAAAGAAGATAAAGTGTATCAAGATACGGATCAAGTTAAATCAGATTGATTCCCAAAAGGGGAGAAGATTGAAGCATATCAAGTTCAAATTCAACAACTTATCCAAATGGAAGGTCAAGACCGATCAAATCTAAGTTTGTCCGATCAAGATGGGGCCAACTTGGAACCAAGACTCGAGGCCATGGTAACAAGCTCATTCAATTCTAGAAGATTTCAAGTGTAACTCAAAAGCAAAAGGTGGGAGCCGAATCAAGGAAAGAAGCGAATTCAAGTGGGTCGAAGTTTAAAGAAATCAGCCCAAACAAAACATGTTGCACATTGTAAGGTTGTTTAAAACCAACCGCATGCTCTAGGGCTACACCAAGCCATGGCACCTATACCAGCCCATATGGGTTGGTCCGAATCGACTCAATGAAGAACTACAAGAAGCCGGTTTGGAGCGGATCAAATCCACCAAGCTAAAGCTCCAACCCGCCCCACAAGAAACCACTAGAACCAGCCCCCCTTGGCCTATAAAAAGGCCCAAGAGGGGGGGGCGGGTTCCATAACTTGGAGATTGGAGGGAGAAGAGAGAGAAGAGAGAGAAGAGAGAGACCTTGGGTGGTGTGTGCTAGACTAGGTGCAGAAAATTTCAGCAAAGGGGGGACGTCTTCTAGTGAAGGGGAAGCTAGGTGAGAGCTTGTAGGAGTTAAGAAGGAAGGCCATCAAGAGGAAGACCGGCTTTATCATTGAAATCCGGTCCTTCACATCCAAAACTCGTGTAAGACCTTTCTTACTTAATCTAAGTTTCATTCTCTTCCATTCAATTCATTAAATGGGGTTGTATTAATGGAGTTTCATCTCCCCCCGAGTTGTAATAATCTAGCATTGCTGCCATTTCAATTTCATGGATGAAACACTATACACCCGCATGCACGCCAAGTGTTTGCTTTAATGCTTCTCCCTTCCTATATGCTATATACCCTCTATACTTCTAACCCCCTCTATGTCTAAGCTATAAAGTACTTCCCATTCATTTATATTCCAGCAAATTTGCTTTAAGGGTTGTTGCATTTTAATTTCGTGTGGGTTATGCATCATTACATTTATAAAACAGAAAACCGGATTTCAGCATCTCTGCATATGTCTGTTTCCGTAATTTTAATTTTGTGATGCTTACTCCGATTGTCTTGAAATTTGGCACACTTATTCGACACACATTGGGACACTCTGTATAAAATTGGCAAGATTTTAGGGCAGCTCAGCCACGTAATAAAAGCATATTAAGAACGACCAGATTTATGCACCACTGTCTACACAGTCGGATTTCCTAAAACAGAGGTTGGGTAAAAGTCTCATATCTCTGTCCACAGGAGTCCAAATTGGTTGATTTTTGATGCATTGGAAAGCTAACATCTATAGATTTCCAACAACATCAAAATCGGAGTTCAGAGCAGAAAGATACAGACTCATCTTTGAGTTTCTGTATTTCTAAAACAGAGCTGTTCCGAGTCAGTGAGGTGGTCTGAGTAGATTATTTGTTTCTGATTCAATACTGCTCCAAATGCAGATTTGAAAAAGGCTACAGTCTCTCCACACTACCATCTTCGTCTGGTAAAATTTTGATAATTTTTGAAAGTCTGTAACGCCTTGAAAACTCCCCTAGAAAACAGCTCTAAAAATAGAATTCTCTGTTTTCAGCAACTTGTGTTTTTCCAAGTATTGAATCCGAGTGCACAAGTTCAACAAATTTTTCAAAGACACTTGTTTATTGTAGACGCGCGAAAATCCCCGCCTCTTCTGCCTTTTTCAGGGCTCAGAGTGGATCCTCTCGTGTGTCTAAGGCCTATGTATGCAAACAGGGCGTGCCAGCTAGCTTACCTAAGCTAGCGAAGATATTTTTATACTGACTTCTAAACGTGGCGACTGTGAGCAAGTAAGCTCTTGTCGTCGCAGACCTTCTTGCACCGATGCGCAAGGGTCAGTCTGTACGCTTTGCAAAAATCGAGTTTTTGGAGGAAAGTCTACGAAGCGGTTCGGGGTGTCTATTTCGGGTCTTTAAGATGCGTTTGTATGTTTTAGATCACGTGGATTTGCACGTGCCTAAGTCTTTTCTTTTATCCCTTTTCGGGCCACCTAGTTTGTGTGTTATGAACACTCCACTACATGGGCGAATTCGAGTGGGGCTTGCTTCGATGCAATATGCGTCCTACCTCGTGGTATGGCATAGATGCAATGCAAACTCATGCTACTCCAAAGGGAAAACCCGAAATGTAAAGACAATACTGAAGGGAAATGACTGAAGGGAAATAACCGAAGGGAAATAACCGAAGGGAAATAACCGAAGGGAGATATGTATATAGATTATGTATATGAGCCCTTACTCGGGTCTTACAAATAAGAGCGAAGGCTCAATGTGGGTGCGTGCTTGAATTGAAAGACTTACACACACGACATGAAATTAAACCCAAATATAAATTGCAGTATGGCCTTGACTAAGGTCTTGGGGAATAAGAGCGAAGGCTCAATGTGTGTGAAAGTGCTTGAATTGAAGTACTACACACACGACATAAATGAAACCCAAATATAACTGCAATAAGGCCTTTACTAAGGTCTTGGGAGTAAGAGCGAAGGCTCAATGTGTGTGAAAGTGCTTGAATTGAAAGACTTACTCACACGACATGAAATGAAACCCAAATAGTATAGGTCGGCCCTTACTTGGGTCTTTCAAATAAGAGCGAAAGCTCAATGTGTGTGAGAGTGCTTGAATTGAAAGACTTACTCACACGACATGAAATGAAACCCAAATAGTATAGGTCGGCCCTTACTTGGGTCTTTCAAATAAGAGCGAAAGCTCAATGTGTGTGAGAGTGCTTGAATTGAAAGACAACGCACCCAACTTAAACAAAACCCTTCGAAAATGAAAGTATATATATACACTTATGTATTAGGGGTTGATTAGGCCCGTGTGTATTCAAAATCGTGCACGACTAAGAGAGTGCACGTGTGTGGTTGTGCCAAGCCACGTTATTACAAGCGGGGGGAGACTATGCTCCGTTATTACAACCCCGTATCAAATTGAATCTCAAGCAAGTATACAACTAAAGACCGAGTTTAGATACTTACGAGTAGCTGGTCCGTAGAGGTCTTGCTTGAGCGTGGGCTTGGCCTTCGCCTTGGGCTGCAAACGGGAGCTCCGCGAAGATAGGTGATCAAAGGTGCTGGCCGGCTGCAAGTGAGGCACGGGATAGGCGCCTCCAAGATGGCCGATTGCAAGTGGATGTCGCCTCGAGGTGGGGGGTTAAAGGGGCTGAACAAGTGAGTTTTTAGGGTCACTAGGGGAGTTGAGTGTTTAGGGAAACTGGACCTAAAGGAGAGTTTGTGGGAAGGCCGAATGGGATACCTAAGGGAAGGCCGAATGGGATAGGAGGGTTAGGTAGTGGCCGGTAGTTTGGGTTATGCTAGGTTCGGCTAAGTGAAAAGGGTGGTGGAAAAGGGGCTGAGATGATGATAGGGTGGGTGGCTAGGAGTGGAGAGGTAGTAGAGAAGGGTTTTGGGTAGAGTTAGAGAGTACTTACCGGATGGGGAGAGGTGGCGGATGGAAGAGAGAAGCCGGGTGTGGGTGGGAGCTCGGCTGGTTCGGTTGGGTGAAGGTGGTGGCGTCCGGCTGGGTGAGGTGGTGATGGATGGAAGAGGGAAGGTGGCGGTGCAGGTAGTGCTGGTGGAAAGTGGTCCCGGCTGGGCTGATGGAGAGTGGTCCCGGCTAGGCTGGAAAAGGGTGGTCCCGGCTGGGTGAGATGAGGGCTCCCACTTTTTAAAACCCGCCCCCAAGGGGGAGGGGTTTAAATAGGGGATGGGTAGGTCGGTTAGGGCTGGGCTTGGGCTAGTGGTTAGGTGGTTTAGGTAGGATGGTATGTAGATAAGGTGGGCTGGAAAGGGTTGGGCCAGATATTTTGAAACTAGGGGTTTGGGTAGATTGTGGGCTAGGAGTGGTTTAGGGGTTTAGGGCTAGGTTAGGTGGTTGGGTTTTAGGGTGAGGTTTAGTGAGCTAGGTTAGGTGATTAGGCTAGGTTTAGGCTAGGATTAGGGAAATTAATCTAGGTTTAGGGAAGGATTAGGGAAGTGGGTTAGGTGATTAGGTTGGGATTAGGCCGGGATTAGGGAAGTGGGTTAGGTGATTAGGTTCAGATTAGGGGTGGATTAGGGGTTTAGGCTAGGATTAGGCATTTTGGGTTAGGTTTAGGTGAAGGAGCTCCCTTAGCATGGCCCATAGACCTTGTCCACCTCATGTTGGTGCAGCCCTAGGTTAGGTTTTAGCTAATTACAAGCTTAAACCCACTCAATTAGGCTAACCCACATGATTAAACCCAAACTTGACACACAAGTCAAGCTTAATACAACACTCTTGATATTTTCCATCCCCACTCTCTCTCATGCCCAATATCCCACGTGAATTTCAAGTGGGCCCCACCTCCATTTATGAGAAGGTGATGTGGGCCATGGATATGGATATTGGATTGGATCTCTGGATCCAAATCCAAATCCAAGTCCACATATGGGTTTGGATTGGGATCTGGATATATATGGTCCAGATCTAATCCAAACTGAACTCTGACTCCTTCGAGCTGGGTTTGAAACGGACGATTCGTGCGGGGCCTGACAGCATCAGTACTCCGTCTGCGTTGGGTCTTCGCCAACATAGTCGTCCGTCTCCGTTTCTGCCTTCCGGAGATGACTTCAAATGCTATTTTGATAAGAACAGGGTCTTGGACGTTCGAGATCCTGGGGTGTGAATTAGATACAAGAGTTGCTGTGCCGGGCTCGACGTGTGCTCCGGTTCCGGGCTCTTCTTAGCTCTCCTGGTCCTGTCTTGATCGGGCCAAGCCACTTCGGGGTTTAAAAAACGTGTTTTAAAAGGTTTTCAAAAGCCATATTATATGTTTTTGAAATATAAAGTTTAAAACATATATACAGGGTTGTCTGAAAGGCTCCTGGGTTTCCAAACTCAAAAATGGCCCTTTGGGGCTGCTTTTACAAAACCAGCTTTGTTTTAAGAAATTCGTGGGATTTCGGGGTGTTTACAAGTGCCCCTCTTTGGCCTTGTCCAAATCGATTTGGATAAGGGCAAAGATGACAAACACCCCTTTTAATGTCTCCCTAGATCTAGCCACGAAGAATATTTGATCGCCCCAATCTTTTAACAAAATCTCAATTTAAAACTCTGGTAGGAGGAGATATCACGCCAAAGGGATTTACTATGGAATCTGGTCCTAAATGGGATCATGTTTATGCGAGTGCCATGCGTGGAATGCAGATGACATGGGTGTGGTGCCAAGAATGGCGACCTCCCAGAGACCAGATGTGGTCGAACTCTAGAGACTTACAAGGTCTATTGCTCCAAGTGAGCAAATCCTATGCTGTTTAATGTTCGGTTTTCAAAACTTATTTACAAAAGCTATTTACAAAAGGGACAACTGTCTTGAGTCTCGATCCTAAGGATCTCGAGCTCTTCGTGCTTGCCCTTGTTTGAGTCTTAACACTCGCTTATCTAGCGGAGATTTTATAAGAAAACAAGCTTCATTTCAAATTCCTACGTCTTACTCGAAACGTCGAATTCTCAAACAAGATGAAATTCAAGTAAGTAAATCCTATTTTTACTTTAGGATTCCTCGAAATGAACCATGCTTTAGCTTGGGATAAGCCAGGGATGGGAAAGAGATACCACGGTCCCTTCTGAAGGGTCCCGTGGTTTAAGGCACAGAAGGCGGAAAACTGCTCTTTTTGAGCTTTTTGGCCTCTTTTTCCTTTTTTTCATAGAGGGTCTCCCTTTGGGAGTATTTTTTCTTTAATCCCTCTTTTTATAAGAGAATCGATTTTCTTTTTGAAGTCTAGTTTCTTTCTTTTGGAAAGAGACTTTAAAATGGGAAATTCCCTTTTTGATTTGGGCCTTTGTTTTCCTTTTGGAAATAGAAGAGAAGAGGGGAGGACTTATCCCAAGCCTACACTCGATCCATTCCAGATCAGCCTATTTAGAAATAGCACGTACCACTTGCAAGTATCTTGCTATGTTGAACTAGGCCTTTCTTTGTAAGAAGAAGGATTTTGAAATGTAACCACGATTTTGAAAACTCCACTCTTTCACAAGTGCGAATTCTCTCACTCAGGGTCACACGAGTTTGCCTTTGCACCTTATTCACATGTCTCAGGGCAGCTATCCCTACAAATTTTCGAAAACTGGAATTTAATCCAGATCCTACACATGATACTTCTTTAAGTATTGAATATTGATAGGATCTGCTAAATTCCTACCTTCTACATCGATCAACCAATATGAATTGTTCGTAGTGGTTGCTCGTACAACATAGGGTCCATCCCAGTTGGGGCGCCACATGCCTAGGGTGTGTGGGCCACGATGGTGGATGGTTTTTAAGACCAGATCTCCCACTTCAAAGTGGCGAGGTCTCATGTGTTTGCTATAATGTCGGGCTATCCTTTGCCGGTATGCGCAAGCATGATCCATGGCAAGGAGTCGCCTCTCATGTAGCAAATCTAGTTCGGCCATCCTAGCATGCTGAAGCGTCTCTAGGGGGAGGTCGAGTGCTATGGATGTAAGAAATGAATGCAGTTGAGTATGAATGGGAAGAATGGCGTTTGTGCCATAGACCAATTCGAATGGTGTGGCATTCGTGGGAGTCCGGATGGAAGTCCTATAAGCCCATAAGGCTTCATCCAGCTTCTCGTGTCATGTCCTACCCTTCTCTAAGGTTTTCTCAATAATACTAATGAGAGTCTTGTTTGTGGCTTCGGCTTGGCCGTTGCCTTGAGGGTAGTAGGGCGAGGAGAAGTGGTGAGTTATGCCATACGTGTTGCACAACTTAACCATCCGCTCATTCTTGAATGGGGTACCATTATCAGACACAAGGTCTCGTGGAACCCCAAATCGAGCCAAGATATTCCTCCGGATGAAAGCCACCACATGTTGCCCCATTACATTCGTTAGGGAAATGGCTTCCACCCACTTGGAGAAATACTCCGTGGCTGCTAAAATAAAACGATGCCCATTCGAGGCCTTTGGAAATATTGGGCCTACAATGTCAAACGCCCACATGGTAAATGGCCAGGGGCTGACCACAGAATGCAATGCAGATGAAGGGATATGAATGGCGTGCCCATGCACTTGACACGGATGACACTTCCTAACATGATCGTGACAATCCTTTTTTAGGGTGGACCAAAAATAGCCCCCTCTAAGTATTTTCATTGCCATCATGTTGGCATTAACATGACCTCCACATTCTCCATCGTGGAACTCATGCATTACTATCCTAGCCTCCTCTAGGTCGATACACCTAAGCAGAATGCCGGTAAAACTCTTTTTGTATAAGACCCCACCCAGAATGGTGTATCGGGTCGAAATCTTACGAATGAATGCCTTATCTTTGGATGTGGCATCCTCGGCAAATCCTCCATTTTCTAAAAATTATTTTATGTCATAGAACCAGGGTTTTTCAATAGACTCTGGGTTGTTTTGGCAAATATCCAAGTCGTGTGTGGATGGATGGGGTGCATGCCATATTTCCAAAGATCTGGTCCCTGAAATGGGATCGACCTTTAGGGCTGAACCCAAGGAGGAGAGGGCATCGGCGATGCCATTGTCCTCTCTTCCTACGTGTGTGAGCTTACACGACTGGAAGGATTGGACCAATCGAGTGGCCAACTCGTGATATGGAAGTAGTTTCTCATTACGTACTTGCCAAATTTTTAAAACCTGGTTTATGACAAGGAGCGAATCTCCAAAAACCTCGATGCATGATGCCCCTAGAGTTTTCGAAATCCTTAAGCCTTGTATGAGTGCTTCATACTTAGTTACGTTGTTGGAACATTCGAAATCTAAGCGGACTGCTATGGGAATCTCGCCCTTTTCAGGGGAGATTAAGATGATCCCGGCACCAGCCCCTCGTTGATTTCGTGTCCCGTCGAAGTGCATCTTCCACACTTGGTTTTCGAAAGAATTTGCCAAAATGTGGTTTTGAAAATGGTTTTGCAATATGCCTTCATCAGGCATTTCGACAAGAGTGGGATATGCGTCCTCTAAGGGGAATTCAGCCACATAATCTGCTAGGGCTTGCCCCTTAATGGAGATCTGGTGATGGTATTTCAGATCATACTCCATTAGAAGGAGTTGCCACTTGCCCAATCTACCCGTGAGAATGAGTTTTTCGAACAAGTGCTTGATTGGATCAAGCTTGGACACTATCCAGATCTCATGATCTAGGAAATAGTGTCTGAACTTTTGGCAGGCCCAGACTAGGGCCAAGCATGTCTTCTCCATGGCTTGATAATTTCGTTCATAAGCCAAGAGAGTTTTCAAAATATAGTAGATGGCATACTCCTTATGGGTGTCATCCTCGTATTGAGCCAACAGGGCTCCTAAAGCGTTTACATGCACGGAGATGTATAATAAAAGCGGTTTTCCTTGTTTTGGAGGATTCAAAACGGGGGGATTAACCAAGTATGCCTTCAGTCTCTCGAAGGACTTTTGGCATTCGTCATCCCATAAGAATTTCGTACCCTTTCTCAACAGTTTGTTGAAGGGTTCGCATCTAGTTGCCAGATTCGATATGAATCGGCGCACGGATTGTAATCGACCCTGGAGGCTACGGATTTGGGTGAGATTGGAGGGTGGAGCCATGTCTATGATGGCTCGACACTTAGAGGGGTCGACTTCTACTCCCCTTTGGCTCACCATAAAGCCTAGAAGCTTCCCTGATTCTACCCCGAATACACATTTTTGAGGGTTTAGCTTTACTTTGTAAAGCCTAAGCCTTTCGAAAATCTTTTGTAAACATTCGATATGGGTGCATCGGGTTTTGGATTTCGCCAAGAGATCATCTACATACACTTCTACAAGCTCATGAATTTGATCATGGAAGATCGTGTTCATGGCTCGTTGGTATGTTGCGCCGGCATTTTTCAAACCAAAGGGCATGACTGTATAGCAGTACATGCCCCATGGGGTTGTGAAGGCGGTCTTACCCTGATCTCGTGGACTTAGTTTGATTTGATTATAGCCTGAATAGCCATCCATGAATGAAAACATTTCATGATTTGCAGTACTATCGACTATCAAATCTATGTTTGGTAAAGGATAATTATCCTTTGGAGTGGCTTTATTCAGGTTTCTAAAATCGATGCATATTCGAATTTTCCCATTGGTTTTTCGAACCACAACGATATTTGACAACCAATCAGAATACGCAATGGGTTTTATAAATCCGGCTTTTAGCAGATCTTCTAAACCCTCTTTGACTTGTGTGTGTACATTCGGGTGTATTTTCCTAAGCTTCTGCTTTATGGGTTTTACACCTGCATCTAAGGGAAGACGATGCTCGACTATGCTGGGATCTATGCCCGGCATGTCTTCATACGTCCATGCAAACACATCTAAATAGGTTCGTAGAAATGCAATGAATGCTAACTTTTCAGTTTCATGCAAGCATGCGCCTATTTTGATGGTTTTGGGATTGGAATCATCCCCTAGGTTCACCTCTATGAAATCTCCTCCTACTAATTGGGAAGGTCTTTCAAAATCGAGAATTTTATGAAATTCTGGGAGCTCAGAAGTGGGATCTTCCTCAAGGGAATCCACTTCTGGGCTTTGATCATTCTCGTGGGCTATAGACCCGAGGGAACTTGATGCGTGGTTTTCAAAATGACCTGGTTTTGTACTTGGATTTTCAAGTGATTTCGAAATTTTTGGTCTGGCTATGCAGACGATGTTTCTTTCGAAATCCTTTTCTTTTGCCAAAGTCCTACCAGGAGCAGCTATGTACAAAATCTTTTTGGTATTTTCCAAATTTTCGATTTTTTTGGGTTTTTGTAAAACAAGAACTTTGGGAACTATACAAAGCACTCTTTTTTCGAGTTTTTGTTTTTCCATTGTTTTTGGTCTTTTCTTGTTTTTCGATTTTTTTGATTTTAAGTTTTTCAAATGTTTTTGGTATTTTTAGAAAAAGGGATCTTCCGTCATACCTACAAAGGTAAAACACTACGGGTTAGACTCGGAATAGGAGGTCTAAATCGTAGGTCTCTTCTAAGACAGGCTCCGGGGCACCCTTGACCCAGGTGGTCATAGGGGGTGGCTCCGGCAGTATTCGGGGAGTATAGCCGATCCCATATCGGCTTGGGTTGGCCCAAGGCAGGATGTGCTCTAGGAGACCCTGGTTTTGTGCCCCTAGACTCTTGTAGGGCGTGTAGCCCATGTTTAATAACATGTTCCACGACCTTTTGTTTTTTGAAAAGATGGTATACAAGTCGTGGTCTTGGAACATGCTATCGTCCATATTAGGCTCGTATGGCCTTTTGTCCAGGGGTTTTGGAAATAGGGAACGCTTGGGTTTTCCTAGGAGGATTAGAGTCGGGAAGGGGCCTGCTTTTGGCGGCCCCTTCACACATACAACCTTCCTAGGGTTGTTCAACACGAGCCGAGGTGGCTCAACCATAATTTGCCCCAGGTTAGCCTCATGGGCCTGGGAGCTTGATAAACAAGGGGAGTTTATGATCCCCTGAAGCTGTGGGTGACTCTCACCTAGGATCACTACGACCTGGTCCCTAAAAGGGATCTTGACACACCTGTGGAAGGTGGATGGCACAGCGCACAAACTGTGTATCCAGGGCCTTCCCAGCAACAGGTTATAATGGGGGTGGATGTCTAGGACATGGAACACCCCCGTGTGTTCGATCCCTCCCGTTTCCATTGGGAGTTCGATGGATCCTAAAGGTCTAGACGCATTCCCATCGTATCCAGTGATAACGAAGGGGCTTGGGTTGACTGAAGTCAAGGTGACTCCGATTTTGTACGCCACATGAAGTGGAAGGATGTTGAGCCCTCCTCCACCATCGACTAGGCACCTGTCCAGAGAGTGGTTATTTAGAACCACCTCGATATGCAGGGCCTGGTTATGGGTTTCGTAGGGCCTATCTACATCATCTTCCGAAAAGGTGATGGGCGATCTTGCTCCTAATAAAGCCACTTGGGCATACAAGGATTCCGGACTTATGTTCGAATCAACCTTGGCCCTTTCTAGAATTTTCTCTAATACAAGTCTATGCCTAGGCGAGGTTTTTATAAGCTCTAGGATAGACATGTGAATAGGAATCTTTGAAAGGTGGTTTTCGAAATCATAAGGATTTAGGATGACTTTGTCCTTATCTGCTTTTGGCAGACCACTAGGGATACATGCTTTTGAGGGGCCAGGCACACTGACCACCTTTTGAGCACCTTGAAGGTGCGGGGGTTGGTAGATCCTCCCGGATCTAGTGACTTCCCCCACGACCAGCCTAGGGTTCGCGCTAAACTTGGCTCTAAGGATGAGCTGAGGAGAACCTTGGATTTTCAAAACTGGTTTTACCGGGGTTTCCACTTTTGGTGGTCCCCGAATGATGACTTGGGCGGGTCTCTTGTATAATACAAGGATGGGCGCACAAGTAGGTTGACCAGGTTCTGGCTTTTGCGCTAGTTCCTTGGAAATGGTGAGGGTACATACCTCCTTTCCTTTCCCACTGCCACTGGCGTGTTTGGGAAAGGGTTCTTTGAAGATAGCTTGAGGTGGCTCAGGTTCCGCAATGACCTGGAGCCGGCCTTCTGCTATCAAGTTCTCAATTTTATTTAAAAGAGAGAAGCAGCGTTTGGTATCATGGCCTTTGAGCCGATGATACTTACAAAATTGGTTTAAATACCCCCCCTTGGACGTGACTCCTTCGGGGATTTTAGGAAGTTCGATCATGCCCTGGGCAAGTAAGAGGTCTAGGACCTCCGACACAGGTTGCCCCAGCGGAGTATACTCCCGTTTTTCAACCGGTTTTTGAAAATTATGTTCCCTCTTATTTTCTAATTTTTCAAAATTTTTAGAAGTGCCCGCCATGCCTGGATCCACCCGGACATTGGTGATTTTATGGGGCTTTGCCCCTTTATCCGTCGTGGGCAGCCCATATACGATGGGCTTTTCCAAACGGGTTTTTGGAATGGCACTTCCTTTCCATAAGTGATCGTATGTCCCTTTTCGCAAGTTGGTTTCAAAAAGGGAGGCCTTTTTGATCAACTTATGGAAAGTTGAAATCTCGTGGAGCGAGAGAAGGGCTTTTAACTCGCTTTTGAAATTATCCAGGATGAGCATTACTGCGCATCCTTTTGTGTGAAGGACTCGTGGTATTGGTTGCCTTCTATTACGGAGGCCTCTTTTTCCTTGCGAGGTTTTTCAGATTTCTTTTTAGGCCTTTGTTCACCGTTTGATGAACATGAATCGCCTACTTCAGCCTCTTGGCTGAGAGCATCGATTTTGGCCTCAAACTCCCTTCTCAAGTCCTCGATTTCATCTAGTTTTTTTTTTTTTTTTTAAAATCCTCCTAGAGTGAGAACTTGATGTGCATGAGCCTTGGCTCGACACTTCACTTGGATTGGATTTTGACATGCTTTTCAAGCTTTTTCAAAATGTCCTAAGTACAAGCAAAGAAAACAAGTTAAAACGACACCTTTTTACAAAATTTTTGCAAGACTTCTACAAGCAAACTTGATTTTTGAAAAGGCTCACGTCCCATCGGGCGTGCCAATCTCTGTAGACACGCGAAAATCCCCGCCTCTTCTGCCTTTTTCAGGGCTCGGAGTGGATCCTCTCGTGTGTCTAAGGCCTATGTATGCAAACAGGGTGTGCCAGCTAGCTTACCTAAGCTAGCGAAGATATTTTTATACTGACTTCTAAACGTGGCGACTGTGAGCAAGTAAGCTCTTGTCGTCGCAGACCTTCTTGCACCGATGCGCAAGGGTCAGTCTGTACGCTTTGCAAAAATCGAGTTTTTGGAGGAAAGTCTACGAAGCGGTTCGAGATGTCTATTTCGGGTCTTTAAGATGCGTTTGTATGTTTCAGATCACGTGGATTTGCACGTGCCTAAGTCTTTTCTTTTATCCCTTTTCGGGCCACCTAGTTTGTGTGTTATGAACACTCCACTACATGGGCGAATTCGAGCGGGGCTTGCTTTGATGCAATATGCGTCCTACCTCGTGGTATGGCATAGATGCAATGCAAACTCACACTACTCTAAAGGGAAAACCCGAAATGTAAAGACAATACTGAAGGGAAATGACTGAAGGGAAATAACCGAAGGGAAATAACCGAAGGGAAATAACCGAAGGGAGATATGTATATAGATTATGTATATGAGCCCTTACTCGGGTCTTACAAATAAGAGCGAAGGCTCAATGTGGGTGCATGCTTGAATTGAAAGACTTACACACACGACATGAAATTAAACCCAAATATAAATTGTAGTATGGCCTTGACTAAGGTCTTGGGGAATAAGAGCGAAGGCTCAATGTGTGTGAAAGTGCTTGAATTGAAGTACTACACACACGACATAAATGAAACCCAAATATAACTGCAATAAGGCCTTTACTAAGGTCTTGGGAGTAAGAGCGAAGGCTCAATGTGTGTGAAAGTGCTTGAATTGAAAGACTTACTCACACGACATGAAATGAAACCCAAATAGTATTGGTCGGCCCTTACTTGGGTCTTTCAAATAAGAGTGAAAGCTCAATGTGTGTGAGAGTGCTTGAATTGAAAGACTTACTCACACGACATGAAATGAAACCCAAATAGTATAGGTCGGCCCTTACTTGGGTCTTTCAAATAAGAGCGAAAGCTCAATGTGTGTGAGAGTGCTTGAATTGAAAGACAACGCACCCAACTTAAACAAAACCCTTCGAAAATGAAAGTATATATATACACTTATGTATTAGGGGCTGATTAGGCCCGTGTGTGTTTCCGTTATTACAACCCCGTATCAAATTGAATCTCAAGCAAGTATACAACTAAAGACCGAGTTTAGACACTTACGAGTAGCTGGTCCGTAGAGGTCTTGCTTGAGCGTGGGCTTGGCCTTCGCCTTGGGCTGCAAACGGGAGCTCCGCGAAGATAGGTGATCAAAGGTGCTGGCCGGCTGCAAGTGGGGCGCGGGATAGGCGCCTCCAAGGTGGCCGATTGCAAGTGGATGTCGCCTCGAGGTGGGGGGTTAAAGGGGCTGAACAAGTGAGTTTTTAGGGTCACTAGGGGAGTTGAGTGTTTAGGGAAACTGGACCTAAAGGAGAGTTTGTGGGAAGGCCGAATGGGACACCTAGGGGAAGGCCGAATGGGATAGGAGGGTTAGGTAGTGGCCGGTAGTTTGGGTTATGCTAGGTTCGGCTAAGTGAAAAGGGTGGTGGAAAAGGGGCTGAGATGATGATAGGGTGGGTGGCTAGGAGTGGAGAGGTAGTAGAGAAGGGTTTTGGGTAGAGTTAGAGAGTACTTACCGGATGGGGAGAGGTGGCGGATGGAAGAGAGAAGCCGGGTGTGGGTGGGAGCTCGGCTGGTTCGGTTGGGTGAAGGTGGTGGCATCCGGCTAGGTGAGGTGGTGATGGATGGAAGAGGGAAGGTGGCGGTGCAGGTAGTGCTGGTGGAGAGTGGTCCCAGCTGGGCTGATGGAGAGTGGTCCCGGCTAGGCTGGAAAAGGGTGGTCCCGGCTAGGTGAGATGAGGGCTCCCACTTTTTAAAACCCGCCCCCAAGGGGGGGGGGTTTAAATAGGGGATGGGTAGGTCGGTTAGGGCTGGGCTTGGGGTAGTGGTTAGGTGGTTTAGGTAGGGTGGTATGTAGATAAGGTGGGCTGGAAAGGGTTGGGCCAGATATTTTGAAACTAGAGGTTTGGGTAGATTGTGGGCTAGGAGTGGTTTAGGGGTTTAGGGCTAGGTTAGGTGGTTGGGTTTTAGGGTGAGGTTTAGTGAGCTAGGTTAGGTGATTAGGCTAGGTTTAGGCTAGGATTAGGGAAATTAATCTAGGTTTAGGGAAGGATTAGGGAAGTGGGTTAGGTGATTAGGTTGGGATTAGGCCGGGATTAGGGAAGTGGGTTAGGTGATTAGGTTCAGATTAGGGATGGATTAGGGGTTTAGGCTAGGATTAGGCATTTTGGGTTAGGTTTAGGTGAAGGAGCTCCCTTAGCATGGCCTATAGACCTTGTCCACCTCATGTTGGTGCAGCCCTAGGTTAGGTTTTAGCTAATTACAAGCTTAAACCCACTCAATTAGGCTAACCCACATGATTAAACCCAAACTTGACACACAAGTCAAGCTTAATACAACACTCTTGATATTTTCCATCCCCACTCTCTCTCATGCCCAATATCCCACGTGAATTTCAAGTGGGCCCCACCTCCATTTATGAGAAGGTGATGTGGGCCATGGATATGGATATTGGATTGGATCTCTGGATCCAAATCCAAATCCAAGTCCACATATGGGTTTGGATTGGGATCTGGATATATATGGTCCAGATCCAATCCAAACTGAACTCTGACTCCTTCGAGATGGGTTCGAAACGGACGATTCGTGCGGGGCCTGACAGCATCAGTACTCCATCTGCGTTGGGTCTTCGCCAACATAGTCGTCCGTCTCCGTTTCTGCCTTCCGGAGATGACTTCAAATGCTATTTTGATAAGAACAGGGTCTTGGACGTTCGAGATCCTAGGGTGTGAATCAGATACAAGAGTTGTTGTGCCGGGCTCGACGTGTGCTCCGGTTCCGGGCTCTTCTTAGCTCTCCTGGTCCTGTCTTGATCGGGCCAAGCCACTTCGGGGTTTCAAAAACGTGTTTTAAAAGGTTTTCAAAAGCCATATTATATGTTTTTGAAATATAAAGTTTAAAACATATATACAGGGTTGTCTGGAAGGCTCCTGGGTTTCCAGACTCAAAAATGGCCCTTTGGGGCTGCTTTTACAAAACCAGGTTTGTTTTAAGAAATTCGTGGGATTTCGGGGTGTTTACATTTATGTAAAAGGGAATCATGTTTGCTGTAAAATGAAATTCCTAAGCGCTCAACACTGACCCTTGAGCATCGGCTCAAGAAGGTGTGAGTGAAAAGATCCCGCTTGCACACAATCGCCTAGAAGTCTTACAAACATTTGCTAGTTTTGAACTAGCTGGCACGCTCGTGCAAGCGTAGGGGTGGAAAGTTTCATTTCAAGTTTGTTTCATAAACTTTGGAATGAGAATTTTCATGTCTACAATAGTCTCTCCCCGCTTGTAATAACGTGGCTTGGCACACCCACACACGTGCACTCTCTTAGTTGTGCACGATTTTGAACACACACGGGCCTAATCAGCCCCTAATACATAAGTATATACATATACTTTCATTTTTGAAGGGTTTTGCTTAAGTTGGGTGCGTTGTCTTTCAATTCAAGCACTCACACACATTGAGCCTTCGCTCTTATTTGAAAGACCCAAGTAAGGGCCGACCTATACTATTTGGGTTTCATTTCATGTCGTGTGGGTAAGTCTTTCAATTCAAGCACTCTCACACACATTGAGCTTTCGCTCTTATTTGAAAGACCCAAGTAAGGGCCGACCTATACTATTTGGGTTTCATTTCATGTCGTGTGGGTAAGTCTTTCAATTCAAGCACTCTCACACACATTGAGCTTTCGCTCTTATTTGAAAGACCCAAGTAAGGGCCGACCTATACTATTTGGGTTTCATTTCATGTTGTCTGCGTAGTACTTCAATTCAAGCACTCACACACATTGAGCTTTCGCTCTTATTCCCAAGACCTTAGTCAAGGCCTATTGCAGTTATATTTGGGTTTCATTTCATGTTGTGTGCGTAGTACTTCAATTCAAGCACTCACACACATTGAGCTTTCGCTCTTATTCCCAAGACCTTAGTTAAGGCCATACTGCAATTTATATTTGGGTTTAATTTCATGTCGTGTGTGTAAGTCTTTCAATTCAAGCATGCACCCACATTGAGCCTTCGCTCTTATTTGCAAGACCCGAGTAAGGGCCCATATACCTACTCTATATACATATCTCCCTTCGGTTATTTCCCTTCGGTTATTTCCCTTTAGTATTGTCTTTACATTCGGGTTTTCCCTTTGGAGTAGCGTGAGTTTGCATTGCATCTACGCCATACCACGAGGTAGGACGCATATTGCATCAAAGCAAGCCCCACTCGAATTCGCCCATGTAGTGGAGTGTTCATAACACACAAACTAGGTGGCCCGAGAAGGGATAAAAGGAAAGACTTAGGCACGTGCAAAACCACGTGATCTAAAATGTGCAATCGCATCTAAAAGACCCGAATTAGACACCTCGAACCGCTTCGTAGACTTTCTCTCCCAAAACTCGATTTTTGCAAAGCGTACAGACTGACCCTTGCGCATCGGTGCAAGAAGGTCTGCGACGACAAGAGCTCACTTGCTCACGGTCGCCACGATTAGAAGTCAGTGTTAATATATCTTCGCTAGCTTAGGTATGCTAGCTGGCACGCCCTGTTTGCATAAATAGGCCTTAGACACACGAGAAGATCCGCTCCAAGCCCGGAAAGGGTGAGAAGCGGGGATTTTTCGCGCGTCTACAGAGATTGGCACGCCCGGTGGGACGTGAGCCTTTCAAAAATCGAGTTTTAAGTAGAAGTCTTGCGAAAAATTTTGTAAAAGGTGTCATTTTAACTTGTTTTCTTTGCTTGTACTTAGGACATTTTGAAAAAGCTTGAAAAGCATGTCAAAATCCAATCCAAGTGAAGTGTCGAGCCAAGGCTCATGCGCATAAAGTTCTCACTCTAGGAGGATTTTCAAAAACAAAATAAAACTAGATGAAATCGAGGACTTGAGAAGGGAGTTTGAGGCCAAAATCGATGCTCTCAGCCAAGAGGCTGAAGTAGGCGATTCATGTTCATCAAACGGTGAACAAAGGCCTAAAAAGAAATCTGAAAAACCTCGCAAGCACAAAGAGCGCTCCGTAATGGAAGGCAACCAATACCACGAGTCCTTCACACAAAAGGACCGTAAAGCCCTACAGTAGTTGCTGATAGGGCAGAATAAAGAGAAAAGGAGTTACGCCCTGTCTGATTTCCTTCCTATGGATTACGAAACATACAGTGACGATGAAATACCGAACTTCCATCGGTATGATGGCATGGGAGACCCTAGGTCTCACTTGTAGCTTTTCTCACGTCGAGCCCATAAGAAGAAAAAGGACTCGATGAAATGGGTGTATTGGTTCCCTTTATCCCTTAAAGGCAAAGCTGCCAAATGGCTGGCTTCCTACGACTTAAGCCAGTTCGCTACTTTTGAAGAGTTAGCGAACTGCTTCATGCAAAGATTTGCACACAACATAGAAGTCACGCCGACTCTGAATACCTTAAGGGATACAAAGCAAGGCATGAACGAAGACGTACATGCCTTCATTATAAGATGGAGGCAACCTCTGTCGGAGGTCCTAGACCTCCTACTTGCCCAGGGCATGATAGAACTCCCTGAAATCCCCGAAAGAATCACTTCCAAAGGGGGGTATTTAAATCGATTTTGTAAGTATCATCAACTCAAAGGCCATGATACCAAACGCTGCTTCTCCCTCTTAAATAAAATTGAGAACTTGATAGCAGAAGGCCAGCTCCAGGTCACTGTGGAACCTGAGCTACCTCAAGCTATCTTCAAGGAACCCTTTCCCAAACATGCCAGTGGCAGTGGGAAAGGAAAGGAGGTATGTACCCTCACCATTTCCAAGGAACTAGCGCAAAAACCAGAACCTGGTCGACCTACTTGTGCGCCCATGCTTGTATTATACAAGAAACCCGCCCAAGTCGTCATTCGGGGACCACCAAAAGTGGAATCCCTGGTAAAACCAGTTTTGAAAATCCAAGGTTCTCCTCAGCTCATCCTTAGAGCCAAATTTAGCGCGAACCCTAGGCTGGTCGTGGGGGAAGTCACTAGATCCGGGAGGATCTATCAACCCCCGCACCTTCAAGGTTCTCAAAAGGTGGTCAAGGTGCCTGGCCCCTCAAAAGCATGTATCCCTAGTGTTCTGCCAAAAGCAGATAAGGACAAAGTCATCCTAAATCCTTATGACTTTGAAAACCACCTTTCAAAGATTCCTATTCACATGTCTATCTTAGAGCTTATAAAAACCTCGCCTAGGCATAGACTTGTATTAGAGAAAATTCTAGAAAGGGCCAAGGTTGATTCGAACATAAGTCCGGAATCCTTGTCTGCCCAAGTGGCTTTATTAGGAGCAAAATCGCCCATCACTTTCTCGGAAGATGATGTAGATAGACCCTACGAAACCCATAACCAGGCCCTGCATATCGAGGTGGTTCTAAACAACCACTCTCTGGACAGGTGCCTAGTCGATGGTGGAGGAGGGCTCAACATCCTTCCACTTCATGTGGCGTACAAAATCGGAGTCACCTTGACTTCAGTGAACCCAAGCCCCATCGTTATCACTGGATACGATGGGAATGCGTCTAGACCTTTAGGATCCATCGAACTCCCAATGGAAACGGGAGGGATCGAACACACGGGGGTGTTCCATGTCTTGGACATCCACCCCCATTATAACCTGTTGTTGGGAAGGCCCTGGATACACAGTTTGTGCGCTGTGCCATCCACCTTCCACAGGTGTGTCAAGATCCCTTTTAGGAATCAGGTCGTAGTGATCCTAGGTGAGAGTCACCCACAGCTTCAGGGGATCATAAACTCCCCTTGTTTATCAAGCTCCCAGGCCCACGAGGCTAACCTAGGGCAAATTATGGTTGAGCCACCTCGACTCATGTTAAAAAACCCTAGGAAGGTTGTATGTGTGAAGGGGCTGCCCAAAGCAGGCCCCCTCCCGACTCTAATCCTTCTAGGAAAACCCAAGCGTTCCCTATTTCCAAAGCCCTTGGACAAGAGGCCATATGAGCACAATATGGACGATAGCATGTTCCAGGACCACGATTTATATCAAACCTTTTCAAAAAACAAAAAGTCGTGGAACATGTTGTTAAACATGGGCTACACGCCCTACAAGAGTTTAGGGGCACAGAACCAGGGTCTCCTAGAGCCTATCCTTCCTAGGGCCAATCCAAGCCGATATGGGATCGGCTATACTCCCCGAATACCGCCGGAGCCACCCCCTGTGACCACCTGGGTCAAGGGTGCCCCGGAACCTACCTTAGAAGAGACCTACGATTTAGACCTCCTATTCCGAGTCTAACCCGTAGTGTTTTCCCTTTGTAGGTATGACGGAAGATCCCTTTTTCTAAAAAAACAAAAACATTTGAAAACCTTAAAATCAAAAAAATCGAAAAACAAGAAAAACCAAAAACAATGGAAAAACAAAAACTCGAAAAAAGAGTGCTTTGTATAGTTCCCAAAGTTCTTGTTTTACAAAAACCCAAAAAAATCGAAAATTTGGAAAATACTAAAAAGATTTTGTACATAGCTGCTCCTGGTAAGACTTTGGCAAAAGAAAAGGATTTCGAAAGAAACGTTGTCTGCATAGCCAGACCAAAAATTTTGAAATCACTTGAAAATCCAAGTACAAAACCAGGTCATTTTGAAAACCACGCATCAAATTCCCTCGGGTCTATAGCCCACGAGAATGATCAAAGCACAGAAGTGGATCCCCTTAAGGAAGATCCCACTTCTGAGCTCCCAGAATTTTATAAGATTCTCGATTTTGAAAGACCTTCCCAATCAGTAGGAGGAGATTTCATAGAGGTGAACCTAGGGGATGATTCCAATCCCAAAACCATTAAAATAGGCGCATGCTTGCATGAAACCGAAAGGTTAACATTCATTGCATTGCTACAAACCTATTTAGATGTGTTTGCATGGACGTACGAAGACATGCCGGGCATAGATCCTAGCATTGTCGAACATCGTCTTCCCTTAGATGCAGGTGTAAAATCCATAAAGCAGAAGCTTAGGAAAATACACCCGAATATACACACGCAAGTCAAAGAGGGTTTAGAAGATCTGCTAAAAGCCGGATTTATAAAACTATTGCGTATTCTGATTGGTTATCAAATATCGTTGTAGTTCGAAAAACCAATGGGAAAATTCGAATATGCATCGATTTCAGAAACCTGAATAAAGCCACTCCAAAGGATAATTATCCTTTACCAAACATAGATTTGATAGTCGATAGTACTGCAAATCATGAAATGTTTTCATTCATGGATGGCTATTCAGGCTATAATCAAATCAAACTAAGTCCACGAGATCAGGGTAAGACCGCCTTCACAACCCCATGGGGCACGTACTGCTATACAGTCATGCCCTTTGGTTTGAAATATGCCGGCGCAACATACCAACGAGCCATGACCACGATCTTCCATGATCAAATTCATGAGCTTGTAGAAGTGTATGTAGATTATCTCTTGGCGAAATCCAAAACCCGATGCACCCATATCGAATGTTTACAAAAGATTTTCGAAAGGCTTAGGCTTTACAAAGTAAAGCTAAACCCTCAAAAATGTGTGTTCGGGGTAGAATCAGGGAAGCTTCTAGGCTTTATGGTGAGCCAAAGGGGAATAGAAGTCGACCTCTCTAAGTGTCGAGCCATCATAGACATGGCTCCACCCTCCAATCTCACCCAAATCCGTAGCCTCCAGGGTCGATTACAATCCGTTCGCCGATTCATATCGAATCTGGCCACTAGATGCGAACCCTTCAACAAACTGTTGAGGTAGGGCACGAAATTCTTATGGGATAATGAATGCCAGAAGTCCTTCGAGAGACTGAAGGCATACTTGGTTAATCCCCCCGTTTTGAATCCTCCAAAGTGAGGAAAACCGCTGTTATTATACATCTTTGTGCATGCAAATGCTTCAGGAGCCCTATTGGCTCAATACGAGGATGACACCCATAAGGAGTATGCCATCTATTATATTTTGAAAACTCTCTTGGCTTATGAACGAAATTACCAAGCCATGGAGAAGACGTGCTTAGCCCTAGTCTGGGCCTGCCAGAAATTCAAACACTATTTCCTAGATCATGAGATCTGGATAGTGTCCTAGCTTGATCCAATCAAGCACGGGTAGATTGGGTAAATGGCAACTCCTTCTAATGGAGTATGATCTGAAATACCATCACCAGATCTCCATTAAGGGGCAAGCCCTAGCAGATTACGTGGTTGAATTCCCCTTAGAGGACGCATATCCCACTCTTGTCGAAATGCCTGATGAAGGCATATTGCAAAACCATTTTCAAAACCACATTTTGGCAAATTCTTTCGAAAACCAAGTGTGGAGGATGCACTTCGATGGGGCACGAAACCAACGAGGGGCTGGTGCCGGGGTCATCCTAATCTCGCCTAAAAAGGGCGAGATTCCTGTAAACACCCCGAAATCCCACGAATTTCTTAAAACAAACCTGGTTTTGTACAAGCAGCCCCAAAGGGCCATTTTTGAGTCTGGAAACCTAGGAGCCTTCTAGACAACCCTGTATATATGTTTTAAACTTCATATTTCAAAAATATATAATATGGCTTTTGAAAACCTTTTAAAACACGTTTTTGAAACCCCAAAGCAGCTTGGCCTAATCAAGACAGGACCAGCGAAGTCAAAAAGAGCCTGGAATCGGAGCACATGTCAAGCCCGGCACAGCAACTCTCGTATCACATCCATACCCCCAGGATCTCGAACGTCCAAGACCCTGTTCTTATCAAAATGTCATTTGAAGTCATCTCCGGAAGGCAGAAACGGAGGTGGACGACCATGTTGGCGAAGACCCAACGCAGACGGAGTACTGATGCTGTCAGGCCCTGCACAAATCGTCCGTGCGAACCTAGCTCGAAGGAGTCAGAGTTCAGTTTGGATTGGATCTGGACCATATATATCCAGATCCCAATCCAAACCCATGTGTGGACTTGGATTTGGATTTGGATCCAAAGATCCAATCCAATATCCATATCCATGGCCCACATCACCTTCTCATAAATGGAGGTAGGGCCCACTTGAAATTCACGTGGGATCATGGGCATGAGAGAGAGTGGGGATGGATAATATCAAGAGTGTTGTAATTAAGCTTGACTTGTGTGTCAAGTTTGGGGTTAATCATGTGGGTTAGCCTAATTGAGTGGGTTTAAGCTTGTAATTAGCCAAAACCTAACCTAGGGCTGCACCAACATGAGGTGGTTAAGGTCTATGGGCTATGCAAAGGGAGCTCCTTCACCTAAACCTAACCCAAAACACCTAATCCTAGCCCACCACCCTAATCTACCCCTAATCACCTAACCCACTTCCCTAATCCCGGCCTAATCCCAACCTAATCACCTAACCCACTTCCCTAATCCTTCCCTAAACCTAGGTTAATTTCCCTAAACCTAGCCTAATCACCTAACCTAGCTCACTAAACCTCACCCTAAAACCCAACCACCTAACCTAGCCCTAAACCCCTAAACCACCCCTAGCCCACAATCTACCCAAACCACTAGTTTTTAAAATATCTGGCCCTACCCTTTCCAGCCCACCTTATCTTCATACCACCCTACCTAAACCACCTAACCACTACCCCAAACCCAGCCCTAATCGACCTACCCAACTCCCTATATAAACCCCCCCCCTTGGGGCGGGTTTTCCTAGCTAGAATCGCCTTCCCCAAGCCCAGCCGAGCCCCCACTTCCCAGCCCAGCCGAACCTGCTCCACCTGCTCCGCCTGCACCACCACCATCCCTCCATCCCACCACCACTTGCACCGCCATCTCCACCACCTCCCGGCCAAGCCTCACTACCTGCCCAGCTTCTTTCAAGCCGAGCGCCATCTTCATTCCATTCGGTTAGTACCCCTTACTTCGTCTCACCTTCTCTGCTCCCTCTCCACTCTCAGCCACCTAAACCCTACTACAACACCCTACCACCAGCCATTCCCCTTTGCTGCCACCCTTCTCACTCAGCCGAACCTAGTCATCCTAGCAGCCCGCTACCACCACATTCCCCTAGGACTCCCATTCGGCCTTCCCTTAAACTCCCCTTAGGTCCATATTCCCTAACACTCTATACTCTCCATTTGTGACCCTACCTACATACTTGGCCCAGCCCCTTTAATTTTCCACATCAAGGCGAACACCCACTTGCAGCCGGCCAGCACCCTTTGTCATTCACCCTCGCGGAGCTCCCGTTTGCAGCCCAAGGCGAAGGCCAAGCCCACGCTCAAGCAAGGCCTCTACGGACCAGCTACTCGTAAGTGCCTAACCCCGGTCTTTAGTTGTATCTTGCTTGAGATTCAATTTGATACGGGGTTGTAATAACGGAGCATAGTCTCCCCCCGCTTGTAATAACGTGGCTTGGCACACCCACACACATGCACTCTCTTAGTTGTGCACGATTTTGAACACACACGGGCCTAATCAGCCCCTAATACATAAGTATATATATATATAATTTCATTTTCGAAGGGTTTTTGCTTAAGTTGGGTGCATTGTCTTTCAATTCAAGCACTCACACACATTGAGCTTTCGCTCTTATTTGAAAGACCCAAGTAAGGGCCGACCTATACTATTTGGGTTTCATTTCATGTCGTGTGAGTAAGTCTTTCAATTCAAGCACTCTCACACACATTGAGCTTTCGCTCTTATTTGAAAGACCCAAGTAAGGGCCGACCTATACTATTTGGGTTTAATTTCATGTCGTGTGTGTAAGTCTTTCAATTCAAGCACTCTCACACACATTGAGCCTTCGCTCTTATTCCCAAGACCTTAATAAAGGCCTTATTGCAGTTATATTTGGGTTTCATTTATGTCGTGTGTGTTACTCTTCAATTCAAGCACTCTCACACACATTGAGCCTTCGCTCTTACTCCCAAGACCTTAGTCAAGGCCATACTGCAATTTATATTTGGGTTTAATTTCATGTCGTGTGTGTAAGTCTTTCAATTCAAGCACGCACCCACATTGAGCCTTCGCTCTTATTTGCAACACCCGAGTAAGGGCTCATATACCTACTCTATATACATATCTCCCTTCGGCATTTATATTTCAAGTCATTTCCCTTCGGTTATTTCCCTTCAGTATTGTCTTTACATTCGGGTTTTCCCTTTGGAGTAGCGTGAGTTTGCATTGCATCTACGCCATACCACGAGGTAGGACGCATATTGCATCAAAGCAAGCCCCGCTCGAATTCGCCCATGTAGTGGAGTGTTCATAACACACAAACTAGGTGGCCCGAAGAGGGATAAAAGAAAAGACTTAGGCACGTGCAAATCCACGTGATCTAAAACATGCAATCGCATTTTAAAGACCCGAAATAGACACCTCGAACCGCTTCGTAGACTTTCTCTCCAAAACTCGATTTTTGCAAAGCGTACAGACTGACCCTTGCGCATCGGTGCAAGAAGGTCTGCGATGACAAGAGCTTACTTGCTCACAGTCGCCACGTTTAGAAGTCAGTATTAAAAATATCTTCGCTAGCTTAGGCAAGCTAGCTGGCACGCCCTGTTTGCATACATAGGCCTTAGACACATGAGAGGATCCGCTCCGAGCCGTGGAAAAGGCGAGAGGCGGGGATTTTCGCACGTCTACAATTCCCATAGCAGTCCGCTTAGATTTCGAATGTTCCAACAACGTAGCTAAGTATGAAGCACTCATACAAGGTTTAAGGATTTCGAAAACTCTAGGGGCATCATGCATCGAGGTTTTTGGAGATTCGCTCCTTGTCATAAACCAGGTTTTAAAAATTTGGCAAGTATGTAATGAGAAACTACTTCCATATCACGAGTTAGCCACTCGATTGGTCTAGTCCTTCCAATCGTGTAAACTCACACACATAGGAAGAGAGGACAATGGCATTGCCGATGCCCTCTCCTCCTTGGGTTCAACCCTGAAGGTCGATCCCATTTCAGGGACCAGATCTTTGGAAATATGGCATGCGCCCCACCCATCCACACACGACTTGGATATTTGCCAAAACAACCCAGAGTCTATTGAAAAACCCTGGTTTTATGACATAAAACAATTTTTAGAAAATGGGGGATTCACCGAGGATGCCACATCCAAAGATAAGGCATTCATTCGTAAGATTTCGACCCGATACACAATTCTGGGTGGGGTCTTATACAAAAAAAGTTTTACCGGCATTCTGCTTAGGTGTATCGACCTAGAGGAGGATAGGATAGTGATGCATGAGTTCCACGATGGAGAATGTGGAGGTCATGTTAATGCCAACATGATGGCAATGAAAATACTTAGAGGGGGCTATTTTTGGTCCACCCTGAAAAAGCATTGTCACGATCATGTTAGGAAGTGTCATCCATGTCAAGTGCATGGGCACGCCATTCATATCCCTTCATCTGCATTGCATTCCGTGGTCAGCCCCTGGCCATTTACCATGTGGGCGTTTGACATCGTAGGCCCAATATTTCCAAAGGCCTCGAATGGGCATCGATTTATTTTAGCAGCCTCGGAGTATTTCTCCAAGTGGGTGGAAGCCATTTCCCTAACCAATGTAATGGGGCAACATGTGGTGGTTTTCATCCGGAGGAATATCTTGGCTCGATTTGGGGTTCCACGAGACCTTGTGTCTGATAATGGCACCCCATTCAAGAACGAGCGGATGGTTAAGTTGTGCAACACGTATGGCATAACTCACCACTTCTCCTCGCCCTACTACCCTCAAGGCAATGGCCAAGCCGAAGCCACAAACAAGACTCTCATTAGTATTATTGAGAAAACCTTAGAGAAGGGTAGGACGTGGCACGAGAAGCTGGATGAAGCCTTATGGGCTTATAGGACTTCCATCCGGACTCCCACGAATGCCACACCATTCGAATTGGTCTATGGCACAAACGCCATTCTTCCCATTCATACTCAACTGCATTCATTCCATACATCCATAGCACTCGACCTCCCCCTAGAGACGCTTCAGCATGCTAGGATGGCCGAGCTAGATTTGCTAGATGAAAGGTGACTCCTTGCCATGGATCATGCTCGTGCATACCGGCAAAGGATAGCCCGACATTATAGCAAACACATGAGACCTCGCCACTTTGAAATGGGGGATCTGGTCTTAAAAACCATCCATCATCGTGGCCCACACCCCCTAGGCAAGTGGCGCCCCAACTGGGATGGACCCTATGTTGTACGAGCAACCACCACGAACAACTCGTATTGGTTGATCGATGTAGAAGGTAGGAATTTAGCAGATCCTATCAATGTTCAATACTTAAAGAAGTATCATGTGTAGGATCTGGATTAAATTCCAGTTTTCGAAAAATTTTAGGGATAGTTGCCCTCAGACGTGTGAATAAGGTGCAAAGGCAAGTCGTGTGACCCTGAGTGAGAGAATTCGCACTTGTGAAAGAGTGGAGTTTTCAAAATCGTGGTTACATTTCAAAATCCTTCCTCTTACAAAGAAAGGCCTAGTTCAACATAGCAAGATACTTGCAAGTAGTACGTGCTATTTCTAAATAGGCTGATCTGGAATGGATCGAGTGTAGGCTTGGGATAAGTCCTCCCCTCTTCTCTTCTATTTCCAAAAGGAAAACAAAGGCCCAAAACAAAAGGGAATTTCCCATTCAAAGTCTCTTTCCAAAAGAAAGAAACCAGGATTCCAAAGAAAAATCGATTCTCTTATGAAAAAGAGGGATTAAAGAAAAAATACTCCCAAAGGGAGACCCTCTATGAAAAAAAAAAAAAAAAAAAAAAGGAAAAAGAGGCCAAAAAGCTCAAAAAGAGCAGTTTTCCGCCTTCTATGCCTTAAACCACGGGACGCTTCAGAAGGGACCGTGGTATCTCTTTCCCATCCATGGCTTGTCCCAAGCTAAAACATGGTTCATTTTGAGGAATCCTAAAGTAAAAATAGGATTTACTTACTTGAATTTCATTTGAAATGAAGCTTGTTTTCTTATAAAACCTCCGCTAGATAAGCGAGTGTTAAGACTCAAACAAGGGCAAGCACGAAGAGCTCGAGATCCTTAGGATCGAGGCTCAAGACAATTGTCCCTTTTGTAAATAGCTTTTGTAAATAAGTTTTGAAAACCGAACATCGAACAACATAGGATTTGCTCACTTGGAGCAATAGGCCTTGTAAGTCTCTAGAGTTCGACCACATCTGGTCTCTAGGAGGTCGCCACTCTTGGCACCACACCCATGTCATCTGCATTCCACGCATGGCACTCGCATAAACATGATCCCATTTAGGACCAGATTCCATAGTAAATCCCTTTGGCGTGATATCTCCTCCTACCAGAGTTTTAAATTGAGATTTTGTTAAAAGATTGGGGCGATCACATATTCTTCGTGGCTAGATCTAGGGAGACATTAAAAGGGGTGTTTGTCATCTTTGCCCTTATCCAAATCGATTTGGACAAGGCCAAAGAGGGGCATCTGTAAACACCCCGAAATCCCACGAATTTCTTAAACAAACCTAGTTTTGTACAAGCAGCCCCAAAGGGCCATTTTGAGTCTGCAAACCCAGGAGCCTTCCAGACAACCCTGTATATATGTTTTAAACTTCATATTTCAAAAAATATATAATATGGCTTTTGAAAACCTTTTAAAACACGTTTTGAAACCCCAAAGCGGCTTGGCCCGATCAAGACAGGACCAGGAGAGCTAAGAAGAGCCCGGAACCGGAGCACATGTCGAGCCCGGCACAGCAACTCTCGTATCAAATCCATACCCCCAGGATCTCGAACGTCCAAGACCCTGTTATTATCAAAATGTCATTTGAAGTCATCTCCAGAAGGCAAAAATGGAGGCGGACGATCATGTTGGCGAAGACCCAACGCAGACGGAGTGCTGATGCTGTCAGACCCCGCACAAATCGTCCGTTTCGAACACAGCTCGAAGGAGTCAGAGTTCAGTTTGGATCGGATCTGGACCATATATATCCAAATCCCAATCCAAACCCATATGTGGACTTGGATTTGGATTTGGATCCAAAGATCCAATCCAATATCCATATCCATGGCCCACATCACCTTCTCATAAATGGAGGTGGGGCCCACTTGAATTTCACGTGGGATCATGGGCATGAGAGAGAGTGGGGGTGGATAAGATCAAGTGTGTTGTAATTAAGCTTGACTTGTGTGTCAAGTTTGGGGTTAATCATGTGGGTTAGCCTAGTTAAGTGGGTTTAAGCTTGTAATTAGCAAAAAACCTAACCTAGGGCTGCACCAACATGATGTGGTTGAGGTCCATGGGTCATGCAAAGGGAGCTCCTTCACCTAAACCTAACCCAAAATACCTAATCCTAGCCTTCCACCCTAATCCACCCCTAATCTGAGCCTAATCACCTAACCCACTTCCCTAATCCCGGCCTAATCCCAACCTAATCACCTAACCCACTTCCCTAATCCTTCCCTAAACCTAGGTTAATTTCCCTAAACCTAGCCTAATCACCTAACCTAGCTCACTAAACCTCACCCTAGAACCAACCCACCTAACTAAACCCTAAACCACTAAACCACCCCATCTAAACCTAGCACACCATATCCCCCCAAAACCATTAAAACAAAATATATGGCCCTACCGTAATACCAGCCCACCATATCACCTTACCACCCTCCCTAGACCACCTAACCACTACCCCAAAACCACCCCCACCGCCCTTGACAAAGGCTATAAAACCCCCCCCCTAGTGGGCGGGTTTTTCAAGCCTTGGACTCCACTTCCCAGCCCAGCCGAACCCAGCCGCCTGCACCACTTCCAGTCGCCTGCACCACTTCCAACCGGACCTTCCACCAGCCACCACCTCGCTCCACCTGCTCCACCACGCCCCAACCGACCAACCATCCGTCGCCACCCTCTTCATCCGGCTGAACCTGCCCCATCCACCATCACACCCGGCTTCTCCTCAGCCACCCGCCGCCTCCCATCACTTGGTAAGTACCCCATACCCTACTTCACCTCTTCTCCACTTCCCCTCCACTCTTAACCATCCACCCTACCACCACCTTACCCTAACACCAGCCACCTGCCGCCACCACTCCCATTCGGCCAAGCCTCAACCGACCTAACTACCCGCCACTACCTAACCACCCTCGCTACACCCGACCACCCTATCCGACTCCCTAAGACCTGCCCATATCACTCCCTTACACCCACTACACCCACTACCACCTAGCCCCATCACCTAGCTAGCTTCCTTCCCATACTCCACCCATAGCCACTTTAGCAGCCCGCCACCACCAAGTCCCCTTAGTCGGCCACTCCAACCGACTACCACCTGCCCCTTCGGTCAGCCACCCGCCAGCCATATCCGTCCCCTAGGTACTCCCTTAGCCTCCCTTAGTGCCACATTCCCTAGGCACCCCATCGTTAGCATCCGGCACCCCATCCCTAGCATCCGGCCATCTTCAAGGTGCCTCTCCCGCGCTCCATTTGCAGCCGGCCAGCACCTCTTGCCGTTCACCCTCGCGGAGCTCCCTTTTGCAGCCCAAGGCAAAGACCAAGCCCACGCTCAAGCAAGGCATCTACGGACCAGCTACTAGTAAGTGCCTAACTCGGTCTTTAGTTGTATACTTGCTCGAGATTCAATTCAATACGGGGTTGTAATAACGGAGCATAGTCTCCCCCGCTTGTAATAACGTGGCTTGGCACACCCACACACGTGCACTCTCTTAGTTGTGCACGATTTTGAACACACACGGGCCTAATCAGCCCCTAATACATAAGTATATACATATACTTTCATTTTTGAAGGGTTTTGCTTAAGTTGGGTGCGTTGTCTTTCAATTCAAGCACTCACACACATTGAGCCTTCGCTCTTATTTGAAAGACCCAAGTAAGGGCCGACCTATACTATTTGGATTTCATTTCATGTCGTGTGGGTAAGTCTTTCAATTCAAGCACTCTCACACACATTGAGCTTTCGCTCTTATTTGAAAGACCCAAGTAAGGGCCGACCTATACTATTTGGGTTTCATTTCATGTCGTGTGGGTAAGTCTTTCAATTCAAGCACTCTCACACACATTGAGCTTTCGCTCTTATTTGAAAGACCCAAGTAAGGGCCGACCTATACTATTTGGGTTTCATTTCATGTTGTGTGCGTGGTACTTCAATTCAAGCACTCACACACATTGAGCTTTCGCTCTTATTCCCAAGACCTTAGTCAAGGCCTATTGCAGTTATATTTGGGTTTCATTTCATGTTGTGTGTGTAGTACTTCAATTCAAGCACTCACACACATTGAGCTTTCGCTCTTATTCCCAAGACCTTAGTTAAGGCCATACTGCAATTTATATTTGGGTTTAATTTCATGTCGTGTGTGTAAGTCTTTCAATTCAAGCATGCACCCACATTGAGCCTTCGCTCTTATTTGCAAGACCCGAGTAAGGGCCTATATACCTACTCTATATACATATCTCCCTTCGGCACTTACTTTACAAGTCATTTCCCTTCGGTTATTTCCCTTTAGTATTGTCTTTACATTCGGGTTTTCCCTTTGGAGTAGCGTGAGTTTGCATTGCATCTACGCCATACCACGAGGTAGGACTCATATTGCATCAAAGCAAGCCCCGCTCGAATTCGCCCATGTAGTGGAGTGTTCATAACACACAAACTAGGTGGCCCGAAAAGGGATAAAAGGAAAGACTTAGGCATGTGCAAAACCACGTGATCTAAAATGTGCAATCGCATCTAAAAGACCCGAATTAGACACCTTGAACCGCTTCGTAGACTTTCTCTCCTAAAACTCGATTTTTGCAAAGCGTACAGACTGACCCTTGCGCATCGGTGCAAGAAGGTCTGCGACGACAAGAGCTCACTTGCTCACAGTCGCCATGATTAGAAGTCAGTGTTAATATATCTTCGCTAGCTTAGGTAAGCTAGCTGGCACGCCCTGTTTGCATAAATAGGCCTTAGACACACGAGAGGATCCGCTCCAAGCCCGAAAAGAGTGAGAAGTAGGGATTTTTCGCGCGTCTACAATTGTTCAGAGAAAATTTGGATTCGATCTTGACCATAAATCCAGATCTATATCGAAATAGTGTTTGGATTTCGATCTATCCAAATAGTGTTTGGATTGGATTGGATCTGGACCAAAATATCTAAATCCATATCCATATAAATGTTTGGATTTGGATCAAATCTGGTTATAAATATCTAGATCCAAATCCAAATAGTACTTGGATTTGGATCCAGATCTCGAACCCATATCCAAACCCAAGACCCACCTCACTTGCCTATAAATAGAGGTGAGGGGGTCTCCAAGAAGGGATTCACGTGAAATTGCTTGGAGGAGAGAGAGTGAGAGGTAAACCTAGCCATGTTGGCTCAAGGGTGAGATGGGTTCAAGCCTTGTTGGCTAAGTGGGCTGCAACCAAGGTGGGCTCAATCAAGGAAGGCTGCAACCGTGGCTTGAACGTGGGCTCAACCAAGAAGGACCAGCTCCAAGAGGTAGGCCTCCTAACACTAGCCTAATCCTAGCCTAATCACCTAACCCACTTCACTAAAACCTCACCCTAACTAAACTAATCCTAGCCTAACCCACTCAAACTACACCTAAGCTAAACCCCAAAACCCTCAAGCCCGGCCCAACCGTGTGCCATAGCACTACCTTCTGGCCTCCCGCGTGCCGCCGCGCCCTGCCTGTTCGCCCAACGCCCTGCCTCGCGCTCTGTTCGCCTGCCCCATGCCCCAACACCCACTATGCTCCCCAGCGACCCCAGCGTGCCCTGCCCTAGCGCCCGTGCCCTAGCACCAAACGCCGCCCTACCTGCAGCACTGATCTGCTGCCCCACTCCAGCCGACCCATCTTAGGGCCAACCACCCTTTAGGGCCAGCTTCCCTTTAGGGCCACTTAGGACCGTGACCCCCTTTTGGCTGTGACCTTCCCTAGGACCGACCTTAGACCGCCCGCGCCTACCTCTCTTGGCCGAACCTAGGTCCTCCTAAGCCCCAAGCCCACAAGCCTTCCCTAAGCCCACTCTCTCGTCTCAAACTCACCTAGGGAGACCCCTCTTGGCTGCCCAAGGTGGACACAAGCCCAAGCGTGAGCAAGGAGAAGAAAGCCAAATCACTTGTAAGTGTTTAAAATTCGGTATTTACATTACTCCTTTCATACTTAATTCAATTTTGATACGGGATTGTAGTAATGGAGCGTAGTCTCCCCCCGAGATGTAATATTGGTGCTTGACACACGAGACACATACGTGCACTTGAGCTTTAGCTCTTATCTCGTACACGAGACACACACGTGCACTTGAGCCTTAGCTCTTATCTCGTACACAAGACACCCACGTACACTTGAGCTTTAGCTCTTAATCGTACACGCTTTGCACACACACGCATTGAGCTTTCGCTCTTACTCCAAAGACTCTAGTAAGAGCCATGTACGTTATAATTTCATTCGGGTTGTTACTTTCAGCTGTGTGCATTGTCATTTCAATTCCACACTTGCACACAAAGGGCACCCGAGCACTTGCTCAATACCCTCACACACATTTTGGCCTTGGCAGCCCCTAAGCTATAGAGTATCTATATACTTTCAGCTGCATGAGTTTTTTGTTCAGTTGTGTACGTCTTTACATTTCGGGTGGTTAAATTTCAGTTGTGTGAGTTGTCTTTCCATTTACACACCAAAAGCACTCACTCACATTGAGCCTTTCCGCTCTTATATCTATATCTCCCCTTTCAGCAAGTTAATTTTCAGTCGTGTGTGTGAGTTGTCTTTCAATTTATACACAACACACACGAACACGTTGAGCCTTACCACTCATATATATATCTATATTTCCCTTTCGGCAAAGTTTAATTCAAGTCATGTGTGTGAGTTGTCTTTCCATTTATACACAACACACATGAACATGTTGAGCCTTACTGCTCATATATATACTTATATTTCAATTTTGGCAAGTTCAATTCAAGTCGTGTGAGCTTGTAATTTCAATTCTACACTCACACACGCGTGCATTGAGCCTTTCCGCTCTTAATATAAGTATATCTCCCTTCTGCAATTTACATTCAAGTCGTGTGAGTTGCTTTTAAAGTTCGGGTATTTTCCCTTCAACTGGGTGTGTGAGTTGCTTTCAATTCGAGCCTAGCTCACATCATATCCAACCCGCGAGAGTTCGTGCATCCTTGCATCTTGCGCATTGTCAAAGAGGAAACCCAAACTATGCTGAAACTTCGCTAATATAGGTCACTTGAAGCACACACATCCGGCCTAATTAGCTTAAAAGCTCCAAGACTTGGATATGGATAACCCTCTAAATAAAATCTGCAACTTAGGCAAACAATCCTCATACTCGCTTTTCTTTTCAAAAGATAGGTTTGTTTTAAAGATCGAAGTTTTCTAAGCATTGGAACTGACCCTTGAGCACCGGTTCAAGAAGATTTCAAGCGAAAAGATCTCGCTTGTCCACAATTGCCAAAAAAGTTAGATATATTTTAAAAACCTTCGCTAGTTTGAGTGTCTTAAAACCTTCGTGAGCTGATGCTCAAGGGTCAGTTCAAATCAAATACTAACTTTGAAAAGACCAGTGTTTTATGAATCTCGATGTATGCCTTGTTTGCAAATTTTATTACGACTTTTGGACAACCCTAAGTCTCTTAGGTTTTATCTATTAGGCCTGATATGTGTGTGAATATGTGGCCTATTTTCAACGTAGTTTGAGCGAGGATTTGGGGGCTTTTAAAAGCGAGCGAATGCATGGATGTAGAAATCTTTTTCAGGCTTTGAAAGTGATGATGTGAGCTAGGTTCGAATTGAAAGTGCAACTCACACATCTTTCACTAATGTAAATACCCGAAATTGAAGTTCAACTCACACAGCTTTCACCAATGTAAATACCCAAAATGTAAGGCAACTCACGCGACTTAAATGTAAATCCACACAAAGGGAAATGCAACTCGACTTAAAGTAAACTCACATGACTTGAAAATATATAAATATGTTTTACCCTAAGAGCGAAAAGGCTCAATGTGTGTGAGTGTAAAGAGCGGAAAGGCTCGAGTGCTTGTGGGTGCTTCTTGTGTGAAATTTAAATGACAACTCACACAACTTAAAGTAAATCCACCCGAAATTAAATTGCAACTCACACAGCTTTCACTAAAGTAAATACCCAAATTGAAGTATATACGTTTAGCTTAAGAGAGGAAAGGCTCAATGTGTCTGAGTGTGAAGAGCAGAAAGGCTCGAGTGGTCGTGGGTGTTCTTGTGTGAAATTGAAATTGCAACTCACACGACTTGAAATTAAATCCACCCGAAATTAATTGCGACTCTGTAAACACCCCGAAATCCCACGAATTTCTTAAACAAATCTGGTTTTGTACAAGCAGCCCCAAAGGGCCATTTTTGAGTCTGGAAACCCAGGAGCCTTCCAAACAACCCTGTACATACGTTTTGAACTCTATATTTCGAAAACATACATTATAGCTTTTAAAACCTTTTTAAAACACGTTTTTGAAACCCGAAGCGGCTTGGCCCGATCAAGACAGGACCAGGAGAGCTAAGAAGAGCCCGGAACCGGAGCACATATCGAGCCCGGCACAGCAACTCTTGTATCTGATTCACACCCCTAGGATCTCGAACGTCCAAGACCCTGTTCTTATCAAAATATCATTTGAAGTCATCTGCGGAAGGCAGAAACGGAGGCGGACGACCATGTTGGCGAAGACCCAACGCAGACGGAGTACTGATGCTGTCAGGCCCCGCACGAATCGTCCGTTTCGAACCCAGCTCGAAGGAGTCAGAGTTCAGTTTGGATTGGATCTGGACCATATATATCCAGATTCCAATCCAAACCCATATGTGGACTTGGATTTGGATTTGGATCCAGAGATCCAATCCAATATCCATATCCATGGCCCACATCACCTTCTCATAAATGGAGGTGGGGCCCACTTGAAATTCACGTGGGATATTGGGCATGAGAGAGAGTGGGGATGGAAAATATCAAGAGTGTTGTATTAAGCTTGACTTGTGTGTCAAGTTTGGGTTTAATCATGTGGGTTAGCCTAATTGAGTGAGTTTAAGCTTGTAATTAGCTAAAACCTAACCTAGGGCTGCACCAACATGAGGTGATCAAGGTCTATGGGCCATGCTAAGGGAGCTCCTTCACCTAAACCTAACCCAAAATGACTAATCCTAGCCTAAACCCCTAATCCACCCCTAATCCCAACCTAATCACCTAACCCACTTCCCTAATCCCGGCCTAATCCCAACCTAATTACCTAACCCACTTCCCTAATCCTTCCCTAAACCTAGATTAATTTCCCTAATCCTAGCCTAAACCTAGCCTAATCACCTAACCTAGCTCACTAAACCTCACCCTAAAACCCAACCACCTAACCTAGCCCTAAACCCCTAAACCACCCTTAGCCCACAATCTACCCAAACCCCTAGTTTTAAAATATCTGGCCCAACCCTTTCCAGCCCACCTTATCTACATACCACCCTACCTAAACCACCTAACCACTACCCTCAGCCCAGCCCTAACCGACCTACCCATCCCCTATTTAAACCCCTCCCCTTTGGGGGCGGGCTTTCAAGCTAGAAGGCCCTCACCTCAGCCCAGCCGACTCCACTCTCCAACCTGTCCGCCTGCTCCACTCCCCAACTGCTCCACTCTCCACCTGCTCCACCGGCACCACCTGCACCGCCACCTTCGCTCTTCCACTCTCCATCATACCACCCAGCCGGACGCCACCATCTTCATCCAACCGAACCAGCCAAGAGTCCCATCCACTCCCGGCTTCCCACTTCATCCGCCACCTCTCCCCATTCGGTAAGTACCCTAACTCCATCAAAGCCCTTCTCTTCCACCTCTCCACTCCTAGCCACCTACCCTATCCTCATCTCAGCCCTTTTGCCACCACCCTTTTCACTTAGCCGAACCTAGCAAAACCCAAACTGCCGGCCACTACCTAACTCTCATATCCCATTCGGCCTTCCCCTAGGTGTCCCATTCGGCCTTCCCACAAACTCTCCTTTAGGTCCAGTTTTCCCTAAACACTATACTCCCCTAGTGACCCTAAAAACCCACCTATTTAGCCCCTTTAAACCCCCTACTTTGAGGCGACATCTACTTGCCACCGGCCACCTTCGAGGCGCCTATCCCGCGCCCCACTTGCAGCCGGCCAGCACCTTTGATCACCTATCTTCGCGGAGCTCCCGTTTGCAGCCCAAGGTCAAGCCCACGCTCAAGCAAGACCTCTACGGACCAACTACTCGTAAGTGCCTAAACTCGGTCCTTAGCTGTACACTTGCTTGAGATTCAATTTGATACGGGGTTGTAATAACGGAGCATAGTCTCCCCCCGCTTGTAATAACGTGGCTTGGCACAACCACACACGTGCACCCTCTTAGTCGTGCACGATTTTAAACACACACGGGCCTAATCAGCCCCTAATACATAAGTGTATATATATACTTTCATTTTCGAAGGGTTTTGTTTAAGTTGGGTGCGTTGTCTTTCAATTCAAGCACTCACACACATTGAGCTTTCGCTCTTAGTTGAAAGACCCAAGTAAGGGCCGACCTATACTATTTGGGTTTCATTTCATGTCGTGTGAGTAAGTCTTTCAATTCAAGCACTCTCACACACATTGAGCTTTCGCTCTTATTTGAAAGACCCAAGTAAGGGCCGACCTATACTATTTGGGTTTCATTTCATGTCGTGTGAGTAAGTCTTTCAATTCAAGCACTTTCACACACATTGAGCCTTCGCTCTTACTCCCAAGACCTTAGTCAAGGCCATACTGCAATTTATATTTGGGTTTAATTTCATGTCGTGTGTGTAAGTCTTTCAATTCAAGCATGCACCCACATTGAGCCTTCGCTCTTATTTGCAAGACCCGAGTAAGGGCTCATATACATAAGCTATATACATATCTCCCTTCGGTTATTTCCCTCCGGTTATTTCCCTTCGATTATTTCCCTTCTGTTATTTCCCCTTCAGTATTGTCTTTACATTTCGGGGTTTCCCTTTGGAGTAGCGTGAGTTTGCATTGCATCTACATAAGCTCATATACTCGACATGACTTCGATGCTTTTCAAAAACCAACTATGAAATGCACAAAAAGGCAAAGAGTTAAATACTTTTTTGGAAAATTTTTCAAGAGGTTTGCTTGTTTTTATCAACTTTTCTTAAGACCCAGGTCCCACCAGGCATGCCAAAATCTATAGACCCGCGAAAATTTTCACTCAGGGTTCTTAGGCCTGAAGTGAACCTTTTTCGTGTCTAAGTCGCTTTACGGCGTGCCAGCTAGCTTTACTCAAACTAGGAAGTATTTTTGAAATATATGACTTTTGGGGCGAATGTGGACAAGTGGGATCTTTTCGTTGTAAACCTTCTTGAACTGGTGCTCAAGGGTCGGTTTAAACACCTTAGAAAATATTGATTTTAAATAAGCATGGACCTTTGAAAAGAGTATGAAAGCATTTGATCGATTTGTATGCCTATTTGCAGATTTTATTTACGTGGGGTTGCACGTATCTAAGTCTTTCAATTTTATCTACTTAGGCGGGATGTGTGTACATCAAATGGCCTAAGATTGGCGTGTTTGCACAGGGTATTCGGGGCTTCTTTGAATGCAAGTATGCGCAATATCTCGAGTTTAGCGGATATGCTATGCAACTCACACAACTTGAATGTAAAACCCGAAATTGAAAGACATAGTTGAAGGGAAATTGCGAAAGGGAGATATAGATATAAGAGCAGAAAGGCTCAATATGTGCGTGTGTGTTTGTGTATATATTGAAAGACAACTCACGCAACTTGGAATGTAAAACCCCGCTCGACTTAAATGTAAAGTGCGGAATGAAAAATACGTATATATATATGAGCCCGAAGGTCGTCAACGTGTGCGTGTGTGTTTGTGTGTAAATGGAAAGACAACTCACACACACGACTTGAAATTTAACTTGCGGAATGGGGAAATATAGATATAAGAGCGAAAAGGCTCAATGTGTGCGTGTGTGTTGTGTATAAATGTAAAGACAACTCACACGACTTAAATTTTAACTACCCGAAATGTAAAGACGTACACAACTGAACTGAGAAAACTCACGCAGCTGAAAGTATATAGATATGTCTATATTTTAGGGGCTACCAAGGCCAAAAGGTGCGTCAGTGCTTGAGCAAGTGCTCGGGTGTCCCTTGGGTGCGAGTATGGAATTGAAATGACAAACTCACATGACTTTTAAAGTAACAACTCGAATGAAATTGCAGCTTATAAGGCTCTTACTAGAGTTTTTGGAGTAAGAGCGAAAGCTCAATAGTGTACGTGGGTGCTTGGTGTATGAGATAAGAGCTAAAGCTCAAGTGCACGTGTGTGTCTCATGTACGAGATAAGAGCTAAGGATCAAGTGCACGTATGTGTCTCATGTGTCAAGCACCAATATTACATCCCGGGGGGAGACAATGCTCCGTTAATACAACCCCGTATCCGAATTGAATTAAGTATAAAGCAAGTTAGTGTAAGAGACCAAGTTTAGACACTTACGAATAGTTGGTCCGTCTTCACTTGCTCGTACTTGGGCTTGTGTCCACTTCGGGCAGCCAAGAGGTGTCTCCCTAGGTGGGTTTGTGAGAGAGGTTGAGTGGGCTTAGGGAAGGCTCACGGACTTAGGGTTTAGGAGAACCTAGGTTCGGTCAAGAAGGGGTCACGGTCCTAAGTTGTGGCATACCCTAAGTGGTGGCAGGCACTAAGGCTGGGGCTGTCTAGGGTCGGTCCTAGGTGGAAACTAGCTGGAAGATGGCAGACAGCAACTCGGGACAGGGTGCGCAGGAGATTTCGACAGGCGCGGCAGTGGCGCGGGGCGAGTAGCAGGGCACCGGGCACAGCAGGGCATGGGGCGCTCTGGCTGAGCTGGGACGTGCGGTAGGCTGACGCGGGGCGCAGGGTGATGCGCAAGGCGCGCGGACAGGACGCGGCAGGCATGGGGCGCGCGGCAGGTGTGGGCGGGGTGCCTGGCGCTAAGGGGCGCATTGGGTTGTCAGGTGACGTGCATAGGCAGGGCGCACAGGGGCGTGTCTGGCTAGCCGGGGGCTTGAAGGGTTGGGGGTTTAATTTGAGTCGGGTGGGTTAGATTATGTTCAGTTAGGGTGAGGTTTAGTGAAGTAGGTTAGGTGATTAGGCTAGTGTAAACACCCCGAAATCCCACGAACTTCTCAAATAAACCTGGTTTTGTAAAAGCAGCCCCAAAGGGCTATTTTGAGTCTAGAAACCCAGGAGCCTTCCAGGCAACCCTGTACATATGTTTAAAACTGTATATGCTTTAAAATATGTATTTTAAAATATGTTTTGAAACCCCACGAAGCGGCTTGGCCTGATCAAAGCAGGACCAGAAGAGCTAAAGAGAACCTGGAACCAGAGCACATGTCAAGCCCGGCACAGCAACTCTCGTGTTGAATCCACCCCCAGGATCTCGAACGTCCAAGACCCTGTTATCATCAAAAGTCCTTTGAAATCATCTCCAGAAGGTGAAAATAGAAGCGGACAACCATGTTGGCGAAGACCCAACGTAGACAGAGTACTGATGCTATCAGACCCCGCACAAACCGTTCGTTTCGAACACAGCCTGAAGGAGTCAGAATTCAGTTTGGATTGGATTTGGACCATATATATCCAGATCCCAATCCAAACCTATGTGTGGATTTGGATTTGGATTTGGATCCAGAGATCCAATCCAATATCCACATCCATGGCCTACATCACCTTCTCATAAATGGAGGTGGGGCCCACTTGAAATTCACGTGGGATTATGGGCATGAGAGAGAATGGGGAGGATAAGATTTGAGGGGAATTGTAATTAAGCTTGACTTGTGTGTCAAGTTTGGGGTTAATCATGTGGGTTAGCCTAATTAGTATGGGTTTAAGCTTGTATTAGCCAAAACCTAACCTAGGGCTGCACCAACATGATGCAATGAAGTCTATGGGTTATGCAAAGGGAGCTCCCTAACCCAATCCTAAGCCAAAACCCCTAATCCTAGCCTTTTACCCTAATCCCGACCTAATCCTAGCCTAATCACCTAACCCACTTCCCTAATCCCAACCTAATCACCTAACCCACCTCCCTAATCCTTCCCTAAACCTAGCCTAATTCCCTTAATCCTAACCTAATCCTAAGCTAATCACCTAACCCACCTCACTAAACCTCACCCCAAAACCAACCCACCTAGCTAAGCCCTAAACCCCTAAACCACCCCACCTAAACCTAGCACACCATATCCCTAAAACCCCTTTAAGCAAAATATCTGGCCCCTCCTCAAAACCAGCCCACCTTATCACCACACCACCACCACCCTTCCACCTTACCACCCTCTCAAAACCACTCCCAACTGCCCTTTGAAAAAGCTATAACCCCCCCCCCCCCCCCTAGTGGGCGGGTTTTCAGCTTCTCCCTTCCAGCTCTTGGGCCAGCCGAGCCCCCTTCCACCTTGCTCCCTCTTCCACCTGCACCACCATTACCCCCGGCCAAGCTCCACCTCGCGCCACTACTTCCATCCGGCTTGCTCCACTCCACGCTGCCACCTTCATCACCCGGCTCCATCCACCTTCATCACCCGGCTGCCCTTCTTCCACACACCGACCTCCTTCACCATCCGGTTAGTATCTCAACCCCAAGCTCCACCTCCTCTTCACTCCCCCTCCACTCTCAACCACCCATACCACCACAACACCTCGTCCATCGCAACCTCCCGCCACCCTTCCCCATTCGGCCAGACCTAACCCTTTACATCACCCAATCCTATACTTTCCCTTTAGTGATACCCGACCACCCTACTTGGCTCCCTAAGACCTGCCCCTTCCACTTTCCACCAACCCTTAGCTCCACCTTCCACAGCAACCTAGCTAGTTCCCTCGCCATTCCCCAAACATCCCCTAGCTACCCTAGCCGGCCACCACTCAAAACACCCCCCTAGTCGGCTATGACCAAATCACCCGGCCAGCCACCCCCTTTTTCCTTAGACATTCCCTTTAGGCTCCCCTTAGTGCCACCTTCCATAGGGCCTTCCCTACCTTAGTGACCTTCCTTAAACATCTCAGCCCTAGACGTCACGACAGCACCCTCCTAGCAGCCGGCAAGTTCCCAAGGCGCCACACCCGCGCACCCAAGTCACCCGGCCAACACACCCCTTTGCCGTGCCATTCCGAGGAGCTCCCTCTTGTAGCCCAAGGAAAAGCCAAGCCCACGCTCAAGCAAGTCACCTCCGGACCAGCTATAAGTAAGTGCCTAACTCGGTCCTTAGTTGTAGACTTGCTTAAATTAAATTGAATTCGATACGGGGTTGTAATAACGGGGCATTGTCTCCCCCCGCTTGTAATAACGTGGCTTGGCACACCCACACACACGTGCACTGGAGCCTACCTCGCTCTTAGTTGAGCACGATTTTGAACACACACGGGCCTAATCAGCCCTTAAAATATAAGTTTATTTATATACTTTAAGTAGCGTAGGGTTTTGCTTGAGTTGCGTGTGTTGTCTTTCAATTCTCGCACTCACACACATTGAGCTTCCGCTCTTATTTGCAAGACCCAAGTAAGGGCCGTGTTATAGTATCCTTGGGTTTAATTTCATGTCGTGTGTGTAGTATTTCAATTATACACTCACACACATTGAGCTTTCGCTCTTACTCCCAAGACCTTAGTTAAGGCCATATTGCAATTTATATTTGGGTTTAATTTCATGTTGTGTGCGTAGTACTTTAATTCTAGCACTCACACACATTGAGCTTTCGCTCTTACTCCCAAGACCTTAGTTAAGGCCATATTGCAATTTATATTTGGGTTTAATTTCATGTTGTGTGCGTAGTACTTCAATTCTAGCACTCACACACATTGAGCTTTCGCTCTTATTCCCAAGACCTTAGTTAAGGCCATATTGCAATTTATATTTGGGTTTTCATTTGAAGTCGTGTGTGTTGTCTTTACATTTTCACACGCACCCACATTGAGCCTTCGCTCTTATTTGCAAGACCCAAGTAAGGGCCCATATATAGTATATACGTATTTCCCTTTTGGCTATGTCTTTAAGATTTGGGTTTTAAGGTTCAGCAGTGTGTGTGGTCTTTCCATATATACACGGCACACACTTGCACTATTGAGCCTTTCCGCTCTTAAGATATAGCCATATTTCCCTTTGGCATTTTACATTACAAGTCATTTCCCTTCGGCAAATTTCCATTACAAGTCATTTCCCTTCGGCATTGTCTTTTAAATTCGGGTTTTCCCTTTGGAGTAGCATGAGTTTGCATTGCATATACGCCATACCACGAGTTAGGACGCATATTGCATCAAAGCAAACCCCATACTCCCGCTCAAAATCGCCACATTTTAGTGGAGTGTTCATAACACACACCTAGTTGGCCCAAAAAGGGATAAAAAGAAAGACTTAGGCACGTGCAAATCCATGTGATCTAAAAATTGAAAAATCATACCAAAAAGACCCGAATCAAACACCTCAAAACCGCTTTTCGTAGGTTCTTACACTCAAAAACTCAATTTTTAAAAGCGTACAGATTGACCCTTGCGCATCGGTGCAAGAAGGTCTGTGACGACAAGAGCTTGCTTGCTCACAGTCGCCACGTTAGAAGTCAGGTTTAAAATATATCTTCGCTAGCTTAAGTAAGCTAGCTGGCACGCCCTATTTGTTTAAATAGGACTTAGGTAGATGAAAAGGTTCGCTTCAGGCCTAAGAACCAAGAGCGGGAATTTTCTGCGTCTACAGCAATTTGGCACGCCCGGTGGGACGTGAATCTTTTAAAATCGAGTCACTCTAGGAACCTTACAAAATTTTTTCAAAAAGGTGTTGTTTTAATTCTTTTCTTTACTTGTACTTAGGAATTTTGAAAAGCTTGAAAGCAAGTCAAAATCCAACCCAAGTGAAGTGTCGAGCCAAGGCTCATGCGCATCAAGTTCTCAATCTATGAGGGTTTTGAAAAATAAGATCAAACTAGACGAGATAGAGGACTTGAAAAGGGAATTCGAGGCCAAAATCGATGCTCTCAGCCAAGAGGCTGAAGTAGGCGATTCATGTTCATCAAATGGTGAACAAAGGGCTAAGAAAAAAGCTGAAAAACCTCACAAGCATGTAAACACCCTGAAATCCCACGAATTTCTCAAACCAACCTAGTTTTATAAAAGCAGGCCCAAAGGGCCATTTTGAGTCTGGAAACCTAGGAGCCTTCTAGGCAACCCTGTACAGATGTTTTAAACTTTTATATGTTTTAAATATGTATAATATGTTTTAAAAACTGTTAAAATATATTTTGAAACCCCACAAAGCAAGCTTGGCCTGATCAAGACAGGACTAGAAGAGCTAAAGAGAGCCCGAAACCGGAGCACAAGTCGACCCGGCATAGCAACTCTCGTATTGAATCCACCCCCAGGATCTCGAACATCCAAGACCTTGTTATAATCAGAAATCATATGAAGTCATCTCCGGAAGGTGAAAACAGAAGCGAACAATCATGTTGGCGAAGACCCAACGCAGACGGAGTACTGATGCTGTCAGACCCCGCACAAACCGTTCGTTTCGAACACAGCTTGAAGGAGTCAGAATTCAGTTTGGATTGGATTTGGACCATATATATCTAGATCCCAATCCAAACCTATGTGTGGATTTGGATTTGGATCCAAAGATCCAATCCAATATCCACATCCATGGCCCACATCACCTTCTCATAAATGGAGGTGGGGCCCACTTGAAGTTCACGTGGGATTATGGGCATGAGAGAGAGTGGGTTAGCCTAATTAGCATGGGTTTAAGCTTGTATTAGCCAAAACCTAACCTAGGGCTGCACCAACATGATGCAACAAGGTCTATGGGTTATGCAAAGGGAGCTCCCTAACCCAATCCTAATAAAAAACCCCTAATCCTAGCCTTTTACCCTAATCCCATCCTAAACCTAGCCTAATCACCTAACCCACTTCCCTAATCCCAACCTAATCACCTAACCCACCTCCCTAATCCTCCCCTAAACCTAGCCTAATTCCCTTAAACCTAACCTAATCCTAGCCTAATCACCTAACCCACCTCACTAAACCTCACCCCAAAACCAACCCACCTAGCTAAGCCCTAAACCCCTAAACCACCCCACCTAAACCTAGCACACCATATACTAAAACCCCTTAAAGTAAAATATATGGCCCCTCCTCAAAACCAGCCCACCTTATCACCACACCACCACCCCCTAAACCACCTTACCACCCTCCAAATACCAGCCTCAACCGCCATTTCCAAACCTATATAAACCCCCCCCTAGTGGGCGGGTTTTTCAATCCTTTTCCACCTTGGGCCAGTCGACCTTGGCCAATCACCTTCTCACCGAATCCTCCACCTTCTTCCACCTGCACCACCACTTCCCCCGGCCAAGCTCCACCCGCGCCACCACTTCCATCCAGCCAGCTCCATGTCGCCACCACCTCCGGGCCGAATCCCATCCACCCAAAGCACCCGGCTGCCCTTCTTCCACGCACCAACTCTCTTCTTCATCCCTTCGGTTAGTACTCTACACCCAACTCCATCTCCTCTTCACTCCCCCTCCACTCTCAACCACCCATACCACCACCACTTAGCATCCTCCTTTGCCATCCGCCACACTCACCCATTCGGCCTGACCTAAACCCCTTCCACCACCCGACACTCTACCTTCGCCTAGTGACACCCGGCCACCCCACTTGGCTCCCTAAGACCTGCCCCTTCCACTTTCCACCAGCCACCCAAAGCACCCGGCTGCCCTTCTTCCACGCACCAACTCCCTTCTTCATCCCTTCGATTAGTACTCCACACCCAACTCCATCTCCTCTTGTAAACACCCCGAAATCCCACGAATTTCTTAAACAAACCTGGTTTTGTACAAGCAGCCCCAAAGGGCCATTTTTGAGTCTGGAAACCCAGGAGCCTTCCAGACAACCCTGTATATACGTTTTTAACTTCATATTTCAAAAATATGCAATATAGTTTTTGAAAACCTGTTAAAACACGTTTTTGAAACCCCGAAGCGGCTTGGCCCGATCAAGAAAGGACCAGGAGAGCTAAGAAGAGCCCGGAACCGGAGCACATGTCGAGCCCGGCACAACAACTCTTGTATCTGATTCATACCCCCAAGATCTCGAACATCCAAGACCCTGTTCTTATCAAAATGTCATTTGAAGTCATCTCCGGAAGGCAGAAACGGAGGCGGACGACCATGTTGGCGAAGACCCAACGCAGATGGAGTACTGATGCTGTCAGGCCCCTCACAAATCGTCCGTTTCAAACCCAGCTCGAAGGAGTCAGAGTTCAGTTTGGATTGGATCTGGACCATATATATCCAGATCCCAATCCAAACCCATATGTGGACTTGGATTTGGATTTGGATCCAGAGATCCAATCCAATATCCATATCCATGGCCCACATCACCTAACCTAGCTCACTAAACCTCACCCTAAAACCCAACCACCTAACCTAGCCCTAAACCCCTAAACCACCCCTAGCCCACAATCTACCCAAACCACTAGTTTTCAAAATATCTGGCCCAACCCTTTCCAGCCCACCTTATCTTCATACCACCCTACCTAAACCACCTAACCACTACCCCAAACCCAGCCCTAACCGACCTACCCATCCCTATATAAACCCCCCCACTTGGGGGCGGGTTTTCCTATCTAGTGGCTTCACCCATCCCAGCCGGGTCCCCTCCTTCCCCAAGTCCAGCCGAGTCCTACCATCTCCCACCTGCTCCACCTGCACCGCCACCTGCTCTCCATCCCACCACCATCTCCCAGCCGGATGCCACCACTTGCACTACTTCCCAACCACCAGGCTTCTCTCTTCCATCCACCGCCTCTCCCCATTCGGTAAGTACCCCCCACTCTACCTAGCTCCTTCTCTACTCCCTCTCCACTCCTAGCCACCCACCATACCACCATCTTACCTACACATCATCCCTTTGCTGCCACCATTCTCACTCAGCCGAACCTATCACAACCTAAACTACCGGCCACTACCTAACCATCTTACCTACATCCGGCCACCCTATAAGACTCCCATTCGGCCTTCCCTTAAACTCCCTTTAGGTCCATACTCCCCAATACTCTAGACTCTCCTAGTGACCCTATACACTCACTTGGCCCAGCCCCTTTAATCCCCCACATCAAGGCGACACCCATTTGCAGCCGGCCACCTTCGAGGCGCCTATCCCGCGCCCCACTTGCAGCCGGCCAGCACCCTTTGTCATTCCCCCTCGCGGAGCTCCCGTTTGCAGCCCAAGGCGAAGGCCAAGCCCACGCTCAAGCAAGGCCTCTACGGACCAGCTACTCGTAAGTGCCTAAACTCGGTCTTTAGTTGTATACTTGCTTGAGATTCAATTTGATACGGGGTTGTAATAACGGAGCATAGTCTCCCCCCGCTTGTAATAACGTGGCTTGGCACACCCCACACACGTGCACTCTCTTAGTTGTGCACGATTTTGAACACACACGGGCCTAATCAGCCCCTAATATATAAGTAGATATATATACTTTCATTTTCGAAGGGTTTTTGCGTAAGTCGGGTGCGTTGTCTTTCAATTCAAGCACTCACACACATTGAGCTTTCGCTCTTATTTGAAAGACCCAAGTAAGGGCTGACCTATACTATTTGGGGTTTCATTTCATGTCGTGTGAGTAAGTCTTTCAATTCAAGCACTTTCACACACATTGAGCTTTCGCTCTTATTTGAAAGACCCAAGTAAGGGCCGACCTATACTATTTGGGTTTCATTTCATGTCGTGTGTGTAAGTCTTTCAATTCAAGCACTCTCACACACATTGAGCCTTCGCTCTTATTCCCAAGACCTTAGTAAAGGCCTTCTTGCAGTTATATTTGGCTTTCATTTATGTCGTGTGTGTAGTACTTCAATTCAAGCACTCTCACACACATTGAGCCTTCGCTCTTACTCCCAAGACCTTAGTCAAGGCCATAATGCAATTTATATTTGGGTTTAATTTCATGTCGTGTGTGTAAGTCTTTCAATTCAAGCACGCACCCACATTGAGCCTTCGCTCTTATTTACAAGACCCAAGTAAGGGCTCATATACATAATCTATATACATATCTCCCTTCGGTTATTTCCCTTCGGTCATTTCCCTTCGGTTATTTCCCTTCGGTTATTTCCCTTCAGTATTGTGTTTACATTTCGGGTTTTCCCTTTGGAGTAGCGTGAGTTTGCATTGCATCTACGCCATACCACGAGGTAGGACGCATATTGCATCAAAGCAAGCCCCGCTCGAATTCGCCCATGTAGTGGAGTGTTCATAACACACAAACTAGGTGGCCCGAAGAGGGATAAAAGAAAAGACTTAGGCACGTGCAAATCCACGTGATCTAAAACATGCAATCGCATTTTAAAGACCCGAAATAGACACCTCGAACCGCTTCATAGACTTTCTCTCCAAAACTCGATTTTTGCAAAGCGTACAGACTGACCCTTGCGCATCGGTGGAAGAAGGTCTGCGACGACAAGAGCTTACTTGCTCACAGTCGCCACGTTTAGAAGTCAGTGTTAAAAATATCTTCGCTAGCTTAGGTAAGCTAGCTGGCACGCCCTGTTTGCATACATAGGCCTTAGACACACGAGAGGATCTGCTCCGAGCCCTGAAAAAGGCGAGAGGCGGGGATTTTCGCGCGTCTACAGAGATTGGCACGCCCGGTGGGACGTGAACCTTTCAAAAATTGAGTTTGTAAGTAGAAGTCTTGCGCAAATTTTGTAAAAAGGTGTCGTTTTAACTTGTTTTCTTTGCTTGTACTTAGGACATTTTGAAAAAGCTTGAAAAGCATGTCAAAATCCAATCCAAGTGAAGTGTCGAGCCAAGGCTCATGCGCATCAAGTTCTCACTCTAGGAGGATTTTCAAAAACAAAATAAAACTAGATGAAATCGAGGACTTGAGAAGGGAGTTTGAGGCCAAAATCGATGCTCTCAGCCAAGAGGCTGAAGTAGGCGATTCATGTTCATCAAACGGTGAACAAAGGCCTAAAAAGAAATCTGAAAAACCTCGCAAGGAAAAAGAGGCCTCCGTAATAGAAGGCAACCAATACCACGAGTCCTTCACACAAAAGGACCGTAAAGCCCTACAGCAGTTGTTGAAAGGGCAGAATAAAGAGAAAAGAAACTACGCCCTGTCTGATTTCCTTCCTATGGATTACGAAATAGATAGTGATGATGAAATACCGAACTTCCATCGGTATGATGGCATGGGAGACCCTAGGTCTCACTTGCAACTTTTCTCACGTTGAGCCCATAAGAAGAAAAAGGACTCGATGAAATGGGTGTATTGGTTCCCTCTATCCCTTAAAGGCACAGCTGCCAAATGGCTGGCTTCCTACGACTTAAGCCAGTTCGCTACTTTTGAAGAGTTAGCGAACTGCTTCATGCAAAGATTTGCACACAACGTAGAAGTCACGCCAACCCTGAATACCTTAAGGGATACAAAGCAAGGCATGAACGAAGACGTACATGCCTTCATTATAAGATGGAGGTCGCTTTTGGGCCAAGTGCGAGAGCCCATATCCGAAGGATGCGCAGTAATGCTCATCCTGGATAATTTTAAAAGCGAGTTAAAAACCCTTCTCTCGCTCCATGAGATTTCAACTTTCCATAAGTTGATCAAAAAGGCCTCCCTTTTCGAAACCAACTTGCGAAAAGGGATATACGATCACTTATGGAAAGGAAGTGCCATTCCAAAAACCCGTTTGGAAAAGCCCATCGCATATGGGCTGCCCACGACGGACAAAGGGGCAAAGCCCCATAAAATCGCCAATGTCTGGGTGGATCCAGGCATGGCGGGCACTTCCAAAAATTTTGAAAAATTAGAAAATAAGAGGGAACGCAATTTTCAAAAACCGGTTGAAAAACGGGAGTATACTCCGCTGGGGCAACCTGTGTCGAAGGTCCTAGACCTCTTACTTGCCCAGGGCATGATAGAACTCCCTGAAATCCCCGAAGGAGTCACTTCCAAAGGGGGGTATTTAAACCGATTTTGTAAGTATCATCGGCTCAAAGGCCATGATACCAAACGCTGCTTCTCTCTCTTAAATAAAATTGAGAACTTGATAGCAGAAGGCCGGCTCCAGGTCACTGTGGAACCTGAGCCACCTCAAGCTATCTTCAAGGAACCCTTTCCCAAACACGCCAGTGGCAGTGGGAAAGGAAAGGAGGTATGTACCCTCACCATTTCCAAGGAACTAGCGCAAAAGCCAGAACCTGGTCGACCTACTTGTGCGCCCATCCTTGTACTATACAAGAGGCCCGCCCAAGTCGTCATTCGGGGACCACCAAAAGTGGAAACCCCGGTAAAACCAGTTTTAAAAATCCAAGGTTCTCCTCAGCTCATCCTTAGAGCCAAGTTTAGCGCGAACCCTAGGCTGGTTGTGGGGGAAGTCACTAGATCCGGGAGGATCTATCAACCCCCGCACCTTCAAGGTGCTCAAAAGGTGGTCAGTGTGCCTGGCCCCTCAAAAGCATGTATCCCTAGTGGTCTGCCAAAAGCAGATAAGGACAAAGTCATCCTAAATCCTTATGATTTCGAAAACCACCTTTCAAAGATTCCTATTCACATGTCTATCCTAGAGCTTATAAAAACCTCGCCTAGGCATAGACTTGTATTAGAGAAAATTCTAGAAAGGGCCAAGGTTGATTCGAACATAAATCCGGAATCCTTGTCTGCCCAAGTGGCTTTATTAGGAGCAAAATTGCCCATCACTTTTTCAGAAGATGATGTAGATAGACCCTACGAAACCCATAACCTGGCCCTGCATATCGAGGTGGTTCTAAACAACCACTCTCTGGACAGGTGCCTAGTCGATGGTGGAGGAGGGCTCAACATCCTTCCACTTCATGTGGCGTACAAAATCGGAGTCACCTTGACTTCAGTGAACCCAAGCCCCATCGTTATCACTGGATACGATGGGAATGCGTCTAGACCTTTAGGATCCATCGAACTCCCAATGGAAACGGGAGGGATCGAACACACGGGGGTGTTCCATGTCTTGGACATCCACCCCCATTATAACCTATTGCTGGGAAGGCCCTGGATACATAGTTTGTGCGCTGTGTCATCCACCTTCCACAGGTGTGTCAAGATCCCTTTTAGGGACCAGGTCGTAGTGATCCTAGGTGAGAGTCACCCACAGCTTCAGGGGATCATAAGCTCCCCTTGTTTATCAAGCTCCCAGGCCCATGAGGCTAACCTGGGGCAAATTATGGTTGAGCCACCTCGGCTCGTGTTGAACAACCCTAGGAAGGTTGTATGTGTGAAGGGGCCGCCCAAAGCTGGCCCCCTCCCGACTTTAATCCTCTTAGAAAAACCCAAGCGTTCCCTATTTCCAAAGCCCCTGGACAAGAGGCCATACGAGCCTAATATGGACGATAGCATGTTCCAGGACCACGACTTGTATCCAACTTTTTCAAAAAACAAAAAGTCGTGGAACATGTTGTTGAACATGGGCTACACGCCCTACAAGAGTCTAGGGGCACAGAACCAGGGTCTCCTAGAGCCCATCCTTCCTAGGGCCAACCCAAGCCGATATGGGATCGGCTACACTCCCCGAATATTGCCGGAGCCACCCCCTGTGACCACCTGGGTCAAGGGTGCCCAGGAGCTTGTCTTAGAAGAGACCTACGATTTAGATCTCCTATTCCGAGTCTAACCCGTAGTGTTTTCCCTTTGTAGGTATGACGGAAGATCCCTTTTCTAAAAAAACCAAAAACATTTGAAAAACTTAAAATCAAAAAAGTCGAAAAACAAGAAAAACCAAAAACAATGGAAAAACAAAAACATTTGAAAACCACACATCAAGTTCCCTCGGGTCTATAGCCCACGAGAATGATCAAAGCCCAAAAGTCGATCCCCTTGAGGAAGATCCTACTTCTGAGCTCCCAGAATTTCATAGAATTCTCGATTTTGAAAGACCTTCCCAATCAGTAGGAGGAGATTTCATAGAGGTGAACCTAGGGGATGATTCCAATCCCAAAACCATCAAAATAGGCGCATGCTTGCATGAGACTAAAAAGTTAGCATTCATTGCATTTCTACGAACCTATTTAGATGTGTTTGCATGGACGTATGAAGACATGCCGGGCATAGATCCCAGCATTGTCGAACATCGTCTTCCCTTAGATGCAGGTGTAAAACCCATAAAGCAGAAGCTTAGGAAAATACACCCGAATGTACACACGCAAGTTAAAGAGGGTTTAGAAGATCTGCTAAAAGCCAGATTTATAAAACCCATTGCGTATTCTGATTGGTTGTCAAATATCATTGTAGTTCGAAAAACCAATGGGAAAATTCGAATATGCATCGATTTCAGAAACCTGAATAAAGCCACTCCAAAGGATAATTATCCTTTACCAAACATAGATTTGATAGTCGATAGTACTGCAAATCATGAAATGTTTTCATTCATGGATGGCTATTCAGGCTATAATCAAATCAAACTTAGTCCACGAGATCAGGGTAAGACCGCCTTCACAACCCCATGGGGCACGTACTGCTATACAGTCATGCCCTTTGGTTTGAAAAATGCCGGCGCAACATACCAACGAGCCATGAACACGATCTTCCATGATCAAATTCATGAGCTTGTAGAAGTGTATGTAGATGATCTCTTGGCGAAATCCAAAACCCGATGCACCCATATCGAATGTTTACAAAAGATTTTCGAAAGGCTTAGGCTTTACAAAGTAAAGCTAAACCCTCAAAAATGTGTGTTCGGGGTAGAATCAGGGAAGCTTCTAGGCTTTATGGTGAGCCAAAGGGGAATAGAAGTCGACCCCTCTAAGTGTCGAGCCATCATAGACATGGCTCCACCCTCCAATCTCACCCAAATCCGTAGCCTCCAGGGTCGTTTACAATCTGTTCACCGATTCATATCAAATCTGGCAACTAGATGTGAACCCTTCAACAAACTGTTGAGGAAGGGTACGAAATTCTTATGGGATGACGAATGCCAAAAGTCCTTCAAGAGACTGAAGGCATACTTGGTTAATCCCCCCGTTTTGAACCCTCCAAAGCAAGGAAAACCGCTTTTATTGTACATCTCTGTGCATGTAAATGCTTTAGGAGCCCTGTTGGCTCAATACGAGGATGACACCCATAAGGAGTATGCCATCTACTATATTTCGAAAACTCTCTTGGCTTATGAACGAAATTATCAAGCCATGGAGAAGACGTGCTTGGCCCTAGTCTAGGCCTGCCAGAAGTTCAGACACTATTTCCTAGATCATGAGATCTGGATAGTGTCCAAGCTTGATCCAATCAAGCACTTGTTCGAAAAACCCATTCTCACGGGTAGATTGGGCAAATGGCAACTCCTTCTAATGGAGTATGATCTGAAATACCATCACCAGATCTCCATTAAGGGGCAAGCCCTGGCAGATTATGTGACTGAGTTCCCCTTAGAGGACACATATCCCACTCTTGTCGAAATGCCTGATGAAGGCATCTTGCAAAACCATTTTCAAAACCACATTTTGGCAAATTCTTTCGAAAACCAAGTGTGGAAGATGCACTTTGATGGGGCACGAAACCAACGAGGGGCTGGTGCTGGGGTCATCCTAATCTCCCCTGAAAAGGGTGAGATTCCCATAGCAGTCCGCTTAGATTTTGAATGTTCCAACAACGTAGCTGAGTATAAAGCACTCATACAAGGCTTAAGGATTTCAAAAACTCTAGGGGCATCATGCATCGAGGTCTTTGGAGATTCACTCCTTGTCATAAACCAGGTTTTGAAAATTTGGCAAGTACGTAATGAGAAACTACTTCCATATCACGAGTTGGCCACTCAATTGGTCCAATCCTTCCAGTCGTGTAAACTCACATACGTAGGAAGAGAGGACAATGGCATTGCCGATGCCCTCTCCTCCTTGGGTTCAGCCCTGAAGGTCGATCCCATTTCAGGGACCAGATCTTTGGAAATATGGCATGCGCCCCACCCATCCACACACGACTTGGATATTTGCCAAAACAACCCAGAGTCTATTGAAAAACCCTGGTTTTATGACATAAAACAATTTTTAGAAAATGGGGGATTCACCGAGGATGCCACATCCAAAGATAAGGCATTCATTCGTAAGATTTCGACCCGATACACCATTCTGGGTGGGGTTTTATACAAAAAGAGTTTTACCGGCATTCTGCTTAGGTGTATCGGCCTAGAGGAGGCTAGGATAGTGATGCATGAGTTCCATGATGGAGAATGTGGAGGTCATGTTAATGCCAACATGATGGCGATGAAAATACTTAGAGGGGGCTATTTTTGGTCCACCCTGAAAAAGGATTGTCACGATCATGTTAGGAAGTGTCATCCATGTCAAGTGCATGGGCATGCCATTCATATCCCATCATCTACATTGCATTCTGTGGTCAGCCCCTGGCCATTTACCATGTGGGCGTTTGACATTGTAGGCCAATATTTCCAAAGGCCTCGAATGGGCATCGATTTATTTTAGCAGCCACGGAGTATTTCTCCAAGTGGGTGGAAGCCATTTCCCTAACCAATGTAATGGGGCAACATGTGGTGGCTTTCATCCGGAGGAATATCTTGGCTCGATTTGGGGTTCCACGGGACCTTGTGTTTGATAATGGTACCCCATTCAAGAACAAGCGGATGGTTAAGTTGTGCAACACGTATGGCATAACTCACCACTTCTCCTCGCCCTACTACCCTCAAGGCAACGGCCAAGCCGAAGCCACAAACAAGACTCTCATTAGTATTATTAAGAAAACCTTAGAGAAGGGTAGGACGTGGCACGAGAAGCTGGATGAAGCCTTATGGGCTTATAGGACTTCCATCCGGACTCCCACGAATGCCACACCATTCGAGTTGGTCTATGGCACAAACGCCATTCTTCCCATTCATACCCAACTGCATTCATTCCATACATCCATAGCACTCGACCTCCCCCTAGAGACGCTTCAGCATGCTAGGATGGCTGAACTAGATTTGCTAGATGAGAGGCGACTCCTTGCCATGGATCATGCTCGTGCATACCGGCGAAGGATAGCCCGACATTATAGCAAACACATGAGACCTCGCCACTTGGAAGTGGGAGATCTGGTCTTAAAAACCATCGACCATCGTGGCCCACACCCCCTAGGCAAGTGGCGCCCCAACTGGATGGACCCTATGTTGTACGAGCAACCACTACGAACAATTCGTATTGGTTGATCGATGTAGAAGGTAGGAATTTAGCAGATCCTATCAATATTCAATACTTAAAGAAGTATCATGTGTAGGATCTTGATTAAATTCCAGTTTTCAAAAATTTTAAAAGGGATAGCTGCCCTGAGACATGTGAATAAGGTGCAAAAGCAAAATCGTGTGACCCTAAGGGAGAGAATTCGCATTTGTGAAAGAGTGGAGTTTTTCAAAATCGTGGATACATTTCAAAATCCTTCTTCTTACAAAGAAAGGCCTAGTTCAATATAGCAAGATACTTGCAAGTAGTACGTGCTATTTTTAAATAGGCTGATCTGGAATGGATCGAGTATAGGCTTGGGATAAGTCCTCCCCTCTTCTCTTCTATTTCCAAAAGGAAAACAAAGGCCCAAAACAAAAGGGAATTTCCCATTCAAAGTCTCTTTCCAAAAGAAAGAAACCAGAATTTAAAAGAAAAATCGATTCTCTTATAAAAAAAGAGGGATTAAAGAAAAAATACTCTCAAAGGAAGACCCTCGATGGAAAAAAGGAAAAAGAGGCCAAAAAGCTCAAAAAGAGCAGTTTTCCGCCTTCTGTGCCTCAAACCACGGGACGCTTCACAAGGGACCGTGGTATCTCTTTCCCATCCCTGGCTTATCCCAAGCTAAAGCATGATTCATTTCAAGGAATCCTAAAGTAAAAATAGGATTTACTTACTTGAATTTCATCTTGTTTGAGAATTCGACGTTTCGAGTAAGGCGTAGGAATTTGAAATGAAGCTTGTTTTCTTATAAACCTCCGCTTGATAAGCGAGTGTTAAGACTCAAACAAGGGCAAGCACGAAGAGCTCGAGATCCTTAGGATCGAGGCTCAAGACAGTTGTCCCTTTTGTAAATAGCTTTTGTAAATAAGTTTTGAAAACCGAACATCGAACTGCATAGGATTTGCTCGCTTGGAGCAGTAGGCCTTGTAAGTCTCTAGAGTTCGACCACATCTGGTCTCTAGGAGGTCGCCCCTTTTGGCACCACACCCATGTCATTTGCATTCCACGCATGGTACTTGCATGAACATGATCCCATTTAGGACCAGATTCCATGTAGAACCCTTTGGCGTGATATCTCCTCCTACCAGAGTTTGTAAATTGAGATTTTGCAAAAAATTGGGGCGATCCCTTATTCTTCGTGGATAGATCTAGGGAGACATTAAAAGGGGTGTTTGTCATCTTTGCCCTTATCCAAATCGATTTGGACAAGGCCAAAGAGGGGCATCTGTAAACACCCCGAAATCCCACTAATTTCTTAAACAAACCTGGTTTTGTACAAGCAGCCCCAAAGGGCCATTTTTGAGTCTGGAAACCCAGGAGCCTTCCAAACAACCCTGTATATACGTTTTTAACTTCATATTTCAAAAATATGTAATATAGTTTTTGAAAACCTGTTAAAACACGTTTTTGAAACCCCGAAGCGGCTTGGCCCGATCAAGACAAGACCAGGAGAGCTAAGAAGAGCCCGAAACCGGAGCACATGTCGAGCCCGGCACAACAACTCTTGTATCTAATTCATACCCCTAGGATCTCGAACGTCCAAGACCCTGTTCTTATCAAAATGTCATTTGAAGTCATCTTCGGAAGGCAGAAACGGAGGCGGACGACCATGTTGGCGAAGACCCAACGCAGACGGAGTACTGATGCTGTCAGGCCCCGCACAAATCGTCCGTTTCGAACCCAGCTCGAAGGAGTCAGAGTTCAGTTTGGATTGGATCTAGACCATATATATCCAGATCCCAATCCAAACCCATATGTGGACTTGGATTTGGATTTGGATCCAGAGATCCAATCCAATATCCATATCCATGGCCCACATCACCTTCATAAATGGAGGTCGGGCCCACTTGAAATTCACGTGGGATCATGGGCATGAGAGAGAGTGGGGATGGAAAATATGAAGAGTGTTGTAATTAAGCTTGACTTGTGTGTCAAGTTTGGGGTTAATCATGTGGGGTAGACTAATTGAGTGGGTTTAAGCTTGTAATTAGCCAAAACCTAACCTAGGGCTACACCAACATGAGGTGGTTAAGGTCTATGGGCCATGCAAAGGGAGCTCCTTCACCTAAACCTAACCCAAAACACCTAATCCTAGCCTACCCCCTTAATCCACCCCTAATTTGAGCCTAATCACCTAACCCACTTCCCTAATCCCGGCCTAATCCCAACCTAATCACCTAACCCACTTCCCTAATCCTTCCCTAAACCTAGATTAATTTCCCTAAACCTAGCCTAAACCTAGCATAATCACCTAACCTAGCTCACTAAACCTCACCCTAAAACCCAACCACCTAACCTAGCCCTAAACCCCTAAACCACCCCTAGCCCACAATCTACCCAAACCACTAGTTTTCAAAATATCTGGCCCAACCCTTTCCAGCCCACCTTATCTTCATACCACCCTACCTAAACCACCTAACCACTACCCCAAACCCAACCCTAACCGACCTACCCATCCCTATATAAACCCCCCCACTTGGGGGCGGGTTTTCCTATCTAGTGGCTTCACCCATCCCAGCCGGGTCCCCTCCTTCCCCAAGTCCAGCCGAGTCCTACCATCTCCCACCTGCTCCACCTGCACCGCCACCTGCTCTCCATCCCACCACCATCTCCCAGCCGGATGCCACCACTTGCACTACTTCCCAACCACCAGGCTTCTCTCTTCCATCCACCGCCTCTCCCCATTCGGTAAGTACCCCCCACTCTACCTAGCTCCTTCTCTACTCCCTCTCCACTCCTAGCCACCCACCATACCACCATCTTACCTACACATCATCCCTTTGCTGCCACCATTCTCACTCAGCCGAACCTATCACAACCTAAACTACCGGCCACTACCTAACCATCTTACCTACATCCGGCCACCCTATAAGACTCCCATTCGGCCTTCCCTTAAACTCCCTTTAGGTCCATACTCCCCAATACTCTAGACTCTCCTAGTGACCCTATACACTCACTTGGCCCAGCCCCTTTAATCCCCCACATCAAGGCGACACCCATTTGCAGCCGGCCACCTTCGAGGCGCCTATCCCGCGCCCCACTTGCAGCCGGCCAGCACCCTTTGTCATTCCCCCTCGCGGAGCTCCCGTTTGCAGCCCAAGGCGAAGGCCAAGCCCACGCTCAAGCAAGGCCTCTACGGACCAGCTACTCGTAAGTGCCTAAACTCGGTCTTTAGTTGTATACTTGCTTGAGATTCAATTTGATACGGGGTTGTAATAACGGAGCATAGTCTCCCCCCGCTTGTAATAACGTGGCTTGGCACACCCCACACACGTGCACTCTCTTAGTTGTGCACGATTTTGAACACACACGGGCCTAATCAGCCCCTAATATATAAGTAGATATATATACTTTCATTTTCGAAGGGTTTTTGCGTAAGTCGGGTGCGTTGTCTTTCAATTCAAGCACTCACACACATTGAGCTTTCGCTCTTATTTGAAAGACCCAAGTAAGGGCTGACCTATACTATTTGGGGTTTCATTTCATGTCGTGTGAGTAAGTCTTTCAATTCAAGCACTTTCACACACATTGAGCTTTCGCTCTTATTTGAAAGACCCAAGTAAGGGCCGACCTATACTATTTGGGTTTCATTTCATGTCGTGTGTGTAAGTCTTTCAATTCAAGCACTCTCACACACATTGAGCCTTCGCTCTTATTCCCAAGACCTTAGTAAAGGCCTTCTTGCAGTTATATTTGGCTTTCATTTATGTCGTGTGTGTAGTACTTCAATTCAAGCACTCTCACACACATTGAGCCTTCGCTCTTACTCCCAAGACCTTAGTCAAGGCCATACTGCAATTTATATTTGGGTTTAATTTCATGTCGTGTGTGTAAGTCTTTCAATTCAAGCACGCACCCACATTGAGCCTTCGCTCTTATTTACAAGACCCGGGTAAGGGCTCATATACATAATCTATATACATATCTCCCTTCGGTTATTTCCCTTCGGTCATTTCCCTTCGGTTATTTCCCTTCGGTTATTTCCCTTCAGTATTGTGTTTACATTTCGGGTTTTCCCTTTGGAGTAGCGTGAGTTTGCATTGCATCTACGCCATACCACGAGGTAGGATGCATATTGTATCAAAGCAAGCCCCGCTCGAATTCGCCCATGTAGTGGAGTGTTCATAACACACAAACTAGGTGGCCCGAAGAGGGATAAAAGAAAAGACTTAGGCACGTGCAAATCCACGTGATCTAAAACATGCAATTGCATTTTAAAGACCCGAAATAGACACCTCGAACCGCTTCATAGACTTTCTCTCCAAAACTTGATTTTTGCAAAGCATACAGACTGACCCTTGCGCATCGATGCAAGAAGGTCTGCGACGACAAGAGCTTACTTGCTTACAGTCGCCACGTTTAGAAGTCAGTGTTAAAAATATCTTCGCTAGCTTAGGTAAGCTAGCTGGCACGCCCTGTTTGCATACATAGGCCTTAGACACACGAGAGGATCCGCTCCGAGCCCTGAAAAAGGTGAGAGGCGGGGATTTTCGCGCGTCTACACCTCTTCACTCCCCTTCCACTCTCAACCACCCATACCACCACCACTTAGCATCCTCCTTTGCCATCCGCCACACTTACCCATTCGGCCTGACCTAAACTCCTTCCACCACCCGACACTCTACCTTCGCCTAGTGACACCCGGCCACCCCACTTGGCTCCCTAAGACCTGCCCCTTCCACTTTCCGCCAGCCCTTAGCCCCACCTTCCACAACACCCTAGCTAGCTCCCTTCCCATCCATAACATCCTAACTACCCTAGCAGCCGACCACCACTAAACCATCCCTAGTCGGCCATCCCTAGCCGATTGCACCCAAGTCCTCTCGGCCAGCCATACTTTTCCCTTAGGCATTCCCTTAGGCTCCCCTTAGCGCCACCTTTCCTAACACCATACTATCCCTTAGTGACCCTCCTTAGACACCTTAGCCCAAAGCACCACGACAGCCTCCCCCTAGCAACCGGCGAGTCCCCAAGGCGCCACAATCCTCCCTTGTCACCCGGCTACACAACCTTGCCGTTCCACTCCGAGGAGCTCCCTCTTGCAGCCCAAGGTGAAGCCAAGCCCACGCTCAAGCAAGTCACCTCCGAACCAGCTATAAGTAAGTGCCTAACTTGGTCCTTAGTTGTAGACTTTCTTAAATTAAATTGAATTTGATACGGGGTTGTAATAATGGAGCATTGTCTCCCCTCGCTTGTAATAACGTGGCTTGGCACACCCACACACACATGCACTTGAGCCTACCTCGCTCTTAGTTGTGCACGATTTTGAACACACACGGGCCTAATCAACCCTTCATATATGAGTTTATGTATATACTTTAAGTAGCGTAGTGTTTTGCTTGAGTTGCGTGTGTTGTCTTTCACTTCTCGCACTCACACACATTGAGCCTTCGCTCTTATTTGCAAGACCCAAGTAAGGGCCGTGTGATACTATCCTTGGGTTTAATTTCATGTCGTGTGTGTAGTACTTCAATTCTAGCACTCACACACATTGAGCTTTCGCTCTTACTCCCAAGACCTCAGTTAAGGCCATATTGCAATTTCTATTTGGGTTTAATTTCATGTTGTGTGCGTAGTACTTCAATTCTAGCACTCACACACATTGAGCTTTCGCTCTTATTCCCAAGACCTTAGTTAAGGCCATATTGCAATTTATATTTGGGTTTCATTTGAAGTCGTGTGTGTTGTCCTTACATTTTCACACGCACCCACATTGAGCCTTCGCTCTTATTGGTAAGACCCAAGTAAGGGCTCATATATACTATATATGTATTTCCCTTTTGGCGATGTCTTTTCAGTTCGGGTTTTAAGGTTCAGCTGTGTGCGTAGTCTTTCAATATATACACGGCACACACTTGCACAATTGAGCCTTTCTGCTCTTAAGATATAGCTGTATTTCCCTTTTGCAATTTCCCTTCGGCATTTACATTACAAGTCATTTCCCTTTGGCAATTTCCATTTCAAGTCATTTCCCTTCGGCATTGTCTTTTAAATTCGGGTTTTCCCTTTGGAGTAGCGTGAGTTTGCATTGCATATATGCCATACCACGAGTTAGGACACATATTGCATCAAAGCAAACCCCATACTCCCGCTCAAAGTCGCCACATCTTAGTGGAGTGTTCATAACACACACCTAGGTAGCCCGAAAAGGGATAAAAAGAAAGACTTAGGCACGTGCAAATCCATGTGATCTAAAATCTGAAAATCGTACAAACAAGACCCGAATCAAACACCTCAAATCGCTTTCGTAGGTCCTATCCAAAAACTCGATTTTTAAAAGCGTACAGACTGACCCTTGCGCATCGGTGCAAGAAGGTCTGCGACGACAAGAGCTTGCTTGCTCACAGTCGCCACGTTAGAAGTCAGGTTTTAAATATATCTTCGCTAGCTTAAGTAAGCTAGCTGGCACGCCCTATTTGTTTAAATAGGACTTAGGCACACGAAAAGGTTCGCTTCAGGCCTGAGAACCAGGAAGCGGAAATTTTCTGCGTCTAGAGTTATTTAGCACGCCCGGTGGGACTTGAGTCTTTTAAAGTCGAGTCACTCTAGGAAACTTGTGAAAAGATTTTCAAAGAGGTGTTGTTTTAACTCTGTTTTCTTTACTTGTACTTAGGAATTTTGAAAAAAGGCTTGAAAGCATGTCAAAATCCAACCCAAGTGAAGTGTCGAGCCAAGGCTCATGCGCATCAAGTTCTCACTCTAGGAGGGTTTTGAAAAACAAGATCAAACTAGATGAGATAGAGGACCTGAGAAGGGAATTCGAGGCCAAGATTGATGCTCTCAGCCAAGAGGCTGAAGTAGGCGATTCGTGTTCATCAAACGGTGAACAAAGGGCCAAGAAAAAATCTGAAAAACCTCGCAAGCACAAAGAGGCCTCTGTAATGGAAGGCAACCAATACCACGAGTCCTTCACACAAAAGGACCGTAAAGCCCTACAACAGCTGCTAAAAGAGCAAAATAAAGAGAAAAGGAGTTACGCCCTTGTAGACACAGGAAAAACCCCGCCTCCCTGGTTTCTTTGGCCTGGAGCGAATCCTCTCATGTGTCTAAGTCCTATTTGTATAAACAGGGCATGCCAGCTAGCTTACCTAAGCTAGCGAAGATATATTTTAACCTGACTTCTAATGTGGCGACTGTGAGCAAGTGAGCTCTTGTCGTCGCAGACCTTCTTGCACCGATGCACAAGGGTCAGTCTGTACGCTTTAAAAATCGAGTTTTATGGTAGAAAAAGCTTACAAAAGCGGTTCGAGGTGTTTGATTCGGGTCTGTTTAGTGCGATTGCAGATTTTTAGATCACGTGGATTTGCACGTGCCTAAGTCTTTCTTTTTATCCCTTTATGGGCCACCTAGGTGTGTGTTATGAACACTCCACTACATGGGGCGAATTTGAGCGGGAGCGAAGAAGAGGTGGAGTGAAGTGAAGATACTAACCGGTGGTGAAGGGAGGCGACGGATGGAAGAGGAACAGCCGGGCAGTTGAGGTGGATGGTTAAGCCAGATGGGGATGGTAGTGACGGGTGGTTGGCCGGCTGGGGTGTGGTGGAGCAGGTGGAGCAAGGTGGTGGCCGGCTGTGGTGCAGGTGGAAGACCTGGCTGGGAGTGGCTGGGCTCGGTTGGCAATGGGGGATAGAGTCGGTTGGGCTGGCTAGGATCGGAGAGCCTTTTAAAACCCGCCCCTTGGGGGGGGGTTTATATAGGGCTGAAGAAGTCAGTTGGGGGTGGTATTAGGAAGGTGGTCTAGGGGTGGTGGTGTGGTGGTAAGGTGGGCTGGTTTTGGGGAGGGGCCAGATATTTTCATACAAGGGGTTTTGGGTAGACGGTGTGCTAGGTTTAGGTGGGGTGGTTTAGAGGTTTAGGGTTTAGCTAGGTGGATTAGTTTTGGGGTGAGGTTTAGTGAGGTGGGTTAGGTGATTAGGCTAGGATTAGGTTAGGTTTAGGGAAATTAACCTAGGTTTAGGGAAGTGGGTTAGGTGATTAGGCTCAGATTAGGACAGGATTAGGGTAAAAGGCTAGGATTAGTGGTTTTTGGTTAGGATTGGATTAAGGAGCTCCCTTTACATGACCCATAGACCTTAATTACATCATGTTGGTGCAGCCCTAGGTTAGGTTTTTGGCTAATTAAAGCTTAAACCCACTTTAATTAGGCTAACCCACATGATTAACCCCAAACTTGACACACAAGTCAAGCTTAATTACAACACACTCTAATCTTATCCTCCCCCACTCTCTCTCATGCCCATAATCCCACGTGAAATTCAAGTGGGCCCCACCTCCATTTATGAGAAGGTGATGTGGGACATGGATATGGATATTGGATTGGATCTCTGGATCCAAATCCAAATCCAAGTCCACACATGGGTTTGGATTGGGATCTGGATATATATGGTCCAGATCCAATCCAAATTGAATTCTGACTCCTTCGGGCTATGTTCGAAACGAACGGTTTGTGCGGGGTCTGACAGCATCAGTACTCCGTCTGCGTTGGGTCTTCGCCAACATGATCGTCCGCCTCTGTTTTTGCCTTCCGAAGCTGATTTCAAGTAATCACTGGATACGATGGAAATGCATCCAAACCTTTAGGATCCGTTGAACTTCCCATGAAAACGGGAGGGATAGCTCACGTGGGGGTATTCCATGTTTTGGACATCCACCCCCACTACAACCTATTGCTGGGAAGGCCTTGGATACACAGCTTGCATGCTGTGCCGTCCACCTTCCATAGGTGTGTCAAAATCCCTTTTGAAAATCAAGTCATTGTGATCCTAAGTGAGAGTCATCCACAGCTTCAGGGGATTCAAAATTCCCCATGCTTTTCAAGTTCCCAAGCCTACGAGGCCAACTCAGGGCAAACCGTGGTCGAGCCACCAAAGCTCACCCTTCAGGTACCTAGGAAGGTTGTACACATCCAGGGGCCGCCCAAGGCTGGCCCACTCAAAACACTAACCATCCCAGGAAAATCCAAGCGTCCACTATTTCCAAAACCCCTGGACAGAAAGCCTTATGTGCATAACATGGACGATAGCAAGTTCCAAGATCACGAATTATATGAAAACTTTTCCAAAAACAAAAAATTGTGGAACATGTTATTGAACATGGGGTATATGCCATACAAAAGTCTAGGGGCACAAAATTAGGGTCTCGTAGAACCCATCTTGCCCAAAGCCAACCAAAGCCGACACGGGATCGGCTATACTCCCAGAATACTGCCAGAACCACCCCTTGTGACCACCTGGGTCAAGGGTGCCTTGGAGCCTACCCAAGCAGAAACCTACGATTTAGATCTCTTGTTCGGAGTCTAACTAGTGGCATTTTTCCTTTGTAGGTATGATGGAAGATCCCTCAATCAAAAATCCAAAAACATTTGAAAAACTCGAAATTCAAAAAATTGAAAAATTCCAAAAACCAAAAATATTTGAAAAAGATCAAAAACTCGAAAAAAGACTTTGTATAGTTCCTAAAGTTCTTTCCTTACAAAAATCCAAAAAAATCAAAAATTCGCAAAATACCAAAAACAAAATCCTGTATTTAGCAGCTCCTGATAAAGGTTTTGAAAGAGAAAAGAATTTTGAAAAGAAAGTCCTCTTCATAAGAGGACCAAAATCTTCAAAACCTACAGAAAATCCAAAACAAAAACCAAGCGTTTGCAAAAATTGTGCGTCAAGTCCAAATTCCCTAGGATTTAGAAGTCTTGAGAATGATCAAAGCCCAGAATTGGAATCCCTCGAGGAAGATCCTACTTCTGAGCTCCCTGAATTTCATAAAATTCTCGATTTTGAAAAACCTTCGAAATCAGTAGGAGGGGATTTTATAGAGATAAACTTAGGGAATGATTTAAAGCCGAAACTCATTAAGGTAGGCACATGTCTGCATGAGCACGAAAAAGCATCATTCATTGCATTTTTGAAAACCTACGTTGATGTGTTTGCATGGATGTAAACACCCCGAAATCCCACGAATTTCTTAAACAAATCTGGTTTTGTACAAGCAGCCCCAAAGGGCCATTTTTGAGTCTGGAAACCCAGGAGCCTTCCAAACAACCCTGTACATACGTTTTGAACTCTATATTTCGAAAACATACATTATAGCTTTTAAAACCTTTTTAAAACACGTTTTTGAAACCCGAAGCGGCTTGGCCCGATCAAGACAGGACCAGGAGAGCTAAGAAGAGCCCGAAACCGGAGCACATATCGAGCCCGGCACAGCAACTCTTGTATCTGATTCACACCCCTAGGATCTCGAACGTCCAAGACCCTGTTCTTATCAAAATATCATTTGAAGTCATCTGCGGAAGGCAGAAACGGAGGCGGACGACCATGTTGGCGAAGACCCAACGCAGACGGAGTACTGATGCTGTCAGGCCCCGCACGAATCGTCCGTTTCGAACCCAGCTCGAAGGAGTCAGAGTTCAGTTTGGATGGGATCTGGACCATATATATCCAGATTCCAATCCAAACCCATATGTGGACTTGGATTTGGATTTGGATCCAGAGATCCAATCCAATATCCATATCCATGGCCCACATCACCTTCTCATAAATGGAGGTGGGGCCCACTTGAGTTTCACGTGGGATATTGGGCATGAGAGAGAGTGGGGTTGAAAAATATCAAGAGTGTTGTATTAAGCTTGACTTGTGTGTCAAGTTTGGGTTAATCATGTGGGTTAGCCTAATTGAGTGGGTTTAAGCTTGTAATTAGCTAGAACCTAACCTAGGGCTGCACGAACATGGGGTGATCAAGGTCTATGGGCCATGCTAAGGGAGCTCCTTCACCTAAACCTAGCCAAAAATGCCTAAACCTAGCCTAAACCCCTAATCCACCCCTAATCTGAACCTAATCACCTAACCCACTTCCCTAATCCCGTCCTAATCCCAACCTAATCACCTAACCCACTTCCCTAATCCTTCCCTAAACCTAGATTAATTTCCCTAATCCTAGCCTAAACCTAGCCTAATCACCTAACCTAGCTCACTAAACCTCACCCTAAAACCCAACCACCTAACCTAGCCCTAAACCCCTAAACCACCCTTAGCCCACGATTTACCCAAACCCCTAGTTTTAAAATATCTGGCCCAACCCCTTCCAGCCCACCTTATCTACATACCACCCTACCTAAACCACCTAACCACTACCCACAGCCCAGCCCTAACCGACCTACCCATCCCCTATTTAAACCCCCCTCCTTGTGGGCGGGTTTTCCAAGTGGGAACCACCCTTCCACCCAGCCGGGCCCTCTCCTTCTCCCATCTCTCACCCAGCCGAGACCACTCCCCAACAGCTCCACCTGCTCCACCAGCCACCACCTGCACCGCCACCTTCCCTCTTCCCTCCATCACCACCATCCCTCAGTCGGACGCCACCACCTCCACCCAACCGAACCACTTGCAGCCCAAGGCCAAGTCCACGCTCAAGCAAGACCTCTACGGACCAGCTACTCGTAAGTGTCTAAACTCAGTCTTTAGTTATACACTTGCTTGAGATTCAATTTGATACGGGGTTGTAATAACGGAGCATAGTCTCCCCCCGCTTGTAATAACGTGGCTTGGCACAACCACACACGTGCACTCTCTTAGTCGTGTACAATTTTGAACACACACGGGCCTAATCAGCCCCTAATATATAAGTGTATATATACTTTCATTTTCGAAGGGTTTTTGTTCAAGTTGGGTGCGTTGTCTTTCAATTCAAGCACTCTCACACACATTGAGCTTTCGCTCTTATTTGAAAGACCCAAGTAAGGGCCGACCTATACTATTTGGGTTTCATTTCTTGTCGTGTGAGTAAGTCTTTCAATTCAAGCACTCTCACACACATTGAGCTTTCGCTCTTATTTGAAAGACCCAAGTAAGGGCCGACCTATACTATTTGGGTTTCATTTCTTGTCGTGTGAGTAAGTCTTTCAATTCAAGCACTCTCACACACATTGAGCCTTCGCTCTTACTCCCAAGACCTTAGTCAAGGCCATACTGCAATTTATATTTGGGTTTAATTTCATGTCGTGTGTGTAAGTCTTTCAATTCAAGTACGCACCCACATTGAGCCTTCGCTCTTATTTGCAAGACCCGAGTAAGGGCTCATATACATAAGATATATACCTATCTCCCTTCGGTTATTTCCCTTCGGTTATTTCCCTTCGGTTATTTCCCTTCTGTTATTTCCCTTCAGTATTGTCTTTACATTTCGGGTTTTCCCTTTGGAGTAGCATGAGTTTGCATTGCATCTACGCCATACCACGAGGTAGGACGCATATTGCATCGAAACAAAACCCGCTCGAATTCGCCCATGTAGTGGAGTGTTCATAACACACAAACTAGGTGGCCCGAAAAGGGATAAAAGAAAAGACTTAGGCACGTGCAAATCCACGTGATCTAAAACATGCAATTGCATCTTAAAGACCCGAAATAGACACCTCGAACCGCTTCGTAGACTTTCTCTCCAAAACTCGATTTTTGCAAAAGCGTACAGACTGACCCTTGCGCATCGGTGCAAGAAGGTCTGCGACGACAAGAGCTTACTTGCTCACAGTCGCCACGTTTAGAAGTCAGTGTTAAATATATCTTCGCTAGCTTAAGTAAGCTAGCTAGCACGCCCTATTTGTATACATAGGCCTTAGACACACGAGAAGATCCACTCAAAGCCCCGGAAGAGGCGAAGAGGCGGGGATTTTCGTGCGTCTACAGAGATTGGCACGCCCGGTGGGACGTGAGCCTTTTCAAAAATCGAGTTTACTTGTAGAAGTCTTGCGAAAATTTTATAAAGGTGTCGTTTTAACTTGTTTTCTTTGCTTTTACTTAGGAAATTTTGAAAAAGCTTGAAAAGCATGTCAAAATCCAATCCAAGTGAAGTGTCGAGCCAAGGCTCATGCGCATCAAGTTCTCACTCTAGGAGGATTTTCAAAAACAAAATAAAACTAGATGAAATCGAGGACCCTAGAAGGGAATTTGAGGCCAAAATCGATGCTCTCAGCCAAGAGGCTGAAGTAGGCGATTCATGTTCATCAAACGGTGAACAAAGGCCTAAAAAGAAATCTGAAAAACCTCGCAAGCAAAAAGAGGCCTCCGTAATGGAAGGCAACCAATACCACGAGTCCTTCACACAAAAGGACCGTAAAGCCCTACAGCAGCTGCTGAAAGGGCAGAATAAAGAGAAAAGAAGCTACGCCCTGTGTGATTTCCTTCCTATGGATTACGAAACAGACAGTGACGATGAAATACCGAACTTCCATCGGTATGATGGCATGGGAGACCCTAGGTCTCACTTGCAGCTTTTCTCACGTCGAGCCCATAAGAAAAAAAAGGACTCGATGAAATGGGTGTATTGGTTCCCTCTATCCCTTAAAGGCACAGCTGCCAAATGGCTGGCTTCCTACGACTTAAGCCAGTTCGCTACTTTTGAAGAGTTAGCGAACTGCTTCATGCAAAGGTTTGCACACAACGTGGAAGTCACGCCAACCCTGAATACCTTAAGGGATACAAAGCAAGGCATGAACGAAGACGTGCATGCCTTTATTATAAGATGGAGGTCGCTTTTAGGCCAAGTGCGAGAGCCCATATCCGAAGGATGCGCAGTAATGCTCATCCTGGATAATTTCAAAAACGAGTTAAAAACCCTTCTCTCGCTCCATGAGATTTCAACTTTCCATAAGTTGATCAAAAAGGCCTCCCTTTTCGAAACCAACTTGCGAAAAGGGACATACGACCACTTATGGAAAGGAAGTGCCGTTCCAAAAACACGTTTGGAAAAGCCCATCGCATATGGGCAGCCCACAACGGACAAAGGGGCAAAGCCCCATAAAATCGCCAATGTCCGGGTGGATCCAGGCATGGCGGGCACTTCTAAAAATTTTGAAAAAATAGAAAATAAGAGAGAACGCAATTTTTCAAAACCAATTGAAAAACGGGAGTACACTCCGCTGGGGCAACCTGTGTCGGAGGTCCTAGACCTCTTACTTGCCCAGGGCATGATCGAACTCCCTGAAATCCCCGAAGGAGTCACGTCCAAAGGGGGGTATTTAAACCGATTTTGCAAGTATCATCGGCTCAAAGGCCATGATACCAAACGGTGCTTCTCTCTTTTAAATAAAATTGAGAACTTGATAGCAGAAGGCCGGCTCCAGGTCACTGCAGAACCTGAGCCACCTCAAGCTATCTTCAAGGAACCCTTTCCCAAACACGCCAGTGGCAGTGGGAAAGGAAAGGAGGTATGTACCCTCACCATTTCCAAAGAACTAGCGCAAAAGCCGGAACCTGGTCGACCTGCTTGTGCGCCCATCCTTGTATTATACAAGAGGCCCGCCCAAGTCGTCATTCGGGGACCACCAAAAGTGGAAACCCCGGCAAAGCCAGTTTTTAAAATCCAAGGTTCTCCTCAGCTCATCCTTAGAGCCAAGTCTAGCGCAAACCCTAGGCTGGTCGTGGGGGAAGTCACTAGATCTGGGAGGATCTACCAACCCCCGCACCTTCAAGGTGCTCAAAAGGTGGTCAGTGTGCCTGGCCCCTCAAAAGCATGTATCCCTAGTGGTCTGCCAAAAGCAGATAAGGACAAAATCGTCCTAAATCCTTATGATTTCGAAAACCACCTTTCAAAGATTCCTATTCACATGTCTATTCTAGAGCTTATCAAAACCTCGCCTAGGCATAGACTTGTCTTAGAGAAAATTCTAGAAAGGGCCAAGGTTGATTCGAACATAAGTCCAGAATCCTTGTCTGCCCAAGTGGCTTTATTAGGAGCAAAATCGCCCATCACCTTTTCGGAAGATGATGTAGATAGACCCTACGAAACCCATAACCAGGCCCTGCATATCGAGGTGGTTCTAAACAACCACTCTCTGGACAGGTGCCTAGTCGATGGTGGAGGAGGGCTCAACATCCTTCCACTTCACGTGGCATACAAAATCGGAGTCACCTTGACTTCAGTAAACCCAAGCCCCATCGTTATCACTGGATACGATGGGAATGCGTCTAGACCTTTAGGATCCATCGAACTCCCAATGGAAACGGGAGGGATCGAACACACGGGGGTGTTCCATGTCTTGGACATCCACCCCCATTATAACCTGTTGCTGGGAAGACCCTGGATACACAGTTTGTGCGCTGTGCCATCCACCTTCCACAGGTGTGTTAAGATCCCTTTTAGGGACCAGGTCGTAGTGATCCTAGGTGAGAGTCACCCACAGCTTCAAGGGATCATAAACTCCCCTTGTTTATCGAGCTCCCAGGCCCATGAGGCTAACCTGGGGCAAATTATGGCTGAGCCACCTCGGCTCGTGTTGAACAACCCTAGGAAGGTTGTATGTGTGAAGGGGCCGCCCAAAGCAGGCCCCCTCCCGACTCTAATCCTCCTAGGAAAACCCAAACGTTCCCTATTTCCAAAACCCCTGGACAAAAGGCCATACGAGCCTAATATGGACGATAGCATGTTCCAGGACCACGACTTATATCCCATCTTTTCAAAAAACAAAAGGTCGTGGAACATGTTATTGAACATGGGCTACACGCCCTACAAAAGTCTAGGGGCACAAAACCAGGGTCTCCTAGAGCCCATCCTTCCTAGGGCCAACCCAAGCCGATATGGGATCGGCTATACTCCCCGAATACCGCCGGAGCCACCCCCTGTGACCACCTGGGTCAAGGGTGCCCCGGAGCCTGTCTTAGAAGAAACCTATGATTTAGACCTCCTATTCCGAGTCTAACCCGTAGTGTTTTCCCTTTGTAGGTATGACGGAAGATCCCTTTTTCTTAAAAAAAATACCAAAAACATTTGAAAAACTTAAAATCGAAAAAATTGAAAAACAAGAAAAAACAAAAACTCGAAAAAAATGTGCTTTGTATAGTTCCCAAAGTTCTTGTTTTACAAAAACCCAAAAAAATCGAAAAGTTGGAAAATACCAAAAAGATTCTGTACATAGCTGCTCCTGGTAGGACTTTGGCAAAAGAAAAGGATTTCGAAAGAAACGTCGTCTGCATAGCCAGACCAAAAATTTCGAAATCACTTGAAAATCCAAGTACAAAACCAGGTTATTTTGAAAACCACGCATCAAGTTCCCTCGGGTCTATAGCCCACGAGAATGATCAAAGCCCAGAAGTGGATCCCCTTGAGGAAGATCCCACTTCTGAGCTCCCAGAATTTCATAGAATTCTCGATTTTGAAAGACCTTCCCAATCAGTAGGAGGAGATTTCGTAGAGGTGAACCTAGGGGATGATTCCAATCCCAAAACCATCAAAATAGGCGCATGCTTGCATGAAACTGAAAAGTTAGCATTCATTGCATTTCTACGAACCTATTTAGATGTGTTTGCATGGACGTATGAAGACATGCCGGGCATAGATCCCAGCATAGTCGAGCATCGTCTTCCCTTAGATGTAGGTGTAAAACCAATAAAGCAGAAGCTTAGGAAAATACACCCGAATGTACACACGCAAGTCAAAGAGGGTTTAGAAGATCTGCTAAAAGCCGGATTTATAAAACCCATTGCGTATTCTGATTGGTTGTCAAATATCGTTTTAGTTCGAAAAACCAATGGGAAAATTCGAATATGCATCGATTTCAGAAACCTGAATAAAGCCACTCCAAAGGATAATTATCCTTTACCAAACATAGATTTGATAGTCGATAGTACTGCAAATCATGAAATGTTTTCATTTATGGATGGCTATTCAGGCTATAATCAAATCAAACTAAGCCCACGAGATCAGGGTAAGACCGCCTTCACAACCCCATGGGGCACGTACTGCTATACAGTCATGCCCTTTGGTTTGAAAAATGCCGGCGCAACATACCAACGAGCCATGAACACGATCTTCCATGATCAAATTCACGAGCTTGTAGAAGTGTATGTAGATGATCTCTTGGCAAAATCCAAAAGCCGATGCACCCATATCGAATGTTTACAAAAGATTTTCGAAAGGCTTAGGCTTTACAAAGTAAAGCTAAACCCTAAAAAATGTGTGTTCGGGGTAGAATCATGGAAGCTTCTAGGCTTTATGGTGAGCCAAAGGGGAATAGAAGTCGACCCCTCTAAGTGTCGAGCCATCATAGACATGACTCCACCCTCCAATCTCACCCAAGTCCGTAGCCTTCAGGGTCGATTACAATCTGTGCGCCGATTCATATCGAATCTGGCAACTAGATGCGAACCCTTCAACAAACTGTTGAGGAAGGGTATGAAATTCTTATGGGATGACGAATGCCAAAAGTCCTTCGAGAGACTGAAGGCATACTTGGTTAATCCCCCCGTTTTGAATCCTCCAAAACAAGGAAAACCGCTTTTATTATACATCTCCGTGCATGTAAACGCTTTAGGAGCCCTGTTGGCTCAATACGAGGATGACACCCATAAGGAGTATGCCATCTACTATATTTCGAAAACTCTCTTGGCTTATGAACGAAATTATCAAGCCATGGAGAAGACGTGCTTGGCCCTAGTTTGGGCCTGCCAGAAATTTAGACACTATTTCCTAGATCATGAGATCTGGATAGTGTCCAAGCTTGATCCAATCAAGCACTTATTCGAAAAACCCATTCTCACAGGTAGATTGGGCAAATGGCAACTCCTTCTAATGGAGTATGATCTGAAATACCATCACCAGATCTCCATTAAAGGGCAAGCCCTAGCAGATTACGTGGCTGAATTCCCCTTAGAGGACGCATATCCCACTCTTGTTGAAATGCCTGATGAAGGCATATTGCAAAACCATTTTCAAAACCACATTTTGGCAAATTCTTTCGAAAACCAAGTATGGAAGATGCACTTCGACGGGGCACGAAACCAACGAGGGGCTGGTGCCGGGATCATCCTAATCTCCCCTGAAAAGGGCGAGATTCCCATAGCAGTCCGCTTAGATTTCGAATGTTCCAACAACATAGCTGAGTATGAAGCACTCATACAAGGCTTAAGGATTTCGAAAACTCTAGGGGCATCATGCATCGAGGTCTTTGGAGATTCACTCCTTGTCATAAACCAGGTTTTAAAAATTTGGCAAGTACGTAATGAGAAACTACTTCCATATCACGAGTTGGCCACTCGATTGGTCCAATCCTTCCAGTCGTGTAAGCTCACACACGTGGGAAGAGAGGACAATGGCATCGCCGATGCCCTCTCTTCCTTGGGTTCAACCCTGAAGGTCGATCCCATTTCAGGGACCAGATCCTTGGAAATATGGCATGCACCCCATCCATCCACACACGACTTGGATATTTGCCAAAACAACCCAGAGTCTATTGAAAAACCCTGGTTCTATGACATAAAACAATTTTTAGAAAATGGGGGATTCACCGAGGACGCCACGTCCAAAGATAAGGCATTCATTCGTAAGATTTCGACCCGATACACCATTCTGGGTGGGGTCTTATACAAAAAGAGTTTTACCGGCATTTTGCTTAGGTGTATCGACCTAGAGGAGGCTAGGATAGTGATGCACGAGTTCCACAATGGAGAATGTGGAGGTCATGTTAATGCCAACATGATGGCGATGAAAATACTTAGAGGGGGTTATTTTTGGTCCACCCTGAAAAAGGATTGTCACGATCATGTTAGGAAGTGTCATCCATGTCAAGTGCATGGGCACGCCATTCATATCCCTTCATCGGCATTGCATTCCGTGGTCAGCCCCTTGCCATTTACCATGTGGGCGTTTGACATAGTAGGACCAATATTTCCAAAAGCCTCGAATGGGCATCGTTTTATTTTAGCAGCCACGGAGTATTTCTCCAAGTGGGTGGAAGCCATTTCCCTAACGAATGTAATGGGGCAACATGTAGTGGCTTTCATCCGGAGGAATATCTTGGCTCGATTTGGGGTTCCACGAGACCTTGTGTCTGATAATGGTACCCCATTCAAGAATGAGCGGATGGTCAAGTTGTGCAACACGTATGGCATAACTCACCACTTCTCCTCGCCCTACTACCCTCAAGGCAACGGCCAAGCCGAAGCCACAAACAAGACTCTCATTGGTATCATTGAGAAAACCTTGGAGAAGGGTAGGATGTGGCACGAGAAGCTGGATGAAGCCTTATGGGCTTATAGGACTTCCATCCAGACTCCCACGAATGCCACACCATTCGAATTGGTCTATGGCACAAACGCCATTCTTCCCATTCATACCCAACTGCATTCATTCCATACATCCATTGCACTCGACCTCCCCCTAGAGACGCTTCAGCATGCTAGGATGGCCGAGCTAGATTTGCTAGATGAGAGGCGACTCCTTGCCATAGATCATGCTCGTGCATACCGGCAAAGGATAGCCCGACATTATAGCAAACACATGAGACCTCGCCACTTTGAAGTGGGAGATCTGGTCTTAAAAACCATCCACCATCGTGGCCCACACCCCCTAGGCAGGTGGCGCCCCAACTGGGATGGACCCTATGTTGTACGAGCAACCACTACGAACAATTCGTATTGGTTGATCGATGTAGAAGGTAGGAATTTAGCAGATCCTATCAATATTCAATACTTAAAGAAGTATCATGTGTAGGATCTGGATTAAATTCCAGTTTTTCGAAAATTTTAGAAGGGATAGCTGCCCTGAGACGGGTGAATAAGGTGCAAAAGCAACTCGTGTGACCCTAAGTGAGAGAATTCGCACTTGTGAAAGAGTGGAGTTTTCAAAATCGTGGTTGCATTTCAAAATCCTTCTTCTTACAAAGAAAGGCCTAGTTCAACATAACAAGATACTTGCAAGTAGTACGTGCTATTTCTAAATAGGCTGATCTGGAATGGATCGAGTGTAGGCTTGGGATAAGTCCTCCCCTTTTCTCTTCTCCTTCCAAAAGGAAAACAAAGGCCCAAATCAAAAGGGAATTTCCCATTTAAAGTCTCTTTCCAAAAGAAAGAAACCAGACTTCACAAAGAAAAATCGATTCTCTTATGAAAAAAGAGGGATTAAAGAAAAAATACTCCCAAAGGGAGACCCTCTATGGAAAAAAGGAAAAAGAGGCCAAAAAGCTCAAAAAGAGCAGTTTTCCGCCTTCTATGCCTTAAACCACGGGACGCTTCAGAAGGGACCGTGGTATCTCTTTCCCATCCCTGGCTTATCCCAAGCTAAAGCATGGTTCATTTCGAGGAATCCTAAAGTAAAAATAGGATTTACTTACTTGAATTTCATCTTGTTTGAGAATTCGACGTTTCGAGTAAGGCGTAGGAATTTGAAATGAAGCTTGTTTTCTTATAAAACCTCCGCTAGATAAGCGAGTGTTAAGACTCAAACAAGGGCAAGCACGAAGAGCTCGAGATCCTTAGGATCGAGGCTCAAGACAGTTGTCCCTTTTGTAAATAGCTTTTGTAAATAAGTTTTGAAAACCGAACATCGAACAGCATAGGATTTGCTCACTTGGAGCAATAGACCTTGTAAGTCTCTAGAGTTCGACCACATCTGGTCTCTGGGAGGTCGCCACTCTTGGCACCACACCCATGTCATTTGCATTTCGCGCATGGTACTTACATGAACATGATCCCATTTAGGACCAGATTCCATAAGTAAACCCTTTGGCGTGATATCTCCTCCTACCAGAGTTTGTAAAATTGAGATTTTGCTAAAATGGGACGATCCCATATTCTTCGTGGCTAGATCTAGGGAGACATTAAAAGGGGTGTTTGTCATCTTTGCCCTTATCCAAATCTCTTTGGACAAGGCCAAAGAGGGGCATCTGTAAACACCTCGAAATCCCACGAATTTCTCAAAATCCATCTGGTTTTATACAAGCAGCCCCAAAGGGCCATTTTGAGTTTGGAAACCCAGGAGCCTTCCAAACAACCCTGTACATATGTTTTAAACTTTATCTTTTTAAAACATATAATATAGCTTTTGAAAACCCTTTTTAAAACACGTTTTGAAACCCCGAAGTGGCTTGGCCCGATCAAGACAGGACCAGGAGGACCAAGAAGAGCCCGGAACCGGAGCACCTGTCGAGCCCGGCGCAGCAACTCTTGTATCTGATTCACACCCCAGGATCTCGAACGTCCAAGACCCTGTTCTTATCAAAATAGCATTTGAAGTCATCTCCGGAAGGCAGAAACGGAGGCGGACGACCATGTTGGCGAAGACCCAACGCAGACGGAGTACTGATGCTGTCAGGCCCCGCACGAATCGTCCATTTCGAACCCAGCTCGAAGGAGTCAGAGTTCAGTTTGGATGGGATCTGGACCATATATATCCAGATTCCAATCCAAACCCATATGTGGACTTGGATTTGGATTTGGATCCAGAGATCCAATCCAATATCCATATCCATGGCCCACATCACCTTCTCATAAATGGAGGTGGGGCCCACTTGAGTTTCACGTGGGATATTGGGCATGAGAGAGAGTGGGGTTGAAAAATATCAAGAGTGTTGTATTAAGCTTGACTTGTGTGTCAAGTTTGGGTTAATCATGTGGGTTAGCCTAATTGAGTGGGTTTAAGCTTGTAATTAGCTAGAACCTAACCTAGGGCTGCACCAACATGGGGTGATCAAGGTCTATGGGCCATGCTAAGGGAGCTCCTTCACCTAAACCTAGCCAAAAATGCCTAAACCTAGCCTAAACCCCTAATCCACCCCTAATCTGAACCTAATCACCTAACCCACTTCCCTAATCCCGTCCTAATCCCAACCTAATCACCTAACCCACTTCCCTAATCCTTCCCTAAACCTAGATTAATTTCCCTAATCCTAGCCTAAACCTAGCCTAATCACCTAACCTAGCTCACTAAACCTCACCCTAAAACCCAACCACCTAACCTAGCCCTAAACCCCTAAACCACCCTTAGCCCACGATTTACCCAAACCCCTAGTTTTAAAATATCTGGCCCAACCCCTTCCAGCCCACCTTATCTACATACCACCCTACCTAAACCACCTAACCACTACCCACAGCCCAGCCCTAACCGACCTACCCATCCCCTATTTAAACCCCCCTCCTTGTGGGCGGGTTTTCCAAGTGGGAACCACCCTTCCACCCAGCCGGGCCCTCTCCTTCTCCCATCTCTCACCCAGCCGGGACCACTCCCCAACAGCTCCACCTGCTCCACCAGCCACCACCTGCACCGCCACCTTCCCTCTTCCCTCCATCACCACCATCCCTCAGTCGGACGCCACCACCTCCACCCAACCGAACCAGCCGACAGCCACCTGCCCGCCACCTTCCCACTTCATCCACCACCTCTCCCCATTCGGTAAGTACCCCAAACTCCCTCAAAGCCCCTCTCTACCACCTCTCCACTCTTAGCCACCTATCCTACCTTCATCTCAGCCCTTTTGCCGCCACCACCTAAACCTAGCCGAACCTAGTATAACCCAAGTTGCTGGCCACTACCTAGCCATCCTCTCCCATTCGGCCAACTCCCCTAGGTGTCCTATTCGGCCTTCCCACTAGCTCACCTGTTAGGTCCAGTTTCCCTAAACTCTCAACTCCCCTAGTGACCCTAAAAAGTCCACTCGTTCGGCCCATTTAAACCCCTTACCTTGAGGCGCCATCTACTTGCCACCGGCCACCTCCGAGGCGCCTATCCCGCGCCCCACTTGCAGCCGGCCAGCACCCTTGATCACTTACCTTCGCGGAGCTCCCACTTGCAGCCCAAGGCCAAGTCCACGCTCAAGCAAGACCTCTACGGACCAGCTACTCGTAAGTGTCTAAACTCGGTCTTTAGTTATACACTTGCTTGAGATTCAATTTGATACGGGGTTGTAATAACGGAGCATAGTCTCCCCCCGCTTGTAATAACGTGGCTTGGCACAACCACACAAGTGCACTCTCTTAGTCGTGCACAATTTTGAACACACACGGGCCTAATCAGCCCCTAATATATAAGTGTATATATACTTTCATTTTCGAAGGGTTTTTGTTCAAGTTGGGTGCGTTGTCTTTCAATTCAAGCACTCTCACACACATTGAGCTTTCGCTCTTATTTGAAAGACCCAAGTAAGGGCCGACCTATACTATTTGGGTTTCATTTCTTGTCGTGTGAGTAAGTCTTTCAATTCAAGCACTCTCACACACATTGAGCTTTCGCTCTTATTTGAAAGACCCAAGTAAGGGCCGACCTATACTATTTGGGTTTTCATTTCTTGTCGTGTGAGTAAGTCTTTCAATTCAAGCACTCTCACACACATTGAGCCTTCGCTCTTACTCCCAAGACCTTAGTAAAGGCCTTATTGCAGTTATATTTGGGTTTCATTTATGTCGTGTGGGTAGTCTTTCAATTCAAGCACTCTCACACACATTGAGCCTTCGCTCTTACTCCCAAGACCTTAGTCAAGGACATACTGCAATTTATATTTGGGTTTAATTTCATGTCGTGTGTGTAAGTCTTTCAATTCAAGCACGCACCCACATTGAGCCTTCGCTCTTATTTGCAAGACCCGAGTAAGGGCTCATATACATAAGATATATACCTATCTCCCTTCGGTTATTTCCCTTCGGTTATTTCCCTTCTGTTATTTCCCTTCAGTATTGTCTTTACATTTCGGGTTTTCCCTTTGGAGTAGCGTGAGTTTGCATTGCATCTACGCCATACCACGAGGTAGGACGCATATTGCATCGAAACAAGCCCCGCTCGAATTCGCCCATGTAGTGGAGTGTTCATAACACACAAACTAGGTGGCCCGAAAAGGGATAAAAGAAAAGACTTAGGCACGTGCAAATCCACGTGATCTAAAACATGCAATCGCATCTTAAAGACCCGAAATAGACACCTCGAACCGCTTCGTAGACTTTCTCTCCAAAACTCGATTTTTGTAAAAGCGTACAGACTGACCCTTGCGCATCGGTGCAAGAAGGTCTGCGACGACAAGAGCTTACTTGCTCACAGTCGCCACGTTTAGAAGTCAGTGTTAAATATATCTTCGCTAGCTTAAGTAAGCTAGCTGGCACGCCCTATTTGTATACATAGGCCTTAGACACACGAGAAGATCCACTCAAAGCCCCGGAAGAGGCGAAGAGGCGGGGATTTTCGTGCGTCTACAATGGACATATGAAGACATGCCGGGTATAGACCCGAATGTTGTAGAGCATCGTCTTCCCTTAGATTCAGATGCAAAACCCGTAAAACAAAAGCTTAGGAAGATACATCTGAATGTGCATTCACAAGTCAAAGAGGGTTTAGAAGATCTATTAAAAGCCGAATTTATAAAACCCATTGCGTATTGTGATTGGTTATCCAATATAGTTGTTGTTCGAAAAACCAGTGGGAAAATTCGAATATGCATCGATTTCAGAAACCTGAATAAAGCCACCCCAAAAGATAATTTCCCTTTACCAAACATTGATTTGATAGTCGATAGTACTGCAAATCATGAAATGTTTTCATTCATGGATGGCTATTCAGGATATAACCAAATCAAACTAAGCCCACGAGATCAGGCTAAAACCGCTTTTATAACCCCATGGGGCACGTACTGTTATACAGTCATGCCCTTTGGTTTGAAAAATGCTGGCGCCACGTACCAGAGAGCTATGACCTCGATCTTTCACGATCAAATTCATGAGCTCGTAGAGGTATATGTAGATGATCTCCTGGCTAAGTCAAAAACTCGATGCACTCATCTCGAATGCTTACAAAAGATTTTCAAAAGGCTTAGACTTTACAACATAAAGCTAAACCCTCAAAAGTGCGTATTCGGTGTAGAATCCGGTAAGCTTTTAGGATTTATGGTAAGCCAAAGGGGCATAGAAGTCGACCCCTCTAAGTGTAGAGCCATCATAGACATGACTCCACCCTCCAATCTCGCGCAGATTCGTAGCCTCCAGGGTCGCCTATAGTCCATTCGCAGGTTTATCTCAAACCTAGCAACTAAATGCGAACCCTTCAACAAGTTGTTGAGAAAGGGTATGAAATTTTTATGGGATGACGAGTGCCAAAAATCGTTTGAAAGGTTAAAGGCGTACTTAGTTAATCCCCCTTTTTTAACCCTCCAAAACCAGGAAAACCTCTTCTACTTTACATTTTTGTGCATACGAATGCCTTGGGAGCTCTGTTAGCTCAATACGAGGATGACACTCACAAGGAATGTGCCATATACTATCTTTCGAAAACTCTCCTGGCTTACGAATGGAATTATCAGGCCATGGAGAAGATGTGCTTGGCCCTAGTTTGGGCCTGCCAGAAATTTCGACACTATTTCCTAGATCATGAGATCTGGATAGTGTCCAAGCTTGACCCAATCAAGCACTTATTCGAAAAACCCATTCTCACTGGTAGATTGGGCAAATGGCAACTCCTTCTAATGGAGTATGATTTAAAATACCATCAGCAGGTCTCCATTAAGGGGCAAGCCCTAACAGACTACGTCGCTGACTTCCCCCTAGAAGATGCGTATCCCACACTCAATGAAATGCCAGATGAAGGCATATTGCAAAACCATTTTCAAAACCACATTTTGGCAAACTCTTTCGAAAACCAAGTGTGGAAGATGTACTTCGACGGGGCACGAAACCAACGAGGGGCAGGTGCTGGGATCATCCTCGTATCTCCCGAAAAGGGAGAAATCCCCATAGCAATTCGCCTAGATTTCGAATGTTCCAACAATATAGCCGAGTATGAAGCACTCATACAAGGTTTAAAAGTTTCGAAAACTCTAGGGGCACCATGCATCGAGGTTTTTGGAGATTCCCTCCTTGTTATAAACCAAGTTTTAAAAATTTGGCAAGTTCGAAATGAAAAGCTGCTTCCATACCACGAGTTGGCCACTCGACTGGTCTAGTCGTTCCAATCGTGTACTCTCACACATGTAGGAAGAGAGGATAACGGCGTCGCTGATGCCCTCTCATCCTTGGGTTCAGCCCTAAGGGTCGATCCCACTTTGGGAACCAGGCCCCTTGAAATATGGCACTCACCCACTCCTTCCATACACGATTTACAAATTTGCCAAAATAACCTTGATTCTGATGAAAAACCTTGGTTTTATGACATAAAGAATTTTTTAGAAAATGGGTGATTCACTGAGGATGCCACATCTAAAGATAAGGCATTCATCCGAAAAATTTCCACCCGATACACAATTTTGGGAGGGGTTCTGTACAAAAAAAGTTTTACTGGCGTCTTACTAAGATGCGTCGACCTAGAGGAGGCTAGGACTGTTATGCATGAATTCCACGATGGAGAATGTGGAGGTCATGTCAATGCCAACATGATGGCGATGAAAATACTTAGAGCAGGTTATTTTTGGTCTACCCTGAGAAAGGATTGCCACGATCATGTTAGGAAGTGTCACCCGTGTCAAGTGCATGGTCACGCCATTCATATCCCCTCATCATCACTGCATTCCGTGGTCAGCCCCTGGCCATTCACCATGTGGGCGTTTGATATCGTAGGACCAATTTTTTCAAAGTCCTCAAACGGACACAGGTTCATTCTAGCAGCCACTGAGTATTTTTCCAAGTGGGTCGAAGCCGCCTCCCTGACAAATGTCTAGGGGCAACATGTGGTAGCCTTCATTAGGAAAAACATCTTGGCTCGATTTGGAGTTCCAAGAGATCGTGTGTCCGATAATGGCACCCCATTTAAAAATGAGCGGATGGCCAAGCTGTGCAACAAGTATGGCATAAATCATCACTTCTCATCGCCTTACTACCCTCAAGGTAACGGCCAAGCCGAAGCCACCAACAAGACTCTCATCAGCATTGTTGAGAAAACCTTAGAGAAGGGTAAAACATGGCACGAGAAGTTGGATGAAGCCTTATGGGCTTATAGGACTTCCATCCGCACTCCCACAAATGCCACGCCTTTTGAGTTGGTTTACGGCACAAACGCCGTTCTCCCCATCCATACACGTCTGCATTCATTTCATACATCCATTGCACTCGACCTCCCCCTAGAGACGCTTCAGCATGCTAGGATGGCCGAACTAGATCTATTAGATGAGAGGCGACTCCTTGCTATGGACCATGCTCACGCATACCGGCAAAGGATCGCCCGACATTATGAGAAACATATGAAACCTCGCCACTTTGAAGTGGGAGAGCTCGTTTTGAAAATCATCCACCATCGTGGCCCACATCCACTTGGAAAGTGGCGGCCCAAGTGGGACGGCCCCTACGTCGTGCGTGGAACCACCACGAACAATTCTTAATGGTTAACCGATGTCGAGGGCAGGAATTTAGCAGATCCTATCAATATTCAGTATTTGAAAAAATATCATGTATAGGGTCTGAGTTAAATTCCCCTTTTTTGAAAATATTTTAGGGAAAACCACTTTGAAACTTCGAAACCAAGGATCAAAGGTAAGTTGGGTGACCCTGAATGAAAGAATCGACATTTTGTGAAAAAGCAGAGCTTTCCAAATATGTGGCTACATTTCAAAATCCTTCTTCTTACAAAGAAAGGCCGAATTCAATATAGCAAGATACTTGCAAGTTGTACGTGCTATTTCTAAATAGGCTGATCTGGAATGGACCGAGTACGACCTTGGGATAAGTCCTCCCCTTTTCTCTTCTCCTTCCAAAAGGAAAACTTGGTCAAAACAAAGGGAAATCCCCACCAAAAAAAGCTCTTTCCCAAAGAAAGAAAATGGATTAAAAAGAAAATTTGAGTCTTCTATGGAAAAGAGGGATTAAAGAAAAAATACTCCCAAAGGGAGACCCTCTATGGAAAAAAGAAAGAAAAAAAGGCCAAAAGCTCAAAAAGAGCAGTTTTCCGCCTTCTCTGCCTCAAACCACGGGACACTTCAAAAGGGACCGTGGTACTTCTTTCCCATCCCTATGACTTATCCCGAGCGAAACATGGTTCATTTCAGGGAATCCTAAAGTAAAAATAGGATTTACTTACTTGAATTTCGTCTTGTTTGAGAATACGACGTTTTGAGTAAGGCGTAAAATTTTTGAAATGTGGCTTATTTTCTCATAAAACCTCTGCTAGATTAGCAAGTGTCGAGGCTCGAGTAAAGGCAAACACAAGGAGCTGAAGGTCCTTATGATCGATGGTTCAGAAAAGTTTTCCCTCTTAAAACGAATTTCAAAAAAACTCGAACATCAAGCATACGTAAGGCCCGCCCACCTGGAGTAGCAGGTTTTTCATAAAAGTCTCAAAAGTTCGACCATATAAACTGGTCTCTAGGAGGTCGCCCCTTTCTGGCACTTCAGCCATGTCACACACTCTGCATATCCATGCATAAGCACCTCATGCATGATCTTCATTTAGGGCTAGATCCATAGAAAGTCCCCTTTTGGCGAAAAATCTCCTCCTATCAGGCTTAAAAGAAAATGTTTTTCTCAAATACTGGGATGATCCCATATTCTCAAGATCAAATTCGGGAGAAAACAAATAGGGGTGTTATCTTCTTCGCCATTATCCAAATCAATTTGGATAATGCCAAAGAGGGGCATCTGTAAACACCCCAAAATCCAAATATTTTCCAAAAACAAATGCCTGGTTCGAAAATCAGCTCAAAAAGCCAAGTTTGGAGATTTCAAAAACTCAGGAACTCAAACCCTTCAAAACTCTATTTTCCAACCCTGTTTGAAACATAAAAAATCTCAAAAGTGGACGAAAGTCCTATTTTTTACAAAAGACCAAACGAACAGATGAAGCCTGGCTCAAAATAGTTGCAAAAGATTCAAAAAGCTCAAAGGTCAAGCCCAACCCGATGAAAAGTGAATTTCAAAGACGAAAAAGGAGCCCAGGTCACGATCTAGGATCAACTTCCCACGCAGCTGGTCATTTCGCAGAGAAAGGTCCATCCAACGGCTATATCCAAGGTCAGATTTCATTGATAAAGGAAGTCTAAGCAGACGACGTGTAAGTGCTCAAACCTGATCTTTTACATTGATTCAAGTTTCAATTAAATTCGATACGGGGTTGTAATAATGGAGCGTAGTCTCCCCCCGAGATGTAATATTATGGTTTGAAACACGAATCACACACGTACACTCGAGCCTTTCCGCTCTTATCTGCACACCTTTTGCACACAAAATGGGCCTCAACAGCCCATAGGATATAGCTCTATTTATATACATTCAGCTGGGTTTTAAGGTTCAAGTCGTGTGAGTTGTCTTTCATTTTATACACTCAAAGCACTCACTCACATTGAGCCTTTCCGCTCTTACATATATATACGTATTTCCCCTTTTAGTTGGGTTTTTAAGGTTCAAGTCGTGTGAGTTGCCCTTTCAATTTATACACTCAAAGCACTCACTCACATTGAGCCTTCTCGCTCTTAAGATATAGCTATATATATTTTCCCTTCCGCATCTAAGATATAGCCATATTTCCCTTTCTTCTATTTCCCTTCTGCTATGTCTTTAAATTCCGGGTTTTCCCTTCAAGTTGTGTGAGTTTGCATTGCATATCCGCCACACTCGAGATAGGGAGCATACTTGCATCGAACCAGATTGATAAAATCGTATAGAACTTACCTTAAATCGAGCATTGGATGCACACGACTACACGCCAAAATTGGCTAAAACTCGAGAGACATAGGAGCGCATAGATCCCATGTGTAAAAGTTGCAAATTTGACAAAACCAATCGATAAAACACTTTCAAAGTTTTCAAAAGAGTCGTGTTTGTGTAAAATCAAGTTTTTCTAAAGCGTACAAACTGACCCTTGCGCATCGGTGCAAGAAAGTCTGCAACGAAAAGAACCCACTTGTCCACAGTCGCTCCAAAAGTCAGATATTTTCAAAAAAAAAACACTTCGCTAGTTTGAGAAAAGCTAGCTGGCACGCCTTTGTTTTTTTAAAAGCGACGTAAGCACGAAAAGATTCGCTTCAGGCCTAAGAACTCGGAGACGAGGATTTTCCGTGTCTACATCTACCATCATCCATAACCATACATAGTAAACTAACCCACCTCCACCGTGTTCTGCTATTAAAATTCTCTTTGAACCTGATCTACTTCTTGTTAGCCACTACCAATCCATCAACTCATCTCCATTGGTAAACTTGATTAGCTATATCTCTATCATTCTTGAAACCACATATATCATTGGCTCTCGACAATGTCTTCGCAAGGGTGTTACTTTTAGAACTATATTCGACTTCTGTTGTGTTAGACCCACCGTTAACCCGAATTGAACTTTTTTTTGAGGCTTGTGCATGACGGGACTCATTAGTCTAGAAATCAACTTCTAGAGTGTGTCCCACCTGAGATTCTAGTAGCCCCATGGGTCACTTTTATTTACTATAGATTGAATGACTCTGTACATATATTCAACAGTCTTATGAATTTTACAAAACCTATAGACATTCCAGTGTTTTAATTGCAAGATGTGTAAAAAAACAAAGAAATCAAATCAAAATAAATTATTTTGTACGTATAATATTGAACTCTCCCCATGTAAGAGATCACCCTTGCATGACTGGTCCCAAGCCCGGATAAAGGAAGAGGATTGCATTAGGCTTTCAACCGTCAGCGTAAAATTTTGTCAGACTCATCTACTATGAATTCTACAAATTATGAGCATTGCATTAGAGAGTTCCTCTTAGTGACTTACTATAGAGTCCGAATGTAGTGAAAAGTAAGCAAGGTTCTCTATATCTTCGTCTGGATGTAGTGAATCAATTGTAGAGAGGGTTCCTACATCATGAACGGGTGTGGGTAAAGAAGTTAGTTCCACTACATTGTCTCTTGAATGTAGTGAACAAGTTACAGTGAGGGTCTCCACATTTTCAGCATGACGAATCTGGGGGTAAGAAAGGTAGTCATAATAATAAGATTTGTATTAGCACTTAGAATATTAGAACATTGACTGACAAGTTAATGGAGGTGGTAGATACTATGATTCAGAGAAAGATTCATATTCTATGTTTACAAGTGACTAAGTGGGTTAGAGAAAAAGAAAAGGAGATTGAAAATACAACTTTTAAATTATGGCACTCAAGAAAAAAAAAGGATCAAAATAGAGTTGATATTATTATAAATAAAGATTTAAAGGATAGTGTAATAGACATATAACGATATGTTGATCGAATTATGATAGTGAAATTAGTGTTAGGAGTAGAGGCTTTGAATATAGTTTGTGCTTATGCATCTAAGTAGGATTAGAAGATAGTATGAAGAAGGCTTTTTGGAAGGAGTTAAATAAGGTAATTCAGAGAATTCCACAAAGGTAGATGATTTGTTTGGGAGGAGACTTAAATAGACATGTCGATAAATATGCATTAGGATATTAAGGTATTCATGGAAACTATGGTTTTAGGGATATAAATGAGAAGGGTAGGGAGATTTTAAATTTTGCTATGACTTTTGATATCTTTATAGCCAATGCAATTTTTAGAACATGATATGAACATTTAATTTCTTATAAGAGTGGCTTGTCAGAAATACAAACTGATTATTCTGTTTGTAGGAAACAAAATAGATCGTATTGTAAAGATTGCAAGGTAGTTCCAAGAGAAAACTTAACTACTCAATATCGACTTTTAGTAATATATTTGCAGTTAAAAAAGTGGACAAAAAAGAATATAGTGGATAGAGCTATTTAGACTAGATGGTGACAATAGAGAACCAATTCGGATTCATGCCCGGTAAATCTACTATTGAAGTGATTCACCTATTGAGACACCTTATAGAACATTTTAGAGTAAAAAAAAAGAACCTTCACATGATATTTATTGATATAGAAAAAGCCTATGATAGGGTGCCAAGAGATGTTCTTTGGAGAATCTTGGAAAAGAGAGATATCCCATTGGTTTATGTTATTTGAGATGGCATTGTGTTAGTGGATGAGTCTAAGGAGAGAAACATTAGAAAATACAGACTTCCGACCTACTAGAACAAAGATAAAATATATGAAATATAAGTTTGATCATTTAGGAACTTCAAAGGATATAGAGATTAAGATTAACACACAAATCCCTCACAAGGAAGTTTTAAAAATCTAGGGTCAATTTTTCAAAGTGATGGAGATGTTATGCACAAAATTAATGCAGGTTGGTTAAAATGGAGAGGGGCATCAGGTATTCTATGTGATAAGAAGATACCATTAAAGTTAAAAAGTAAATATTATATAACAACAATTAGACCTGTTATGTTTCATGGTTGTGGGTGTGGTTTTGAGTGTTGGGAAGTTAATCATCAACATGTACAAAAGATGTCGGTAGCAGAAATGAAGATGTTGAGATGGTTGAGTGGTAAGACAAGGAAAGATTGTATACATAATAAAGTTATTAGAAACAAATTGGAAGTAGCACTAATACATGAGAAAATGAGAGAAAATCATTTAAGATGGTTTGGACATTTAGAAAGACGACCCAAGGATGCTCTTGTAAGAAGATATGAAAAACTATGTTAAATATTAAAAGAGAAAGAGGATAACCACAAAAGTGTTGGAAAGAAACAATAAAGATTGATCTAGTTTATATTGAGTTAAATGCAAGCATCCTCATCTAGTATGTAAAAAGGCTTAGGTTGTTGACTGTACAATATTGGTGTAACGAATATGGCTCAAATGGCCGAAGAGGTATATGTTTGAACACTTTATCCTTTCTTAATTATAGATGGGTCCGATGAAAGAAACAGATGGAACATACATTAATTAACATGCCATGAAACTAGTATCAGTATTAATATAGCCTTGATCATGATTGTTCTGAGTTTTTTGTGTTATACGTTTCCCATCATATTATCATCATGTTGAATTTAGTATATTCTTCTATTTATCGTGTAGGCTAAAAGTTCATGAGCTAGCGGTTTCAGACCAGGGCAGCGTGGACATGTTCATGGAGTAGGCACGGGCATGGTTCCGTATCTTGTTTTTAAGCATCCGTCCATTTGACTTCTTTGTATATTGATTCTGTTAGTGTTTGGCCAGCCAAATCTAAGATCATTGATGGCTAGTCTATCGTCTAATTAATTTAGATGTAGTGTGAGCTTACATTAGTAGCAAGCAAGGAGGAGAGATAATTGCGGAACTAATGGGTATATTTGACCGGGTAATATCTTCATATGAGTGCAAATTTTCAGTTTCTTATGTACATGACCAGTTAGTGCTTTTCTGTTCTCGCTCCCTCATTGCAAGTCCTTATGTAGTTCAAGTTAGCTACTCTACATGTCAATTAGCAGTATCTGCGGAGCATTCACACGATAATGCTGTGTTCAAAAGGTGATGTGTGTGCTTAGAGAATACGCTCTCGTGTAAAGAATGTATTTCAATCAGTGCAATCAATCCATCTAGGCTAGAGCTGGACGAACAATGATCTTTGATGTTTAATCATTTCTCTTCCTTTTTTCTTTGCCAAGTTTTATCCAATGTTTAATCATTGTTTATTAGTTTTCTCTTTTCTATTCTTCATTCGAACCTATCCTTCTTTTCTTTCTCTTTTGGTGTTGGAAGAGTAACATAAAAACATGATCTTCCTCATTCAGAGTTAAGCATTAATATGACACACTATAGCACAATAATCCATGTAGCCATACCTTATTCTATTTTTTCTTTTAAAATATTTTATTTATGTAGGGATAAAATAGTTATTTTACAAATATTTTAAAGGTAGAACTTATTTTGATGCCAAATGTCCCATTTTAACTTCTACACCTCCTTCCTTGATGAAAGCATGCTTGAAACAGTGACATATCGGTTGTCCTAGATGTGTATAATGTCTTTTAGTTCTTTCATATTTTTTTTATTTTTTTGGATTTTTGGAATGAAAGGTTTGGACTTGGGAAAAAAAGGTTTATTGTAGTTAAATGGGGAAGACTCAACCCTAACACTTGGTATCTTTTGACATTTCACCACTCCATTTGAGGTAGACGATCCATAGACCATGGGATTTGGTTTTAAAGAGAGGCCCCTAGCTTTCAAAAGGTCATCGTACACTCCCTTTTTCAAGTTTGATTCAAAAGAGAAGACTTTTTGATGACCTTTTTAAATGTTCTCATTTTATGGAGAGAGAGGAGGGCTTTTAAATTGGTTTTAAAAATTTCTAAAATCAATATTACCGTACAACTCTCGGATATGGTCCCCTTAACTTGTTTAAGCAAAGATCTCTATCTCACAATGAAGGCATGAGTGTCTTCATTGTGAGCTTACTTAGCATCTCTTAAAGAGTTGAGAGTCGAAACGACCTCAACATTGTGTGAGAATCTTTGCATGAAGCAATTGGCAAGCTCTTTAAAAGTGATGAATTGGCTCAAATCATATGAGGCCAACTACTTGGATGCATTCCCCTTGAGGGAGTGTGGGAACCAATAGACCCATTTGGACGTGTCTTTTTTTGTAGGCTTATATAGAAAAGAGTTGTAAATGAGATCTAGGATCTCCATTGCCATCGTATAAGTAAAAGTTTGGCATTTTATCCTCACTATCGGTTTGATAATCAGATGATAAAAGGTCTGATAGTGAGTATAACTTCTTTTCTTTTGATTTACCTTTCAGCAATTGTCGTATAATCCTCTTATCTTTGAGGGTGAAGGACTCGAGGTTTGACTCTCCTTCCTCGAACTGGGAGGTCGGTTTGGCTTTTCGAACATGGTTCGTCTTCCTATGGATACGGGGTTATTTTCTATACGAAGAACATCACTCGACTGTGTTGACCACTTGGCTTAGGGAGGTTCATGCACTATCCAAATTCCCGAATATCATTTGGTTGAAAACTTTTCTATGATTTTTATCTGGACAAAACTTCTCTCTTTTGAGGCAATATCTGATTTAAAAATATTAAAAAATGTTTTAAATAAAACCTTACATGCAACACTTACTTGGACAAAATTTTTAGGATTTTTGGACCTTGAAAAATACTTTGATAAAATATGAACTCTGTGAAATAAAATTGATTTTGTTTTTTACAGAACTGAACCTAGTTCTGCTAAAATACGGTTTTAGAAAATGCTCCTTTGAATTAAAACAGTTTTGAGAAAACTTTGGATTTCAAAATAACTCTTCCTAATTGTCTAGACTGACCCTTGAGCATTGGTTCAAGAAGACCTATGTTGACTGAAACTCAGGGCCTTGGTAAAATGCCTACAACTCGATGTGCCGATCTCCTATTTTAATGAAATTTATCATTTTAAAATGCTAAAAGTGTTGGATTTTCGGTGACACCATCCTTGATAGATTTGGTACCTACAAACCTAGTTATATCAAGATTACCAAACAAGGGTTGTGGGGTCACAGGTAGATTATATCCGAACGGAGTTTGATTTTTTTATAAACTTTATACCTGTCCAAAATTTGTGAAAATTTTACTAGACATTTTCCTACGTGTATTCCACTTAATGAAAAATGTTGATAGAATTTTCCTTGGAAATGAATACAGGCAAAATCCGACAACTCAACATGTTTATACAAGATGTTAAAATTTTCAAAGGTTTACTTATAGAAGATATATCTGGTTAGAAGGTTAATGATTTAGTGATCACTCAGAATTTCATTGAGGACTTATGCTAGTTTGGGTAGGAATTTGTCCACATATATATCTTTGGGGTACCTCTCTAAGAGGGTTGCTCACTTGGAAAATATATATAATCATAGCCCAATATCCTCTCCAACATAAACTTATTTATGATTAATCTACCATAAGAGTGATTACATACTCATGTCATCGAATGCAATCGGGCAACTACGTCTCTCTTATGACTTCTTGAATTGAGTTAGGGACAACTAATCTACAAAAGAAATGGGAGAATGGATTATATATAATATAAGCATAGAATTAGAAGAGGGAGTATAATATATAAGTATATTGGGAAAGAATCAATAAAAATTTACAAAGTGAATGGATTTTTCTTACCTACAGCATGCTCCTTCGTGGCTCTAAACTTGGGCGATCTTCCTTTTGCAATGATGATTCACAAAAATGACTATTTTCTCTTGAGATACAATGATTTGGTGGAAAAACCTCAAGTTTACAATGAATGAGACAAAATAAAAGGGGAGGAGAAGTGGGTCAAAGGCTTCTCTCTTTCTTATCTTGTATGATTCTTCCTTGGTTGACTCTCTTCTCTCGTGGGTTGGTTTCCTTTCTTCTTTAGGTTACCCGTTTTTGCTGGCCAAAGTCCTTTATTTATAGGTACCAAACCAAACTAAATCTTTCTTAGGTTACTAGGCCTCATCTGGATCCAAATTCAATCCATCAAGGGACCAACCCTGCTGCATAGCTGCTACAGTTACATTCACATATGGGAGGGGCAGTTGGATACGTGACACATGGAAAGAGGGTAGGAGGAGTTGGATGATATACGAAGGTCATTGGCATGTGCTAGTGCATAGGAGATGGGCACCGTGCATCCACACCAACGTGAATGCATCTTGTGTGCATTTTGCATGACAGCGTGTGTGCCACACGCAACAGTGCATACAATGGTGGCAGTTTTGGTGGCCGATGGTGATGTGCTTGGTGGCCGGCGGTAGGGAGTAGTGTCTGGTAGTGGTGGCGCATGTGGTGCACTTGTTGGTCAGCGGTGACACTCTTATCATTTCTTACTCCATTGGTTAATCTCTTTAACTTTTCTAGACCGCTTTAACCTCTTAATAAGTATGGGATCAAGGGGTGTAGGATCTTCCTCAGTTAAGGGTATTTTGGACTTTCTACTTAACGCTTTTACTTAAGCTCAAGTCATCACCGAACCTTAGTCTTCTAAGTTTATGAGGTCCTACTCCTTTGTCCTCCATATTTTAAATTAGTTTGTTCTATTTTTTATCTTTTTAAATATTTTATTTTTATAGGGGTAAAACGGTTATTTTATAAGCATTTGTAGGTAGAACTTATTTTGGTATCAAATGCCCCATTTTAACTTCTACAAACCTTCCTTAAAGACAACATGCTTTAAACTATACAATTTTGCCAATATAACCTTGAGCGTAAAATCATCATATTTGGATTTTGTAAAAATTCGAATTTTTTTTTGTGGGGTTTGAAGCACCCCACATTTTTAGAAAATTTTGGGTGTTTACACTTACTGAAGGTTTCACCATACAATCACACAACTCTTCAAGTTATCATCATATGAGAAACTCCCTCCATAGGTGCTGAGATGATTCTTGTAAGGATAGAAAGACAAAAGCACGCTTCCACATCAAGGATCAATGACATGACATATCAAGGTATCCTATATGGCCCATCAAGCTCCATTAGAGCAAGTTCTTATCATTGATTTTATTTAATTTTCTCTTGAATTTTTCTATTCGATTTCTGGTTAATGAGGTCAATTTGTTTACATATGAGATAAAAAAAATTATCATGATCATAAACAAAATGACAAAAAGTCGCTAGAAATAGAGAATTTCTAGATTTCACTAACTTTTGAAATAAAATAAATCTTGTTGTTTATTTTAATTTAGTCCTTAATATTATGCTTCAATGTTAATTTGATTTTATGAAGCATATTTTAAGGTAATTAAGGCCCTTTTTTAAAAAGCTAATATTATTATTTTATCCATGTGTTTTCTTAGCATTTTGCTTAATAGATAAAATATTATGTAAAATTATATTTAAGAATAAATTGGACATAATGTAGTTGTGCAATATTTTTGCTATAATGGGCATGTATTGTTGTTTTTTACATGTTATAAAAGTGATTTTAACATGCTTTAAATGTTTTTATATATTTTATCCAATTTACTACTAAATTATGAAATATCATGCAATGAATCTTTAATTTGGATGATTTGGTTTTCTCACCAACGTGATGCCAAGTAAGAAGAATTAATTGTTTAATTGCATAAAGTTTAGATCAAATTTTGTTGGAATTTGCAATCTAGTGAGATGTTTCCAATTGACCTTAAGATAAATTAGATTAACAGGTATCCACCAATGTGGATTGTTATGCTTATATCTAAATAGGTAAAATAGTTTTATTTGTATACATAATATGTGACATTTTAGTATCAAATGATACTATGTGCCATAGACATGTGTGCAAATAGAATTAGGTTCATGTTTATATGGAAGGAAGTTGAAGCACTCATTGATGAAAGCAGTATAGATGAAAAGACTGAGTATGCTAAATGGGAAAGATCACAACATGTGCCTAGCGATATTAGGGATCTTGTGATCCTAACATTGAGGCGATTGTTTATATGGATATGATTGAGAAACAATTTGTTGGATTTGATAAATCTAATGTAGGTGTCTTGATTAAAACAACTAATTCAAGAAGAGCAAATACCCCATCAAGAAGTTCAAGACATAGAACTAGTTGGTCAAGATCCTGCTCCATAAGACAGTTTAACAAGGGTAAGAAATCCACAAGAATTAAAAGGTTTTCAATTTCTAATGACTACTATGTATTCATTCAAGAGATTGATAGTGATATCAATCTTAAGGATGATCCTAAGTCATTTTCACAAGTCATAAATGATGAAAGTTATGCACTTTGGTTTGAAGCCATGAAGGAAGAGATGGAATTTGTGACAAACAATCAAGTCTAGGATTTTGTTGAACTACCGAAGGAGTTATGGTCATTGGTTGCAAATGGGTTTATAAAACCAAAAAGGACTCATTTGATAATATAGAACGATATAAGGTCGACTTGTTGCCAAGGGTTTTACTCAAAACCAAGGTATTGACTACCATGAAATCTTATCTCTAGTTTCTAAGAAGGATTCATTAATGATCATTATGGCTTTAACACCTCATTTTATTTAGAGCTACATCACATGGATGTGAAAATGACATTTTTGAATAGGAATCTTAAGGGGGAAGGTATATATGGTTTAACCTAAAGGATTTGTTTCAAAAAGGAAGTCAATTCTTTGCAAGTTATAGAAATCCATATATGGACTCAAGCAAGCCTCCCGACAACGATATACAAAATTTTATAGTGTAATTACAAAACATGTTTTACAAAAAATATTGTTGATCAATGTATATACCTAATTTGTTAAGGAAGACTAAAGATTTTATATCTAACACTTTGATATCAAAGATATGGGTGAAGCCAATTGTGTTATTGGCATAGAGATTCACCATAATAGTTGTTTGGAAATACTTGGATTGTGCTAGAAGTCTTACATATCGAGTGAGTTAAAGAGGTTTTCAATAGAAATTTGTAGTCCTTAAAATGCACCTAAAGGTGACAAACTAAGGAAATTGCAAGGCCCTCAAACAAATTTGAAAAGGCTTGCAATGAAGGATAAACCATATGCTGCAGTAGTTGGTTGTCTCAACTATGCATAGACATGTACTTGACCAGATCTAGCCTTTGTCACTGGATACGTTGGTAGACATATACTTTCACATTGGCAAGCTACAAAGAAAGCCTTGAGACATCTATAAGGAACTAAGGATATCATGCTCTCATACAAACATTCAGATAAACTAGAGATTGTGGGATTCTTTGATTTAGACTTTGTTAGGTGTATTGAGACTAAAAAATCTACTTCTCGATATGTCTTCCTACTAGCTGGGGGTATTGTCTTATGGTCTAGTACCAAATAGAAGACAATTGCCACATTCACTATAGAAGTTGAATATCTTGCTATATGGCATCTTCATATGCTATTTAGTTATGCAACTTCAATAATATTTTAGAGTTACGAGTTTTATACAAAAACACAAAGATATATTGTGTTAATAACACTACTGTCAAATTCTCTAACAATAGCAAGAGCTCTAGTGCTTACAAACACATGGAGGTCAAGTTCTTAATTGTGAAAGAGAGAATTTGAGATCATTTGGTGTCTATTGAGCATATTGGAACTGATTTCATATTAGTCTATCCTCTTACTAAAGTATTGTCGCCAAGTACTTATATTGGACATGTGATTAAGATGGGTTTAGTAAGTTTTTTTGAGGTTTTACAATGACAGTTTAGACATTGATTTACTACGTGATATCACTCTTGTATTAATGATCTCTATTGTGCAATTTGTTTTGTGAACTACTTATCATTAGATAAATTCATATGAATAAACATTATTATTGTGTCATGACATTTGATTAGTTTATTCATAAAGTTTTACCATCACATAAAGTATTTGATTATAACTTCAATCTTAGATACCTTGGTTCATGGAAGGGACGTACAAAATGCTTGCATTATCGTCATGACTAGTATTGATGAGGGTGGTTATTTTTAAAATAAGGATAGTGAGTTTTATTGATAGCATAAGATAAGTTAAATAAATCAAGTTGGAGATTGGTGGATAAATACCCTAATTTTCAGTATAAAGATGACTTATATAACTTAAACTTTCCAATTATCAAGATAACTTTTTTATTTCTCAAGAATCTCTTTTATTTCTCGAGTAACTTTTAATTATCAAGTAACTTTTTCAATTCTCAAGAAACCTTTCCGATTCTAGAAATAGTGGTGCTTCAGGAACAACATACCATATTTATGTAATGTGTAGTATAAAAGGGTATTCTACCTAAAGTTTCAGCACACAATCACATAACAACTCTTCAAGTTCTCATCATACAAAAAACTTCCTCCAAAGGAGTAGTGCAATCGGGTGGAAGGAGTGGAGCTGGCCGGGGAGGTGTGGTGGCGTGGAATGGTGCAGGCCGGGAGGTGGTGGCGGCGTGGAGTGGTGCAGGCCGGGAGGTGGTGGTGGAGCAGATGAGAGAAGAGAGCAAGGGGTGAGAGAGGGCTCGGCTGGGCTGGTGGCTGGAAAAACTTGAAAAACCCGCCCACTAGGGGGGGGGGGGGTTTATAGGATTTTCAAGAGGTCGGTTAGGCTGGTTTTGAAGGGGTGGTTTAGTGGTTAGGTGGTGGTGGTGTGGTGGTGAAAAGGTGGCTAAATATTTAGAGGGGCCAGATATTTAGTTTAGGTGGTTTTAGGGATATGGTGTGCTAGGGTTTAGGTGGTGTGGTTTAGTGGTTTAGGGCTTAGCTAGGTGGGTTGGTTTTAGTGTGAGGTTTAGTGAGGTGGGTTAGGTGTTTAGGCTAGGATTATGTTAGGATTAAGGGAATTAGTCTAGGTTTATGGAAGGATTAGGGAGGTGGGTTAGGTGATTAGGTTGGGATTAGGCCGGGATTAGGGAAGTGGGTTAGGTGATTAGGCTAGGATTAAGGGTTTTGGCTTAGGATTGGGTTAGGAGCATCCCTTTGCATAGCCCATGGACTTCATTGCATCATGTTGGTGCAGCCCTAGGTTAGGTATAGGTTCATACAAGCTTAAACCCACACTAATTAGGCTAACCCACATGATTAACCCGAAACTTGACACACAAGTCAAGCTTAATACATTCCCCTCATGCTTAATCCTCCCCATTCTCTCTCATGCTTACAATCCCACGTGAATTTCAAGTGGGCCCCACCTCCATTTATGAGAAGGTGATGTGGGCCATGGATGTGGATATTGGATTGGATCTTTGGATCCAAATCCAAATCCAAATCCACATATACGTTTGGATTGGGATTTGGATATATATGGTCCAGATCCAATCCAAACTGAATTCTAACTCCTTCAGAGTATGTTAAAAAACGAACGGTTTGTGCGGGGTCTGACAGCATCAGTACTTCGTCTTGCGTTGGGTCTTCGCCAACATGGTCGTCCGCTTCTGTTTTCACCTTCCGGAGATGATTTCACATGATTTTTGCTCATAATAGGGACTTGGACGTTTGAGATCCTGGGGATGAATCTAACACGAGAGTTGCTGTTCTGGGCTCGACATGTGCTCCGGTTCCAAGCTCTCTTTTGCTCTTCTGGTCCTGCTTTCATCAGGCCAAGCCGCTTTGTGGGGTTTCAAAATATATTTTGAAAGGTTTTAAAAGCATATTATACTTAAAACATATACAGTTTAAACATATGTATAGGGTTTTTGCTTGGAAGGCTCCTGGGTTTCCAGACTCAAAATAGCCCTTTGGGGTAGCTTTTACAAAACCAGGTTTATTTAAGAAGTTCGTGGGATTTCGGGGTGTTTACAATCTTCCTCCAGGGGATCCACTTCTGGGCTTCGATCATTCTCGTGGGTTATAGACGCGAGGAAATTTGATGCATGGATTTTCAGAAGACCTGGTTTTACACTTGGAATTTCTATTGATTTCGAAATGTTTGGTCTGGTTATGCAGACAACGTTTCTTTCGAAATCCTTTCCTTTTTCCAAAGCCCTACCAGGAGCAGCTATGTACAAAATCTTTTTGGTATTTTGTAAATTTTCGATTTTTTTGTGTTTTTGCAAAACTAGAACTTTAGGAACTATACAAACGACTCTTTTTTCGAGTTTTTGATTTTCCAATGTTTTTGGTTTTTACAATTTTTTCATTTTTTTGATTTTGAGTTTTTCAAATGTTTTTGTATTTTTGTAAAAGGGTATCTTCCATCATACCTACAAAGGGAAAACACTACGGGTTAGACTCGGAATAAGAGGTCTAAATCGTAGGTTTCTTCTAGGGTAGGCTCCAGGGCACCCTTGACCCAGGTGGTCACAAGGGGTGGCTCTGGTGGTATTTTGGGAGTATAGCCGTTCCCATATCGGCTTGGATTGGCCCGAGGAAGTATGGGTTCTAGGAGACCCTAATTTTGTGCCCCTAGACTCTTATAAGGCAAATAGCCCATGTTCAACAGCATGTTCCACGATTTTTTGTTTTTGAAGAAGTTTGAATACAAATCGTGGTCCAGGAACTTGCTGTCATCTATGTCGTGTACATAGGGCTTCTTGTCAAGGGGTTTTGGAAATAAGGGATTTTTGGGTCTTCCTAGAAGGGTCAGAACCTTGAGTGGGCCAGCCTTGGGCGGCCCCTTCACATACACGACCTTCCTAGGGTTGTTCAATACGAGCCTTGGTGGCTCAAGCATGGTTTTCCCCAGTTTTACCTCATGGGTCTGGGAGCTTGACAAGCAGGGGGAATTTATGACCCCCTGTAGTTGAGGGTGACTCTTTCCTAGGATCACAACGACTTGGTTCTTGAAAGGGATCTTGACACACCTGTGGAAGGTGGATGTCACAACGCACAAGCTGTGTATCCAGGGCCTTCTCAACAATAGGTTATAATGGGGGTGGATGTCCAGGACATGGAATTCCCAAGTGTGTGCTATCCCTCCCGTTTCCAAGGGGAGTTCGATAGATCCTATGGGTCTAGATGCATTCCCATCATATCCAGTGATAACGATGGGACTTGGATGAATGAATGTCAAGGTGACTCCGATTTGATTCGCCACATGAAGTAGAAGGATGTTGAGCCCTCCTCCCCCATCGACAAGGCACCTGTCCAGAGAGTTGTTATTCAGAACCATCTCGATATGCAGGGCCTGGTTATGGGCTTCGTAGGGTCTATCTACATCGTCTTCCAAGAATACGATGGGCGTTTTCGCTCATATAGAGGCCACATGTTTGAACAAAGATTCAGGGGTAATGTTCGAACTAACCCTTGCTCTTTCTAGAATTTTCTCTAACACTAGTCTATGCCTAGGCGAAGTTTGTATTAGCTCTAGGATGGACATATTGATAGGAATCTTTGAAAGATGGTTTTCGAAATCATACACCTTCAAAACAACATTTTCTTTGTCCGTTTTTTACGGAACTCTAGGAATACATGCTTTTGAGGGGCCAGGCACACTGACCACCTTCTTAGCACTTTGTAGATGTGGGGGTTGGTAGATCCTCCCGAACCTTTTCACTTCCCCCACGATCAACCTAGGTTTCGTACTAATCATGGCTCTAATTGAGAGATTTGGAGCACCTTGAATGATTAACACTGGTTTGACTGGGGACGGAACTCTTGGTGGTCCCCGGATGACTACTTGGGCGGGTTTCTTATAAAGTATGACGCACAAGTAGATGAACCAGACTCACATGCATGCGCTAGATTCTTTGAAATTGAAAGAGCATATACATCTTTTCCCTTCCCACTAGTACTTGCGTGCTTGGGGAAGGGTTCTTTGAAGATAGCTTGGGCAGGCTCAGGTTCTTCAGCGACCTGGAGCCGGCCTTCTGCTATCAAGTTCTCAATTTTATTAAGGAGGGAGAAGCACCGCCTTGTATCATGGCCTTTGAGCCAATGATACTTGCAGAATTTGTTTAAAAACCCTCCCTTCGAAGTGACTCCCTCGGGAATCTCGGGGAGTTCGATCATGCCTTGGGCAAGTAGGAGGTCTAGGACCTCTGTCATAGGTTGCCCCAGTGGAGTATACTCTCGTCTTTTGAAGGGTTTTTGAAAACTCCTCTCCTTTTTATTTTCAGTTTTTTCAAAAGCTTTTGAAGCACTTGTCGAGCTTGGATCCACCTGGACGTTGGCGATTTTATGGGGTTTTGCCCCTTTGTCCGCGATGGATGGCCCATAGTTGATGGGCTTTGTAAACACCCCAAAAACCCAAATACTTTTTAAAATCAAATGCCTGGTTCGAAAACCAGTTCAAAAGATAAGTTTGGAATTTTCGAAAAAAACTCAGGAACTCAAAACATTTCAAAATTCTGTTTTTCAACCCTGTTTGAAACATGAAAAATCTTGAAAATGGACGAAAGTCCTATTTTTACGAAAGACCAGACGAACAGATGAAGCCTGGCTCAAAACAGTCGCAAAAGATTCAAAAAGTTCAAAGGTCAAGCCCAGCCCGATGAAAAGTGAATTTCGAGAACGAAAAAGAAGCCCAGGCCACAAATGCGTTTCAAGCCTGAAGCATCAAAGGCCAAGCCAAAAGCATCTCTGAAATCACGAAAAATCCAAGTCAAAAGCAAGAAGAAACAGTTGAAACAGAGTCCAGAAAGACAAAAAGAAGCTCGGACGATGAAAATGGGAAAAACCCAGCGTAAGACGGAATCTTGATGAACTTAGGACCCGCACGAAGCACCCGGCTTGAAACGCCAGAAAGGACTGAAGAAGAGAAAATTTTGGATCAAATCTGGATGCAAAAATCCAGATCCAGATCCAAGATCCATATCCAAACGAAACTTGGATTGGATTGGATCCGGATTTTAGAAACCAACAAAGGATCCGTATCCACACAAGGGGCCTATAAAAGGACGTGAGTGGGCTGGCTTTTTGAGGGGACGAATTTCCAGCATTTCACGTTGGTAGTATGGGGGGAGAAGAGAGAGAGAGAGAGAGAGAGAGAGAGAGGAAGGTCAACAAAAGGGGCTGGCCTTCCCCTCTTGTTTTGTAAAATCGTGGGTTGATCTTGTGGGCTGCACTCAAGTGCAAGTTGAAGCATTTCATGCCTTGTATGTTGCTGGAAATGAAGAAAAACCTGGTGGCATTGGATGGGCTTTCTTCAATGGAGATTGGCTGCGTTGGAAACGAGATCAAATGGGCTGATAGGTTGTCAAGGTAAGCCCCTCAAATCCTGCCCAAAGCCCCCTCTTTTCGTACCTCTCCAAAACCACCTAAACTCTAAAACATAAAATGTCAAAAAGTCCAGCCAAGATGCTGGCCGAACTTCACTAAAGGAATGATCCTAGTTTTACCTAAGACTACTCTAATCTAGAACCATACCCAGCTCGGCCATTGGCTGGCCAAGCTCACCTTAGATCCCTCCCAGCCAAACCATCTAGCACTAAACCACCTAAACTATTTCCTAAACCAAAACTACTCCTAGAGACCTAGCCAAAACCGAGTGTCTAAAACACTCGGTTCCTTCCTTTGGACGAACCCATTTTCACCTATCTAGTTCGGCCCATGCTAGCTGAGTTCATCTTAGGTTTTTCCCTAAACTAAATCCATTACCTAAGTTAGATCCTAACCAAAAGAACTAACCTAAACCTACCCAGCTCGGCCACCCTTTGGCTGAGCCACTCCCTTAGGATCTCACGTGAGATCAAACACCCAACACCAGCCCAAGCTCGGCCACCCTTTGGCCAAGCATTGCCCTAGAGCTTACCTTAGGATTTCCCCTAAGATCACTCACTATCCCTAAACCAATCTCGACCCATTGTGAGACGAGTATCCCTTCGCATCTCGCCCGAACCACTTCCTTAGACATCCCCTAACTCGACCACTAGCTGGTCAGATTTTTCCCTTAGAACCTTGAGCTAACCTTCGACCAAAACAAACCACCTAGACCTAACTCATATCCGTGAGTTTTTCACCCTAGATCTATCATATCTAAGCCCAAAACCCATAGTGCATTAGCTTGTCAATCTAGCCTAGGTCACGATCTAGGATCAACCTTCTATGCAGCTGGTCATCTCGCAGAGGAAAGTCCATCCAACGGCTATATCCAAGGTCAGGTTTCGTTGAAAAAGGAAGCCCAAGCAAACGACGAGTAAGTGCTCGAATCTGGTTCTTTACGTTGTTTCAAATTCAATTCAATTTGATACGGGGTTGTAATAATGGAGCGTAGTCTCCCCCCAGGATGTAATATTATGGTTTGAAACACGAATCACACACGTACACTCGAGCCTTTCCGCTCTTATCTGCACACCTTTTGCACACAAAACGGGCCTCAACAGCCCATAGGATATAGCTCTATTTATATACATTCAGCTGGGTTTTAGGGTTCAAGTCGTGTGAGTTGTCTTTCATTTTATACACTCAAAGCACTCACTCACATTGAGCCTTTCCGCTCTTACATATATACACGTATTTCCCCTTTCAGCTGGGTTTTTAAGGTTCATGTCGTGTGAGTTGCCCTTTCAATTTATACACTCAAAGCACTCACTCACATTGAGCCTTCTCGCTCTTAAGATATAGCTATATATATTTTCCCTTCCGCATCTAAGATATAGCCATATTTCCCTTTCTGCTATTTCCCTTTCTGCTATTTCCCTTCTGCTATGTCTTTAAATTCTGGGTTTTCCCTTCAAGTTGTGTGAGTTTGCATCGCATATCCGCCACACTCGAGATAGGGAGCATACTTGCATCGAACCAGATTGGTCAAATCGTGTAGTACTTGGCTTAAATCGAGCACTGGATGCACACGACTACACGCCAAAATTGGCTAAAACCCGAGAGACGTAGGAACGCATAGATCCCATGCATAAAAATTGCAATTTTGACAAAACCAATCGATAAAACACTTTCGAGTTTTCAAAAGAGTCGTGTTTGTTTAAAATCGAGTTTTTCCTAAAGCGTACAGACTGACCCTTGCGCGCCGGTGCAAGAAAGTCTGTGACGAAAAGAACCCACTTATCCACAATCGCCCCAAAAGTCAGATATTTTCAAAAATTACTTCGCTAGTTTGAGAAAGCTAGTTGGCACGCCCTTTTTAAGCGATGTAAGCACAAAAAGATTCGCTTCAGGCCTAAGAACCCGGAGACGAGGATTTTCCGTGTCTACAGTCTTTTCCAAGCGAGTTTTCACAATTGGATTTCCTTTCCATAAGTGGTCGTACACCCCCTTTTTCAAATTTGTTTCGAAAAGGGATGCTTTCTTTATTAACTTATGGAAAGTAGAGATTTCATGAAGTGAGAGAAGGGTTTTTAGCTCGTTTCTAAAATTATCGAGGATGAGCATTACTGCACATCCTTCTGATATGGGCTCTCACACTTGACCCAAGAGAGACCTCCATCGAACGATGAACGTATGTACATCCTCGTTCACACCTTGTTTTGTATCCCTCAAGGTGTTTAAAGTCGGCGTGACTTCTACGTTATGCGAGAATCTCTACATAAAGCAGTTCACTAACTCTTCAAAAGTAGCGAACTGGCTAAGATCGTAGGAAGCCAGCCATTTGGTAGCTATGCCCTTGAGGGATAGAGGGAACCAATACACCCATTTTATCGAGTCCTTCTTTTTCTTATGGGCTCGATGAGAGAAAAGTTGCAAGTGAGACCTAGGGTCTCCCATGCTATCATACCGATGGAAGTTCGGTATTTCATCATCACTATCTATTTCATAGTCCACAGGTAGGAAATCAGACAGGGCGTAACTCCTTTTCTCTTTATTTTGTCCTCTCAACAGCTGCTGTAGGGCTTTACAATCCTTGTGTGTGAAGGACTCGTGATATTGGTTACCTTCCATCGCGGAAGTCTCCTTGTGTTTGCGAGGTTTTTCAAACATCTTCTTGGCCTTTGGTTCACCATTGGACGAACATGAATCGCCTGCTTCAGCCTCTTGGCTAAGAGCGGCGATTTTGGCCTCGAAGTCCCTTCTCAAATCTTCAATCTCTTATTTTTTCGAAAACCTTCGAGATTGAGAACTTGATGCGTAGGAGTCATGGCTAGATACCTCTTGGGAGCCTGGACTCGACATGGTTCAATATGCTTTTCAAAACAAAATGTAAGTATGAAAATGCAAACAAGCAAAGTTTAAAACACTTTAGAAAATTTTTTTCAAGAGGTTTCTCTACATGAACTGACTCTGCACAAGGCCAAGCTCCCACCGGGCATGCCAAAATCTGTAGACACGGAAAATCCTCACTTCTGGTTCTTAGGCCCGAAGTGAACCTTTTCATGTGTCTAAGTCGTATTTATCAAAAGGGCATGCATCTAGCTTGCTTAAGCTAGCGAAGAAAGTTTTGAAATCTGACTTCTATCGGGGCGACTGTGAGCAAGTGAGCTCTTTTCGTCGCAGACCTTCTTGCACCGATGCGCAAGGGTCAGTCTGTACGCTTGGCAAAGTCTTTTAATTAAACCTCTTTGAAAATACCCTAAGTGTTTGTGCTTTGTATGTACGATTTCAGATTTTATTACACGTGGGATTTGCACATGCCTATGTCTTTCTTTTTATCTTTTATGGCCAACTAGGTGTGTGCACAAGTGACCTAAGTTGGGCGTTTTTTTGAGCGGGAGTGTGGGGTTTGCTTTGATGCAATATGCGTCCTAACTCGTGGTATGGCGTATATGCAATGCAAACTCACACAACTCCAAAGGAAAAACCCGAATTGAAAGACAATGCCGAAGGGAAATGACTTAATGTAAATTGCAAAAGGGAAATTGCAAAAGGGAAATATGGCTATATCTTAAGAGCGGAAAGGCTCAATTGTGCAAGTGTGTACCGTGTATATATGTAAAGACTACGCACACTGCTGAACCTTAAAAGCCAAATCTTAAAGACATAGCCGAAGGGAAATACTTATAATATATATGGGCCCGAAGGTCGCCAACGTGTGCGTGGGTGTTGTGTGTATATTGAAAGACAACTCACGCGACTTGTAATGAAACCCAAATATAATTGCAGTAGGCCTTGACTAAGGTCTTGAGAGTAAGAGCGAAAGCTCAATGTGTGTGAGTGTAGAATTGAAATGCTATGCACACAACTTGAATGAAACCCAAATATAATTGCAATAGGCCTTGACTAAGGTCTTGGGAGTAAGAGCGAAAGCTCAATGTGTGTGAGTGTAGAATTGAAATACTACGCACACAACTTGAATGAAATCCAAATATAATTGCAATAGGCCTTGACTAAGGTCTTGGGAGTAAGAGCGAAAGCTCAATGTGTGTGAGTGTGAGAATTGAAAGACAACACACACAACTTAATGAAAACCCACGCAACTTAAATATAAATAAGTATAGCTATATCTTAAGGGCTGATTAGGCCCATGTGTGTGTCAAAATCGTGTGCAGCTAAGAGTGGAATAGGCTCAAGTGCACGTGTGTGTGGGTGTGCCAAACCACATTATTACAAGTGGGAGGAGACAACGCTCCATTATTACAACCCCGTATCAAATTTAATTAAGCATAAGCAAGTTCATAACAAGGACCGAGTTAGGCACTTACGTATAGCTGGTCTGGATGTGACTTGCTTGGCTTTGGCCTAGTGAGTCGCCTTGGACAGCCGAAGGGGAGCTCCTTTGGTGCGGGTGGGTGCCAAGTAGGGTCTTAGCCGAGTGGATGCTTTGATGAAGGCCAGGTGTAAGGCGCAGTAAAGGGGGTTGTTGAGTGAGTTGGGGGAGGTTAGGGTGTCAGCTAGGTGGTGGCAGGTTGAGGGTGAAGGCTTAGCTAGGGGCTGAGATGGGTGGCTAAGGGAAAGTGGGGGATGTAGGGTGTGAAGTGGCCGGGTGTAAGGAAGATGGCAAGGCGGTTGTGGTGGCGGGTGATGGATGGTGTGGCTGGGTAAGAGGGAGAGAGGAAGAGGAGTTAGATAGGGCAGAGATGGGGTACTAACCGAAGGTGGTGGCTGTGGTGGTGGCCAGAGGTGGTGGAAGGAGGTGGCAGCCGAATGGAATTGGAAGAGGCTGGCAGTCGGGTGAAGAGTGCAGTCGGGTGGAGTGGCGATGGAGGTGGAAGATGCAGCCGGGCGGAAGTGGTTCAGCTGGGGATGATGGAGTGAAGGGGGGTGTGAGAGAGAGCAGGTGAGAGAGGAGAGAGAGGGCTGAGAGCTGCCCAGATTTCATGCCCCAACCCGCCCCAAAGGGGGGGGGGGGTGTTTATAGACTTGGGGTAGGGTCGGTTGGGATGGTATTGGGGGGTAGATATTTAGGATGTTGTGGGCTGGGGTGGAGTGGTTTGGGTAGGTCGGCTAGGTGGGTGGTTTGGGTAGGTTGGTTAGGGTGGCTGGGATTTTAGTATTAGGGTCTAATTAGGTGGGTTAAGGTGGGATTAGGCTTAGTCTAGTTAGGGTCTAAGTGGTCTAGTTAGGTGGGATAAGCTAGGTGAGGTCGGCTAGGTATAGTTAGGTGGTTTTGGGTGAGGGTGGCTAGGATTAGGTCAGTTTTAGGGGGGAATGGCTAGGTGAGGTGGGTTAGCCTAGGGTTAGGTTTAGCAGCATCCCCTTGGCCTTCGATCCATGGACCTAGTTGCAGCATGTTGGTGCAGCCCTAGGTTAGGTGTAGGTGCATACAAGCTTAATCCCACTCTCTTAGGCTAAACCCACATGAGTAATCCCACAAGATTTTGGGGATGAATCTGATATGAGAGTTGATGTGTCGGGCTCGACATATGCTTCAGTTTTGGTCTCTCTTTCGCTTCTCTGGTCCTGCTTTCATCAAGCCAAGTTGCTTTGCGGGGTTTCAAAACACCTTTTTAAAAGTTTTAAAATTGTATAACACATATTTTAAAACATATATGATTTAAACATATGTACAGGGTTGCCTGGAAGGCTCCTGGGTTTTCAAACTCAAAATAGCCCTTTGGGGCTGCTTTTGCAAAACCAGGTGTTTTGGGAAAATCGTGGGATTTTGGGGTATTTACGGTAGTCTTTACATATATACATGACACACACTTGCACAATTGAGCCTTTTCGCTCTTAAGATATAGCCATATTTCCCTTTTTGCAATTTCCCTTTTGCAATTTACATTAAGTCATTTCCCTTTCGCATTGTCTTTCAATTCGGGTTTTCCCTTTGGAGTTGCGTGAGTTTTGCATTGCATATACGCCATACCACGAGTTAGGACGCATATTGCATCAAAGCAAGCCCCACACTCCCGCTCAAAAATTGCCCAACTTAGGTCACTTGCGCACACACCTAGTTGGCCATAAAAAGATAAAAAGAAAGACATAGGCACGTGCAAATCCCACGTGTAATAAAATCTGAAATCGCACATACAAAGCCCCAAACACTTAGGTTATTTTTCAAAGAGGTTTACATTTTAAAAGACTTTGCCAAACATACAGACTGACCCTTGCACATCAGTGCAAGAAGGTCTGCGACGAAAAGAGCTCACTTGCTCACAGTCGCCCCGATAGAAGTTAGATTTCAAAAACTTTCTTCGCTTCGCTAGCTTAAGCAAGCTAGTTAGCACGCCCTTTTGCTAAAATACGACTTAGACACACGAAAAGGTTCACTTCACGCCTAAGAACCAGAAGTGAGGATTTTCCGTGTCTACAATCGGTTCAAGAAGGTTTAAAGTGAAAAGATCCCACTTTCTCACAATTGCCCAAAAGTCAGATATTTTCTAAAACTTCACTAGTTTAAGCAAGCTAGCTGGCACATCCTTAAAAGCGACGTAGACACAAAAAGGTTCATTTTTGGTCTTATAAACCGGGAGTGAGAATTTTTCGTTGTTTACACATCCGAACTCCCACAAATGCCATGCCATTTGAGTTGGTTTATGGTACAAACGCCATTCTCCCCATTCATACCAAATTGCATTCATTCCATACATCACTTGCACTCGACCTCCCCCTAGAGACTTTTCAGCATGCTAGAATGGTTGAGCTTGATTTCTTAGATGAAAGAAGGCTCCTTGCTATAGATCATGCACATGCATACCGGCAAAGGATAGCCCCACATTATGAAAAGCATATGAAGCCTCGCCACTTCAAAGTGGGAGACCTTGTATTGAAAATCATCCACCATCGTGGCCCACATCCACTTGGAAAGTGGCAGGCCAAGTGGGATGGTCCTTATGTTGTACGTGGAACCACCACGAACAATACATATTGGTTAATCGATGTTGAGAGTAGGAATTTAGCAGACCCTATAAATGCCCAATATTTGAAAAAATACCATGTGTAGGGTCTAAGCTGAATACCCTTGTGAAAATGTTTTGAGGGAATCTCCTTTGAAACATCGTGAATGAGGATCAAAGTGGATCGTGTGACCCTGAATGAGGGAATCGATGCTTGTGAAAAAGCAGAGTTTTAAAAAATCGATGGGTTACATTTCAAAAGTCTTCATCTTACAAAGGAAGGCCTTGTTCAATATAGCAAAATATTTGCAAGTAGTACATGCTATTTCAAAATAGGCTGATCTGGGATGAATCGAGTAAATCATTGGGATAAGTCTTTCCCCTCTTCTTTTCTCCTCCCCAAAAGGAAAATTTGGCAAAAGGCAAAAAAAGGGAAATCCCTCCAAAAAAGTCTCTTTCCAAAGGAAAGCAGAATTACAAAGAAAAATTGATCTTCAATTAAAAAAAGAAAAGAGGGAAACAATAAGAAAATCCTCCCAAAGGGAGGCCCTCTATGAGTAAAAAGAAAAAAATTAACAAAATGCTCAAAAGAGCAAAATTTTCCGTCTCTTTGCCTCAAACCACGGAACACTTCAGAAGGGAGCGTGGTAACTCTTTGCCCTAACCCTACGATTTATCCCAAGTGAAGAAAGATTCATTTTAAGGAGTTCTAAAGTAAAAATAGGATCTACTTACTTGAATCTCATTTTGTTTGAGAATTAGACGTTGTTGGGTAAGGCGTAGAAATTTTAAAATGCTTCCTGATTTCCTTATAAAACCTCCACTAGAGTAGCGAGTGTTAAGACTCAAGTGAAGGGAAAACGCAAGAAGCTAAAAATCCTTGTGATTGAAGCTAAAAGGGTTTTCCCTCCTTTGAAATCGAATTGAGAAAAACCCCGAACATCGAGCAACATAAGACCAGCTCACTTGGTGCAACCAGTCTTCATAAGCCTCCCAAGCTCGATCATTGCATAATTCAGGTCTCTAGAAAATCATTTTCTAGCATATCATCCATGTCATCCACTCATGCGTGCACACATGGTCGTCAAATACATGATCCCAATTAGGACTAGAACCGCATTAGGAGAAGTCCCCTTTGGCAAAAATCTCCTCTTACCGGGCATAAGGAAAAAAGGTTTTTCTCAAAAAACTGGGACGATCCATATTCTCGAGGACGAATCTAAGGAGAAAGCAAAAAGGGGTGTTGTCTTCTTTGCCATTATCCAAATAAATTTGGATAATGCCAAAGAAGGGCATCTATAAACACCCCAAAATAAGATTATTTTCAAACAAAACACCTAGTTTTCAAAAACCATTCTCAAACCAAGTTGGAACTCTTAAAAACCCCGAAGTTGCGAAGTTTTAAACTTTTGTCTAAAAATCCTTCAAAATAAAGGTTCCTAAACATGGGATAAAACCCAAAATTTTGTAAAGCAGCTGAAATAAGCAGGTGAAGCCTGATAAAAAAGGAGCTCCAGAACAGGTGAAAAAGCAAAAGTTCAGCCCAATCGGATTAAAACAGTATCGAAAAGCAAAAGGAGCATCTAGGCCAGAAGCAGACTTCAACCCTGGAATGTGAAATAGAAAGCCAAAGCACCAATAAAACTGTCAGAAATGAAACCCCAAGCTTGAAAAATTAGAAATCAGACAAAACAAAGTTTGAAAGGTGAGAAGATGGTCGGACAAGAAGACTGGGAAAAACCCAGCTCAAATGAGTCACTGGCGACACCAGGGCCCATTCAAAACCGCCTGTCTCAAAACACCAAGAAGGACTGAGGAAAGAAGATTTTGGATTGAATTGAGACATAAATATCCAGATCCATACCCAAATAGGGTTTGGATCAGATTTGGATCTCAAAACCCAAATCTAAGATCCAAACCCAAGACCCACCCCTTGGCCTATAAATAAGACCAAGGGGGGGTGAAAAAGTTCACGTGAACTTGCTTGGGAGCCTTGGGAAGAGAGAGAGAGAGTGGGTGCAAAAGTCAACATTGGTGGGCTTTAGCCATGTGGGCTCAATCAAGGGTGAGGTGGGTGTAAACACCCCAAAATCCCATGATTTTAGAAAACAAATCCCTGGTTTGCAAATCAACCCAAAAGGCCATTTTGCATTTTCGAAAACCCAGGAGCTTCCCAAAAGCTTGTAAATACTGTTTTGAACCCCATATCCAATATGAATGCCTTAAACTCGAGCCAAGTCCCATTTTGTCAAAAAGCTAAAGACGAACAAGTGGAGCATGGAAGGCGACGCCTGATCGAAGCAGCCCATAAAGCTGCTCAAAAGGGCCAAATCCAAAGTAGCCTCAAAAATAGGTACAAAAGCCCAAGAGCAGCACCCTGGCCTGCTAAAGGCTAGGGTCAAAAGGTGAAAGGAAGGCCCAGGCCCGATGCAGAATGCAAGCCCGACACACCCAGAAGCCAAATCGAATACATCCACCCAAGCAACATGAATCTGAGCCAAAAATGGCGAAATTAAGAAGAAACGGAGTCTAGAATGGCGAGATGGAGTCCGGACGACAAAGTTGGGGAAAACCCAGCACCAAACGGAGCGCTGATGAAGCCAGTGCCGGCGCAAAACGTTTGCCTCAAAAAGCCAAGAAGGACCATCTAGAGAAAATTTGGATTGGATTTGGACCATAAATATCCAGATCCATATCCAAATAGTGTTTGGATTTGGGTCGATCCAAATAGTATTTGGATTTGGATTGGATCTAAATAGTTTTTGGATTGGATAGGATCTGGAGCAAAATATCCAGATCTATATCCATAAAAATGTTGGATTTGGATCGATATGGATCTCAAAATATCCGAGATCCAAGATCTAGATCCAAATAGTGTTTGGATCGGACATGGATTCCACGATCCAAACCCAAGACCCATATCCAAGACCCACCTCATTTGCCTATAAATAGGAGTGAGGGGGTCCCCAAAAGCTCACGTGAATTTGCTTGGGGAGGAGAGAGAGTGAGAGAGTGGTTCAAGCCATGTTGGCTCAAGGGTGAGTGTGGGTCAAGCCTGGTGGGCTAAGTGGGCTGCAACAAGGTGGGCTCGATCAAGGGAGGCTGCAACCGCGCATGGGAGTGGGCTCAACCAAGAAGGATCGGCTCCAAGAGGTAGGTCCCCTAATCCTAGCCTAACCCCCCTCTAATCCTAGCCTAATCCCTTTTAATCTTAGCTGTAGACGCAGAAAATTCCCGCTCCTGGTTCTTAGGCTTGAAGCGAACCTTTTCATGTGCCTAAGTCCTATTTAAACAAACAGGGCGTGCCAGCTAGCTTAGTTAAGCTAGCGAAGATATATTTTAAACCTGACTTCTAACGTGGTGACTGTGAGCAAGCAAGCTCTTGTCGTCGCAGACCTTCTTGCACCGATGCGCAAGGGTCAGTCTGTACGCTTCTAAAAATCGAGTTTTTGAGTGTAAGGACCTATGAAAGCGGTTTGAGGTGTTTGATTCGGGTCCTTTTGGTATGATTTTCAGATTTTAGATCACGTGGATTTGCACGTGCCTAAGTCTTTCTTTTTATCCCTCTTTGGGAACACCTAGGTGTGTGTTATGAACACTCCACTAAAATGTGGCGAGTTTTGAGCGGGAGTATGGGGTTTGCTTTGATGCAATATGCATCCTAACTCGTGGTATGGCGTATATGCAATGCAAACTCATGCAACTCCAAAGGGAAAACCCGAATTTAAAGACAATGCCGAAGGGAAATGACTTGTAATGGAAATTGCCGAAGGGAAATGACTTGTAAATGTAAATTGCCAAAGGGAAATTGCAAAAGGGAAATATGGCTATATCTTATGAGCGGAAAGGCTCAATTGTGCAAGTGTGTGTCGTGTATATATTGAAAGACTACGCACACAGCTGAACCTTAAAACCCAAATTGAAAAGACATAGCCAAAAGGGAAATACGTATATAGTATATATGAGCCCTTACTTGGGTCTTGCAAATAAGAGCGAAGGCTCAATGTGGGTGCGTGTGAAAATGTAAAGACAACACACACGACTTCAAATGAAACCCAAGTATAAATTGCAATATAGCCTTAACTAAGGTCTTGGGAATAAGAGCGAAAGCTCAATGTGTGTGAGTGCTAGAATTGAAGTACTACGCACACAACATGAAATTAAACCCAAATATAAATTGCAATATGGCCTTAACTAAGGTCTTGGGAGTAAGAGCAGAAGCTCAATGTGTGTGAGTGTATAATTGAAATACTACACACACGACGTGAAATTAAACCCAAGGATACTATAACACGGCCCTTACTTGGGTCTTGCAAATAAGAGCGGAAGCTCAATGTGTGTGAGTGTGAGAATTTAAAGACAACACACCCAACTCAAGCAAAACCCTACGCAACTAAAAGTATATACATAAACTTGTATCTAAAGGGCTGATTGCACAACTAAGAGCAATGTAGGCTCAAGTGCACGTGTGTGTGGCTGTGCGAAGCCACGTTATTACAAGCGGGGGGAGACAATGCTCCGTTATTACAACCCCGTATCAAATTCAATTTAATTTAAGCAAGTCTACAACTAAGGACCGAGTTAGGCACTTACTTATAGCCGGTCCGGAGGTGACTTGCTTCAGCGTAGGCTTGGCTTCGCCTTGGGCTGCAAGAGGGAGCTCCTCGAAGTGGCACAACAAGGATGTGTGGTCAGGTGACAAAGAGGAGGGTTGTGGCGCCTTGGAGATTGCCGGCTACTAGGAGGGGGCTGTCGTGATGTCAAGGGCTGAGTTGTCTAAGGAGGGTCACTAAGGGATAGGTTGGTACTATGGAAGGTGGCGCTAAGGGGAGCCTAAAGGGAATGCCTAAGGAAAAGGGTGTGGCTGGCCGAATGGGTTGGGTGCAGTCGGCTATGACTGGCCGACTAGGAGGTGTTTTGAGTGGTGGCCGGCTGGGATGGCTAGGAGTCTTTGGGAAGGGCGAGGGAACTAGCTAGGTTGCTATGGAAGGTGGAGCTAAGGGCTGGTGGAGAGTGGAAGGGGCATGTCCTAGGGAGCAAGATAGGGTGGCCGGGTGTCACTAGGCAAAGATAGGGAGTCGGGTGGTAAAGGGGTTAGGTTTGGCCGAATGGGTAAGGGTGGCGGGAAGGTGGTGTTGGCGAGGTGGAGTGGTGGTATGGGCGGTTGAGAGTGGAGGGGGAGTGAAGAGAAGATGGAGTTAGGTGTAAGGTACTAACCGAATGGATGAAGAAGGTCAGTGGGTGGAAGGAGGGCAGTCGGGTGATGAAGATGGATGGATACTGGTTTCTTTCTTTTGGAAAGATACTTTGGACGGGAAATTCCCTTCATTTGGGCCTTTGTTTTCCTTTTGGAAGGAGAAGAGAAGAGGGGAGGACTTATCCCAAGCTTACACTCAATCCATTTCAGATCAGCCTATTTAGAAATAGCACGTACTACTTGCAAGTATCTTGCTATATTGAACTAGTCCTTTTTTTGTAAGAAGAAGGATTTTGAAATGTAACCACGATTTTGAAGACTCCACTCTTTCACAAGTGCGAATTCTCTCACTCAGGGTCACACGATTTTGCCTTTGCACCTTATTTTTAGGTCTCAGGGCAGCTATCCCTAAATATTTTCGAAAATGGGGAATTTAATCCAAATCCTACACATAATACTTCTTTAAGTATTGAATATTCATAGGATCTGCTAAATTCCTACCTTCTACATCGATCAACCAATATGAGTTGTTCATGGTGGTTGCACGTACAACATAGGGTCCATCCCACTTGGGGTGCCACTTTCCAAGGGGATGTGGGCCACGATAGTGGTTGATTTTCAAGACCAGATCCCCCACTTCAAAGTGGCGAGGTCTCATGTGTTTGCCATAGTGTCGGGCTATCCATTGCCGGTATGCACGAGCATGATCCATGGCAAGGAGTCACCTCTCATCTAGCAAATCTAGTTCGGCCATCCTAGCATGCTGCAGCGTCTCTAGGGGGAGGTCGAGTGCTATGGATGTATGGAATGAATGAAGTTGAGTATGAATGGGAAGAATGGCGTTTGTGCCATAGACCAACTCGAATGGTGTGGCATTCGTGGGAGTCCGGATGGAAGTCCTATAAGCCCATAAGGCTTCATCCAGCTTCTCGTGCCACATCCTACCCTTCTCGAAAGTCTTCTCAATTATGCTAATGAGAGTCTTGTTTGTGGATTTGGCTTGGCCGTTGCCTTGAGGGTAGTAGGGCGAAGAGAATTGGTGAGTTATGCCATACGTGTTGCACAACTTAACCATCCGCTCATTCTTAAATGGGGTGCCATTATCAGACACAAGGTCTCGTGGAACCCCAAATCGAGCCAAGATATTCCTCCTAATGAAAGCCACCACATGTTGCCCCAACATGCTGGTTAGGGAAATGGCTTCCACCCACTTGGAGAAATACTCAGTGGCTGCTAAAATGAAATGATGCCCATTCGAGGCTTTTGGAAATATGGGGCCTACGATGTCAAATGCCCACATGGTAAATGGCCAGGGGCTGACCATGGAATGCAATGCAGATGAGGGGATATGAATGGCGTGCCCATGCACTTGACATGGATGACAATTCCTAACATGAACGTGACAATCCTTTTTCAGGGTGGACCAAAAATAGCCCCCTCTAAGTATTTTCATTGCCATCATGTTGGCATTAACATGACCTCCACACTCTCCATCGTGGAATTCATGCATCACTATCCTAGCCTCCTCTAGATCGATACACCTAAGTAGGATGCCGATAAAGCTTTTCTTGTATAAAACCCCACCCAGAATGGTGTACCGGGTCGAAATCTTACGGATGAATGCCTTATCTTTGGATGTGGCATCCTCGACGAATCCCCCATTTTCTAGAAATTGTTTGATGTCATAAAACCAGGGTTTTTCAACGGAATCTGGGTCATTTTGGCAAATATCCAAATCGTGTGTGGATGGGTTGGGCGCATGCCACATTTCTAAAGAGCGGGTCCCTGAAATGGGATCGACCTTTAGGGCTGAACCAAAGGAGAAGAGGGCATCGGCGATGCCATTGTCCTCTCTTCCCACGTGTGTGAGTTTGCACAATTGGAACGACTTAACCAATCGAGTGGCGAACTCGTGATATGGAAATAGTTTTTCGTTACATACTTGCCAATTTTTCAAAACCTGGTTTATGACAAGGAGCGAATCTCCAAAGACCTCGATGCATGATGCCCCTAGAGTTTTCAAAATTCTTAAGCCTTGTATGAGTGCTTCATACTCAGCTACGTTGTTGGAACATTCGAAATCTAGGCGGACTGCTATGGGAATCTCGCCCTTTTCAGGGGAGATGAGGATGACCCCAGCACCAGCCCCTCGTTGGTTTCGTGCCCCATCGAAGTGCATCTTCCACACTTGGTTTTCGAAATTGCTTGCCAAAATGTGGTTTTGGAAATGGTTTTGCAATATGCCTTCATCAGGCATTTCATCAAGTGTGGGATATGCGTCCTCTAGGGGGAACTCAACCACGTAATCTGCTAGGGCTTGCCCCTTAATGGAGATTTGGTGATGGTATTTTAAGTCATACTCCATGAGAAGGAGTTGCCATTTGCCCAATCTACCCGTGAGAATGGGTTTTTCGAACAAGTGCTTGATTCGATCAAGCTTGGACACTATCCAGATCTCATGATCTAGGAAATAGTGTCTAAATTTCTGCCAGGCCCAAACTAGGGCCAAGCACGTCTTCTCCATGGCTTGATAATTTCGTTCATAAGCCAAGAGAGTTTTTGAAATATAGTAGATGGCATACTCCTTATGGGTGTTGTAAACACCCCGAAATCCCACGAATTTCTTAAACAAACCTGGTTTTGTACAAGCAGCCCCAAAGGGCCATTTTGAGTCTGGAAACCCAGGAGCCTTCCAGACAACCCTGTATATATGTTTTAAACTTCATATTTCAAAAATATATAATATGGCTTTTGAAAACCTTTTAAAACACGTTTTTGAAACCCCAAAGCAGCTTGGCCTAATCAAGACAGGACCAGCGAAGTCAAAGAGAGCCCGGAACCGGAGCACATGTCGAGCCCAGCACAGCAACTCTCGTATCAAATCCATACCCCTAGGATCTCGAACGTCCAAGACCCTGTTATTATCAAAATGTCATTTGAAGTCATCTCCGGAAGGCAGAAACGGAGGCGGACGATTATGTTGGCGAAGACCCAACGCAGACGGAGTGCTGATGCTGTCAGACCCTGCATAAATCGTCCGTTTCGAACAAAGCTCAAAGGAGTCAGAGTTCAGTTTGGATCGGATCTGGACCATATATATCCAGATCCCAATTCAAACCCATATATGGACTTGGATTTGGATTTGGATTCAAAAATCCAATCCAATATCCATATCCATGGCCCACATCACCTTCTCATAAATGGAGGTGGGGCCCACTTGAATTTCACGTGGGATCATGGGCATGAGAGAGAGTGGGGGTGGATAAGATCAAGAGTGTTGTAATTAAGCTTGACTTGTGTGTCAAGTTTGGGGTTAATCATGTGGGTTAGCCTAATTGAGTGGGTTTAAGCTTGTAATTAGCCAAAACCTAACCTAGGGCTGCACCAACATGAGGTGGTTAAGGTCTATGGGCCATGCAAAGGGAGCTCCTTCACCTAAACCTAACCCAAAACACCTAATCCTAGCCTTCCACCCTAATCCACCCCTAATCTGAGCCTAATCACCTAACCCACTTCCCTAATCCCGGCCTAATCCCAACCTAATCACCTAACCCACTTCCCTAATCCCGGCCTAATCCCAACCTAATCACCTAACCCACTTCCCTAATCCTTCCATAAACCTAGGTTAATTTCCCTAAACCTAGCCTAATCCTAGCCTAATCACCTAACCTAGTTCACTAAACCTCACCCTAGAACCCAACCACCTAACCAAACCCTAAACCCCTAAACCACCCCTAGCCCACAATCTACCAAAACCACTAGTTCCCAGCCCACCTTATCTTCATACCACCCTACCTAAACCACCTAACCACTACCCCAAACCCAGCCCTAACCGACCTACCCATCCTATATAAACCCCCCCCCCTTGGGGGCGGGCTTTCCTATCTAGGAGCCTTCCCCAAGCCCAGTCGGCTCCTCTCCTTCCTCCACTCCCCCAAGCTCCACCTGCTCCACATCCCACCACCACCAGCACCACCACCGCCACCACCATTCCAGCCGAAGCCCCCTCCATCGTCATCCTCTTCACCCGACCGAACCAGCCGAGCCCCCACATCCGGCTGCTACTCAACCACCCGCCGCTTCTTCATCCGGTTAGTACCCCACACTCTACCTAGCTCCTTCTCCACTCCCTCTCCACTCCCAGCCACCCACCATACCACCACCTTACCCTAATATCAGCCACTTGCCGCCACCACTCCCACTCGGCCAAGCCTTAGTCACCCTAACTACCCGCCACTACCTAACCACCCTAGCTACATCCGGCCACCCTATCCGACTTCCTAAGACCTGCCCATAACACTCCCTTACACCCACTACACCCACTACCACCTAGCCCCATCACCTAGCTAGCTTCCTTCCCATACTCCACCCATAGCCATCCTAGCAGCCCGCCACCACCACATTCCCCTAGTCGGCCACTCCAACCGACTATCCCTTCCATTCGGCCAGCCATCTCTTTTCCCCTAGGTGTCCCATTCGATCTTCCCTTAGGCTCCCCTTAGGGCCATACTCCCTAACACTATATCCTCTCCTAGTGACCCTATATACTCACCTTGCCCAGCCCCTTTAATCTCACACATCAAGGCGACACCATCCCTAGCATCCGGCCACTTTCAAGGCGCCTCTCCCGCGCCCCATTTGCAGCCGGCCAGCACCCCTTGTCGCTCACCCTCGCGGAGCTCCCGTTTGCAGCCCAAGGCGAAGGCCAAAACCCACACTCAAGCAAGGCCTCTACGGACCAGCTACTAGTAAGCGCCTAACTCGGTCTTTAGTTGTATACTTGCTTGAGATTCAATTCGATACAGGGTTGTAATAACGGAGCATAGTCTCTCCCCACTTGTAATAACGTGGCTTGGCACACCCACACACGTGCACTCTCTTAGTTGTGCACGATTTTGAACACACACGGGCCTAATCAGCCCCTAATATATAAGTATATACATATACTTTCATTTTTGAAGGGTTTTGTTTAAGTTGGGTGCGTTGTCTTTCAATTCAAGCACTCACACACATTGAGCTTCCGCTCTTATTTAAAAGACCCAAGTAAGGGCCAACCTATACTATTTGGGTTTCATTTCATGTCGTGTGGGTAAGTCTTTCAATTCAAGCACTCACACACATTGAGCTTCCGCTCTTATTTGAAAGACCCAAGTAAGGGCCGACCTATACTATTTGGGTTTCATTTCATGTCGTGTGTGTAAGTCTTTCAATTCAAGCACTCTCACACACATTGAGCTTTCGCTCTTACTCCCAAGACCTTAGTAAAGGCCTTATTGCAGTTATATTTGGGTTTCATTTATGTCGTGTGCGTAGTACTTCAATTCAAGCACTCACACACATTGAGCTTTCGCTCTTATTCCCAAGACCTTAGTTAAGGCCATACTGCAATTTATATTTGGGTTTAATTTCATGTCGTGTGTGTAAGTCTTTTCAATTCAAGCATGCACCCACATTGAGCCTTCGCTCTTATTTGCAAGACCCGAGTAAGGGCTCATATACATACTCTATATACATATCTCCCTTCGGCATTTATATTTCAAGTCATTTCCCTTCGGTTATTTCCCTTCGGTTATTTCCCTTCAGTATTGTCTTTACATTCGGGTTTTCCCTTTGGAGTAGCGTGAGTTTGCATTGCATCTACGCCATACCACGAGGTAGGACACATATTGCATCAAAGCAAGCCCCGCTCGAATTCGCCCATGTAGTGGAGTGTTCATAACACACAAACTAGGTGGCCCGAAAAGGGATAAAAGAAAAGACTTAGGCACGTGCAAATCCACGTGATCTAAAACATGCAATCGCATCTAAAAGACCCGAATTAGACACCTCGAACCGCTTCGTAGACTTTCTCTCCCAAAACTCGATTTTTGCAAAGCGTACAGATTGACCCTTGCGCATCGGTGCAAGAAGGTCTGCGACGACAAGAGCTCACTTTCTCACAGTCGCCACGATTAGAATTCAGTGTTAAATATATCTTTGCTAGCTTAGGTAAGCTAGCTGGCACGCCCTGTTTGCATAAATAAGGCCTTAGACGCACGAGAGGATCCGCTCTGAGCCCTGAAAAGGTGAGAGGCGGGGATTTTTCGCGCGTCTACAGGTGTCATCCTCGTATTGAGCCAATAGGGCCAGTCTGTACGCTTTTAAAAATCGACTTTTTGAGTGTAAGGACCTATGAAAGCAGTTTGAGGTGTTTGATTCGGGTCTTCTTGGTATGATTTTCAAATTTTAGATCACGTGGATTTGCACGTGCCTAAGTCTTTCTTTTTATCCCTCTCTGGGGCCACCTAGGTGTGTGTTATGAACACTCCACTAAAATGTGGCTAGTTTTGAGCGGGAGTATGGGGTTTGCTTTGATGCAATATGCGTCCTAACTCGTGGTATGACGTATATGCAATGCAAACTCATGCAACTCCAAAGGGAAAACCCAAATTTAAAGACAATGCCGAAGGGAAATGACTTGTAATGGAAATTGCCGAAGGGAAATGACTTGTAAATGTAAATTGCCAAAGGGAAATTGCAAAAGGGAAATATGGCTATATCTTAAGAGCGGAAAGGCTGAATTGTGCAAGTGTGTGTCATGTATATATTGAAACACTATATACGTATATGGCCTTAACTAAACATAGCCAAATTGAAACCCAAATTGAAAAGACATAGCCAAAAGGGAAATACGTATATAGTATATATGAGCCCTTACTTGGGTCTTGCAAATAAGAGCGAAGGCTCAATGTGGGTGCGTGTGAAAATGTAAAGACAACACACACGACTTCAAATGAAACCCAAGTATAAATTGCAACATGGCCTTAACTAAGGTCTTGGGAATAAGAGCGAAAGCTCAATGTGTGTGAGTGCTAGAATTGAAGTACTACGCACACAACATGAAATTAAACCCAAATATAAATTGCAATATGGCCTTAACTAAGGTCTTGGGAGTAAGAGCGGAAGCTCAATGTGTGTGAGTGTATAATTGAAATACTACACACATGACGTGAAATTAAACCCAAGGATAGTATAACACGGCCCTTACTTGGGTCTTGCAAATAAGAGAGGAAGCTCAATGTGTGTGAGTGCGAGAATTTAAAGACAACACACCCAACTCAAGCAAAACCCTACGCAACTAAAAGTATATATGTAGACACGGAAAATTTTCACTTGCGGGTTCTTAGGCCTGAAGTGAACCTTTTCATGCTTACGTTCGCTTTTAGGGCGTGCCAGCTAGCTTACTCAAACTAGCGAAGTAGTTTTTGAAATATCTGACTTTTGAAAGGCAATTGTGGACAAGCGGAATATTTTCGTCGCAAACCTTCTTGAACCGATGCTTAAGGGTCAGTTTGTACGCTTAGAGACTTCGTTTGAAACAAGTTAAACTCAAATTCGATTTTTGAATGAACAGGTGTTTTAAAACTTCAGAAAGCATGCATTTGGCGAGTTTTTGCTTTTACTGGGTTTGGGCGACCCTAAGTCTTTGAAATTTATCTGCCTTAGGCGTGGAGTGTGTGCATCAAGTGCCTAAGATGGGCATTTTGCACGATTTATTCGGGTTTGTTCGATGCATGTATGCAACCTAGCTAGAGTATGGCGAGTATGCAATGCAACTCACACAACTTGAATGTAAAATCCAAAATTTAAAGACTTAACAGAAGGGAAAACCCAAATTGAATGCAACTCACACGACTTGAATGTAAATTGCAGAAATTCAAATATCTCTATATCTTAAGAGCGAAAAGGCTCAATGTGTGCGTGGGTGTTGTGTATAAATTGAAATGCAACACACGCAACTGAACCGTAAAACGCAGCAGAAGGGAGATATAGATATATGTAAGAGCGGAAAGGCTCAATTGTGGTGTGTGTGTATGTGTATAAATTGAAAGACAACACACACGACTGAATTTAAAACCCAGAATTGAAATGCATACACAACTGAACCGGGAAAACTCACGCAGCAGAAAGTATATAGATATGGCTATATCTTAGCGGCTTCTGAGGCCAAAATGTGCATGAAGTGTTTGAGCAAACGCTCGGGTGTTTCTTGGGTGCGAGTGTGTAATTGAAAAACAAACTCACACGACTTAATGTAACAACCCAGCTTAATTGAAATACGTACGTATAATAAGATCGAAAAGGCTCAATTGTGTACGTGGTGCTTGTGTACGAGATAAGAGCGAAAAGGCTCGAGTGTACGTGTGTGTCTCGTATGTCCAGCACTGTTATTACATCCGGGGGGAGACGATGCTCCGTTATTACAACCCCGTATCAAATTGAATTGAATACGAAAAACAACTTGATATATATCAAAATAAACTCATATTTTCCATATTCTTGAGTTATGCTCGTACAAGAGGCGAGTCCATCATCATTACATGGAGTCTGGGGCACGTGGGAGCGAAGCCAGAGAGCTTGAGAGCTTGGGGAGACTTGGAGTTCCGAGAGCAGCAAATTATACCGGGTTTAGGGCCTTTTGGGGCTGGTTTGGGTAAGGGATGACTCGAGCCACCTTGGCTCAAGTGATAGGCTTTTTGGTTTAGGATTTGGCCAGCATTTGGCCTTAGGTTTAGTGAGGTTTAGACTTAGGATTAGGCCAACACTTGGCCTTGGTTTAGGTCGTGTTTAAGCTTAGGATTAGGCCAGCACTTGGCCTTGGTTTAGGTCATGTTTTGGACCTGGTATTAGGCATGACTCGAGCCAAGGTGGCTCGAGTGATAGGATATGGTTTAGGTCTTGTGAAACTCGAGCCAAAGTGGCTCGAGTGGTAGTTGTTTGCTCTAGGGTTCGGCCAACATTTGGCCTTGGTTTAGATCTTGTGAAACTCGAGCCAAGGTGGCTCGAGTAAGAGTGGTATTAGGGTGTAGTTTGTCCTAGTCTAGGTGCTGAAGATGGGACACGGTTAAGCTAGGGATGATACATGGCCAGGTTTAGGTAGGGTTCACTAGGTTGCCAAGGTGAGCTTAGGGGCTGGTTCACGGCCAGCCCTTAGCCTAAGGTTTTGGGCTGGGATGGCCTGCCTTTAGGGCAGGCCTCACTTGATTTTAGGTGGGTCTTAGGTAGGTGGGCTGGCTAAGGCCGGCCAAGTTTTTGGCAAGAAAAACAAGGAAGCCCGGCCACCTTTGGCCGGGCTGTTTTAGGTAGTTGGAGGGGGAAAACCAGCCACGGGCTGGGCTGGTTTTTAGGTAGTTGGCCTGCCTTTAGGGCAGGCCACCTTGGGTAGGAAAAGGGGACACGACCTGCTGGTGCAGGCCGTGGGTTTTTGGGGAAAAAGGACTCGAGCCAAGGTGGCTCGAGTTAGGTTGAATTTATGCCAAGGCTGGCCGAACTTGGTTGGGTTGGAGGGGGGAGTTCGGCCAGGTGGTGGCCGAACTAGGTTTAGGTCTTGGAGCAGCCTAGCTAGGTGGTTGTCTAGGGTAGATGTTTTGGAAAAATCGGCCAAGACTTGGCTGTTTAGGTAGTGTTTTTAGGGGCGGTTCTTGGTGGTTGATGGGTGGTCTAGAGAGGTTAGGGAAGAGGTGGGTTAGATTAGGTTTTTAAGGCTTACCTAGGGTGCAGCTCCGCTCCAGCCACCACTCACGCCGCCAAGCTCCACCATGCAATGTTCCCAGCTTTGAAGAAGAGGCTTCTACCGTTGGTGCAGCCCTTGGCCAATCCCCATCTTCAAACAAAAAGTATTTTGGGCCAATGGGCCACTTTCTCTCTCATCCCCCCCTTTCTTTCACGTGAAGCACCTCTCCCTATCTGGACTTCACGCCCTTTTTTTCTAGCCCACTCACCTCTATTTATAGAGGTTTTAAGTGGGTCTTGGATCTTGGGTCCTGGATTTGGGTCTGGCTATCCAGATCCAATCCAAACCCTGTTTGGATCTGGATCATGGATCTCGGATATTTTTGAGATCCAGATCCAATCCAAACACAATTTGGATCTGGATCTGGATATTTTGGGTCCAGATCCAGTTCGAACTTATTCTTCTGCTCCTTGGTTTTCTGGTCCTTTCTGGTGCTTTTCACCGTCGGTTTTGAGCAGGCTTCGATTCATCGGAGGCCCAACTCTTGCCTGGGTCTTCCCCAAGTCTTTCTTCCAACTGGTGTTCTGCTTTTCAGGACTTTTTCGGCGTTTGTTTCGGTCCGCCGTTTTGGTTTTTGGCCGATTCCTATTGATATCGAACTCAGATTGCCGCACGGATTCTGTTCTTCAATCTGACGGGACGTGTCTCAAACTTCTATCGACTTCCTCAAGTATTGGGCTTCTTTCTGCATTTTGGAGCTGCTTTGTGCTTTTTCTTTGACCCAAATTACATTTTTACCCTTCTATCGGGCTTTTCTCCAAACGGGCTCTTTTTTCTTCCATTTTTGAATAGGGGGTGGCTTCGGAAATTCTGGGCTCGAATCCTCTTCTTGCTTGGACTTTTCTTTTGCCTTCTGTACCTATTTTCACATTTCAAAACAGGTCATCGTTTTGGCTCAAACGAGCTTTTTGGTATTTTTGAGAGTTTTTGATTTTTGGAAAATTCGGGGTGTTTACAGATGCCCCTCTTCAGCATTATCCAAATTGATTTGGATAATGGCGAAGAAGATAACACCCCATTTTGGTTTTTCTCTCAAATTTTCTCGAGAATACACCATTTTTATTTCGCAAAACCTTGTTTTCTTTTACCACAGGTGGGGATTTTTAACAAAAGGGGACTTTTCCTAAGTTTCCCTATGTATGATCATGCATGGACGATTTTTGGATGCATGCATGAGAAAAACGTTTTTATTTTTGGGGTTTTGAGCCTGAAGAGTGCCTTTTGAGGCAGGCCGCTTCGAGCAAGTTTTACCCATGTCTTCTAGACGTTTTCGGGTTTTCGAGCTTTGGAGAGAGAGCCTTTTGAGGCTGTCTGCTCTAAGCAAGTTGTACCCTTGTCTTTTTGACATTCGTGGGTTTTTCAAAAATTTCTTTTTGAAAAGGAACTCCTTTTAACTTGTATCGAAAAGGACTTCCATTTTTCATACTTCCCTTCATTCGGGTTTCAATACCTACTACTCAATAGAGGTTTTTGGGTAGGAAAACTTGGAAAACATTTCAGAGTTCCATTTCCTACAAAACAGAGTCAAGTTCTCAAACAAAATGAAATCCAAATAAGCCGATTTTATTCGTACTTTAGGATTTTCGCAAATTTGAACCTTTTTCCTTGGGGATAAGCTGTAGGGATACGGGAAAGAGATACCATGGTCCCTTCTGAAGCGTCCCGTGGTTTTAGGCAAAGAGTCGAAAAATCACTCTTTGAGCTTTGGCTTTTTGTTTCTTGTTTTCACAGAGGGTCTCCCTTTGGGAGTATTTTTTCATTAATCCCTCTTTTCTTTTAAAGGAGAGCAGCTCTTTGGAGGACTTTTTGTATTCCCTGTTTATGAAGGGAAGACCTCTTTGGGAGGAGTGTTTTTATATCTCCTTTTTCTTTTGAAACGAGAAGACCTCTTTCGGAGGAGTTTTTGTATTCTCGATTTTTTTCTTTCTTTTGAACACAACCAATTTTCCTTTTTTGGAGAGAAAGTAGAATGGGGGAAGGCTTATCCCTTTGGTTACTCGATTCAAACGAGATCGTCCTATTTCTTAATAGCATCTGCTATTCGAAAATATTTTGATATTTTGAACAGGGCTTAATCTTGTAAGCCAGGGTTCTTTGAAATATCGCCAATTTGTTTTTGGAAGACTCTACCTTTCGAAAAGTATAAATTCCTCCATTCAGGGCTATACAATCAACTTCGATCCTTCTTTCAAGAAGTTTCAAAGGAGTTCGATTTTTCAAAAATCCTTTCAAAAAAGGAATTTAACATAAACCCTTTTGAATATTCGGCCATTTTCGGGGTTTTGCTAATTTCTACCCACAACATCAACAAATTTTCGATTTTTGTTGCCCTTTTTTTTGAAGACATGGGGACATTCCTACTCAGGTTTGCCCACCTCTTGGGCTTTCTTTGGGGTGATATGATATGGATATGATGCGTGCTATGCACTCCATGTGATTCAAAATGGAAATACACGATTTTATGCAAGAGTGAACATATGAAATGTATCTCACAAGTCAAGAAGGAGATGCATTCTATGAAATTCGTTTCTTCATGGAAGGTGTCTAGGGGCTATATTTAAAAATGCCCCTAGCTTGAGAGAAATTTTGCATGGCCACATGGTGAAGGGCCATGGCTTTTCAAAAAGACTTTTTTGGATGGACGATGGTATGTTCATGTCCATGCACTTCCATGGTTTTTCTAACATGATCATGATACTTTTTGCTCAAGGATGGAAAACATGACCAACCCTACGTGATCATCATGGCCATCGGGTTTTGATTTTGATATGGTCTCCATATTTCATCGTGAGATTCATGTTCTTATCCAACACAATCAAGGTTTTCATATAAACCTGAAGTTTTGAAAATCTTTCTTTTTAAAGTATATGTAGGGTTAAATTTTCGAAATTTTGATCCCTTTTGAGAAAGCAATTTTCGGAAATCCTCCCTTTCTATATGAAGATGGTTTTATACCCGCCCTTTTGATCAAAATATGTTTTCCATACTTGGTTTTGGTCAAGCAGGGTTTTTGGAATTTATTTTTAAAATTCGTGCCTTCATGGGGCATTTGATCAAGTATGGGGAATGTGTCTCACAGAGGCACTTCAGCCACATGATACTGGGCTTGTCCCTTATATTGAGTCTTGAGTTTTGAACTCATACTCTTTTGAAAGGGGCTGCCATTTTGCCTACCTGTTGAGATAGGATTTTAAAAATGAGTGCTTTAATGAACATCATTCCCCTTTCCATGACATGGGAGATGATGTCTCGAATTTTGAAAGCCTACAGCAAGGCTAAGCATGATTTTTCTTTTGGCTTAGTGATTTTTGTCACATGCCAATAGAGTTTTCGAAATGTATGGCATATTTAGTATGAACAACATCTTCATTTGATCAAGTCAAGCAAACAATGCAGGATTTGCAAAGCATGGAAGGTTTTTTTCAAAAGAATTTTGAAAAGGCTTTTGTGAAATGATAACCCTTTTTTCGAGATTCTCATTTCCGTTTAAAATTTTCCTTGAAGGTGTTGGATTTGATTCGTATGGAGACCTGCTTATGAAGGCTCGATACTTAGGGGGTCGACTTTCATTGCCCCTTTGGTTTTTCAAAACCCTGAATTCGAGTTCTAGGATGATGTCTAGACTCGATGCACATGTATGATTTCAAGATGTGATGCATGATGCATATGCACACACTATGGGTCAGGCTTATTTCTAAAAATCCCCAATCTTTGCATAAGTCAAGGATTTTGCGAATTTTAGAAAGTTTGGAGGTTTTTTATTCCTCCTGGCCTTTGATGATTCTCGAGCTTTTCATTTTGAAAAAGCTCTAGACAAAAGGGTGTTCAAGATCAGCTTTTTGGATTTTTTTTTTTTTTTGGTTTTTGGGAGTTATATACAATTTTCGAAAAGCATTTTTACAATTTTTGAAAATGGACTTTGTACATGGCCAAAGGTCTTTAAAACAAATTTCATTTTGGAATTTTCATTTTCCAAATGTTTTTGAGATTTTGTTTTGGTTTTTCAATTTTTTTGGTTTTTGGCAAATATCTGATTTTTTTAGCTTTTTCAAAAGGAGGGATCTTCCCATGAACCTACAAAGAAAACATTCATGAATCAGACTCTAATCAATAGGTCTAAGACATGGGTTTTAGGTTTTAGAGGTTCTACAGGGCACCCTTGACCCATATGGTCTTAGGTGGCGGCTCTGGGGGTATGGGTGGGCTGTAGCCCAATCCATACTTTTGTCGATTGGCCTGAGGTAGGACAGGTTCGAGCCTACCTTGGTTTTGGGTTCCCAGGCCCTGGTAGGGCTTATATCCCATATTCAGAATCATGTTCCAAGACTTCTTGTTTTTTGAAAAGTTTTTGTATAAATCATGGCCTTGGAACATGGAATCGTCCATGTCAGGGATATATACCCTTTTGGATTTTGGGATTTTGGATTCTGGGGCGATGGAAGACTTGGGCTTCCATTGAACCCTAGTTTGGGAGATTTGTTTCTCAAGGGAAGCCGTGCTTGGTCCCTCGAGGAGTTTTGGATATTTCGGGGCAATGGAAGACTTGGGCTTCCACGCAACTTTATTTTGGAAAACATGTTTCTCGAAGAAAACTAGGCTTGGTTCTTTGAAAAACTTTGGATTTTTCAGGATGGTGAAAAACTTGGGTTTCCACATGTCCTGGGTTTGGGAAATATATTTTTCAAGGGAAGCCAAGCTTGCTCCCTTGAGATTTTTGACCTGCTCCCTAGGTGCAACTCGTGATGCCCCTAGGGATGGATTTTTTTGTTTGAAAGCTCTAATCTTGGTTCCAGGGTACAAGACTAGGCTCGAAGAAGTGGGTTTTTCTATGGCAGGGTTATGAGCTCCTAAGATGTCGATGCATGCATTAGGGGTCTCCATGTCTACCATTTTTTCAATTTCTTTTTGTTTTTGTTTTTGAAATTCTTTTGGCTGGTGCGGGATATTTGGCGCACCTTGAAAATTCTCTAACCTAGGCACATTTCGTGGGTTTGTGTGTGCAGAGGGGTTATCCAATGCATCTGATGACCCTATATGAAGAAGAGAGTTTTGAGAAGGATGGGTTTCAAGCATACCTCTTTGTGGCTTGTCTACCTTTTCATGGTGAGAGCAGGCCGATTTTCCGGGTAACTCTGTTTTGAGCCCCCGGGGTTTCACGAGGCGTTCCTTTTCGAAACCTACCTGTTTTTCACTCTCGTCTCTTTGTGGGGTGTGGGTTTCATGTCCCACTGTGTGTGTGCCTAGACTTAGGAATTGCACTTGAATTTTTTGAAATTTCAAAGTTTGATTTTTCAATTTTTTTGTCTTTTTGAAAGTTTTCAAGATTGTTTTGATGTTTTGAAACAAAAACAACTCTTTTCAAATTTTCTTTGGAATTTTCGAATTTTGGATTTGTGGGAGTGGAGGACTCGCCCTTTTCTTCCTTAATTCCCTCGTTGATTTTGATTTTGGTTTTCTTTTCACAATCTTTGTGCGCCCGAGAAGAGCTGCTATGGGATTTATGGGTTTTAAGCTCCTTGCTTAAAACATCCATTTTTTTGAAAGTTTCCCATATATCAGCTAGCATTTCTCGTTCTTTGGCTGTTTTGAAAACCTCTTTTGATTTACTCAACGAGGATTTTGGAAGTGTGGGAGTGGAGGACTCGCCCCTTTCTGGGTTTTGGCCTTTTACCTTACATCCTTCGTCGAGTTTGAGATCGGTTTTCTTTTCACAATCTTTGTGCGCCTGAGAAGAGCTGCTATGGGATTTATGGGTTTTAAGCTCTGTAAACACCCCGAAATCCCACGAATTTCTTAAACAAATCTGGTTTTGTAAAAGCAGCCCCAAAGGGCCATTTTGAGTCTGGAAACCCAGGAGCCTTCCAGACAACCCTGTACATATGTTTTGAACTCTGTATGTCAAAAATATATAATATAGCTTTTGAAAACCTTTTAAAACATGTTTTTGAAACCCCGAAGCGGCTTGGCCCGATCAAGACATGACCAGCGAAGTCAAAGAGAGCCCAAAACCGGAGCACATGTCAAGCCCGGCACAGCAACTCTCGTATCACATCCATACCCCCAGGATCTCGAATGTCCAAGACCCTATTCTTATCAAAATATCATTTAAAGTCATCTCCGGAAGGCAGAAACGGAGGCGGACGACCATGTTGGCGAAGACCCAACGCAGACGGAGTACTGATGCTGTCAGGCCCCGCACAAATCGTCCGTTTCGAACCCAGCTCGAAGGAGTCAGAGTTCAATTTGGATTGGATCTGTACCATATATATCCAGATCCCAATCCAAACCCATATGTGGACTTGGATTTGGATTTGGATCCAGAGATCCAATCCAATATCCATATCCATGGCCTACATCACCTTCTCATAAATGGAGGTGGGGCCCACTTGAAATTCACGTGGGATTATGGGCATGAGAGAGAGTGGGGATGGAAAATATCAAGAGTGTTGTAATTAAGCTTGACTTGTGTGTCAAGTTTGGGTTTAATCATGTGGGTTAGCCTAATTGAGTGGGTTTAAGCTTGTAATTAGCCAAAACCTAACCTAGGGCTGCACCAACATGAGGTGGTTAAGGTCTATGGGCCATGCTAAGGGAGCTCCTTCACCTAAACCTAACCCAAAACACCTAATCCTAGCCTACCACCCTAATCCACCCCTAATTTGAGCCTAATCACCTAACCCACTTCCCTAATCCCGGCCTAATCCCAACCTAATCACCCAACCCACTTCCCTAATCCTTCCCTAAGCCTACGTTAATTTCCCTAAACCTAGCCTAATCACCTAACCTAGCTCACTAAACCTCACCCTAAAACCCAACCACCTAACCTAGCCCTAAACCCTTAAACCACCCCTAGCCCACAATCTACCCAAACCACTAGTTTTCAAAATATCTGGCCCAACCCTTTCCAGCCCACCTTATCTACATACCACCCTACCTAAACCACCTAACCACTACCCCAAACCCAGCCCTAACCGACCTACCCATCCCTATTTAAACCCCCCCCTTGGGGGCGGGTTTTTCCTAGCTAGTGGCTTCACCCATCCCAGTCGGGTCCCCTTCCAGCCGAGTCCCACCATCTCCCACCTGCTCCACCTACTCCACCTGCACCGCCACCTTCTCTCTTCCATCCACCACCATCTCCCAGCCGGACGCCACCACCATCTCCCGGCCGGACGCCACCACTTGCTCTCCATCCCAACCACCCGATTTCTCTCTTCCATCCACCAAATCTCCCCATTCGGTAAGTACCCCCTAACGCTACCTAACTCCTTCTCTACTCCCTCTCCATTCCTAGCCACCCACCATACCATCATCTCACCTACACATCAGCCCTTTGTTGCCACCATTCTCCCTTACCCGAACCTAGCACAACCTAAACTACCGGCCACTACCTAACCATCCCATCTACATCCGGCTACCCTGTAAGACTCCCATTCGGCCTTCCCTTAAACCCCCTTTAGGTCCATACTCCCCAATACTCTAGACTCTCCTAGTGACCCTACACACTTACTTGGCCCAGCCCTTTGATCGCCCACATCAAGGCGACACCCATTTGCAGCCGGCCACCTTCGAGGCGCCTATCCCGCGCCCCACTTGCAGCCGGCCAGCACCCTTTGTCATCCACCCTCGCGGAGCTCCCGTTTGCAGCCCAAGGCGAAGGCCAAGCCCACGCTCAAGCAAGGCCTCTACGGACCAGCTACTCGTAAGTGCCTAAACTCGGTCTTTAGTTGTATACTTGCTTGAGATTCAATTTGATACGGGGTTGTAATAACGGAGCATAGTCTCCCCCCGCTTGTAATAACGTGGCTTGGCACACCCACACACGTGCACTCTCTTAGTTGTGCACGATTTTGAACACACACGGGCCTAATCAGCCCATAATACATAAGTATATCTATATATATATACTTTCATTTTTGAAGGGTTTTTGCTTAAGTTGGGTGCGTTGTCTTTCAATTCAAGCACTCTCACACACATTGAGCTTTCGCTCTTATTTGAAAGACCCAAGTAAGGGCCGACCTATACTATTTGGGTTTCATTTCATGTCGTGTGAGTAAGTCTTTCAATTCAAGCACTCTCACACACATTGAGCTTTCGCTCTTATTTGAAAGACCCAAGTAAGGGCCGACCTATACTATTTGGGTTTCATTTCATGTCGTGTGAGTAAGTCTTTCAATTCAAGCACTTTCACACACATTGAGCCTTCGCTCTTATTCCCAAGACCTTAGTAAAGGCCTTATTGCAGTTATATTTGGGTTTCATTTATGTCGTGTGTGTAGTACTTCAATTCAAGCACTCTCACACACATTGAGCCTTCGCTCTTACTCCCAAGACCTTAGTCAAGGCCATACTGCAATTTATATTTGGGTTTAATTTCATGTCGTGTGTGTAAGTCTTTCAATTCAAGCACGCACCCACATTGAGCCTTCGCTCTTATTTGCAACACCCGAGTAAGGGCTCATATACATATTCTATATACATATCTCCCTTCGGTTATTTCCCTTTGGTTATTTCCCTTCAGTATTGTCTTTACATTTCGGGTTTTCCCTTTGGAGTAGCGTGAGTTTGCATTGCATCTACGCCATACCACGAGGTAGGACGCATATTGCATCAAAGCAAGCCCCGCTCGAATTCACCCACGTAGTGGAGTGTTCATAACACACAAACTAGGTGGCCCAAAAAGGGATAAAAGAAAAGACTTAGGCACGTGCAAATCCACGTGATCTAAAACATGCAATCGCACTTTAAAGACCCGAAATAGACACCTTGAACCGCTTCGTAGACTTTCTCTCCAAAAACTCGATTTTTGCAAAGCGTACAGACAGACCCTTGCGCATCGGTGCAAGAAGGTCTGCGACGACAAGAGCTTACTTGCTTACAGTCACCACGTTTAGAAGTCAGTGTTAAATATATCTTCACTAGCTTAAGTAAGCTAGCTGGCACGCCCTGTTTGCATACATAGGCCTTAGACACACGAGAGGATCCGCTCCGAGCCCTGAAAAAGGCAAAGAGGCAGGGATTTTCGCGGGTCTACAGGGATTGGCACGCCCAGTGGGACGTAAGCCTTTCAAAAATCGAGTTTTAAGTAGTAGGAGTCTTGCGAAAATTTTTATAAAAAGGTGTTGTTTTAACTTGTTTTCTTTGCTTGTACTTAGGATATTTTGAAAAAGCTTGAAAAGCATGTCAAAATCCAATCCAAGTGACGTGTCGAGCCAAGGCTCATGCGCATCAAGTTCTCACTCTAGGAGGATTTTCAAAAACAAAATAAAACTAGATGAAATCGAGGACTTGAGAAGGGAGTTTGAGGCCAAAATCGATGCTCTCAGCCAAGAGGCTGAAGTAGGCGATTCATGTTCATCAAACGGTGAACAAAGGCCTAAAAAGAAATCTGAAAAACCTCACAAGCAAAAAGAGGCCTCCACAATAGAAGGCAACCAATACCACGAGTCCTTCACACAAAAGGACCGTAAAGCCCTACAGCAGTTGTTGAAAGGGCAGAATAAAGAGAAAAGAAACTACGCCCTGTCTGATTTCCTTCCTATGGATTACGAAATAGATAGTGACGATGAAATACCGAACTTCCATCGGTATGATGGCATGGGAGACCCCAGGTCTCACTTGTAGCTTTTCTCACGTCAAGCCCATAAGAAGAAAAAGGACTCGATGAAATGGGTGTATTGGTTCCCTCTATCCCTTAAAGGCACAACTGCCAAATGGCTGGCTTCCTACGACTTAAGCCAGTTCGCTACTTTTGAAGAGTTAGCGAACTGCTTCATGCAAAGATTTGCACACAATGTAGAAGTCACGCCAACCCTGAATACCTTAAGGGATACAAAGCAAGGCATGAACGAAGACGTGCATGCCTTCATTATAAGATAGAGGTCGCTTTTGGGCCAAGTGCGAGAGCCCATATCCGAAGGATGTGCAGTAATGCTCATCCTGGATAATTTTAAAAGCGAATTAAAAACCCTTCTCTCGCTCCATGAGATTTCAACTTTCCATAAGTTGATCAAAAAGGCCTCCCTTTTCGAAACCAACTTGTGAAAAGGGACATACGATCACTTATGGAAAGGAAGTGCCGTTCCAAAAACCCGTTTAGAAAAGCCCATCGCATATGGGCTGCCCACGACGGACAAAGGGGCGAAGCCCCATAAAATCGCCAATGCCCGGGTGGATCCAGGCATGGCGGGCACTTCCAAAAATTTTGAAAAATTAGAAAATAAGAGAGAACGCAATTTTCAAAAACCAGTTGAAAAACGGGAGTATACTCCGCTGGGGCAACCTGTGTCGGAGGTCCTAGACCTCCTCCTTGCCCAGGGCATGATAGAACTCCCTGAAATACCCGAAAGAGTCACTTCCAAGGGGGGGTATTTAAACCGATTTTGCAAGTATCATCGGCTCAAAGGCCATGATACCAAACGCTGCTTCTCTCTTTTAAATAAAATTGAGAACTTGATAGCAGAAGGCCGGCTCTAGGTCACTGCGGAACCTGAGCCACCTCAAGCTATCTTCAAGGAATCCTTTCCCAAACACGCCAGTGGTAGTGGGAAAGGAAAGGAGGTATGTACCCTCACCATTTCCAAGGAACTAGCACGAAAGCCAGAACCTGGTCGACCTACTTGTGTGCCCATCCTTGTACTATACAAGAGGCCTGTCCAAGTCGTCATTCGGGGACCACCAAAAGTCGAAACCCCGGTAAAACCAGTTTTAAAAATCCAAGGTTCTCCTCAGCTCATCCTTAGAGCCAAGTTTAGCGCGAACCCTAGGCTGGTCGTGGGGGAAGTCACTAGATCTGGGAGGATCTACCAACCCCCGCACCTTCAAGGTGCTCAAAAGGTGGTCAGTGTGCCTGGCCCCTCAAAAGCATGTATCCCTAGTGGTCTGCCAAAAACAGATAAGGACAAAGTCATCCTAAATCCTTATGACTTCGAAAACCACCTTTCAAAGATTCTTATTCACATGTCTATCTTAGAGCTTATAAAAACCTCACCTAGGCATAGACTTGTATTAGAGAAAATTCTAGAAAGGGCCAAGGTTGATTCATATCGAATCTGGCAACTAGATGCGAACCCTTCAACAAACTGTTGAGGAAGGGTACGAAATTCTTATGGGATGACGAATGCCAAAAGTCCTTCGAGAGACTGAAGGCATACTTGGTTAATCCCCCTGTTTTAAATCCTCCAAAGCAAGGAAAACCGCTTCTATTATACATCTCCGTGCATGTAAATGCTTTAGGAGCCCTATTGGCTCAATACGAGGATGACACCCATAAGGAGTATGCCATCTACTATATTTCGAAAACTCTCTTGGCTTGTGAACGAAATTATCAAGCCATGGAGAAGACGTGCTTGGCCCTAGTCTGGGCCTGCCAGAAGTTCAGACACTATTTCCTAGATCATGAGATCTGGATAGTGTCCAAGCTTGATCCAATCAAGTACTTGTTCGAAAAACCCATTGTAGACACGAAAAATTTTCACTTGCGGGTTCTTAGGCCTGAAGTGAACCTTTTCGTGCTTACGTTCGCTTTTAGGGCGTGCCAGCTAGCTTACTCAAACTAGCGAAGTAGTTTTTGAAATATCTGACTTTTTGAAAGGCAATTGTAGGCAAGCGAGATCTTTTCATCGCAGACCTTCTTGCACCGACGCGCAAGGGTCAGTCTGTACGCTTAGAGACTTCGTTTAAAACAAGTTAAACTCAAAATCGATTTTTGAATGAACAGGTGTTTGAAAATCCTTTTGAAATCATGCACTTGGCGAGTTTTTGATTTGGGCGACCCTAAGTCTCTCAATTTTATCCATTTAGGCGTGTTTGCACGTTTTGTTTGGGTTTGTTCGATGCAGGTATGCAACCTAGCTCGAGTATGGCGAGTATGCGATGCAACTCGCACAACTTGAATGTAAAACCCGAAATTTAAAGACTTAGCAGAAGGGAAAACCCAAATTGAATGCAACTCACACAACTTGAATGTAAATTGCAGAAATTTAAATATATCTATATCTTAAGAGCGAAAAGGCTCAATGTGTGCGTGGGTGTTGTGTATAAATTGAAATGCAACACACGCAACCGAACCGTAAAACGCAGCAGAAGGGAGATATAGATATATATAAGAGCGAGAAGGCTCAATGTGAGTGAGTGCTTTGAGTGTATAAATTGAAAGGCAACTCACGCAACTTAAATTTAAAACCCAACTGAAAGGGAAATACGTATATATACGTAAGAGCGGAAAGGCTCAATGTGAGTGAGTGCTTTGAGTGTATAAAATGAAAAACAACTCACACGACTTGAACCTTAAAACCCAGCTGAATGTATATAAATAGGGCTATATCCTATGGGCTGTTGAGGCCCGTTTGTGTGCAAAAGTGTGCAGATAAGAGCGGAAAGGCTCGAGTGTACGTGTGTGTGTTTTGCACATATATTACATCCGGGGGGAGACGATGCTCCGTTATTACAACCTCATATGACGAATTGAATTGAATAGAAAGGGATTTGATATATATCGAAATCAACTTACACTTTCCAGCCTTTTGAGTTAGGATCGTACAAGGGGCGAATCCGCCTTCTTCTTATGGAGTCCGGGGCATGTGGGAGCGAAGCCGGAGAGCTTGAGAGCTTGGAGAGACTTGGAGTTCCGGGAGCTGCAAGCTACAATGGGTTTGGGGCTAGTTGGGGCTGGTTTGGGCAAGGTAAGACTCGAGTCACCTTGGCTCGAGTGATTGGGTTTTTGTATGGGATTTGGCCAACGCTTGGTCTTGGTTTAGGTATAGTTTAGGCTTGGTATTAGGCCAGCATTTGGCCTTGGTTTAGGTATAGGATAGAGTTGGTTGGTCCTAGGTCAGGTGTTGGCTAAAGTTTTGAGATTTCGGCCAAGGTTCATGACCTTTGTTTGGTCTTGTGAGACTAGAGCCAAGGTGGCTCGAGTGGCATGGTTTTAGTATGGAACACGGCCAGCACTTGGCCTTAGTTTAGGTCTTGTGAAACTCGAGCCAAGGTGGCTCGAGTAGGAGTGACTTGCTCTAAGGTTCGGCCAAGGTTGTTGCGGGGTTGTCTTGGGTCGACTTGGGTAAGTATGGGGGAGGAAAAAGGCTCGAGCCAAGGTGGCTCGAGCTAGGTAGTTTCAAAGGGAAGTTCGGCCAGCACTTGGCCGAACTTTAGGTGGTTTAGGGAGGTTGTTTAGGGTGGTGTTTAGGTGGTGGTCTTAGGTAGGAGACTTGGTGAAAAACGGCCAGCACTTGGCTGGTTTGGTGGTGGTTTTAGGGGCAAGTTTGGCTAGGATGGGTGGTCTAGAGAGGTTAGGGAAGATGGGTTAGGTTAGGGCTTAGGGGACCTACCTTGGTTGCAACACCGCTCCAAGCCGCCGCTCAAGCCGCCAAGCTCCACCACGCCATGCTCCCAGCCAAGGTAGGGGACGTTCTTTGGTTGGTGCAGCTTCCTCAAGTCCCTTGGCCAACAAGGTTTCACGTAAAAAAAAACTTGAAAAGGGGAAAGTCAAGCCACTATTCTTGACTTGCTTCCCTCTCTCTCTCTCTTTCTCTCTCCACCCACCAAGCTTTCACGTGAAAGCCTCTCCCCTTTGAGCCTCACCTCTGCTTTTTTTCAAGCCCAGCACCTCTATTTATAGAGGTTTTAAGTGGGTCTTGGATATTGGGTCTTGGATTTGGGTCTGGCTATCCGGATCCAATCCAAACTCAATGTGGATCTGGATCGCGGATCTCGGATATTTTGAGATCCAGATCCAGTCTAAATATTTATTTGGGTTTGGATCTCAGATCTCGGATCTTCGATTTTTGAGATCCATATCCAATCCAAACACAATTTGGATATGGATCTGGATATTTTTGGGTCCAGACCCAATCCAGATTTTTCTTCTGCTCCTTGGTTTTCTGGTCCTTTCTGGTGCTTTTCACCGTCGGTTTCGAGCGGGCTTCGATTCATCGGATGCCCAACTCTGGCCTGGGTCTTCCCCAAGTGTTTCTTCCAACTGGTGTTCTGCTTTTCAGGACTTTTTCGGTGTTTGTTTCGGTCCGCCGTTTTGGTTTTTGGCCGGTTCCTGTTGATATCGAACTCAGATTGCCGCACGGATTCCGTTCTTCATTCTGACGAGACGTGTCTCGGACTTCTGTCGACTTCCTCAGGTACTGGGCTTCTTTCTGCATTTTGGAGCTGCTTTGTGCTTTTTCTTTGACCCAAATTACATTTTTACCCTTCTGTCGGGCTTTTCTCCAAACGGGCTCTTTTTTCTTCCGTTTTTGAACAGGGGGTAGCTTCTGAAATTCTGGGCTCGAATCCTCTTCTTGCCTGGACTTTTCCTTTGCCTTCTGTACCTGTTTTCACATTTCAAAACAGGACGTCGTTTTGGCTCAAACGAGCTTTCTGGTGTTTTTGAGAGTTTTTGAAATATAGAAGATTTGGGGTATTTACAGTAGCGTATCAAATCGGAGTCACCTTGACCTCCATAAACCCAAGCCCCATCGTAATCACTGGATACGATGGGAAAGCATCTAGACCACTGGGAGCCATAGAGTTACCCATGGAAACGGGGGGCATAACCCATTTGGGGGGATTCTAGACATCCACCCGCACTACAACCTATTGCTGCAAGACCCTGGATACACAGCCTGCGAGCTGTGCCATCCACCTTCCATAGGTGTGTCAAAATCTCCCACGAAGACCATATAGTGGTAATTTTGGGTGAAAACCATCCTCAGCTTAAGGGAATATAGAATTTCCCGTGCTTGTCAAGTTACCCAGCCTTTGAGGATAATCTGGGGCAAGTCTTGGTCGAGCCACCCAAGCTCGTCCTTCAAAAGCCTAGGAAGATGTTGTGTATCAAGGGGCAGCCCAAGGCTCGCCCACTCAAAACCATCACGATCCTAGGAAAGACCAAGTGCCATCTATTCCCCAAAACCCTAGATAAAAAGCCATACAAGCATAACATGGACGATAGCAAGTTCCAGAACCACGAACTATATCAAAAATTTTCAAAAAACAAAAAATCATGGAACATGCTATTGAACATGGGATACATGCCCTATCAAAGTCTAGGGAATCAAAACCAAGGTTGCCTCGAGCCCATAATGCCTAGAGCAAACCCAAGCCAATATGGGATCAGCTATATTCCAAAAATACCACCAAAACCACCACTTGTGACCACCTGGGTCAAGGGTACCCTGGAACCTAGTGAAGCAGAAACCTACGATTTAGACCTCTTATTTAGGGTCTAACTTGTGGCGTTTTCCTTTGTAGGTATGATGTAGATCCCTTCTTAAACCAAAAATCAAAAAAATTGAAAAATCTCGAAATTCAAAAACAATTTGGAAAATCCCAAAAATCAAAAACACTTGAAAAAAATGAAAAAATAAAAAAAAGGGTTGTTTGTATAACCCAAAATCCTTTCTTTACAAAAATCAAAAAAAATCAAAAATTTAGAAATTCCCAAAAATAAAATCCTGTATATACCAACTCCTGGTAAAAGTTTGGAAAAGGCCAAGGATTTCGAAGAGGAAATTGTCTTCATAACAAGACCAAAAGCTTCGAAACCTGTAGAAATTCCAAAACAAAAACCAGATGTTTTCAAAACCCATGCATCGAGTTCAAATTCCCTAGGATTCAATATTCTCGAGAATCATCGAAGCACGGAAGAAGATCCCCTTCTCCTTGAGGAGGATTCAACTTCCGAGCTCCCCGAGTTTCATAAAATTCTTGATTTTGAAAAACCTTCGAATTCTGTAGGAGGGGATTTCATAGAGATCAATTTAGGGAGTGAAACAAAGCCCAAACACATTAAGATAGGCGCATGTTTGCATGAGCATGAAGCATCATCATTCATTGCATTCTTGAAAACCTACATCGATGTGTTTGCATGGACGTATGAAGACATGTTGGGTATAGACCCAAGAGTCGTAGAGCATTGTCTTCCCCTAGATTCGGGTTCGAAACCCATAAAGCAAAAGCTTAGAAAGATTCATCCGAACGTACATGCGCAAGTTAAAGAGGGTTTAGAAGATCTGCTAAAGGCTGGTTTTATAAAACCCATTGCGTATTCTGATTGGTTGTCAAATATTGTTGTAGTTCAAAAATCCAATGGGAAAATTCGAATATGCATCGATTTTAGAAACCTGAACAAAGTCACCCCAAAGGATAACTTTCCTTTACCTAACATTGAATTGATAGTCGATAGTATTGCAAATCATGAAATGTTTTCATTCATGGATGGCTATTCAGGATATAACCAAATCAAATTAGCCCCAAGAGATCAGGCTAAAACTGCTTTCACCACACCCTGGGCACATACTTCTATACAGTCATGCCCTTTGGTTTGAAAAATGTCGGCGCCACCTACCAAAGAGCCATGACTACAATCTTTCATGATCAAATTCATGAGCTCGTAGAGGTATATGTGGATGATCTTTTGGCTAAATAAAAAACTTGATGCACCCATATCGAATGTTTACAAAAAAATTTCGAAAGGCATAGGCTTTACAAAGTAAAGCTAAACCCTCAAAAATACGTCTTTGGAGTAGAATCCGGTAAGCTCTTAGGCTTTATGGTAAGCCAAAGGGGCATAGAAGTCGACCCCTCTAAGTGTAGAGCTATCATCGATGTGTCTCCACCCTCCAATCTTACGCAAATTCATAGCCTCCAAGGTCGCCTCTAATCAATTCGCAGGTTTATTTCAAACCTCGCTACAAGATGCGAACCTTTCAACAAACTTTTGAGAAAAGGGGTAAAATTCGTATGGGACGATGATTACCAAAAGGCTTTAGAAAGACTAAAAGCATATTTGGTTAATCCTCCTGTTTTAAACCCTCCAAAGCAAGGAAAACCCCTTTTACTCTATATTTTTGTGCATGCAAATGCTTTGGGTGCATTATTAGCTCAATATGAGGATGATACCCACAAGGAGTATGCCATCTATTACATTTCGAAAACTCTCTTGGCTTATGAAAGAAACTATCAAGCCATGGAGAAGACGTGCTTGGCCTTGGTATGGGCCTGCCAGAAATTTCGACACCACTTCCTAGATCATGAGATCTGGATGGTGTCTAGGCTTGATCCAATCAAGCATTTGTTTGAAAAACCTATCCTCACGGATTGACTGGGTAAATGGTAGCTCCTCTTGATGGAGTATGACCTGAAATTCTACCATCAAACGTCCATCAAGGGGCAAGTCCTAGCCGACTATGTGGCTGACTTCCCTTCAGAAGATGCGTATCCCACACTTGACAAAATGCCCGATGAAGGCATCTTTCAAAACCAATTTCAAAATCATATTCTATCAAACTGCTCAAGTGAAAACCAAGTGTGGAAGATGCACTTCGATGGGGCGCGAAACCAAAGAGGGGCTGGCGCAGGAATCATCCTCATATCCCCTGAAAAGGGAGAAATACCCATAGCCATTCGCCTAGATTTCGAGTGTTCCAACAACACAGCCGAGTATGAAGCACTCATACAAGGCTTAAAAATTTTGAAAACTCTAGGGGCATCATGCATCAAAGTCTTTGGAGATTCTTTACTTGTCATAAACCAAGTGTTAAAGATTTGGCAAGTTAAAAACGAAAAACTTCTTCCATACCATGAGTTGGCCACCAAGCTGGTTGAGTCGTTCAAATCGTGTACACTCACACACGTAGGAAGAGAGGATAATGGCATAGCCGATGCCCTCTCGTCCTTGGGCTCAGCCCTAAGGGTCGATCCCACTTTGGGAACCAGACCCTTAGAAATATGGCATTCGCCCACTCCATCCACACACGATCTTGAGATTTGCCAAAACAACCAAACTGATAGTGAAAAACCTTGGTTTCAAGACATAAAAAGTTTCTACACGAGTTTGCATTAAGTGCTCGATTTTTATCAGATTCTACACGAGTTTGCTTGGGATTGTTCGATGCAAATATGCTCCCTATCTCGAGTGTGGCGTATATGCAATGCAAACTCACACAACGTGAAGGGAAAACCCGGAATTTAAAGACATAGTAGAAGGGAAATATGGCTATATCTTAGATGCGGAAGGGAAAATATATATATCAATATCCTAAGAGCGGAAAGGCTCAATGTGAGTGAGTGCTTTGAATGTGTAAAATGAAAGGCAACTCACGCAGCTTGAACCTTAAAACATAGCGGAAGGGAGATACATTATATATAAGAGCGGAAAGGCTCAATGTGAGTGAGTACTTTGAATGTGTGAAATTAAAGACAACTCACTCGACTTGAATGTAAAACCCAGTTGAATTGAAATACGTATATATATAATAAGAGCGAAAAGGCTCAATTGTGAACATGGTGCTGGTGTACGAGATAAGAGCGGAAAGGCTCAAGTGTGCGTGTGTGTCTCGTGTGTCCAAACACCTTTATTACATTCCGGGGAGAGACGATGCTCCATTATTACAACCCCGTATCGAATTTAATTGAACTTGAAACAATGTAAAAGATCAGATTCAAACACTTACACGTCGCCTACTCGGGCTTCCTTTACCAATGGGATCTGACCTTGGATATAACCGTTGGATGGGCCTCTCGCTGCGAACCGATCCGATGCGTGGAGTTTTGGTCCTAGTTCACGATCTAGGTTATGTCGACACGCGAAGGTTCTACAGTTTTGGGTGGGATTTTAGCAAACCTAGGGCAAGGTGTAGGGGATCTAAGGCCAGCTCTAAGGTGAGGGGCTTAGGTGGGTTTGAGTCCAAGTCCTAAGGAGATGGTCGACCAGCTATGGTCCGAGTTAGGTGATGGTCCTAGTGCGGATTTAGGAAGGGTGGTGGCTGAGCTGGTTTGATGTTTTTCTTGGAAATAGTCCTAGGGTGAGTCCTAAAGGAAGGGCTCAGCCAAGGGTGGCCGAGCTGGACAAGTCTTAGGGTTAGTCTAGGTTAGGACTTAGGGTGAAAATGCTGAAGGGAATGGCTCGGCCAAGGGTGGCCGAGCTGGGGTAGCTTGGGTTTGATTTAGGTTGGGGTGTGGGACTCACTAGGACCGACCTAGGGTGAGCTCGGCCAGCTATTGGCCGAGCTTGGTATGGGCTTGGGTGGGACATTTTTTTTTGGTAGAGTCTAGGTGTGGTTTTGCAAAATTCGGCCAGCATATGTTTGGTCGAATCTTGTTGGATTTTCTCAAAGTAGTTAGGTGGTTTTAGAGGGGCAAAGGGGAGAACGGTTTAGGTGGGTTCTAGGGACTCACCTTGGCCACGATTTGGGTGATCTCCACGCACCTTTTCTTCACATCGAGTGGACCATCCATGGCTGCCGGATCCACATGAGCTGCAGCAAGATCTTGGCGTGAAATGATGATGCTTCTTGGCTTACAAAACCAGCCCACCTATTACAAAAGACAAAGGGGGAAACCAGCCCCCTTTGTTGACTTTTTCCCCTCTCTCTCTCTCTCTCTCTCTCTCTCTCTCTCTCTCTCTCTCCTACCCAAGCAAAAGGCGTGAAATAATTTTTGCAGCCTTTGTGAACCAGCCCCTCACGTCCTTTTATAGACTTCTTATTTGGATATGGATCCTGAATTGATTCTGAAATCCGGATCCAATCCAAGTCTTGTTTGGATCTGGATCTTGGGTTTGGATCTAGATATTTGGATCCAGATTTGATCCAATTTTTTTCTCTTCTTCGGTCCTTCCTGGCGTTTCGAGCCGAACGTCTTGTGCGGGCCCTGAGTTCATCAACGCTCTGTCTTATGTTGGGTTTTTCCAAATTTCATCGTCTAAGCTCTTTTTCGCCTTTCCGGACTCTGTTTCAACTGATTTTTGTTATTTTTGACTTGGATTGTTCGTGATTTCAGGGGCACTGTTGGCTTGGCCTCCGATGCTTCCGTCTTGAAGTCCATTTGCGGCCTGGGCTCCTCTTTTGTCTTTGAATTTGGCTTTTCATCGGGCTGGGCTTGCTCTTTGAATTTTTTGAATCTTTGTTGCAACTGCTTTGGGCCAGGTTTTACCTGTTCGTCTGGGCTTTTGCTAAAATGAGACTTTTGTCCATTTTCAAGAATTTATGTTCCAACAGGGTTGGAAAATGGAGGTTTGAAGTATTTGAGTTCCTGGGTTTTCGAAAATTCTGAACTTGGCTTTTTGAGCTGATTTTCGAACCAGGCATTTGGTTTTGCAAAATTTTTGGATTTCGGGGTATTTACAGATGCCCCTCTTTGGCATTATCCAAATTGATTTGGATAATGGTGAAGAAGATAACATCCCTATTTGTTTTCTCCCCGGATTTGATCTTGAGAATATGGGATCGTCCCAATTTTTGAGAAAAACGTTTTCTTTTAAGCCCAATAGGAGGAGATTTTTCGCCAAAGGGGACTTTCTATGGATCTAGCCCTAAATGGAGATCATGTATGAGGTGTTTATGCGTGGAAATGCAAAGTGCATGATACGGATGAGGTGTTAGAAAAGGGCGACCTCTCAGAGACCAGATTCTATGGTCGAACTTTTGAGACTTTATGAAGACCTGCTGCTCTAAGTGAGCGGGCCTTACGTATGCTCGATGTTCGAGTTTTTGAAATTCGTTTTAAGAGGGAAAACTTTTCTGAACCATCGATCCTAAGGACCTTTAGCTCCTTGTGTTTGCCTTTACTTGAGTCTCGACACTTGCCAATCTAGCGGAGGTTTTATGAGAAAACAAGCCACATTTCAGAATTCCTACGCCTTACTCAAAACGTCGAATTCACAAACAAGATGAAATTCAAGTAAGTAAATCCTATTTTTACTTTAGGATTCCCTGAAATGAACCATGTTTCGCTTGGGATAAGTCGTAGGGATGGGAAAGAAGTACCACGGTCCCTTTTGAAGTGTCCCGTGGTTTGAGGCAAAGAAGGCAGAAAGCTACTCTTTTTGAGCTTTTTGGCCTTTTTCTTTCTTTTTTCATAGAGGGTCTCCCTTTGGGAGTATTTTTTCTTTAATCCCTCTTTTCCATAGAAGAATCGAATTTTCTTTTTGATTCATGCTTCTTTCTTTGGGAAAGAGATTTCGGCGGGGATTTCCCTTTGTTTTGGCCAAGTTTTCCTTTTGGAAGGGGAAGAGAAGAGGGGAGGACTTATCCCAAGGTCATACTCGATCTATTCCAGATCAGCCTATTTAGAAATAGCACGTACTACTTGCAAGTATCTTGCTATATTGAACTAGGCCTTTCTTTGTAAGAACAAAGATTTTGAAATGCAACCACGCATTTGAAAATTTCCACTTTTTCACAAAAATGCTGATTCTCTCATTCAAGGTCACACAACTCACTTTTAATCCTTGTTTTCGAAGTTTCAAAGCAGATTTCCCTAAAATATTTTTGCAAAATGGGAATTTAACTCGGACCCTATATGTGGTACTTTTTCAAATACTGAATATTGATAGGATCTGCTAAATTCCTACCTTCAACATCGGTTAACCAATAAGAATTGTTCATGGTGGTTCCACATACAACGTAAGGGCCATCCCACTTGGGCCGCCACTTTCCAAGTGGATGTGGGCCACGATGGTGGATGATTTTCAAAACGAGCTCTCCCAATTCAAAGTGGCGAGGTTTCATATGTTTCTCATAATGTTGGGCGATCCTTTGCCAGTATGCGTGAGCATGATCCATATAAAGGAGTCACCTTTCATCTAATAGATCTAGTTCGGCCATCCTAGCACGCTGAAGTGTCTCTAGGGGAAGGTCGAGTGCTATGGATGTATGAAATGAATGCAGACGTGTATGAATGGGGAGAACGGCATTTGTGCCGTAGACCAACTCAAAAGGCGTGGCATTTGTGGGAGTGCGGATGGAAGTCCTATAAGCCCATAAGACTTCATCTAGTTTCTCGTGCCAAGTTCTGCCCTTCTCTAAGGTTTTCTCAACAATGCTGATGAGAGTCTTGTTGGTGGCTTCGGCTTGGCCATTGCCTTAAGGGTAGTAAGGCGACAAGAAGTGGTGATTTATGCCATACTTGTTGCACAACTTGACCATCCACTCATTTTTGAATGGGGTGCCATTATCAGACACAAGATCTCTTGGAACTCCAAATCGAGCCAAGATGTTTTTCCTAATGAAAGCCACCACGTGTTGCCCCTGGACATTGGTCAGGGAGGTGGCTTCGACCCACTTGGAAAAATACTCAGTGGCTGCTAAAATGAACCTGTGTCCATTCGAGGCCTTTGGAAAAATTGGTCCTACGATATCAAACGCCCACATGGTGAATGGCCAGGGGCTGACCACGGAATGCACTGATGATGAGGGTATATGAATGGCGTGACCATGCACTTGACATGGGTGACACTTCCTAACATGATTGTGGGAATCTTTTCTCAGGGTGGAGCAAAAATAACCCGCTCTAAAAATTTTCATCGCCATCATGTTGGCATTGATATGACCTCCACATTCTGCATCGTGGAATTCATGCATAATAGTCCTAGCCTCCTCTAGGTCGACACATCTTAGTAAGATGCCGGTAAAACTCTTTTTGTACAGAACCCCACCCAAAATCGTGTATCGGGTAGAAATTTTTCGGATGAATGCCTTATCTTTAGATGTGGCATCCTTAGTGAATCCCCCATTTTCTAGAAAATTCTTTATGTCATAAAACCAAGGTTTTTCATCAGAATCAGGGTTATTTTGGCAAATTTGCAAATCGTGTATGGAAGGAGTGGGTGAGTGCCATATTTCAAGGGGTCTGGTTCCCAAAGTGGGATCGACCCTTAGGGCTGAACCCAAGGATGAGAGGGCATCAGCGATGCCATTATCCTCTCTTCCTACGTGTGTGAGAGTTCACGATTGGAATGACAAGACCAGTTGAGTGGCCAACTCGTGGTATGGAATTAGTTTTTCATTTCGAACTTGCCAAAATTTTAAAACTTGGTTTATAACAAGGAGTGAATCTCCAAAGACCTCGATGCATGATGCCCCTAGAGTTTTCAAAACTTTTAAACCTTGTATGAGTGCTTCATACTCAGCTATATTGTTGGAACATTCGAAATCTAGGCGAATTGCTATGGGGATCTCTCCCTTTTCAGGGGATACGAGGATGATCCCGGCACTCAGCTATATTGCATACGAGGATAACCTTCCACACTTGGTTTTCGAAAGAGTTTGCCAAAATGTAGTTTTGAAAATGGTTTTGCAATATGCCTTCATCAAGCATTTCATTGAGTGTGGGATACGCATCTTCTAGGGGGAACTCAGCCACATAGTCTGCTAGGGCTTGCCCCTTAATGGAGACCTGGTGATGGTATTTTAAGTCATACTCCATTAGAAGGAGTTGCCATTTGCCCAATCTACCCATGAGAATGGGTTTTTTCAATAAGTGCTTGATTGGGTCAAGCTTGGACACTATCCAGATCTCATGATCTAGGAAATAGTGTCAAAATTTCTGGCAGGCTCAAACTAGGGCCAAGCACGTCTTCTCCATGGCCTGATAATTCCTTTCGTAAGCCAGGAGAGTTTTCGAAAGATAGTATATGGCATATTCCTTGTAAGTGTCATCCTCGTATTGAGCTAACAGAGCTCCCAAGGCATTCGCATGCACAGAAATGTAAAGTAGAAGAGGTTTTCCTTGCTTTGGAGGGTTTAAAACAAGGGGGTTAACTAAGTACGCCTTTAATCTTTCAAACGATTTTTGGCATTCGTCATCCCATAAAAATTTCATGCCCTTTCTCAACAATTTATTGAAGGGTTCGCATCTAGTTGCTAGGTTTGAAATAAACCTGCGAATGGACTGTAGGCGACCCTAGAGGCTACGAATCTGCGTGAGATTGGAGGGTGGAGCCATGTTTATGATGACTCGACACTTAGAGGGGTCGACTTCTATGCCCCTTTGGCTTACCATAAATCCTAAAAGCTTACCAGATTCTACACCGAATACGCACTTTTGAGGGTTTAGCTTTACGTTGTAAAGTCTAAGCCTTTCGAAAATCTTTTGTAAGCATTCGAGATGAGCGCATCGAGTTTTTGACTTAGCCAGGAGATCATCTACATATACCTCTACGAGCTCATGAATCTGATCATGAAAGATCGAGGTCATAGCTCTCTAGTACGTGGCGCCAGCATTTTTCAAACCAAAGGGCATGTCTGTATAGCAGTATGTGCCCCATGGGGTTGTGAAAGCGGTCTTAGCCTGATCTCGTGGGCTTAGTTTGATTTGGTTATATCCTAAATAGCCATCCATGAATGAAAACATTTCATGATTTGCAGTACTATCAACTATCAAATCAATGTTTGGTAAAGGGAAATTATCTTTTGGCGTGGCTTTATTTAGGTTTTTGAAATCGATGCATATCTGAATTTTCCCACTGGTTTTTCGAACAACAACTATATTGGATAACCAATCAGAATACGCAATGGGTTTTATAAATCCAGCTTTTAACAGATCTTCTAAACCCTCTTTGACTTGTGAATGCACATTCAGATGTATCTTCCTAAGCTTTTGTTTTATGGGTTTTGAATCTAAATCTAAGGGAAGACGATGCTCTACAACATTCGGATCTATACCCGGCATGTCTTCATATTTCCATGCAAACACATCAACGTAGGTTTTCCAAAATGCTATGAATGATGCTCTTTCATGCTCATGCAAACATGTGCCTACCTTAATGAGTTTGGGCTTTAAATCACTCCCTAAGTTTATCTCTATGAAATCCCCTCCTACTGATTTCGAAGGTTTTTCAAAATCGAGAATTTTATGAAATTCTGGGAGCTCAGAAGTAGGATCTTCCTCGAGGGAATCCATTTCCGGGATTTGATCATTCTCAAAACTTCTAAATCTCAGGGAATTTGGACTTGACGCACAGTTTTCACAAACGCCTGGTTTTTGTTTTGGATTTTCTGCAGGTTTTGTAGATTTTGGTCCTCTTATGAAGAGGACTTTCTTTCGAAATTCTTTGCTTTTTCAAAACCTTTACCAGGAGCTGCTAAATACAGGATTTTGTTTTTGGTATTTTGCGAATTTTCGATTTTTTTGGATTTTTGTAAGGAAAGAACTTTGGGAACTACACAAACAACTCTTTTTTTGAGTTTTTGATCTTTTTCAAATGTTTTTGGTTTTTGGGATTTTTCAATTTTTTGAATTTCGAGTTTGTAAACACCCCGAAATCCCACGAATTCCTTAAAACAAACCTGGTTTTGTAAAAGCAGCCCCAAAGGGCCATTTTTGAGTTTGGAAACCCAAGAGCCTTCCAGACAACCCTGTATATATGTTTTAATCTTCGTCTTTCAAAAACATATGGCTTTTTAAAAAAAACCCTTTTAAAACATGTTTTGAAACCCCGAAGTGGCTTGGCCTGATCAAGACAGGACCAGGAGAGCTAAGAAGAGCCCGGAACTGGAGCACACGTCGAGCCCGGCACAGCAACTCTTGTATCTGATTCACACCCCCAGGATCTCGAACGTCCAAGACCCTGTTCTTATCAAAATAGCATTTGAAGTCATCTCCGGAAGGCAGAAACGGAGGCGGACGACTATGTTGGCGAAGACCCAATGCAGACGGAGTACTGATGCTGTCAGGCCCCGCACGAATCGTCCGTTTCGAACCCAGCTCGAAGGAGTCAGAGTTCAATTTGGATTGGATCTGGACCATATATATCCAGATTCCAATCCAAACCCATATGTGGACTTGGATTTGGATTTGGATCCAGAGATCCAATCCAATATCCATATCCATGGCCCACATCACCTTCTCATAAATGGAGGTGGGGCCCACTTGAAATTCACGTGGGATATTGGGCATGAGAGAGAGTGGGGATGGAAAATATCAAGAGTGTTGTATTAAGCTTGACTTGTGTGTCAAGTTTGGGTTTAATCATGTGGGTTAGCCTAATTGAGTGGGTTTAAGCTTGTAATTAGCTAAAACCTAACCTAGGGCTGCACCAACATGAGGTGATCAAGGTCTATGGGCCATGCTAAGGGAGCTCCTTCACCTAAACCTAACCCAAAATGAATAATCCTAGCCTAAACCCTAATCCGCCCCTAATCCCAACCTAATCACCTAACCCACTTCCCTAATCCCGGCCTAATCCCAACCTAATCACCTAACCCACTTCCCTAATCCCGGCCTAATCCCAACCTAATCACCTAACCCACTTCCCTAATCCTTCCCTAAACCTAGACTAATTTCCCTAATCCTAGCCTAAACCTAGCCTAATCACCTAACCTAGCTCACTAAACCTCACCCTAAAACCCAACCACCTAACCTAGCCCTAAACCCCTAACCCACCCTTAGCCCACAATCTACCCAAACCCCTAGTTTTCAAAATATCTGGCCCAACCCTTTCCAGCCCACCTTATCTACATACCACCCTACCTAAACCACCTAACCACTACCCTCAGCCCAGCCCTAACCGACCTACCCATCCCTTATTTAAACCCCCCCCCTTGGGGGCGGGTTTTCCAAGTAGAAGGCCCTCACCTCAGCCCAGCCGGCTCCACTCTCCACCTGCCCACCTGCTCCACCAGCTCTACCTGCACCGCCACCTTCCCTCTTCCATCCACCACCATTCCCCAGCCGGACGCCACCACCTTCACCCAATCGAACCAACCGAGCTCCCATCCACACCCGGCTTCTCCTTGCCTTCCACCGCCTCTCCCCATTCGGTAAGTACCCTGCACCTTACCTAGCCCCTTCTCTACTCCCTCTCCACTCCCAGCCACCCACCATACCATCACCTTACCCACCCAACAGCCCCTTGCCGCCACCACTCCCACTCGGCCAAACCTTAGCCGCCCCAACCGCTTGCCCCTACCTAACTCCCCTCAACTATACCCGGCCACCTTCGAGGCGCCTATCCCGCGCCCCACTTGCAGCCGGCCAGCACCTTTGGTCACCTATCCTCGCGGAGCTCCCGTTTGCAGCCCAAGGCGAAGGTCAAGCCCACGCTCAAGCAAGGCCTCTACGGACCAGCTACACGTAAGTGCCTAAACTCGGTCCTTAGTTATATACTTGCTTGAGATTCAATTTGATACGGGGTTGTAATAACGGAGCATAGTCTCCCCCCGCTTGTAATAACGTGGCTTGGCACAACCACACACGTGCACTCTCTTAGTCGTGCACGATTTTGAACACACACGGGCCTAATCAGCCCCTAATACATAAGTGTATATATATACTTTCATTTTCGAAGGGTTTTGTTTAAGTTGGGTGCGTTGTCTTTCAATTCAAGCACTCACACACATTGAGCTTTCGCTCTTAGTTGAAAGACCCAAGTAAGGGCCGACCTATACTATTTGGGTTTCATTTCATGTCGTGTGAGTAAGTCTTTCAATTCAAGCACTCTCACACACATTGAGCTTTCGCTCTTATTTGAAAGACCCAAGTAAGGGCCGACCTATACTATTTGGGCTCACACACATTGAGCTTTCGCTCTTATTTGAAAGACCCAAGTAAGGGCCGACCTATACTATTTGGGTTTCATTTCATGTCGTGTGAGTAAGTCTTTCAATTCAAGCACTTTCACATACATTGAGCCTTCGCTCTTACTCCCAAGACCTTAGTAAAGGCCTTATTGCAGTTATATTTGGGTTTCATTTATGTCGTGTGTGTAGTACTTCAATTCAAGCACTCTCACACACATTGAGCCTTCGCTCTTACTCCCAAGACCTTAGTCAAGGCCATACTGCAATTTATATTTGGGTTTAATTTCATGTCGTGTGTGTAAGTCTTTCAATTCAAGCACGCACCCACATTGAGCCTTCGCTCTTATTTGCAAGACCCAAGTAAGGGCTCATATACATAATCTATATACATATCTCCCTTCGGTTATTTCCCTTCGGTTATTTCCCTTCTGTTATTTCCCTTCAGTATTGTCTTTACATTTCGGGTTTTCCCTTTGGAGTAGCGTGAGTTTACATTGCATCTACGCCATACCATGAGGTAGGACGCATATTGCATCGAAGCAAGCCCCGCTCGAATTCGCCCATGTAGTGGAGTGTTCATAACACACAAACTAGGTGGCCCGAAAAGGGATAAAAGAAAAGACTTAGGCACGTGCAAATCCACGTGATCTAAAACATGCAACCGCATCTTAAAGACCCGAAATAGACACCTCGAATCGCTTCGTAGACTTTCCTCCAAAAAACTCGATTTTTGCAAAGTGTACAGACTGACTCTTGCGCATCGGTGCAAGAAGGTCTGCGACGACAAGAGCTTACTTGCTCACAGTCGCCACGTTTAGAAGTCACTGTTAAAAATATCTTCGCTAGCTTAAGTAAGCTAGCTGGCACGCCCTATTTGTATACATAGGCCTTAGACACACGAGAAGATCCACTCCAAGCCCTGAAAGAGGCAAAGAGGTGGGGATTTTCGCGCGTCTACAGAGTTTTTCAAATGTTTTTGGGTTTTTGATTGAGGAATCTTCCATCATACCTACAAAGAAAAACACCACTAGTTAGACTCCGAACAAGAGGTCTAAATCGTAGGTTTCTGCTTGGGTAGGCTCCAGGGCACCCTTGACCCAGGTGGTCACAAGGGGTGGTTCTGGTAGTATTCTAGGAGTATAGCCGATCCCGTATCGGCTTTGGTTGGCTTTGGGCAAGATGGGTTCTACGAGACCCTGGTTTTGTGCCCCTAGACTCTTGTATGGCATATACCCCATGTTCAATAACATGTTCCACGATTTTTTGTTTTTGGAAAAGTTTTCATATAATCCGTGATCTTGGAACTTGTTATCGTCCATGTTATGTACATAAGGCTTTTTGTCTAGGGGTTTTGGAAACAGTTGACGCTTGGATTTTCCTAGGATTGTTAATGTTTTGAGTGGGCCAGCCTTGGGCGGCCCTGGATATATACGACCTTCCTAGGTATCTGAAGGGTGAGCTTTGGTGGTTCGATCATGGTTTGCCCTGAGTTGGCCTCGTAGGCCTGGGAACTTGAAAAACATGGGGAATTTTGAATCCCCTAAAGCTGTGGATGACTCTCACTTAGGATCAAAATGACTTGATTTTCAAAAGGAATTTTGACACACCTATGGAAGGTGGATGGCACAGCATGCAGGCTATGTATCCAAGGCCTTCCTAGCAGTAGGTTGTAGTGGGGGTGGATGTCCAAAACATGGAATACCCCCACATGAGCTATCCCTCCCGTTTTCATGGGAAGTTCAATGGATCCTAAAGGTCTAGACGCATTTCCATCGTATCCAGTGATTACGATGGGGCTTGGATTCATGGAAGTTAAGGTGACTCCAATCTGGTATGCTATGTGAAGCAGAAGGATGTTGAGCCCTCCTCCTCCGTCAACTAGGCACTTATCCAGAGAATGGTGATTCAATACCACCTCGATATGTAGGGCCTGATTATGGGATTCGTAGCGTCTTTCGATATCCTCTTCCAAAAACATGATAGGCGTTCTTGCACCTATAGACGCCACTTGGTTGGACAAGGATTCTGGGGTTATGTCCGAACTAACCTTTGCTCTTTCTAGAATTTTCTCTAACACGAGTCTATGCCTAGGCGAGGTTTGTATCAGCTCTAGGATGGACATGTTAATGGGAATCTTTGAAAGATGGTTTTCGAAATCATATACCTTTAATCCGATATTTCTTCTGTTTGCTTTCAACGGAACTCTAGGAATACATGCTTTTGAAGGGCCAGGCACACTGACCACTTTTTTAGCATTTTGCAGATGTGGGGGTTGATAGATCCTCCCGGATCTTGTCACTTCCCCCACGATCAACCTAGGGTTCGCACTTAAGATGGCTCTAATCGAATGTTTTGGAGCACCTTGAATTTTCAAAACTGGTTTAATCGGGGACGGAACTCTTGGTGGTTCCCGAATCACTACTTGGACAGGTTTCCTACGAAGGATGAGTGTAGATGCACAAGTGAAAAAACCAGACTCATATGTACATGCTAGACTCTTTGAAATTATGAGAGCACATACCTCTTTGCCCTTCTCACTGGTACTTGCGTGATTGGGGAAGGGTTCTTGGAAAATAGCTTGGGTAGGCTCCAGTTCCTCAGTGACCTGAAGCCGGCCCTCTACTATCAAGTTCTCGATTTGGTTTAGGAGGAAAAAACACTGCTTCGTATCATGGCCTTTGAGCCAATGATACTTACAGAATCGATTCAAAAACCTCCCTTTGGAAGTGATTCCCTCGGGGATTTCAAGGAGTTCGATCATGCCTTGGGCGAGTAGGAGGTCTAGGACCTCCGACACAGATTGCCCCAACGGAGTGTACTCCCGTTTTTCAAATGGTTTTTTTATTTTTTTGTCTTTTCTGTTTTCAAAATTTTCAAAATTCTTTGAAGTGCTCGCCAGCCTTGGATCTACCCAGACATTGGCGATCTTGTGGGGTTTTTCCCCTTTATCCATGGTGGGTAGCCCGTAATTGCCGGGCTTTTCCAAGCGAGTCTTTGAATTTACGCTCCCTTTTCACAAGTGATCGTAAACCCCTTTTTTCAAATTTGTCTCAAAAAGAGATGCTTTTTTAATCAGTTTGTGGAAAGTAGAGATTTCATGTAAAGAAAGAAGAGTTTTCAATTCAGTTTTGAAATTATCCAGGATGAGCATTACTGCGCATCCTTCGGATATGGGTTCTCGCACCTGCCCAAGGAGCGACCTCCATCGAACGATAAATGTATGCACATCTTAGTTCATACCTTGCTTTATATCCCTCAAAGTGTTCAATGTAGGCGTGACTTCTACGTTGTGTGAAAATCTTTGCATGAAGCAGTTTGCCAACTCTTCAAAAGTTGCGAACTGGCTCAAATCGTAGGAAGCCAGCCATTTAGAAGTTGTGCCTTTGAGGGATAAGGAGAAAAGCTGCAGGTGAGACCTAGGGTCTCCCGTGCCATTATATTGATGGAAATTCGGTATTTCGTCATTACTGTCTGTTTCGTAATCTAAAGGGAGAAAATCAGACAGGACGTACGTTGTTTTCTCTTTATTTTGCCCCTTCAGCAACTGCTGTAGGGCTTTACGATCCTTGTGAGTGAAGGAATCGAGGTATTGGTTGCTTTCCATCTAGGAGGTCTCCTTGTGTTTATGAGTTTTTTCAAACTTCTTTTTGGCCTTTGTTGGTTCACCATGTGACGAACATGAATCAGCTGCTTCAGCCTCTTGATTGAGAGTAGCGATCTTGGCCTCGTACTCTCTTCTTAACTCTTCCTCTTTTTGTTTTCGATTTTTTAAAGATCTCCTAGAATGAGAACTTGAAGAGCATGAAAACCAGCTAGACACTTCATTGGAGTCTGAACTCGACATGACTCCGACGCTTTTAAATCCAACTATGAAATGCAAGAAGACAAAGAGTTAAAACACTTTTCTTTGAAAACGATTTTTTCAGAGACTGGTTTGTTTGTATCGATTTTTCCTTAAGACCCACGTCCCACCGGGTGTGCCAAATCTGTAGACACGGAAAATCCTCGACTCCGGGTTTCTTAGGCCTGAAGCGAATCTTTTTGTGCTTACGTCACTTTACAAGGGCATGCCAGCTAGCTTTCTCAAACTAGAGAAGTAAGTTTTGAAAATATCTGACTTTTGGGGCGATTGTGGACAAGTGGGTTCTTTTTGTCGCAGACCTTCTTGAACCGACGCTCAAGGGTCAATCTGTACGCTTTAGGAAATCTCGATTTTGGACAAACACGACTCTTTAAAACATGAAAGTGTTTTATCGATTGGTTTTGTCAAAATTGCAGATTTTATGCATGGGATCTACATGTTCCTATGTCTCTTTGGGTTTTAGCAAATTTTGGCGTGTGATTGTGTGCATCAAGTGCTCGATTTTTATCAGATTCTACACGAGTTTGCTTGGGATTGTTCGATGCAAATATGCTCCCTATCTCGAGTGTGGTGTATATGCAATGCAAACTCACACAACTTGAAGGGAAAACCTGGAATTTAAAGACATAGTGTCCGACAATGGTACCCCCTTCAAAAATGAGAGGATGGCTAAGTTATGTAACATGTATGGCATAACTCACCACTTCTCATCGCCCTACTACCCTCAAGGCAACGGCCAAGCCGAAGCCACCAATAAGACTCTCATAAGCATTATTGAGAAGACTTTAGAGAAGGGTAGGACATGGCATGAGAAGCTGGATGAAGCCTTATGGGCCTATAGGACTTCCGTCCGAACTCCCACAAATGCCATGCCATTTGAGTTGGTCTATGGCACAAACGCCATTCTCCCCATTCATACCAAAATTCACTCATTTCATACATCCATTGCATTCGACCTTCCCCTAGAGATGCTATAGCATGCTAGAATGGCCGAACTTGACTTATTAGATGAGCGAAGGCTCCTTGCCATGGATCATGCACATGCATACCAGCAAAGGGTAGCCCAACACTATGAGAAGCATATGAGACCTCGCCACTTCAAAGTGGGAGACCTTGTGCTCAAAGTCATCCAATATCATGGCCCACATCCACTTGGAAAGTGGCGGCAGTGGGATGACCCTTATGTTGTATGTGGAACTACCATGAACAACGCCTACTGGCTAGTCGATGTTGAGGGTAGGAACTTAGCCAACCCTATGAATGCTTAATTTTTGAAAAAATACTACGTGTAGGGTCTAAGCTAAGCCCTATTTTGAAAATAGTTTTCAAAACCTCCTTTTGAAACTTCATGAGTGAGGATCAAAACAAATCGTGCAACCCTGAATGAGAGACTCGATTGCTTGTGAAAAAGCGGAGTTTTCCAAAAACCAATGGGTCGCATTTCAAAAATTCTTCTTCTTACAAAAGAAGGCCTGGTTCAAATAGCAAGATACTTGCAAGTAGTACGTGCTATTTCTAAATAGTCTGATCTTGGATGAATCGAGTAGAACCTTGGGATAAGTCCTTCCCCACTTCTCTTCTCTTCCCCAAAAGGAAAACTTGGCCAAAAAGAAAAAGGGAAATCCCTGCAAAGTCTCTTTCCCCAAAAGAAAGTTGAATCAAAAGAAAAAACCGTGTAAAAGAGGGAATAAATAAAAAATACTCCCAAAGGGAGACCCTCTATGAAAAACAGAGAAAAAAGGCCAAAAAGCTCAAAAAGAGCAGTTTTCCGCCTCTATGCCTCAAACCACGGGACACTCCAGAAGGGACCGTGGTAAACTCTTTTCCATCCCTGCAGCTTATCCCAAGGTGAAGAAAGGTTCATTCTAGGGAATCGTAAAGTAAAAATAGGATTTACTTACTTGAATCTCATCTTGTTTGAGAGTTAGACGTCTAAGTAAGGCATAGAAATTTTGAAATATGGCTTGATTTCGAATAAAACCTCTGCTAGATTAGCGAGTATCAAGAATCAAATAAAGGAAAAACATGAAAAGCTAAAATCCTTAGGATTGAAGCTAAAAGGAGCTTTCCTCTTTCAAAAACGAGTTTAGAAAATCCTCGAACATCGAGCAACATAAGACCAGCTCACTTGGTGCAGCAGGTCTTCATAAGACTCCCAATTTCAACCATTACATTAAGTCTCTAGGAGACCATACTTCCTAGCATATCATCCCATAACTCTCATTCATATGCACGCATGGACACCTGCATCAATCTCATTTAGGACTAGCACCATCTTAGGCAAAGTCCCCTTTGGCAAAAATCCCCTCTTACGAGTCTTAAAGAAAATGTTTTCTCAAAACTAGGACGATCCCATATTCTCGAGGACAAATCCAGGGAGAAAGCAAATAGGGGTGTTGTTGTCTTTGCCATTATCCAAATAAATTTGGATAATGCCAAAGAGGGGCATCTATAAACACCCCAAAATCCCATGATTTTGCAAAAACATACACCTGGTTTGAAAATCAATCTAAGAGGCCAAATTTGAGATTTTCGAAAACCCAGAAACTTCTAAAAGCTTGTAAATTCTGTTTTGAAACCCCTTATCCAATGTGAATTTTCTGTAAACTCAGGCCAAGTCCCATTTTGCCAAAAAGCCAAAGACGAACAGGTGAAGCATGGAAGACGACGCCTGATCAAGAAGCAGCCCAAAAAGCAACTCAAAAGGGCCAAATCGAAAGCAGCCTCAAAAACATGTGAAGAAGCCCAAAAGCTGCACCTTGGCCTGATAAAAGCCAGGGTCAAAAGGCGAAAGGGAGGCCCAGGTTTGATGCAGAATGCAAGCCCGGCACCCCTAGAAGCCAAATCAAATACATCCACCCAAGCATCATAAACCTGAACCTCCTCAAAAAGCCAAGAAGGACCATCTAGAGAAAATTTGGAATGGATCTGGACCATAAATATCCAGATCCATATCCAAATAGTGTTTGGATTTGAATCGATCGAAATAGTGTTTGGATTTGGATTGGATCCAAATAGTATTTGGATTGGATCAGATTTGGACCAAAATATCCAGATTCGTATCAATATAAATGTTTGGATTTGGGTCGGATATGGATCCAAAATATCCGATATCTGAGATCTAGACCCAAATAGTGTTTGGATTGGATCTGGATTCTCAAAACCAAATCCAAAACCCACCTCATTTGCCTATAAATAGGAGTGAGGGGGTCTCCAAAAGTTCACGTGAAAGTGCTTGGAGGAGGCTTGGAGAAGAGAGAGAAAGGGGTTAAGGTGAGTGTTTAGTGCTTAATTGCATTTTTAGTGGGTTAAGCTTTTGGGCTAAATAGGTTTAGCATGGGCTGCACCAACTTAAAGTGGGTTGCACCAAGGTGAACCAAGGTGGACCGGCTGCAAGAAGGACTAGTGGTGGGATGGACCGTGGCGACCTAGACCTAACCGAACTCCCTAAGGTAAGCCTAAATCCTAATCCTAAGCCCTTCTTTCCCTAACCCTCTAAACTACCTAAACCACATCCTTTTAAGCCCACCTAAGCTTGGCCAAAGTGTTGGCCGAGCCTTGCTTAGACCCACCCCACCGACTACCTAATCCTAACCCACATCACCTTACCACCTTACACTCCACCACCCTACACTCCACCGCCCTACCTCACTCCACACCCCAGTTGAACCGCCTCATCCACTGCCTGTCTCCAACTCCCTCTCTTCCCTTAGAAACTAGCTAGCCCACAACCTGCTAGAGCAGGCCGTGTCCTGCTACCCGCGACCTCAACCGCACCTCACAAAGCCCCAGCGCCCGGCCTGTGCGCCTGCCCACGCGCCTATCCCACACCCCATCACCCGGCACTCCCCATACCACCTGGCCATCACCCTGCTGCCGTGACCCCCTGTCCGCAGTGCACCTACCACCTGCACCCATACCGCCTGGCCATCGCCTCAGCCGACCACCCTCTTCACTACCCCAGCCCATGTCCTTACCACAAGCCCGCAGCCCATTTTGTGCCGTGAACACCCTTGCTGCCCACAAGACTCACCTGCATTCTAAGCCAAGACCTAACCTAGTCTAGCTCAAACCCTTAGACTAGGACTTGGCCGAATCAAGCCCTTCCAAGCTCGGGCCAGCCACTTCACGTCTCAAGCTCCAAAGAGGACATCTTCGTGGCTGCCAAAGTGAACCAAAGTGTGAGCAAGGAGAAGAAGAAGTCCGAAACCACTTGTAAGTGTTTAAAATTTGGCATTTTACATTACTTCTCCCTTATATCCAATTCAATTTGATACGGGATTGTATTAATGGAGCGTTGTCTCCCCCCGGGATGTAATATGGATGCTTGACACACAAGACACATAGGTGCACTTGAGCCTTAGCTCTTATCTCGTACACTAAGCACCCACATATACGATTGAGCCTTCGCTCTTACTCCAAAGACTCTAGTAAGAGCTGCGTGAGTTGTCTTTCAATTTACACACAACACCCACGCATGCATTGAGCTTCAGCTCTTATCATATATCTATATCTCCCGTTCAGCGGGGTTGTTACTTTAAAGTCGTGTGAGTTGTCGTTTAATATTCCACACTCACACCCAAAGACAACCGAGCTCTTGCTCAACACTCACGCACATTTTGGCCTTGGCAGCCCCTAAGATATAGACATATCTATATACTTTCAATTGCGTGAGTTTTCCCGGTTTAGCTGTGTATGTCTTTACATTCCGAGTTGTTAAATTTCAGTCGTGTGAGTTGTCTTTACATTTATACACAACACACACGCACACGTTAACGACCTTCGGGCTCATATATATATCTATATTTCCCCATTCAACAAAGTTAAATTTCAGTCGTGTGTGTGAGTTGTCTTTCTATTTACACACAAACACACACGCACACGTTGACGACCTTTGGACTCATATATATATATATATATATATATATATATACATATATATATATATAAGTATTTCCCATTCCACACTTTACGTTTAAGTTTGGTGGCTTTTTAATTCAAGTTGCGTGAGTTTGTCTTTTAAATTTATACACAAACACACACGCACACATTGAGCCTTTCCACTCTTATATCTATATCTCCCTTCCGTAATTTCCCTTCCCCAATTTACATTTAAGTCGTGTGAGTTGCAATCAATTTGGGTATTTCCCTTCAGCTATGTCTTTTAATTTCGGGTTTTATATTCAAGTTGTGTGAGTTGCATAGCATATCCACCAAACTCGAGATATTGCGCATACTTGCATCCAAAGAAGCCCCGAATACCCAATGCAAACACATCAATCTTAGGCCACTTGATGCACACATATCCCGCCTAAGTAGATAAAACAGAAAGACTTAGATACATGCAACCCCACATAAATAAAATCTGCAAATAGGCATACAATCGCTCAAATACTTTCGTATTCTTTTCAAAAGTCCATGCTTGTTCAAAATCGATATTTTCTAAAATGTTTAAACCGACCCTTGAGTACCGGTTCAAGAAGGTTTACAACGAAAAGATCCCACTTGTCCACAATCGCCCCATAAGTCAGATATTTCAAAAATACTTCGCTAATTTGAGTAAGCTAGCTGGCACGCCCTAAAGCAACTTAGACACGAAAAAGGTTCACTTCAGGCCTAAGAACCTAGAGTGAAAATTTTCGCGTGTCTACACTTTGCAGTAAAGATTTTCATGTCTACAGATGTGAAAATTGTATTCCAAAGCATATGTAGAGGCTTGAAACAATCTTTTCAATCTACTTCGTTCTTGCGCGAGCGTGCCAGCTAGTTTCACTAAAACTAGCAAAATTATACCTCTGACTTCATAGAGCGATTGTGGCAAAGTGGGATCTTTTCGTCTTAGGCCTTCTTGAACCCATGCTCAAGGGTCAGCCTAGATGCTTTGAGGATTAATTTGAGCTCGGTGTGTGTTTCTAAAAATCACTTGAAAGAGAATTTTAATCAAACAATTTTTGTACTTAGTTTAGAGAATGAAAAAATTTCAAGTTCTGAAAAATAGAAAGTGGTTATATATTTAGAGCTTATTTCTGAATTTTTTTGAATAGCTTAGAGATCTCCAAAATTCATGAACAATTTACAGCATAGAGAACCAAATGTGAAGATTCTAAGACTATTTTTGTTTTACTTTTATGTATTGTAGTTTTATAAAATTTAATCCGAGAAAGCCTCTCCTCAAGCATTTCAGAATGTTTTGTTATGCAAACACAAAGGTCTAAAAAAACCTATATATTTTGGTGGACAAAGCTTCGATTTCTATGAATTTAGTCTTGTTGGAAATCTATGAATGTCAGCTTTCCAATGAGACTAGGTTCACCCTATGTTGCTCACTTTAGACAAAGTTATGGGAAGATTACCCAACCTCTATTATAGGAAATCTAGACTAAACAAGCTTGACCCTGAATTTGACTGATCTTCCTCTATTTTATTTACGATACTACATGACCCTTGATCGGTGTAGGGTATCGGACCACTTTAACCCTTGATGGGTCTAGGGTTCAAGAGTAGGACTATCCTCAATCGGGCAAGTTTTTTAGGCTTGATTTGGATGTATTTGGCTTTGATTTCAAAAGGTTTTTCTAATTTGATATTTTACAAACATTTTATGGGTTTGGTTTCTAATGTCTCATTCTCATTTGTCTCTTTGAATAAAATTTGTTTGAAACCATCCTTTCTTTGAAGGAAATCATTTACAAAGGCAGAGTCCTACCAATTTGGGCTTGAGGGCAAAGCAGTCATTTTCTTGACTCTTTGTCAAAATTAGATTTTTTTGAGAGGAGTGTCATTAATCCTTATTTTAAGACTGCCACAAAATTTTGGTGCAGAAATGAGTTCGTTTAAGGCATCTTTATTTGAAAGCCCTTAAAAGACCCAAAACCACAATTTTTTCTTGAAAAGGTAAAATTTCTAAAAATCAAATGTTTTGATAAAATTTTTGGGTGTTTATACTTATTTCTCCTTAGCTTGGCCTTTTAACAACTGTTGCAAGGCTTTTCTATCTTTTATGGTAAAAGATTAAGGTTTTGGTTCGTTCTCAAATTTGGAGGTTGCCCTAGGTCTTCTCATGTGGGGGGGTCTCTTGTGACCCCTCGCTTGCTTGCCATGTGAGGAGCAAGACTCGACCACATCGGCCTCTTCTCAATGCGGCGATTCTTTCCTCTATGCCTTTTAGCTCTCTTTTTAGAGAAGCAAGCGACTCTTCCCGATTTTTGAAACATCCTTTTGAAAAAATTTTGAAAGCCGACTTGTAAAGCATGAAGCTCGGCTTGAAACCTCGTAAGACCCTTCCGAACTTGACATGATTTTGAAGAAAAGTAGACTTGAGGAAAATGAATGAATTAAGCACCAAAGTTTTCAAAAAAGTGAATTTCAAAACTGACACCGAATTAATCAATCCTTAAGGACCCAAGTCCCATCAAGCATGCCAATTCTGTATATGTGGAAATTTTACTCCAAAGTCTATGTAGAGACTTGAAATAATTTTTTACACACTACGAGTGTGCGAGCGTACCAGCTAGTTTACTTAAACTAGCAAAGTTGTATTTTCTTACTTTAATGACGATTATGGGGAAGTGATATCTTTTCGACTTAGGCCTTTTTGAACCAATGCTGAAGGGTCAGCCTAGATGCTTTGAGGATTGATCTTGATCAGATGTGTTTTTGAAATTCACTTTTCAAACCCAAAGCTAGGTCTTTAGAAAAAAAAAAAAATCTAAGTTCTGAAAAATAGAAGCTGGTTCTGTTTTTTAGAACTTGTTTTTGGATTTTTTTAAATAGCTTATGAATCTCCAAAAATAATAAAAATTTTACAATGAAAAGAGGATTATATTGAGGTTCAGAAACTATTTTTTATTATGATTTTGGTGTTGTGACAATCTGCAATTAAATCAAGGAATTATCCTTACTCACACGTCTGAAACAGTTCTGTGACAGAAATATAGATGTTTAGAAACACGTCTATATCTCGGTGCACATAGCTTCGATCTTTATGAACTTGGTCTTGTTGGAAAGCTATGGATGTGAGAAAAAGGTTTCAATGAAACTGATTCATTATAGACAAAGGTATAGGATGATAAACCAAGTTGTATTGCAGTAAACACAAATTTTACAGATTCAACTATGGATTTGTCCGCTTTTCCCCAATTCTAATTACGTAGGTACAAGGCCCTAAAATTCTTGAAAATTTTATTATATGTGGGGTTGTATGTGAGGATTTGATGCAAATTTTAGATCATTCGGAGCCGAGGATTTATGCATTCTACCTTTTTGATTTCAAGTTTCTCTACTTCTTTATATGTTATATCCTCTTATATCTCCTAATACCCTCTATGCTTAAGTTATAAACATATTTCAGTTCATTTCCCTTCAGTCATTTACTTTGAATTAGTTGTGATTAGCTTTTAATTTCAGATGAATGCATGAATGCATTCATGTATGCTTTAGAAACTAAAATTTTGTTTTTAGCATCCCGCATATGTTTGGTGTTACATTTTTCATTTCTAAACCTCTAATCAAAATAATCTAAAATTTTGTACACTAAATCCTCACACACAGGCCCACATATAATAAAATGTTCAAGAATTTTAGGGCTATATAGCATCATAAATAAAATAGAGGAAGGTCGAACAAATTTAGAGTCAAGTCTGTCTAGTCTGTGTTTCCTGCAACAAAGGTTGGGTAATCTTCCCATAACTTTATCTGCAGTGAGACCAATCTATTGAACTAGTCTAATTGAAAATTTGACATCCATAGCTTTCTAGCAAGACTAAATTCATAAAAATCGAAACTTTGTGCACCGAAATACAGAAGTTTCTTTAGATCTCTGTATTTCTGTAATAGAACGTTCTTAACGCCTCAGCAGAGGCATTTCTTGGATTTAATTCTATAAAATCAAAGCACACAAAAATAAAATAAAAATATTCTTAGGATCTCCACTTTCTTCTCTATATATTGTAAAATTTTCATGAATTTTAGAGATCTCGAAGCTATTTAAAAAAATACAGAAATAAGCTCTAAAAATAGAACCAGTTTCTATTTTTCAGAACTTGAAAAGTTTCATTCCCTAGACCAAGGACACGACTTGTTTGATTTAAATTGGCTCTAAAGTGAATTTTAGAAACACACACTCTACTCAAATTAATCTTCAAAGCGTATAGGTTGACCCTTAAGCGTCGGTTCAAAAAAGCCTAAAACGAAAAGATTCCGCTTCTCTACAATCGCTCCATGAAGTTCGAAATATAACTTTGCTAGTTTAAGTGAAACTAGCTGGCACGCTCGCCTAAACGAAATAGGTTGAAAATTTATTTCAAGTCTCTACATAAGCTTTGGAGTAAAATTTTTACATCTACAAAAGGGAGTTGAGAGAATTGAGGAAAAAAAAAGAAATCATCGCATTAAACTAAGAGATTGATGTGGTGGAATCGTGCTCATCCCACGGAAAGCAACCGTGGGATCTGAAAAAATCACATCACGCACGAAAACCCAATCACCTCCAAATTTGAAGATGAGGAACCAAACTTGGAGTCCTTTAAAATCAAGGATAGAAGTCCCTCTAACAATTGTTGAAGGGTCAATCTAAAGATAAAAGAGTTTATTCACTATCAGATTTCTTATGTTTTGACTACTAAACCGATAGCAATGATGAAGTCCCAAGTTTTCCTCCAAGTGGATTTATTGGTTTTCCCACTCCCTAAAAGGGAATGCATCTAAGTGATTGGCTTCATAAGATTTGAGCCAATTTACTACATTTGAGGATCTAGTGAATTGCTTTATGCAAAGGTTTCCACAACATCGAAGTCACACCAACCATCAATATTTTGAGAGATATGAAAGCACTCCTCAAAAATTTGTGAAGGGTCAATCAATATCTTGGGCCAAGTTAAGGAGTCTATTTTCAAGGGATGCTCTGTAATGCTCATCCTCAAAAATTTTAAAAATGATTTGAATACACTCCTCTCCCTCCATGAGATCAGTCCATTTTAAAAACTGATTAAAAAGGCATCTCTTTTCGAATCTAATTTGAAAAAGGGATCTACGAAAATCTTTGGAAAGGAGAAAGTTTATTGAAACAAAAATTTTAAAAACCCGAGAAGTATGGGCTACATGCTCCAGAAGGAGAAGTGAAGTATCAAAAAGTGGCCAATGTACGAGTAGAGCCAGCCTCGCTTGGTCCCTCAAATCTTTCCAACAAAAACCAAAAGCCTCTTTTCCAAAAAGCCAAAAAAATAAAAAAAATATGAAAACCAAAAGAGAGAATACACTAACCTAGGACAACCATTCATGAAAGTCCTAGACATCTTGTTAGCACAAGGCTTGGTGAGCGTTCCAGCGATTCCCGAAGGGGCACCTCCTAAAGAAATATTTTTGGACAATTTCTGCAAGTATCATAGGCTCAAAAGTCTATGATACAAATAATTGTTTTTCCTTGAAAAATAAAATCGAGGACTTGATAGAGCAAGGGAAGCTCCATATCTCAGAGGAACCAGAGCCCTCTCAAGGGATTCTATTAAGAATTGGAATTTTGGTGATTTTCTTCATCTTATATGGGTTTCAATGGCAACCTAGTTAAAGGTCTCTTAATAGGGTCAGTTCATTTTCGCTATAACTTCCTCGTCCAAACTCTGATTTGCACGATTCTTGATTTCAAGGAAAGAGGATGAATGAAATCGAACAACCTCACATGACATGGAGATCCCATTATTTGATGGAGTGTAGGGTGTGCTAGAGGGTGTTGACCACTACCCTCAAGAGAAGCAAGCATGTTGGGGACCCAAGGACAATGACTAAGCACATCCAAATGGAGATTGGTCATTATTAGGGCATGATAAGGTCGTATGGTTTTGGCCGTATCTGCCTCAATACACATTTGATTAATGCAATTTTAGTTCTTCAAACCTAGACACATAAAGCTATCCAATGTACTAAACCTCATGTGATTATGATAAGAATTGGAATTTTGGTGATTTTTCTAATCTTATATGGGTTTTGTCAACAACATGGTTAAGGGCCTTCTGATAGGGTCAACTTGTCTTCGCTATAACTTCCTTGTTCGAACTTGGATTCACACGATTCTTGATTTCAAGAAAAGAGGATGCAAAGGCTTTCCATAAGATCATGAGTTAGGCAATTCAGGTTGGAAATGGCTGAATTACAAGCGTCTCTTAGGAGGGTATGCTCGGTAAATAGAAGTTTTGGTTGTTGTTAACAAGGTCTAATTGTTTCTATCACATCTGAGTCATTCGAGCTCTGATGTGAGTGATTCTTGTTCCATCAGAAAGTAGACATTGATGAGCTTTCTAAACATTTAGAAATCAGGAAAATGCATCTAGGAGTAAATGTAGAAAGACCAAACTCACAACATAAACACAGTTGAGAACGAAAAGGAGAATTACAATAAAAGCAGAGGCAACTATGAATACTAGAAAAGAAATAAATAGGTTGATTGTTTGATGTCTCTTTAAGGTAGGCAACCAATCCTATTGATAGTTGATGGTGGGTAGGCTCGAGATCCTTCTCCACTCCTGTAAATCAGTTTTTGTAACTTCCATTAAGCTTGTTCTAAATCCTTCTTCATTCCTCTATATCTGTTTTTGTAATTTATAAAGTAGTTACCTATAATTCTTAGATAGTGGACACGTGCCTATCTTTCAGGAGGTAGTTTTAGTCATATATTTTACTAAACAATTATTCCTCGGATCCCTTTATAATTTTTTGCATCAACAATTTCCTTTTCTATAAGTTAAGATTTTGGGGGATCAAGGGAAGTTGAAGTGTGGCTTTCACTACCTTGGTTAGACATCATCTACATTTGACTTGAACCCATATGCCTGACTTGAACCCAATGGACCACTTGTGTATAACTGACCATTTAATCATCAAAGACCTTGAATCTTATATTTGCCTTATTGTCGAAACTATTATATTTGCCTTCATGAAGTGGTTTAGTCTAATTGGTTGAGGATGACTAACCATATACTTGCTACTTACGAAGAACAAGGTGGGTGTACTTATGCTAGGGAACTCTAATCCTAAGTTGAAGGTGATCAGATCAATATGGGGGGCATGCATACTTGGCTTCCACCTTCCCGCTAACAAAAAGAAGTATATGTAATTATGCATTGCAATCAAATCTTAAAAATATTTTTTCTATGTATTCATTGGAAACCATGATTATTTGCTTTCACTTATCAAGTTATGAAGCATTGGTTCCTCTGTTTATTCTATTTTAGTCTTCTTTGATTTTCTAGTAGCATCTCTTGCAATGGTAGACCTAGTGCTCTAGTCCATATAAACAAGAACAATAACCACGCCTTTTCTCATGCTACATGTGATCCATATAATCTTTCAAAACAATTAAAATGCATGTATAAATTTTTTTTGGATTTAGGGTGAGACAGCAGCCTCATCTTGCACATGCACTTTTCCTTGGCCTAAGTAATTCATTATTCCTAGCAGAAAACTTTAGTACAATATAGATACCATCATGCCTGTAGTATTTTGTACCTCATAAACCAAAGACATGTGGATCACTTGATCTCAATAAAACAAAACTAAGATGTCAAAGATAATGTGTAGAATAACTTTCTTGCATACCACATCATATATAAATGACCTCACATGTAATTGATTGCTAAACCACAAAAATTTTCCCTGTCTGAAGTGACAACCCTACACAAATGGCTGAGCATGGTTTGAGAAGACTACTAGAAGGTAAAGAGTGTGTCAGAGAACTCTAAACCTCATTGTCAAGGAAGAAACAAGATTGGATAAGCTATCAAGCAATTGAGTGGGTTTTTGAGAATTTAATTGTATATATTTGTAGATATAAATAAAATTCCTAGTCTATGGATCGACTTGAAATCCAATTTGCAAAGCAAAGTGCGAGTGTGCCAACAAGTTTTCTAAAACATGCAAAATTGATTTTTTGACTTCTTTAGCGATTGTGGATAGGTAGGTGTTTATCATGATAAGCCTTTTTGAACTGACGCTTAAGAGTCAACCTTGACACTTGGAAAAGTGTCTTGTGATCTGATAAGTTTTTTAAACAAATTTTCAATTGAAATAAACTTTTCAAAATCATGTGATCATTCCCTTAGCAAAAGTTCAAGTTCAGTCCTCAAAAACAGAACCAGTTTTATTTCCACTAACAGATGTTCCTAATTTGTTTATAATTTGTAGATCACCAAAAATCTTAAAAATTGTACCTGAGATAGTTCTAGGTATGTAGTTTATTGGAATATTTTTGTTTTGACTTTTTGTTCTAAAGATGAGCAGAATTAAATTTGGAAGTTCTCAGCCTTGGAACTTTGAACAAACTCTGTGATAGAAATACAAAGGCTTAGAAAAATATTTGTATCTCTGCACGTAAACCTTGAAATTTTATGAAATTAGTAAAGTTAAAAAGCTATAAAAATCAACTTTTCAAGAAATCATTTTTAGAATTTTTGGATCTCTGCAGATACAGTTGAGGGAGTTTTACCTAGGCTATATCGCAGGATGTGTAGTGCAATCAAGTTCTGTCTCGATTTATGTTTGGTTTTCCACAATTTTATTTGGCTTAAAAAATCAATGATCAAACAAATGGAGAATGTTGAAAATAGAGTTTTCTGTTTAAGAGAATAATAGATGCATCTAATTGATCTTTAATGGGTTAGTGATCATCCAAAGAAATTTTGGTTGAGGACTTGTGTTCATTTGGGGAGGAACTCATCTACATATGAATTCTCGTGGCGATCTCTCTTGAAGAGGAAACCTCTCTTGGAAAACATATACGATCATACCCCAATACCTACCCTTACACAATCTTATGGACCTTTAATCTTGTAGACACAAAATTTTTCACTTCATAAAATATGTAGAAACTTGAAGAAAGAATTTCTTATCTACTTACATGCATGAGCGTGCCTGCTAGTTTGTAAAAACTTATGATTATGGGCAAGCGAACTCTTTTCGCTTTAGACCTTCTTGAACTGATGCTCATGGATCAGTCTAAGCACTTAGGAATTTCAATTTTGGAAAATGGTGAACTTTAATTCACGTGAAGACTTAGTGTTTGTGAAAGAAGTAGTATATGCACTTTGATTCAAGACTTTGAAATGAACAAGTCCTAAAAAACAGAATATTCTATTTTTAAGACTTGTTTCCCAAATTGATCTGAATACCTTAAAGACCTCCAAAAATCACCAAAATTGTATCAAGCATAGTCTATGGTGTGGAGGATCTGCAACACTTTACAGATCTGAAATCGGAGTTGTTTTGAAGCAAAATTAAATCAGTAAAGGAACCTTGCTCAGGTGCCCAAAACTGTCCTGTCACAGAAATACAAAGACTCAAAGATGAGCTTGTATCTCGATGACCTGAGTTCCAATTATGATGAATTTGATATTTGGAAAGCTATGGATGTAAACTTTCCAATGAATCAAAATTTAACTAATTTGAACTCCTACAAACAGAGTTATGGGATAAAAACCAAGGCTCTGTTGTAGGAAAACTGAATGTGCACACAGTGGACAGGTTTCTGTTCGGTCTTGCCCAATTTTATTTACGTGGCTGGATGGCCCTAAAATTTTTGACAATTTTATTTAATGTGGGCTTGTGTGTACAATAAGTGGGCAAAATTTTAGATAAATTAGAGCAAGCATTCGAGAATTAAAATTATAAAAAACAACATATGCAGAGATGCTGGAAATTTAGTTTCAGGTTTTAGGAATATACATGATGCAAACTCACTCGAATTTAAATTGCAACAACTCTACATTCCCAAATTAAATTGTTGAATTAAAATGAAGGAAAATTATATCTATAAGCATAAGTGTAAACACCCAAAATTTTTTCAAGTATTTTCAAAAACTCCTAAATTTTGAAAGCCAATTTAAAGCCTTTATGAACCTTTAAATTCAAAATCCCAAAATTTTAAAGTTTAGACCTTCTGGGAGAATATTTCAAAATAAAGGTTTTAAATCCAAATAGCCCATGAGTTTCGAAGCAGGCGAAGACCCAATCCAGGCCTCGATTACTGGAAAGAAGATAAAGTGTATCAAGATACGGATCAAGTTAAATCATATTCAGATTGATTAAAGCATATCAAGTTCAAATTCAACAACTTATCCAAATGAAAGGTCAAGACCGATCAAATCCAAGTTTGTCCGATCAAGATGGGGCCAACTTGGAATCAAGACTCGAGGCCATGGTAACAAGCTCATTCAATTCGAGAAGATTTCAAGTGGAACTCCAAAGCAAAAGGTGGGAGCCGAATCAAAGAAAGAAGCGAATTCAAGTGGGTCGAAGTTTAAAGAAATCAGCCCAAACAAAACATGTTACACATTGTAAGGTTGTTTAAAACCAACCGCATGCTCTAGGGCTGCACCAAGCCATGGCACCTAGACCAGCCCACATGGGCTGGTCCAAAACGACTCAATGAGGAACTACAAGAAGCCGGTTTGGAATGGATCAAATCCACCAAGCAAAAGCTCCAACCCGCCCCACAAGAAACCCCTAGAACCAGCCCCCCCTTTGCCTATAAAAAGGCCAAGAGGGGGGGGCGGGTTCCATAACTTGGAGATTGGAGAGAGAAGAGAGAGACCTTGGGTGGTGTGTGCTAGACTAGGTGCAGAAATTTTCAGCAAGGAGGGACATCTTCTAGTGTGGGGGAAGAAGGGGAAGCTAGGTGAGAGCTTGTAGGAGTTGAGAAGGAAGGCCATCAAGAGGAAGGTCGGCTTCATCATTGAAACCCGATCCTTCACCATCCAAAAACTCGTGTAAGACCTTTTTTACTTAATCTAAGTTTCATTCTCTTCCATTCAATTCATTAAATGGGGTTGTATTAATGGAGTTTCATCTCCCCCCGAGTTGTAATAATCTAGCTTTGCTGCCATTTCAATTTCGTGGATGAAACACTATGCACCCACATGCACGCCAAGTGTTTGCTTTAATGCTTCTCCCTTCCTATATGCTATATACCCTCTATACTTCTAACCCCCTCTATGTCTAAGCTATAAAGTACTTTCCATTCATTTATATTCTAGCAAATTTGCTTTAAGGGTTGTCGCATCTTAATTACGTGTGGGTTATGCATCATTACATTTATAAAACAGAAAACCGGATTTCAGCATCTCTGCATATGTCTGTTTCTGTAATTTTAATTTTGTGATGCTTGCTCCGATTGTCTCGAAATTTGGCATACTGATTCCACACACATTTTGACACTCTGTATAAAATTGGCAAGATTTTAGGGCCGCTCAGCCACGTAATAAAAGCATATTAAGAACGACCAGATTTCTGCACCACTGTCTGTACAGTCGGATTTCCTGAAACAGAGGTTGGGTAAAAGTCCCATATCTCTGTCCACAGGAGTCCAAATGAGTTGATTTTTGATGAATTGGAAAGTTAACATCCATAGATTTCCAGCAACATCAAAATCATCAAAATCGGAGTTCTGAGCGGAGAGATACAGACTCATCTTTGAGTTTTTGTATTTCTGAAACAGAACTATTCCGAGTCAGTGAGGTGGTCTGAGTAGATTATTTGTTTCTGATTCAATACTACTCCAAATGTAGATTTGAAAAAGGCTACAGTCTCTCCACACTACCAGCTTCATCTGGTAAAATTTGGATAATTTTTGGAACTTTGTAACGGCTTGAAAACTCCCCTCGAAAACAGCTCTAAAAATAGAATTCTTTGTTTTCAGCAACTTGTGTTTTTCCAAGTATTGAATCCGAGTGCACAAGTTCAACAAATTTTTCAAAGACACTTGTTTATGTAAAAGGGAATCATGTTTGCTGTAAAATAAAATTCTTAAGCGCTCAACACTGACCCTTGAGCATCGGCTCAAGAAGGTGTGAGTGAAAAGATCCCGCTTGTACACAATCGCCTAGAAGTCTTACAAACATTTGCTAGTTTTGAACTAGCTGGCACGCTCGCGCAAGCGTAGGGGTGGAAAGTTTCATTTCAAGTTTGTCTCATAAACTTTGGAATGAGAATTTTCATGTCTACAGAAACGGTACGCCCGGTGGGACTCGGGTCTTGAGGAATTTCTAAGCAAATAAGACTCCCAAAAATCTTTTCAAAGTGTTTTTAACATTGGTAAATTGTGCACGTGTAGGATTTTCAAGGCCCATAAGATCATGTCAAGTTCGGATGGTTCTTACGAGGTGTCGAGCTGGGCTTCATGCTCGTCAAGTCAATTTTTGAAAAGATTTTCAAAAACAAATTTCAAAAACAAGAAAGAGTCATTAGAAGAATTGAGGAAAGAATTTGAAGCAAGAATCGCCGCTCTCAGCCAAGAGGCCGAAGCGGTCGAATCCTGCTCATCCCATGGGAAGCAAACTAGAGCTCGAAAGAAAACAAACAAACCCAAAAAACCCAAAGAGACCTCTACTATGGAGGGGGACAGAGAACTCGAGTCATTCACATTGAAAGATCGCAAGGCCCTTCAACAACTACTAAGGGGCCAGGCCAAGGAAAAGAGGTCATATGCCCTATCCGATTTTTTACCTTCCGATTACCAAACGGATAGCGACGATGATATACCGAATTTCCATCGGTATGACGAGACGGGGGATCCTAGATCCCACCTCCAACTCTTTTCCCGCCGAGCATACAAAAAGAAGAAAGACTCGGCTAAGTGGATCTACTGGTTCCCCCTCTCCCTTAAGGGAACCGCTTCCAAGTGGCTCGCTTCCTATGACTTGAGCCAATTTGCCATTTTTGAAGAGTTGGCAAATGGTTTCATGCAAAGATTTTCACACAACGTGGAAGTGACCCCCACTTTGAATACCCTAAGGGACACGAAACAAGCCACGAACGAGGATGCTCATGCATTTATCGTTCGATGGAGGTCTTTATTGGGCAAGTAAGAGAGCCCATCTCAGAAGGATGTGCCGTGATGCTCATCCTTGAAAATTTCAAACCCGAACTGAAAATACTCCTTTCTCTCCATGAAATTTCCACTTTCCACAAACTAATCAAGAAGGCTTCCCTATTCGAAGCAAATATGAAAAAGGGGGTCTACGATGACTTGTGGAAAGGCAAACTTTTTTCGAAAACTCGTTTTGAAAGGCCCGCGACTTACGGGCCAACTACTACGGATAATGGGGCAAAACCCCAAAAAGTTGCAAATGTCCGAGTAGAACCAAGCCCGGTCTGCACTTCAAAAATTGAACCGAAGAACAAAAAGGTTCAAAAGTCTTTCGAAAAAAGGGAGTACACCCCGCTGGGGCAGCCCATCACAGAGGTCCTCGACCTCCTGCTCGCTCAGGGAATGGTGACACTTCCGAAAGTTCCCGAGGGGACACCCCCTAGAGGGAAATTTTTAAACAAGTTTTGCAAGTATCATAGGCTCAAAGGCCATGATACAAATCACTGCTACACCCTTTTAAATAAAATAGAGAACTTGATCGAGCAAGGCCGGCTCTAGGTCACCGAGGAACCGGAGCCCGCCCAAGCCGTACTCAAGGAACCCTTCCCCAACCATACAAGCACTAGCGGGAAGGACAAGCAGGTATATGCTCTCTCCTCTCATTTGAATGGTTTGGAACATGCATGGCATACGGATCACACTACTTGTCACACACCACTTCTCGTAATAAAAAAAGTCAAACAAGTAGTGATTTAGGGAGCGCTTAAAGTCCCGCCCCCGGCTAGAGCCTTATTAGAGATTCGAGGTGCTCCCAAGCATCAAACTAGAGCCCACCTAGGAACGAGCCACAGGGAAGGTGTGGACGAGGTCACTAGATCTAGAAGGATCTACCAACCCCCACACTTAGCAAAAGATGCTAGCAAGGAAGTGGTTGTTATCCCCGGCCCTTCAAAATCATGCATTCCCAAAGCATTGCATCTCATGGGTAAAAACAATGTGTTAACCCCATATGATTTTGAAAATCATCTTGCTAAGATTCCCATAAACATGTCTATCCTAGAGCTTATCCAAACATCCCCTAGACATAGACAAGTTTTAGAAAGGATCTTAGAGAAGGCCAAGGTTAACCCAACCATAACCCCTGAGTCCCTCTCCTTCCTAGTCTCACCCATTTGTGCTAAAACTCTCATTGTGTTTTCGGAAGACGAGCTAGAACAACCCTACCAAAATCATAACCAAGCCTTGCATATAGAGGTGGTATTGAATCACCATCCTCTAGACAAGTGTTTGGTTGATGGCGGAGGAGGTCTAAATATACTTCTACTACACATAGCCTACAAAATAGGAGTCTCCTTAACCTCTCTAAACCCGAGTTCCATCGTAATCACAGGATACGATGGAAACGCATCCAAACCCTTAGGAGTCATAGAGTTACCCATAGAAGTAGGGGGCATGAGTCATTCTGGGGTGTTTCATGTTTTAGATATACACCCCTATTATAACCTACTCCTAGGAAGGCCATGGATACACAGCTTGCGGGCTGTGCCATCCACCTTTCATAGGTGTTTAAAAATACCCCTCCAAAATCAAGTTGTGGTAATTCTAGGAGAGAATCACCCCCAGCTGCAGGGAATACAAAATTTCCCATGCTTATCAGGTGATAAAACCCATGAGCCAAAACTAGATGAACCCTTGGTAGCTCATCCCAAACCAAAAGGTGTCGTGCACATAAAAGGGCCACCCAAGGCTAGCCCGCTCAAGACCATCTCAAAACTACCCAAGTCCATAAAAGTGTTTGAGCATGACATGGACGACACCAAGTTCTAAGGCCATCCCCTTTATAAAACATTTTCAAAATTAAAGAAGCCTTGGAACATGATGTTGAACATGGGTTATATGCCTTATCAAGGCCTAGAGAGCCAAAACCAAGGTAGTCTTGAACCCATAGTGTCAAACATAAACCAAAACTGATATGGGATAGGCTACAACCCATCCATACCACCCGAACCTCCATCCACGACCACTTGGGTCAAGGGTGCTTTAGAACCTCCTAACACCGAAACCTATGACTTAGACCTCTTATTTAGAGCCTAATGCATGGTGTTTTCTTTGTAGGTTTGATGGAAGACCCCGCCACATCCAAAAACCCAAAAAAATCAGAAATTTGCAAAATCCAAAAACATTTAGAAAATTCCCAAAACCCAAAAACAATAGAAAATTTCAAAAATCTCAAAAAAATGTGATTTACATTTCTCCTCCTTCCATTTGTTTACAAAAAGCCAAAAAAATTGAAAATTTTGAAAATTCTAAAAAGAATGTGGTTTTTGTTCCTTCCTTGTGTTTACAAAAAGCCAAAAAAATTGAAAAGTGCAAAAATACCAAAAACAAGGTTTTGTACATTCCATCTCCGAAGAGCAATTTTGAAAAAGCCAAAAAAATCGAAAATCTTGGAAAACCCAAAAACATTGTCTTTGTGAAAAACCCTAGTCTTTTGAAAGTGGTAGATGTTCCAAAACCGTGTGCCTTGCCTAGCACTTTCATAGAACCCAAATTTCTCAAGAGCGATCAAAGCGAAGAGGAAGATCCCCTCGTCCATGAGGAGGACCAAACCTCCGAGCTTCCCGAGTTCCATAGAATCCTTGATTTAGAAAAACCTTCAAATTCTGTAGGAGGGGATTTTGTGGAAGTAAATCTAGGGAGTGAGTCTAATCCTAAGCATGTTAAAATAGGCGCATGTTTACATGAGCATGAAAGGACATCATTCATCACATTTCTCAAATCATATGTAGATGTGTTTGCATGGACCTACGAAGACATGCTGGGTTTAGACCCAATGGAAGTAGAGCATCATCTTCCCCTAGAATCAAATGTCAAACCCATAAAGCAAAAGCTTAGAAAGATTCACCCCGATATACATGCACAAGTGAAAGAGGGTTTAGAAGATCTTTTAAAAGCCGGATTTATAAAACCCATTGCGTACTCAGAATGGCTTTCAAATATTGTTGTAGTTCGAAAATCCAATGGGAAAATTAGGATTTGCATTGATTTTAGAAATTTGAACAAAGCCACTCCAAAAGACAATTTTCCTCTTCCAAATATTGATTTGATAGTAGATAGCACTGCAAATCATGAAATGTTTTCTTTCATGGATGGCTATTCGGGTTACAATCAAATTAAGTTAGCACCAAAAGATCAAGCAAAAACTGCTTTTACTACACCTTGGGGCACATACTGTTACACAGTTATGCCGTTTGGTTTGAAAAATGCCGGTACCACATACCAAAGAGCTATGACTACTATCTTTCATGATCAAATTCATGAGCTCTTGGAAGTATATGTGGATGACCTTTTGGTGAAATCAAAAACCTGAGTTACTCACATTGAGTCTTTGCAAAAAGTTTTCGAAAGGCTTAGGCTTTACAAAGTGAAACTAAACCCTCAAAAATATGTATTCGGGGTAGAATCTGGTAAGCTTTTGGGCTTTATGGTGAGCCAAAGGGGCATTGAAGTAGACCCCTCTAAGTGTCGAGCCATCATAGATATGCCTCCACCATCCAACTTGACCCAAATTCGAAGCCTCCAAGGTCGCCTCCAAGCCATTAGGAGGTTCATTTCAAATTTAGCAACAAGATGTGAACCTTTCAACAAACTTTTGCGAAAAGGGGTAAAATTTTCGTGGGACGATGAGTGTCAAAAAGCTTTTGAAAGATTGAAAACTTATTTGGTGAATCCTCCAATTTTGAAACCTCCAAAGCAAGGAAAACCTTTACTTCTTTACATTTCCATACATACGAATGCATTGGGTGCTTTATTAGCTCAATATGAGGATGATAGCCACAAAGAGTGCGCCATTTACTATATTTCGAAAACTCTCTTGGCATATGAAAGAAATTATCAAGCCATGGAGAAAACGTGCTTGGCATTAGTATGGGCTTGCCAAAAGTTTAGACATTACTTCCTAGACCATGAGATATGGATAGTGTCTAAGCTTGATCCGATCAAGCACTTGTTTGAAAAACCTATCCTAATGGGTAGGCTTGGTAAATGGCAACTCCTCTTAATGGAATATGACTTGAAATATCACCACCAAACCTCCATTAAGGGGCAAGCGCTAGCCGATCATGTGGTCGAGTTCCCCTTGGAAGAAACATATCCCATACTTGATGAGATGCCCGACGAAGGCATATTTGCAAACGATTTCCAAAACCATGTTTTAGCAAGCTGTTTCAATGAAAACCAAGTATGGAAAATGTACTTTGATGGGGCACATAACCAACAAGGGGCAGGTGTTGGAGTCATTCTCATATCCCCCGAAAAGGGAGAAATACCCATTGCAATTCGTCTAGATTTTGAGTGTTCAAATAATGTGGCTGAATATGAGGCTCTCATACAAGGCCTAAAAGTCTTGAAAAATCTAGGGGCAGCTTGCATTGAAGTCTTTGGAGACTCTTTACTGGTTGTGAACCAAGTTTTAAAAGTTTGGCAAGTCAAACACGAAAAACTCATTCCATATCACGAGTTGGCCACCACGTTGGTCGACTCTTTTAAATCATGCACACTCACTCACTTAGGGAGAGAGGACAACACCATAGCGGATGCCCTCTCCTCCTTAGGATCCGCTTTAAGGGTCGATCCCACCTTGAGAACCCGATCCCTAGAGATATGGCACTCACCCGTTCCATCCACGCACGATTTAGAGATTTGCCAAAACGACCAAAATCCAAATGATAAACCTTGGTTTTATGACATTAAAAACTTTTTAGAAAACGGAGGATTTCCCGAATATGCTTCTTCAAAAGATCAAGCTTTTATTAGAAAAATTTCAACCCGGTATGTAATTTTGGGAGGGGTGCTTTATAAGAAAAGTTTTACGGGCATCTTGTTGTGATGTGTAGACCTTGAAGAGGCTAGGACCATAATGCACGAGTTCCATGAGGGAGAGTGTGGAGGCCATGTTAATGCAAATATGATGGCCATGAAGATACTTAGAGCTGGGTATTTTTGGTCCACCCTAAGACAAGATTGCCATGATCATGTTAGGAAATGTCATCAATGTCAAATACATGGGCATATCATTCACACCCCATCATCCACTTTGCATTCCATCGTAAGCCCTTGGCCTTTTGCCATGTGGGCGTTCGACATCGTAGGACCCATATCCCCTAATGCATCCAATGGACATAGGTTCATCCTAGCAGCCACCGAATATTTCTCTAAATGGGTTGAAGCTACATCCCTGGCCAATGTCCAAGGGCAACATGTAGTGGCATTCATTAAGAGAAATATCTTGGCCCGATTTGGAGTACCAAAAGACCTAGTGTCCGATAATGGCACCCCATTCAAGAATGAGAAGATGGAAAAATTGTGTCACAAATGGCATGACTCAACACTTCTCATCGCCCTACTACCCTCAAGGCAACGGTCAGGCCGAAGCCACAAACAAAACCCTCATAAGCATCATTGAGAAAACCCTAGAAAAAGATAGGACATGGCATGAGAAGCTCGACGAAGCCTTGTGGGCTTACAGAACTTCCATTCGAACCCCAACAAATGCCATCCCATTCGAGTTGGTCTATGGCACGAGTGCCATACTCTCCATTCATACCAAGCTTCATTCATTTCATACATCACTAGCATTAGATATTCCATTAGAAACCCTACAACATACTAGAATGATCGAACTTGACTTGTTGGATGAAAAGAGGCTACTTGCTATGGATCATGAACATGCATATAGGCAAAGGGTAGCCCGACACTACGAGAAGCACATGCAGGCTCGCCACTTCAAAGTGGGAGACCTAGTGCTAAAAACCATTCACCACCGAGGCCCACACCCCCTTGGAAAGTGGCGGCCCAAGTGGGATGGTCCTTATGTTGTGCGTGGAACCATCACTAACAATGCTTATTGGTTGGTTGATGTTGACGGTAGGAACTTGGTAGACCCTATAAATGCTCAACATTTGAAAAGATATCATGTGTAGGGTCTACTCTCTTTTGAAAATATTTTGAATGGGATCTCCTTTGAACTTCTTGAAGAAGGATCAAGGTGGATCGTGTGACCCTAAACAAGGGAAATAGGGTCTTATGAAAGGTAGAGTTTTCAAAATTTATGGGCTATATTTCAAAAGTCCCCATCTTACAAAATCGAGCCTTGTTCAAAATAGCAAAATATTTCCAAATGGTATATGCTATTTCAAAATAGGGTGATCTTAGATGAATTGAGTAAACCATTGGGATAAGTCTCTCCCCATTTCGCTTCTCCTTCCCAAAAAGGAAAATTTGGCCAAATAGAAAAGAGGATATCCCTCCAAAAATTTATCTTCAAAAGAAAAAGAAAAGCAAAGCAAAAAAGAGTGCTTTGATTGAAAAAGAAAGAGGAGAAAGAAAAATCCTCCAAAAAGAAAAAGGGAGGCCCTCTAAAAAAACAAAAAGAGAAAAAAAAAATTGCCAAAAGCTCAAAAAGAGCAAATTTTCCCCTTCTTGGCCTTAAACCACGGGACGCTTCAGAAGAGACCATGGTAATTCTTTCCCTATCCCTATGACTTATCCTAGTGGAGAAAGGTTTTATGTAGGAAAATCCTAAAGTAAGAATAGGATTTATTCATTTGAATCTTATTTTGTTTGAGAATTAAACTTTGTTGTGTAAGTAGGAGAGTTTTGCAAGGTTTCCTAATTTTCCTATAAAAATCTCTACCAAGTAGTAGGTATTATGACCCGAGTAAAGGGAAACACAAGAAGCTGAAAATCCTTGTGATTGAAGCTAAAAAGGATTTCCCCTTTCTTTTGAAAAGTTATGAAAACCCGAAAACATCAAGCCACATAAGGGCCATGATCACTTGGGGCAGTCGACCTTCACAAGCCTCCCAAGTCCGATCCTTGCATGTTAAGAATCTCTAAAAGAATCATCGTGTGCATATCACTCACACCCTTCATACATGCCCAGGCATGCATTTCAAATCATTGAGTACATGATCGATATTAGGATCAAGGTCATAGCAGATTGAGTCTCCTTTCGCTCTAAATCCCCTCTTACTTATTTTTAAAAGTTAGGCACTCGGATGATCCATGCTCTTGAGAAAGGTTCGGAAAGAAGAGTAAAAGGGTGTTTTCTTCTTTGACATTATCCAAACATAGTTGGATTAATGCCAAAGAGGGGCATCTGTAAACACCCGAAATTTTTTCAAGTATTTTCAAAAACTCTTAAATTTTGAAAGCCAATTTAAAGCCTTTATGAACCTTTAAATTCAAAATCCCCAAATTTTAAAGTTTAGACCTTCTGGGAGAATATTTCAAAATAAAGGTTTTAAATCTAAATAGCCCATGAGTTTCGAAGCAGGCGAAGACCCAATCCAGGCCTCGATTCCCGGAAAGAAGATAAAGTGTATCAAGATACGGATCAAGTTAAATCAGATTCAGATTGATTGAAGCATATCAAGTTCAAATTCAACAACTTATCCAAATGGAAGGTCAAGACCGATCAAATCCAAGTTTGTCCGATCAAGATGGGGCCAACTTGGAACCAAGACTCGAGGCCATGGTAACAAGCTCATTCAATTCGAGAAGATTTCAAGTGGAACTCCAAAGCAAAAGGTGGGAGCCGAATCAAAGAAAAAAGCGAATTCAAGTGGGTCGAAGTTTAAAGAAATCAGCCCAAACAAAACATGTTACACATTGTAAGGTTGTTTAAAACCAACCGCATGCTCTAGGGCTGCACCAAGCCATGGCACCTAGACCAGCCCACATGAGCTGGTCCAAAACAACTCAATGAGGAACTACAAGAAGCCGGTTTGGAGCAGATCAAATCCACCAAGCAAAAGCTCCAACCCGCCCCATAAGAAACCCCTAGAACCAGCCCCCCCTTTGCCTATAAAAAGGCCAAGAGGGGGGGGCGGGTTCCATAACTTGGAGATTGGAGAGAGAAGAGAGAGACCTTGGGTGGTGTGTGCTAGACTAGGTGCAGAAATTTTCAGCAAGGAGGGATGTCTTCTAGTGTGGGGGAAGAAGGGGAAGCTAGGTGAGAGCTTGTAGGAGTTGAGAAGGAAGGCCATCAAGAGGAAGGCCAGCTTCATCATTGAAACTCGGTCCTTCACCATCCAAAAACTCGTGTAAGACCTTTCTTACTTAATCTAAGTTTCATTCTCTTCCATTCAATTCATTAAATGGGGTTGTATTAATGGAGTTTCATCTCCCCCTGAGTTGTAATAATCTAGCTTTGCTGCCATTTCAATTTCGTGGATGAAACACTATGCACCCACATGCACGCCAAGTGTTTGCTTTAATGCTTCTCCCCTCCTATATGCTATATACCCTCTATACTTCTAACCCCCTCTATGTCTAAGCTATAAAGTACTTTCCATTCATTTATATTCCAGCAAATTTGCTTTAAGGGTTGTTGCATTTTAATTTCGTGTGGGTTATGCATCATTACATTTATAAAATAGCAAACCGGATTTCAGCATCTCTGCATATGTCTATTTCTGTAATTTTAATTTTGTGATGCTTGCTCCGATTGTCTCGAAATTTGACACACTAATTATACACACATTTGGACACTCTGTATAAAATTGGCAAGATTTTAGGGCCGCTCAACCACGTAATAAAAGCATATTAAGAACGACCAGATTTCTGCACCACTGTCTGCACAGTCGGATTTCCTAAAGTAGAGGTTGGGTAAAAGTCTCATATCTCTGTCCATAGGAGTCCAAATGAGTTGATTTTTGATGCATTGGAAAGCTAACATCCACAGCTTTCCATCAACATCAAAATCATCAAAATGAGAGTTCTGAGCAGAGAGATACAGACTCATCTTTGAGTTTCTGTATTTCTGAAACATAACTGTTCTGAGTCATTGAGGTGGTCTGAGTAGATTATTTGTTTCTGATTCAATACTACTCCAAATGTAGATTTGAAAAAGGCTACAGTCTATCCACACTACCACCTTCGTTTGGTAAAATTTTGATAATTTTTGGAAGTCTGTAACACCTTGAAAACGCCCCTAGAAAACAGCTCTGAAAACAGAATTCTTTGTTTTCAGCAACTTGTGTTTTTCCAAGTATTGAATCCGAGTGCACAAGTTCAACAAATTTTTCAAAGACACTTGTTTATGTAAAAGGGAATCATGTTTGCTGTAAAATAAAATTCCTAAGCGCTCAACACTGACCCTTGAGCATTGGCTCAAGAAGGTGTGAGTGAAAAGATCCCGCTTGTACACAATCGCCTAGAAGTCTTACAAACATTTGCTAGTTTTGAACTAGCTGGCACGCTCGCACAAGCGTAGGGGTGGAAAGTTTCATTTCAAGTTTGTCTCATAAACTTTGAAATGAGAATTTTCATGTCTACAATAAGCATAGAGGGGTAGAGAGTATAGAGTGATTATAGATTATATTGAGGTAGAAACACATAAGCAAACACATAGAGTGCGTGTGTGCAATAGTAAAAATTTAGCAACGTAATTGAAATATATCAAATTTAATCACTATTACAATTCACTTCAAAGCTCATGTAGAAACTTGAAGTAAGAATTTCTTATCTACTTACATGCATGAGCGTGCCAGCTAGTTTACAAAAACTAGCAACGTTTTGAAAAATCTGATTTCTTTGGCGATTGTGGGCAAGCGAACTCTTTTCGCTTTAGACCTTCTTGAATCGATGCTCAAGGGTCAGTCTAAGCGCTTAGAAATTTTAATTTTGAAAAATGGTGAACTCCAATTCATGTGAAGACTTGGTGTTTGTGAAAGAAGTAGTATGTGCACTTTGATTCAAGACTTTGAAATGAACAAGTCCTGAAAAATAGAATGTTTTGTTTTCAGAACTTGTTTCCCGAATTGATCTGAACACCTTACAGACCTCTAAAAATCACCAAAATTTTATCAGGAATAGCCTATGGTGGAGGATCTGTAGCACTTTACAGATCTAAAATCGAAGTTGTTTTGAAGCAAAATTAAATCAGTGAAGCAACCTTGCTCAGGTGTCCGGAACTGTCCTATCACAAAAATACAGAGACTCAAAGATGAGCCTGTATCTTGATGACTTGAGTTTTAAATTTGATGAATTTGATATTGCTAGAAATCTATAAATGTCAACTTTCTAATGAATCAAAATTCAACTGATTTGAATTCTTACAGACAGAGTTATGGGATAAAAACCCAGGCTCTATTGTAGGAAAACTGAATGTGCCGACAGTGGACAGGTTTCTGTTCGGTCTTGCCTAATTTTATTTATGTGGCTGGATGGCTCTAAAATTCTTAAAAATTTTATTTAATGTGAGCTTATGTATATAGAATAAGTGGGCAAAATTTCAGACAAATTGGAGCAAGAATTCTGGAATTAAAATTGTAGCAAACAACATATACAGAGATGCTGAAAATTCAGTTTCAAGTTTTAGGAATATACATGATGCAAACTCACCCAAATTTAAATTACAATAACTCTACATTCGCAAATTAAATTGCTAAATTGAAATGAAGGGAAATTATATCTATATGCATAAGCATAGAGGGGGTAGAGAGTATAGAGTGATTATAGATTATATTGGGGTAGAAACACATAAGCAAACACATAGAGTGTGTGTGTGCAATAGTAAAAATTCAGCAACATAATTGAAATGCATCAAATCTAATCACTATTACAACATGGTGGGAGACAATGCTCCATTAATACAACCCCAATTTAATTGAATTAGAGGAAGGAGAAGAGATTTGAGATTGAATTAGGAATGTACTTACACGATGGAGTAAAACAGGCCGGTGATTCAAGAATGAATCCGGCCAAGATACCTCTTCTTTCTCCTCAAGCTCTTTTGCACTCACCTAGCTACCCTTTCTTTCCCAATTACATGCAACTCACGCCCTTTGGCTGGAAACCCTCTTGCCTAAGCCCCAAGATGAGCCCTAATGGATGAGAGATAAAGCCCAACCCAAGAATTCCCAATATCCACCAAGCATGAGGAACCCCCCCCCACCCCCACCCCCCCCCCCCCCCCCCCCCCTTGGCCCCTTTTATAGGCCAAGGGGGCTGGCTTCTAGCCCCTTCCATGGGGCGGGTTGGACCAGCTCCTTAGTTTGTTTTGGATCCACTCTAGGTGGTCCCTCCATTGATGACTTGGGACAGCCCATGTGGGTTGGTCTTTGATGCAGCCGATTAGGACTTGATCCACCCGGCTTAGCTTGTTTTGATGCTTCTTGATACAAGATACTTTGTCCTAGCCGTGTACACTTAGCTAGGTTCTTTCAATTTGATAACTTCAACCATAATTTAAATTTGATTCTTGATTGGTTCAGCACCATCATGATCTTTAGCTTGATTTGAGAGATACGGCCCAATCAAGGTTTTGAGTTCGATTCTATTTTGAGAAGCTCGATCCTCCACTTTGAATTGGATGAACTTGCACTTGGTCTTGGTTCTATCCTGATAAGCTCGATCCTTCTTGATTTCATATGGATAAGCTTGAATTTGATCTTGATACGCTCAACCCTACACTTGATCTTGGCTTGATCCTATATCTGAATTGGAACTTGATCTTATCTTGATTCTGATATGCTTCAACCTTATCTTCTCTGCCTTTGGGAATCGATCTGGATCCAAGCTTGGATTGGGTCTCACATGTTTATCTACTTCAAAACTCATGGGTTGTTGAATTTAAAACTTTTATTTTGAAATATTCCCCAAAAGGCTTAAACTTTAAAATTTGGGGTTTTTGAATTTAATGGTTCATAAAGGCTTTAAATTGGTTTTCGAAATTTAGGAGTTTTTGAAAACATTTTTAAAATTTTGAATGTTTACAAATCTACCATAAGAGTGATTTACATACTCATATTAGTGCATGTATAACTTGTGCGTTAATGCCCCTCTTATGGCTTCATATTTTATTAGGAAGGAAGTACAATAATCAAGAGAAATTAATATATCTCTTAAGCATAAAAGAGATGAGAGAGTATAAGGTACAATATATATTGAGATAGATGTAATAAAAAATCAAACAAGTGATGGACGATCTTATCGGTTGTCTTGGATGTAAATTTGTAATAATTCTCCTCAAATATTACAATACTTTGGAGACAATTGCTCTTTAGTTATAACTTGAATTGAATGAAATTGAAGAAGTTAAAAGAGAAAGGAATAAAATCAACCTTGATCGGATCTTGGACAATGGGATTGGTCGGTGACTACTTTGGCTTGGGGAGGCCCCTTCTCCTCCTCCTTCTCCTCATCTCTCTCTCTCTCCCTTTTGCTGGAACTTCTCTTGATTCTCCCCTTTGAACCAGCCCCCCAAGGGTTGATTTATAGCCTTCAAGGGAACCCTCTAGAGCAGGAATATTCCCTTGGCATCCTCTAGGGGTTTCCACCGGTTTGGGCATGGATTTGCTTGGCCCTAGTTTGATCCGATCTATGTGGAGGGTGTTGGTCACATGGGCTCACATGGGTGGTCCCCCCTTTGTTCAAAATGAGCCCTTGATGTAGCCCTATGTTAGATGCAATCGGTCAAGTTACAATCCCCCCCTTGCTTGGTTCAACTGTGGCGTGACTTGGCTAGGAGAAGCCAGTCATTTGGTGCAGCTCTTAGTCCTTATTCAATGCGTAAGTGTGGCCTTTGAATTAGCCACTAGGCCCTTATCCTGGCCTTAGCTTTGATTCACTTTCACCGAGCACACCTTGATGTTAATCTTTGGCATGGGTGCATTTTTTATTGGATGCACCCTGTAAACACCCAAAAAAAAAAATTTAAATAAAAACTTTTCATCTTTTAGAAATTTTCCTTTCATTTGTGAGTTTTGGGTCTTTTAAGGGTTTTTCAAATAAAAACACCATAATGAACTCATTTTCGTATCAAAATTTTCTAGCAACCTCAAAATGATGGTATATTGCATCCTTCTCGAAAAAAATCTAATTTGCACAAAATTGTACAAAAATAACTATTTTACCCTCGAGACTAAATTGGTAGGATTTTACCTTTTTAAATGATTACCTTCTGTAGATGTGAAAATTTTATTCTAAAGCCTATGTAGAGGCTTGAAATAAACTTCTCAACCTACTTCATTTTTGTGTGAGCGTGCTAGCTAGTTTCTAAAACTAGCAAAGATGTAAATCTGACTTTATGAGATAATTGTGGCTAAGCAGGATCTTTTCGCCTTAGGCCTTCTTGAACTGATGCTCAAGGGTTAGCCTAGACGCTTTGAGGATTTATTTGTGCTGGTGTATGTTTCCAAAATTCACTTTGAAAGATGGTTTTGAATCAAATCAAACTCATGCACTTAGTCTAGAGATTGAAGCTTTTCAAGTTCTGAAAAATAGAAAGTGTTCTTTTTCAAAGCTTGTTTCAAAATTTTTTTGGGCGACCTAGAAATCTCCAAAATTCATGAAAAATTCACAGAATATAGAACAGAATATGGATATTCACAGAACTTAGAACAAAATCTAAATTGGACTGATTTTTTCCTGTTTTATTCATCAGTCTACACAACCCTAAAATTCTTGAAAATTTTATCTCTAGTGTGCTTGTGTGTGTAGATTTGGTGTCTTAAGTTTCAGATCATTTAGAGTAGCAGTTTAGCAATGAAAAATAAAACAATCAACATATGCAGGATGTAAAAAAGTAGAGTTTCAGTTTTAGAATCTATATGCATGCATCTATCCAAATTTAAAAGGCATCCACAACGAAATTAAAGAACATTACTGAAGAGAAATGAATGTAAATGTATATATTAGATTAAGCATAGAGGGGGTTAGGAGTTATAGGAGTGTATAAAATATAGAGAAATAGAGAATCACGAAAGCAAACAAGTAGAGTGCATAAACATGAAATGAAGTGAGAAGCATTTCTACTTGCTATTACAACATGGGAGGAGATAAAGCTCCATTAATACAACCCCTTTCTCAAATTGAATATGAAGAAGAGAATCAAGATCATAAATGGAAGAAGAATGTTTACTTACCAGCCCTCCAAGGGAACCCGAATATATGAAGGAGATCGTCCCCTTTTTCTTCTCCTTTCACTCTCTCCTTTCTCTCTTTTCTCTCTTCTCACTCTTTCTCTCTCTCTCTCTTATTGGAGCAACTCTTCTCTCTCTCCTAGACTTCACTCCAGCCTTGGGAAGCCCCGTCTCCAATCTTTAAGTTCCTAGAATCATCCCCCCCTTGGCTAGACCAGCCCCATGTGGAGGGCTAGTCCCTTCCTTGGTTTGGATTGGGCATGGGTTCTTTGACCCATGTCTTGATCCACTTCTTAGCTGGCCCTAAGTCCATCATGTGGACATCCTTGTGGTCCCATTTAATCATGGTTGGACCAGCCCCATGTGGGTTCAGTTGGCTAGGCACACCCATGCATGATCGGCTGGCCTTGGTGCAACTGTGAACTCGATGTGGTCTTGCCTTGGTTGGATGTGTTCGATTGTGGCTCGTCCCAACCACTCTTGGAGAAGTCTTACCTCTTGTTTGATATCAGCTTGACTTGGTTCATGGGGTGGGGTGTACTCGAGTGCAACCCTTGACTTTATTTGGTGCAGCCGAGTGCCACCTTTGACTAGGATGGACCTCTTCCTTGCTCCCTAGCAAGGTAAGCTTGCTCCTTGGCTAGGTGAGCTTCCATCAGTCGAAGTAAGTGGACTCAGCCAAGGCGGGCTTGACCCTTGCTTCCTACTTCGCCTAGGTCTACCTGAGATCGGTCCCTGCTTGATGTGAGCTTACTTTAACTGTTGCCTCAATCTTTGGTAGAGATGATTTATCTTTATCCTTCTTCATTCATGGTTTTAAATATTTTCTTTTTAATTATTTAAAACCATCTCATTTGAAAATATTGAGTTTGTCAAAATCTTTAAATATTCTTTTGAAAACAATTGAGTTCCATTCCCAGTATTTGTTTGTATGGGCGACCTCCTTTCGCCCCGTGAGTTAGTCTTTATCGTTTCAATCACTTTAACCCTTTGTTGGTTGTAAGGTGTTAGACCACTTTAACCCTTTATTGGGTATAGAGTGTCGGACCACTTTAACCCTTGATGGGTGTAGGGTCCCGGATTAGGACTCTTCTTAATCGGGAGAGTTTTTGAGGCTTGATTTGGATTTTATTTGATTTCAAAAAAGTTTTTGATAAACTTGATATTTAGCAAATATTTTTTAGTTTGATTCCCAATGTCTCATTTCTATTTATTTCTTTTAAGAAAATTGTTTGAAACCATTCTTTCTTTAGATGAAATTATTTAAATAGGTAGAATGTTGCCAATTTGGGCTTAAGGGCAAAACAGTCATTTTTGACTCTTTATCAAAATTGAATCTTTTTGAAAGGGGTGCAATTTACCTTTATTTTGAGGTTGTCATGAAATTTTGGTGTGAAAATGAGTTCATTTAAGGTGTCTTTATTTGAAAATCCTTAAAAGACCCAAAACCTTGATTTTTTCTTAAAAATGCAAAATTTCTAAAAATCAAATGTTTTGAGAAAATTTTTGGATGTTTACAGATGCCCCTCTTTGGCATTAATCCAAATTTATTTGGTTAATAGCAAAGAATAACACCCATAAATTTTTTTATTTTTTTGGAATTATAGAGTTGATTTGAGTTGAATCAAGATTTCATGAACGTTCTCATTTTTGTTAAGGGATTCATTTCTTGGACTTAGGCTATCCTAATTCCAGTGGAAGAGGATTTATAGCAAGGGTGACTCAACTTTGATGGTAGTCGACCAATGCAAGGATCATATATGTATAAGACCATCTATGAATGCACATGGGGATGAGATGTATGCAATGGATGAATGTTTGATGATCTTCATGATTTATTTAGGGGAGATCACATGAAAGTTGGCTTCCCTAAGTGGGACGACCACCATGTTCATTTCCTTGATGCCTTGGATTTTGTAAAAATCATTTTGAAATTGATACTTTCTTTTTGTTTCTATCAAAAAAGACTTTCATCTCCTATATTTCCCTTCACTTTGGTTTTAATGCAAAATTACTTGGTAGAGGTTTTTATTGTTGAAAAAACTCAACATTTCAAAACTCCATTTTCCACACTACAAAGCCTAATCCTCAAACAAAATGAGATCCAAATTGGTAGGTTTCATTCCTACTTTAGGATTATACTGACAAACTTTTTTTTTTTGGATAAGCTGTAGGGTTATAGGAGAGAGTTCACACGGTCCCTTCTAAAGCGTCCCATGGTATAAGGAAAAGAGATTTTTTTATGGAAAATTGCTTTTTTTGAGATTTGGCATTTCTTTTCTTTTTTTTTTCAAAGGGGACCTCTATATTTGAGGTTTTTGTTTTCCCTTTTTCTTTTGAGGAAGACCTCTATATTGGAGGTTTCTTTTCTTCTCTTTTTTATTTCTTTTTTTACTTTTAACAATTTTCCTTTTTGGAGAGAATGAAGTGGGGGAAACAACTTGTCCCTCTAGATACTCGGTTTAATCAAGTATGCTCTATTTCATAATAGCACATACAATTTGAAAATATGTTGCTATTTTGAACTAGGCCTTATCTTATAAAAGAAGGATTTTTGAAATATCATTAATCGATTTTGAAAACATACCACTTTTTATAGAGCATCAATCCCTAGTTAAGAGGTCTATTTCGATTTGGTCCCTTCTTCAAGAAATTAAGGAAGATTCATTTTGCAAAAATCATTTCAAAAGAATTTGTGGTAGACACTAATCATAATATCTTTTTGATATTGGGCATTTATAGGGTCTACCATATTTCTTCCCTACACATCAATTAGCCAATATGCATGATTGATTTTTTTTTTGTTTTGCCCCCTTTTATGACATAGAGACATTCCCATTTGGGCCACTACTTTTCGGCACTCTTTGGGTGAATGATGTAAATGGGATACATGACATGTAAAATGCATTCTATATGAGATTATGGAGATACATGCTCTATGAAATGTGTTTAGGGAATGCATTCTACATAACTGTAGTTTGGTGGAGATGACATGAGCATTCATACACTATGGCCGACCCCTATTATGACATGTGATGAATGATATTTAGTGTGATGAATGAATGATTCATACATGCACGATCTTGCTTTTGAAATGGCTTAGCAATATGCATGATATGATCCTAGCCTTGATGCATTTTGGGTATAGGTTTGATTCCTATGTTGGTCACCTTGTAAGGAATTTGAATGTTTTCCAAGTCCAAGATTTTCTTGATTTTGAGAAAGTTCAAGTAAATTGACATCACTGAAATCATCTCTAAGGGAATTGGTAATTTTTTTGAAAAGTGGTTTTGATTTTTCTCTTTTTTCTTTTAATTTTTTTGTATTTTTGGTTTTTCCTTTTTTAGATTTTTTTGAATTTTTCGAATAACCTTTACAATATATACAAAAACCTGAAGTTAACTTCATGTCGAAGGAGGGTCCAGGGGTTCAGGTGCATCAAGGATGCGCACCCGGGGTGTGGTGTGGCTGATGTTCTTAGGATGGATCCTAGGTGCAACCCAATGTGCCCCTAGGAGTGGATGATGTACATGGGTTTTGTCAAAACCGATTTTTTTTTAGTTTGTACACGATTTAAAACCAAAAATTTTGGGATTTTCAAGTTTTTCAATTTTTTTTGATTTTTCCAAACAAATGCTAGAAGGATGAACATAAAAGACTTTTTTTTAGAATTTTCAGATTTTTCCAATGTTTTTGGGTTTTGGAAATTTTCTAGATTTTTTTGGTTTTTCCAAATATATATATTTTTTAGATTTTTTGTAAAAATGCATCTTCCATCAAACCTACAAAGAAAACACTATGAATATCTTACAATTAAGGAGCTCATTATTTCTAATTATTTTTTCTAATTATTATCTCTTCTTTTATTAATATTAATGGGGTTGTAATTAAGGAGCTCATGTCTCCATTATGATGTATTAATCAAGGTTCTTACATTGCCCCGTCCCTTTTTCATTCATATGCTATTTGTTATATGTTTTAATTTTGATCATTTTTACTCTATAACAAAATATAAGATTATAGACCTCTTAATCCCCTATACTCACGTGGTAATTAGAAGTTTATTTATTTTTAATAGTTGTAGATTAATTTTAATTCGGACAAAAACACACACGAATCCTATAAAAATCAAAAACTTGTTTTTTCGGTACTCTACACACGTCCGATGAATGAATTTTATTTCTTCACCCCCTACTCTGAATATTCCAAAACATTGCATGTCTAATACACACACACCATACACTTTTAATAAAATTTTCAAAAATTTTAGGCTTGTGAAATATCATAAATAAAATCGGAGAAGCTTTATTGAAATCGGAACAGATTCTGAAAAACAAGAAGTTCCTACAAGAGAGTTTGGGTTATTATCTAATATCTTTATACACAGTAAACCAATTTTATTGAAAATAGTCTCATTAAAAATCTAAAATCCATATCTTCCCAACAAGACTAATTTCATAGGAATTGGAGGTCTGAGCATAAAAATATAATCATTTTACTAAACCTCTGGCTTTCCGACACAAGTCTATCCAGAATGTCTAAGTGGGATCTCTTTTGGGATTTAATTGAATAAATTCATAGAAATATTTTTGAATTGAGAAGTAAAATCATGATTTTTATCAAGTTTTGGAATTAAAGTTTGGTTTTGAAAACTTATCGTATCTCAAACGATTTTCAAAGCGTCTAGGCTAACCCTTGGGCATCGGTTTAAGAAAGCCTACGTCGATAAAAATTCACTTGTCCACAATCGCTACATGAAGTCAGAAAATCAACTTTGCTAGTTTGAGTAAACTAGCGCTCGCATACACGATGTAGTTCAGGAATTTCATTTCAAATCTTTACATAGGTTTCAAAATAAAAATTCACATCTATAGATTTGGCACACCCGGTGGGATGTAGATCTTTGAAAAATCTTTCATTCGGTCTTATTTTTTTCAAACACAAACCAATTTCAAATCGTGATTTTAAACTTCTCTCTTTTCTTCAAATCCTCTGTTTGAGTTCAAATTCCGGCAACTCAATAATGTCAAGTTTGGATGATTCCTTTGAAAATATGTCAAGGAAGGGTTAATCAAATTTTCAAAATCTGTTTTCCAAAACCTAAAAAAAATCTTCTAAAACTCGAGAAGAAGAAATTGCCTTTTTGAGGAGGAGAGCAATAAACCTTGAAAGGGAAATTGAGGCCCTAGAGGCCAAGAGACATCGTTCTCATGAAAAATCGTCTTTGGTATACGGGGAGAACAGCCATACCTGAAAAACCAAACCGAAGCCAAAATTCGATGAAGGATATAAGGCCGCAGATAAAGCAAGTGTTGAGATTAAATCATCTAACCTTGCTAATCATCCAAACACCCCTTTATCCATAGAAAAGCCAAAAGTATTCTTTATTTGGAAAGACCAAAAAAAGTTGGAAAACCTTCAAAAGGCAAAAAGATTTGAAAATCAAAAAGTTGAAATTCTGAAAATTAAAAAGGAAGAAAAAGTTTACATCCCTAGGCATATAAGTGGATTGGGGCATGAAAGTCACCTCACACAAATCACTTCAAACTTTTCAAAATCAATTGCTCCGATGGGTTCCATTCCCATTAGCACTATTTCATACACAAGGGAGAATGACTATTGCACACACAATTGCTTGGAGGATGAAATCCAAGACCTCGAAAAGCAACGGAAGCTCGAAGCCATGCATGAGCTACAACACCCTCAGGATGCTTGCAAGGAATCTTGCTTTCACCATGAAAAGGTAGACAAGCTCAAAAAAGGTATATCTGAAACTCATTTCTCTCAAAACTCTCTACTTGATTTTCCTCTTTGTTGTGTAGGATCGATAGATCATTTATATCACACTCATGTACCCACAACCCCACCGAATGTACCAAAGGATGTGGATTTTCAAGGTGTAGTAAATGTCTAGCACCGATAAAAAGAATTTCAAAATGAAAAAGAAAAATAAAATAAAATTCAAAATATATCAGATATGGTTATTCCTAAGGCATGCATCAACATCCTAGGTATACCTAACCCTACTATGTTTAAACAAATCTCTTTGAGCCTAGGCTCGCATTATGAACTCAAGCCTACGACCATGATTTTCCCAAACGCCCACAAACCCACCAAGGGACCGACTATGGTTTCCCTCGGAATCTTTTTCTCTCATTTGTGCAAGGGATCAAACATTCTCTTCCTTAGCATCCATATAAACTCAAACCGTCCACCCCTAGGGGCACATGTGGTTGCACCTTGGATCCATCCAAAACCCCTAGGGGCACAATGGGTTGCACCTACGATCCATCCCCCCATTACCAAGATCATTCACCTTTTAGGAGAATCAGAATCAACCCATCCCAAACCCTTTAGGGTCATATATATCCTAGAGGAACCTAAGTCATACCCTGCTAAAGTCGTCCATCTCCTAGAGGAACCCGAATCTCCCAAGCTTTACATCCCTAGGGTCGTGTGCATCCTAGGGAGTCAAACCCTTCCACTTCCAAAGCCATACAACTCCCGAGCCCATCCCAGCAAATTCAAGTGTGTAACCTTGTCATAGATGATGCATCATTCCAAGGTCATCCTCTTTATCAAAAATTTTCAAAACTTAAAAAGCCTTGGTATATGTTATTGAACATAGGGTATATACCATACCAAGGTCTAGGAGCCAAAAACCATGGTAGATTAGAACCCATCCTATCTCTACCTAACTTGGGTCGATATGGCTTAGGATACAGCCCACCTATACACCCTAAGCCACTACCTAAGACCAATTGGTTCAAGGGTGTCCTAGAACCGACTAAAACCAAAACTTATGACTTAGACCTCTTGTTTGGAGTCTAATTCATGGTGTTTTCTTTGTAGGTTTAATGGAAGACCCCTTTATTGAAAAAAATCTAAAAAACATATATATTTTGAAAAACCAAAAAAAAAATGAAAACTCCCAAAACCCAAAAATATTTGAAAAATCTAAAAATTCTAAAAAGAAAGTCTTTTATGTTATTTCTTCTAGCATTTGCTTGGAAAATCCAAAAAAAATTAAAAAAGTCAAAAATCCTAAAAGTTTTGGTTTTTAAAATTGGGTAGAAACTCAAAAAAATTATTTTTGACAAAATCCATATATATTCTCAAACCCGAATGGTTTCATAATCCTTTTATGTACAGCTCTTCTACATAATACTTCCCTAGAAATCAAAACGGTTGAGAGTGATCAAAGCAAGGAGGAAGATCCCCTCATCCATGAGGATGATCAAGCCTTCGAGCTTCATGAATTCCATAAAATCCTTGACTTGGAAAAGCCTTCAAATTTCATAGGAGGGAATTTCCTAGAGGTCAATTTAGGGAGTAAACCTAACCCAAAATGCATCAAAGGCTAGGATCATGCAATGCCAAAAATCAAGATCGTGCATGTATAGGTCATTCATTCATCACATTGAAAATTATTCATTACATGCCACAATAGGGGTCGGCCATAATGTATGAATGCTCACGCCATTTCCTCCAAACTAGGGGTATTGTAGAGTGCATTCTTTAAATACTTTCGTGGAGTATGAATACATTCATTGTTTCATAAAGTATGTATCTCCGCCATATCATATAGAATACCTTTTACATGTCAGTTACATCATTCATCTATAAGAGGCCCACATCCTCTTGAAAGGTGGCGGCTCAAGTGGGATGTTCCTTATATTGTAAGAGGAAAATGCATATCGGTTGATTCATGTTGAGGGAAGGAATTTAACAGACCCTATAAATGCCCAATACTTAAAAAAAAATATTATGTATAGGGTCTACTTTAAATTCTTTTGAAAAAAATTTATAATTGGTTTTTTTTAAATTTCTTGAAAGAATGATCAAAATGGATTATGTGACCCTGAATTAGGGAATTGATGCTTTATGAAAAGTGGAGTTTTTAAAATCATTTGGTGACATTTCAAAAATCTTTGGCTTACAAAATGAGGCCTAATTCATAATAGCAAAATATTTTCAAATGATAGGCCCTATTAGGAAATAGGATGTTCTTGGCTGAATTGAGTATCTAAAGGGATGAGTTGTATTCTCCACTTCATTTTCTCCAAAAATTAGAAAAACAAAATCTCCAATATAGAGGTCTTTCAAAAAGAAAAAGAAAAAAAAGGAAAAACAAAAACCTCCAATATAGAGGTGCCCTTTGAAAAGAAAATAAAGAAAAGTCGATGCTCAAAAGAGCAATTTTACATCAAAATTTTCTTTGCCTTATACTTCGAGACGCTTTAGAAGGGACCATGAGTAACTATTTCTCGAAATTCCTACAGCTCATCCCAATGGAGAAAAGTTTACCATTAAAATCCTAGAGTAGGAATAAGACTTACTTATTTGGATTTCATTTTGTTTGAGAATTAGACTTTGTTGTGTAAGAAATTGAACTTTGAAATGTTATTCAAAATTTTCTACAAAACCTCCTCTGATTAGTGGGTATTAAAACCCAAGTGAGGAAAAATATAAGAAATTGGAAGTCCTTTTCGATAGAAACCAAAAGGAGTTTCCTTTTTTGAAAAGAAATTTTGAAAACCCTAAACATCAAAAGGAACAATATAGGGACCATCTTGCTTGATGGCCTTCATACAGGTATGGGTCTCTAAACATCCACTTCACCCACATCATATTCCATATGCATTGATAAAGTGGTCATCCATGCATGATCATCCTAGGACCACGTGTTCGCTTGTCAAGTCCCTTTTGGCTAAAATCCCTTCCTACACAAAAATAAATCCAAGGAAATAGATGTTAGGAAATAAAGAAAAAATTCATACTCTCAAGGTAAATCTGGGAAGAAAATCAAAAGTGTGTTTTATCCTTTGACATTAATCCAAATAAATTTGGATTAATGTCAAAGAGGGGCATCTATAAACACCAAAAAAAATCAAAATAAAAGTTTTTTATCTTTTAGAAATTTTGCTTTTTTTGACAACTTTAGGTCTTTTAAGAGTTTTTCAAATAAAAACACCATAAATGAACTCATTTTTGTATCAAAATTTTCTAGCAACCTCAAAATGATGGTATATTGCATCGCTCTAAAAAAAATCTAATTTGGACAAAATTGTGAAAAATGACTATTTTGCTCTCAAGACCAAATTCGTAGGATTTTGCTTTTTAAATGATTGCCTTCTATGGAAGGATGATTTCAAATAATTTTTTTATAAACAAATAAAAATGAGAACATTGGGAATCAAACCCAAAGATGTTTACAAATTTATAAATTTATAAAATTTCAAAACCCTAATATTTAAAAACAAATTAAATTCAAATCATACATCAAGAATTCACCCGGTCGGAAATAGTCTCATTCCGAGACCTGATACCCAAGGGTTAAAGTGGTTTGATACCCTACACCCGTTAAAGTGGTTAAAGTGGTTCGATACCCTATACCCGTTTAAGTGGTTAAAGTGGTTTGATACCCTACACCCATGAAAAGGGTTAAATGGTCAAGGTAGTTATAGACTGACTCATGGAGCAAAAGTAGGTTACCCTTGCAAACAAAAACTGTGAATGAAACCTAATATTTTCTAAAAATAATATTTGAAGATTTCATTAAATTTGATGTTTTTAAATATAAAAATATTTGTTTATAAAGTATTTGAAACCATACTTGTCATATATAAAACTCAGACCGGAAGGAGGTAAATTCCTTGGAAAGAGGTAGCATGAACCAAAAAGGCAACGACCGAGCACCTGTTAATTTCAGCATTGTTGGGCAAGGTAACCTGTCATTTTTAGTTTTAGCTATTAGAAAGAAAGGTCAGAGTCAAAAAAGAAAAGTCGACTTTCAAGAAGGAAAGCCGACGACCAAAATGGAAGGTCGGTGCCGAGGAAGGAAAGTCAGTGTCATTCACGCAAAAAGAAAGTGATGCTCAATTTGGCAAGTTGTAATGCTCAATTTGGCAACTAGTGATGTTTAATTTAGTAAGCCACTAAGAGGAAACTTATTAGTTTCGGAGTTCAACATCAAAGGATTAAGCAATTTACCTTATCAAGCTTCATTAAATGAGTAGTTGCACTTACCATATCCAATGGAGCATATTTTTGGCAAGAAGGGTCAACATCCACTTACCATATCAAATGAAGCATATTTTTGGCAAGAATGACTAGCATTCACTTACCAATTTCAGTCACCTTCAATAAGGCAACTTACATTACAAAAATCTGTAGCAAAGAGGCAGCCCCTGGCCTATAAAAGGCCCCTTAAGAGGCTACAAACCATCAATCCGAGTTCAATCATCCAGTATCCCATGATCCAAGCAAAAGGGAGAGAAAGAGAGAAAGAAAAATAGGGAGAGGAAGAGGAAGAAAGAAAGAAGAAGGGGAGGTTCGCTGCCATAAGCCGTCGGCCGATCCTTCCACCACAGGTCCATTCTTCACTTATTTTTTCTAATTATTATCTCTTCTTTCATTAATATTAATGGGGTTGTAATTAAGGAGCTCATGTCTCCATTATGATGTATTAATCAAGGTTCTTACATTGCCCCGTCTCTTTTTCATTCATATGTTATTCGTTATATGTTTTAATTTCGATCATTTCTACTCCATAACATAATATAAGATTATAGACCTCTTAATATCCTATACTCACGTGGTAATTAGAATTTTATTTATTTTTAATAGTTATGGATTAATTTTAATTCAGACGAAAACACACACGAATCCTATAAAAATCAAAAACTTGTTTTTTCGGTACTCTTCACACATTCGATGAACAAATTTTATTTCTTCATTCCCTACTATGAATGTTCCAAAACTTTGCATGACACACACCATACACTTTTAATAAAAAATTTAAAAATTTTAGGCTTGTGAAATATCATAAATAAAATCGGAGAAGCTTTATTGAAATCGGAACAGATTCTGAAAAAACAAAAGTTCCTGCAAGAGAGTTTAGGTTATTATCTAATATCTTTGTACACAATAAACCAATTTTCTTGAAAATGGTATCATTGAAAATCTGAAATCCATAGCTTTCCAACAAGACTAATTTCATAAAATCGGAGATTTGGGCATAAAAATACAATTATTTTTCTAAACCTTTGACTTTTTAGCACAAGTCTATCTTGAATGTTTGAGTGGGGTCTCTTTTTGGATTTAATTAAATAAATCTACAATACATAAAATAAAAATAAAAATGGTTTCTGAATTTTATATTAAATTCTATTTTTTGTAAAATTTTTAGAATTTTTGGATATTTAGAAGTTATCTAAAAATATCAGAAACAAGCTTTTGAAAACATAACCATTTTTTGTTTTTCAAGACTTGAAATATTTTTGAATTGAGAAGTAAAATCACGATTTTTATCAAGTTTTGGAATTGAAGTTTAGTTTTGAAAACTTACAGGATCTCAAATGATTTTCAAAGCATCTAGGTTGACCCTTGAGCATCGATTTAGAAAGGCCTACGTCGACAAAAATTCACTTGCCCATAATCGCTACACGAAGTCAGAAAATAAACTTTGCTAGTTTGAGTAAACTAGCTAGCATGCTCGCGCACACGACGTAGTTTAGGAATTTTATTTCAAATCTTCACATAGGTTTCAAAATAAAAATTCACGTCTACACACCCTTCATTTTCTTGGGTTCGACCTTGACTAGGCTTGGGCATGTCTTCTTTGGTGCAAGTGCAACTCCTTGGCTTGATTTAGTGTAGCTTCTTGGCTACTTTAATTGAATTTGATTTGGGCCCTTGCAACCCTTTCTTGGTTTGAGTTGAACTTACTTTGGTGCGACATACTTCTTGGTCTTGGGTCAGACCTGTTTCACGGCCTGTCTTGATCTTGATTTGATTGTGTGTGGGTTTGTCATGTGCCGCCCATCTTAAGTTGAATTGGGCTTGGTCATGTGCTCATTTTTTACTTGAATTGGGCTTGCCTTAGGTGCAACCCATTTTAACTTGATTTGATTCATTGTAGGTATTGGAGAACCTCTTGTGCTTTCATACTAGGCTCCAGAGATTCTGCCTCGCTTGACTCAGGTAAGATTTCATTTTATGGTTTCAAATATTTTCTTTTTGATTCTTTAAAACCATTTCTTTTGAGATATATTTGAAAACATCGAATTTTAGTGAAATCTTCAAATATTCTTTTTGGAGCACAACTGAGTCATATCCCATTGTTGTTTGCATGGGTGACCTGCTTTCACTTTGTGAGTTAGTCTTTAACTGTTTGGACCGCTTTGTATAGGGTTTCAAACTTTTTTAATCCTTTGATGGGTGTAGGTCTTGAACCACTTTAACCCTTGATTGTAGAGTCTCAAACCACTTTAACCCTTCGATGGGTGTAGGTATCGGTGTAGGACAATCATTAATCTTGCAAGTTTTTGAGGTCTTTGTTTTAGATTCGTTTAGTTTTTGAATTTCAAAGGTTTTGTAATTTTGTAAAATTGTCATTTTGCAAATATTTTATGGGTTTACTTCCCAATGTCTCATTTTCATTTCTTTCTTTGAAGAAAATTGTTTGAAACCATTCTTTCTTTGAAAGAAATCATTTGAAATAGCAAAATTTTGCTTATTTGGCCATGAAGGTAAAGTGGTTATTTTTTGGCTTTTGTCAAAATTTGATTTTTTCAAAGGGATGCAAAGTACCCTTATTTTGAAGTTCCTACAAAATTTTGGTGAGAAAATAGGTTCATTTAATGTGCCTTTATTGAAAAAACTTTAAAAAACCAGAAACACAATTTTTCTTGAAAAAGCTTAAATTCTAAAAAATCTTTTTAAAATTTTTTGGGTGTTTACAATATCTTAGTTACTGATAGGGGTTGCATTGGTACTCAATGTATTCATTATTTTAGGTCATTAATGGTTGATATAAAACATCAAATCTTTTTTACATGTGTAATTTTCTCTTTACATTTTAGTCCTCAACTTTTCGCTCATCTACAGAATTCGTTAGGGCAAGCTAAAACATCATTTAATGTTGTATATTAGCCTATGTTGTCGCCTCATTTACCCATCACTACTTCAAACTCTTAGCCAAATGATCACATGAGGTAATGCGACTTGACATCGATGTAAGATTGCTTTTGCTATAAAATACAACCTAGGGTGCTACTCCTCACCTTTTTTTGCAAAAAGTTGAAGTTTGAGCCATTTTTCTACATTAAGTGCTCTTATGATAAACGCTTCAAGCCTCTTCCTTAACCAATATTTTCATGTCTTTCGGAAACCCAATTCTCTATAAAATCCCAACTTTGGGTTACCAAGTATCCCAACTCACTGACTCTAACTATTGCCTTTTCAGCCCTACTATGTGTGTTGCAGAAGATCCTTAGAATTGCTGAAGAGATAATCTTCTCGAAAAACCCTTTTGTTCTATGTAAAGTGGTTCTGATACGATCATTTTACCAAAGACCTTTGCATCTAGCTGAGACCTTTTAGGAAATACATCCAATGATTAGACCGAGTGGGTGCCACATACACCAATGACTCATGCATGTGGGTAATTATTGACCTGATACAATGGTCCTGCTTCATCTTTCCTCCTGAATTCAATCTTCTCTTTAGCTTCTTAGTTTTTGTTCTACCGGACTCAATTATTTCATTCTTAAACCAGAGTTTCTACCCTCTTAGATTTTCATGCCATCATTGGACTCCCCTCTAATAGCTATGAACTTCACTCTTTAGGTTATTCTTCTTTTTGTTTTTCCTTCATTTCCAAAAACCTTTCATACAAAAGATTTTTAGAAGCCAACACGTGGGATTCATAGGAGGTAACTTAAGATGAACATGCTAGCTTTCTTTTGCTCTAACTATGCAAGTTCGTCATTTGCCCAACGATGTAGCCATCCTCAAAGAATAGTGTGTTATTGTTCAGGCCCTTCTTTTTCATCATTCTATCCATTTTTGTTTCTTTTTCTTCATTATCCCTTTTGAGGTATTTGATCTTTCATTTCTTAACTTACAAATGGGAAACACACCCAACACTACTTTGGGCCCATGGTAGTTTTTCGAGTATTCGATACACCTCTTGTTCTCCACCAACACACTCTTACTTTCTTGGGTCACCATCTTGCTAACCATAAATGGGGAAAATTCTTTCTATGTAGAGTTTTACTAAAACTTTGTTATGAGATTGAAGTACGATCAATACCTCAATAAATTATTTCATCTAGAGTTTGAGAATAATTTTGATTTTACCTGTTGAGTTATGGGAAATATTTGTGTCAATAGATATTGTAAAAAGTGTCCAACCCCACTTAGATTTCCAGTATATAGTGGCAACAATTCGTGTGCTCTCAAGATTTGTTGAATAGGGTTGGTGCTTCCTCCTCCTCCTCCTCCAATTGAACAATGATTGAGAGATATCTTCCTTAATGTTTATCTTATCAATTTGGGCTTGTCCAAAAAATTCCCAGCAACCCCATTTATCCAATTGAGATGTTAGCAGGTGGCATAATGATATTGAATTTGGCAATCAAAGTGGTCGAGAGTTTTCCTTTTAATGGCTTCACGACCAACCTAAGATCCACCCTTAAATATGAAGAGTTATAGTCTTCAACCATTTATGTCATCTTTGATAAATAACTTAAGAACTTTATCAATCAATTCATCAGCTTGACACCTCTTGAATCGAGTACCAAACACGTCCTGCCTATAAAAATCCCTCACTCTAGTGCTCCAACCCTCCACTATAGGAACCCGCTTTAGAGCTGGCTCCTAAAGATCCCGAGGAAGGTCTCTCATTATGTCATTGATGACGTAAATGGGTCAAGTTTTCTTAGTTGTAAACTCTTTTGTTTATTTCTCTTTTTCTTTTTAAACACTATGGCATTGTTTGTAAGTTGTTTAAGCTTCTTCTCATTCTATAAGTTCAAACAAAGGTCCGCTTTTAACGACCTTTGATTCAACTAGAGTTGTTATAATTCATCAAGAATAACCCCAAGCTTCTGCCTCAACCATGACACCTACTATATCATGTCAAGAGGCAATACACATATCTGCTGAATAGACTACAACCATTGTACACCCTACCAGGAAGAGACTCGAGTTTTCATTCCTTTTCGGGTAGCGACCTTTCCAACCCAAGTCTCGAATGCCCCCATTGAGGCAACTCTTAACAAGGAGCCTTATTCAAAGGATCAAACTGAAGTTCATGTAGCTCCAAGATTTGAGGGAGCTCTCATGCTTGCTTCAAGCAACACCCCATAGCCTCACTTGAATACTTTGTTAGTAACTACTACTTCCAAACCATAATATACTCACTCCTAGGAGGGTGCCGCCGATGTTTCGTTGAAGAAGACTACAATACAAATGCGCCAAGTGATGACATTATTCTCACAAGAGAAGTAGTACTTCCGTCACCCACAATTGAGGTGGATGTAGAGTTTGCTCGAGGCGTTCTTGGTAAGAATTCTAGGAAAGAACAAGAACTCCAATGCACTCTTTCTTCTACCATTTAGAGGCTAGCCATCAATAAATATGTACCTTTGAAGCTCCATAGATCTATTTTGATCTCTAGATGGACATCAACTATTAGTTGCCGAGGCTCTCTATGAACCGTTAATAGTTATTAGATCTCCATTCTCAATTGGACCATCTCATGTAACAATGATCTCAATCAAAAGTATTTCTTGACAACTTTTGCGTTCATGCTTCTAATCAATGAGATGACATGGACTGATGTAGAGAAGCTCATGAGCATATGGACCACCCCGGATGTGAATTTATTATCTCTTTAAGTTGCTTCTACGTCATTGATAGCCTCTCTCAAGTATCATTTGAAGCTTTGCTATCAAGAGCTCACAACTACAACTGGAGCTTATGGGGAAGAGTGATAAAAATTGCGAGAAGTGGAGGAAGCCTACTTGGAGTATTTCTCAAGGAGCTAAGTACATGAAGAACCATTGGTGGCAGATATGTAAACACCCAAAATTTTTCTCAAAAGATTTGATCTTTTAGAAATTTTACCTTTTCAAGAAACATTGTAGTTCTAGATCTTTTAAGGGTTTTCAAATAAAAACATCTTGAACGAATTCGTTTCTGTACAAAAGTTTCGTAGCAGCATCAAAATAAGCGTACATTGTACCCCTCTCAAAAAAATCTAATTTTGACAAAAGCTCAAAAAATTACCACTCTAGTATGTTAGATAGCTTTGTATGTCTAGGCACAAATACAAAATCATGCAACCCTATCATGTAGACTACAGTCTACTTGATTCCTATCTCTAGATGACCTGAATGGAGTTCTAGAGATTTCAACCCAAATTAGGCACCTCGGCACAAGCTCGAGACAACTTGGAGAGAGCCTAAAAAGTCCTCATGCCCACGATAATGATCAATCTACACTGGAATATGCTTAGTCGGAGTCCTAAAGACCCCAACACGCCTAATCCTCTTTAGGACAACGATCCACCCCCTTTGGCATGGGATCTCCATGCCATATGTGGTTGTCTAATTTTAGCGGCAACATAAACATTCTTCAAAGTTCATAAGTTTGTCTTCCCATGCATGTGCAAACACTTAGCATTAAGAATAAATAAATAAATGTCTCTTAGATAAACAATAAATAAACAAATAAAAAACATTGTAATTACAACTTAAATTTACTCCATATTCCCCTTTGGCTAGGGTTCAACTTATAAGAATCCTCAAGTTATGGTCAAAGTTCCATTCCCAGAGCTTGTGCATCTGGCAGAGGTTTCCCTAGAGTTTGTCAATAAGAAAAAGTTGTCAACCTCAACTGGATAGTCTAAATGTACGTGTTCCTTTCTAGTTCATATTCAGTAAAATGCCACCTCATCATGATGTAGACGTACTTCATTCATCACACTAGCTAGGGTGGGAAATCATGTCCAGTCCCTATATATATATTCACCAGGGGTGCTTGACTCAAACACGAATATTTTGGGTTGGTTTTGGCTCAAGTTGTCTACTCAGGTCCCACATTGCTTTCCCTAATGGTAGATCATAAACCCCAACTTTATTTCGTCTCGTCAGGAAAGTCCCAGCTTCCGTTCATCTATGTTCTATCATGCGTTTCTACATGCGTCAAGAAACTTACATCCAAGAACCCTTAAATATGCTTTTGGGTCAAATCTGTTGGTAGGCCCGCTCACTTGGAGCTGCAGACTCAGCTCTTAATGCATGGGTCCTTTTCATTTACTCTTATCAAATTCTCTGCCCACATCAAATCATCCACATTCATCATCCACATTCATACACCACACAAACAATTGAAAATCCCTTATTTACCACCTTCCCAGTTCAAACTTCAACGCATGTGAGTATTCGTTATCATCCATCACCATGATAGAAATGTAAAGATGGGCGCACATTTCAATACTTTTCACAGTGATATGTAGGCAGTGAAAGTTTGAATGGTAAGAGATTTATCAATTTTATCATTAAGAGGTGATGACCTAATATTATTAGTCGACGCCTTGGGAAATGTGAAGGTGACACTCCAAGAGTCATGTGCAAACACTCCTGCCAAATGCAAGAGGTAAGTCAAAGGACTAAAGTGTGGCTGCATGGAGAACTCTTATTTTATATATATATATATATATATATATATATATATATATATATATATATATATATATATATATATATATAAATATATAAAGAGAAAAAGAGAAATTAGTTCATGCACACGTCGATTCATATTAAAGATCTCAATCATTCGATTTTTATTGTCAACAGTTAAGATCTTTAAAACAAAGAGCAAATTATACCAACCTACAAAAAGTATTATTTTTGAAATTTGAATTCCAACCACCAATTTCACTAATCTAATAGTTGAGATCTTTGAGAATATTTAAGCAATGATGTGTGTCTATGGACTATGCTCTCAAATATGTATATTTATATATATAATAAAAGGATAATAAGAGCAATTGGAGCTCCTTTCATTGGCATGTTTTTCAAATATCCACCCTTCTTTATTTTCCGTTTCTATTTTCTTCTATGTTCATTAGCCATTGTCATCCTGCAAGTGATTATACGAGTAAAGTTAGGTAGTATTTTTGCCAAAACACTTTCATTTTATTCTTCCAACTCAAAAAACTATATAAATGAATAAAACTTCTAATTTGTGACAAATTTTCATCAAGTAACTTACACCAACTTATTTGACATGGTTCGTGAAAAGAAAACAAAAAAATTATTTGGCGAGGTCTACTTAGTATAAAGTATGTTTGCCAATATAACTAGAAACCTATAGGCAACAGTGTTCCTATGAGGTTTGAAATGTTCAGTTCATTAACTATTGATATTTAAACTGGCATTCATCATAATACGAGATCAAACTGTTGACTCCTGTGCATCAAAGTTATATATAGATTTTTTGCTGGACTCACTAATGGAAGGTCATGAGTTCGACACCTAGGGAACCCATACCCTGCTTCGCCCTCCCCATTGTAAAAAAAACAGGTTACGTATAGATTTCAATGTATGATTAGAATATAAAACTCATAAGCAACATGGCTTAGTCGAATATTTACTATAGTCAAACTCAATGGATCTATACAGAGACAAGGGCACCAAAACCAAAAGGATAGATATGGAAATGGCTAAATAGAGTGACAGGATTTCGAGAAACCTACATCGTTTTGGGGATGATTCTTAACTGGTGTAAGTGTACTACCCCTGCCAATATTGAGATTAAATTGAAGTGACCCATAAGTTGAAAGGGTGCCCTAAAAGAATGAGAGGCGTAAGGTACACTGACTATTGAAATGACCTTACATTCAACGGGAAAGTTTTGCAGCAGGGGTTGTTCTTGGTGTAAGGAAAAGGCTTTTAGCTTTTTGGAGGAACTTGAAGGTAGTCCTGTGGCATTTGCATGAGCTAAGGTTTGCCATTGAAGGGAGGTAAAAGAGTGAAGGTGAGAGAAGGAAAATTTACTCTCTTTTCCATTCAATAATTGGGTCTGGATCCTTTTGACTCAACTGTGTGAATTTAAATTCTCAGATTAACTTTAGTTGGCATCTCGATAGTGGAGGCCCAACCCATCCCAGACACCCATTTTAACCTCTGACACCTTATCTTGTCCTAATAAGATCAAATGTATCTGACTCCTTCATAGCCATGAAGTATATATATGTATGTGTGTGTGTGTGAAGAAAAAGGCCAAAATGAAACCATGAATTACCTTCATAGTTAGTACCTTTAAACAAGGACTATCTATATGGGATGGATTCCTCACTTTGCCTTAGCCTGAATGTGGGTTTATAAGGGTGAGGTTGCATCCTCAGGCTGCATGTGTGACGAAGCAACACGGTGCCGCTTCGTCCTAGGGAGATGCTGGGACAAAGAGGCATGAGGTAAAGCTCCGAGTACAAGCAACGTCATCTTGACTCATTAAGAAAATGCGACCCAAGCTCGAGAATGAGCTTCAATCTCTAGACTGGAGCTCGAATCATGTTTGAATAATTTGAGCTTGGCTCATTTGGGCTTGGTTCGACCAAGATTACTTGCATAAGCTCACCTCCAGATTGAACTCTGTGAGCTCGAATCCCTGATGTTGACTGAAACAAGCACAACCCACAACACGACATTTGTTGCAATATGGCATCTGACGAAGACCTCATCCAGAAGCCAGTGCTGAAGTCCATCCAAAGAACACAGAAAGAATCAGATTGCTTTTGGTTTGCCCCGTTAAAGACACAAACAAGTAAGGTTACAACATAAAACAAAACCCTAACACAAATTTCAATGATGCACTTTAAACTTTAATCTCTTCGGTAAAACTAGGCTTTAGGCTCGATTATATGAGCCATCTACATTCTCGTTCACCTCTATCACACCTTTTCTCTTACAACTGAAGCCAGATGCACTCTTCCAGTATCAAACTCATGACCTTCAACTTGACATCGGACCCCCTAGCCAGCCAGATGAGCTTGGGTTCGTCTATCACGCTTGGGCTTGAGAAAAGGCCGGTGATAATTTTGAAAACCGTTGGTCAACAAAAACACACACGCGTGGAACCAAGCCATCCCACGTGAGAGTACAAAAAGGTATTTACATGTTGGCCATTCCCTGGGGAATCTAGCTTCCGCATTAGGCGCTGACCAGCTCCCTCCTTGGAATTAACAAATTTAGACCTTGGATCCAATCCCCAGAACTCGAATTAAAAATTGACCCCTGAGCCGGTCCCACGTAATGAAAGCACCCAAAGCGACGGATGGGCCCCATCCGGGTGGGTCGAAGAGGAAAACTCTGCAGGGTACGACACGGTGAGAATACAGCTGAAAATAGGAGGGAGAGAGGAGAGGGGGGTTTTGTGAAATGGTAAAGTTATATATAGAGTTAGCAGTAAATGCACAATATTTTTTTACATAATTTTACATAAATATTCTACCGTCACATATCTGATCTCATCATATAGTAGAGATAATAAAATAAAAAACCACATAAAGTATAAAATAAAACGATACTTTCAATTTAAATTTTAACTGTAGATCATGTTAGTAGAATGGTAGAAATATTTAGGTAGGATTATATACGGAAAGATATCAGACATTTAACACTATATATATGTGAATGTGTATTAAGAATGATATGTACTTCCAGTCTGATCGCCTTTAATGAACGGTGGGGGACACTACAACAAAGTTTGGGGATTGTTTCTCATAACGATCATTGGGTCGGGACTGTTTGTTGTTCTTTGTTTTTCTAACTTCGTTACAAGATAGTCCAGTTATTTCTTAGATAGTAGATCGAGTTATCCAAATTTCATCCCAATCGTTTTTAATATTTGTCGCTGAAGGTAGACTGTTAGATTTTTCCTTATCATCTTTTCTCTTTTCCTATAAGAACATGGAGAGTGAATCGAGTTCATCTGCAGAAGTTGATCTGTTTCGTGCTTTCATTATTGAGTTTTATTCGAATCAGTTGCACATATCACATGGCTTTGCAGTTCTTAATTGCTCCATGCTTTTTATTCAATTTTTAAGGTTTCTAGATGCTCCTTGTTTGTAATGTTCTGGCTATATTTGTGTTTTGATGTAAATGAATGTTCAAAGTCACATTCTCTAGCTAAAAAAGCCATACTTGTGACTTTTAGAAATTAGATTTTACATATTACCCCTTGATCCAAAATTACATTTGCTATTGGGAACATACAACAAGAAAACACTGAAGATACATTAGTCATCATATATCTTTCACACAAAATTTTCTTTGCGATACGGAAGTAGTTGACAAGCTGAAACTTAGAAGATCAGCTCATGATGCTGCCGTGAGCATTGGCTCCTCCAATATCATCTCCTAGTAACCATGTGCAGGACAGGACGTGCTCTTTCAAATTCTTGATGATATGCTTCCTGTTGGAAGCTGAGTATATATCCTCTATTATATATATATATATATATCATATGAGTTCAAAAAATGATTAAACGAAATATCAGTACGATGACAGTTGTATAGCGTGTGGACACCGATGAAGAGCAAAGAGACAAGGTGGGACCCGAGGTGCCCACAAGAATATTATGTTGAGTGTGGATTATGGTTCCAACTGACCAATCATAATCCTTATATGACGTTGTTAAGGACTTGAGATTTGGTGACGTGGATGATGCAAGAAGGCGGACTTTCTAGGTTTTCAGGGTTTACGTTTCAAGCATGATGCGAGGGCTTGAGAACATAAATTATATGAATATGGAGTGCTCGGTGTTTGCTTTTTTCTTTTTGGCGTATCTCTGGCACATCAACATGGAGGATGACACACATGCAACACCGTGCATGTCATGGTGTCACATGCTTCAACATGTGGTTGCAAGCATGCAACATCATGCATGAGGCCGCACATCATGTGATGCGATTTCGCTTCGTTTGCTTGCAGCTGAATATTTCAACGTACCATCAATCTCTTTCTTTCTCTCTCTCTCATTGTAGCTCCCAATGGTGTATGTGTCTTATGGAGCTTTCCAAGGAAACCACGGCGTCCCTTTCAAAGCGAGAATTTAGGAAGTATGCGATTCTATGTAGAAGAACAGTATCAGTAGTTGGTTTAAAATACATCATTTTCAATGAAACTCTGTCTGTCATCAAGCATGGTCAGGAAATTAGATCTCTGAGACAGAGGGTATAATTACGATGTTCTCTACAGATAAGTTTCAAAGAAATTCTCGACGTAGTATTGACTTTAATTCGTCCAAGTTTCCTTTAACAAAATCTACAAATAACACAAGCACACACAAGAGCAATAGCTCACTTGGCTAGGGGCCGACTCACAAGGTGAAGACCATGAGTTCAATTCCCTGGGCATGCATCTGTCTTTGGCCTCCCTATTATACCAAAAAAATTGCAGTGGTTAATTCTCCGGAGAGGCCATGATTACTTGAATAAGTATATTAGTGTTAATGTAATGAGAAGCGGCATAGAGCCTAAGCCCGGATGAGGAAGAGTTGTGGGTGGGTGTTACTTCATCTTCACCAGAAATAGGTTTTCTACTAAACGTCGTCTTTCCATACGAAAACGTCTCTTTCTTTTGAAATAAATAGGGTGGTAAGTAAGAAAAAGCGGCAAAACAAGTTACTAGAGGTCATTCACGGGCACCGTTACCTAATAAGTTACCGATACCATGGAAAATAGATACTCATTCATTGGAACTTCCGTAAACCCGCCCTCTCTTTACCCACCTGTGAACTCACCACTCTAGGTAGACGAACCCACTGGTGCCTCAAGCCATTTTGACTTGGCGAGATCGGGCCCAGCGTTCTTTATACTGCTGGACTCACCACTGTGTTGATCGATTAAGGATCCCGAAGAAAGGCCAACCGTCCCACGGGACCTCCCAAACGAGGCTTGCTATTCCTCTATAGGATTTGAATTGCATCTTATTGAGGCACTCATTTCCTACAAGAGTCACGACATCTGAGGCCCTCGCAAGGTTCGTCACTTTCCGAGATACAAACATACAAAATTAACAAATATCACCAACTAGATTTACTATTAAAACATCAATGTGCTATGCAACTAGATTTCGACGCTACTCTATATGTATTTATGTCTGTCTGTATTTGTGTGCATATGTATATGTAGTATATGTATGCGTCATTTCTCCAAAAGAAACTATAATGGATCAAATATATGAAAAACCTGTTCTCGGTATTAACTTGGTGAAGTAAGCCAAGATGTATACTAAACCCCGTCGACGGCACTAACTGTGGCATTGAGAGACGGTGCATTTGCTGCATGATGAGCAGTAATTTACTGTCCGTAGAAATTACTGGTAATTTTTACCAAAAAGAAAGAAAATACTGGTAACTGTCAGCACTGTTTTAACACTGAACAAGCAGAGTCTGTTTCATGAGAATGGAGACACAGAATGGGTATGTGAAAGGGAGACACTTCGCATCTGAGAGAAAGCTATAAGAAGAATATTCCGAACTAGGATGACACCAACAAAAACTTGGAACAAACAAATGGGTAGTACAGCCCGTCTAAAAATAAAGCATAAAAGGTACGTAGATATAATCCAAGAAGATGAATTCCTCTTTCTCTCAATAAATGGTTACCGTTTCACTGTCGTCTCCATTAATTTAAGGGTAACATTAATAGTTTTTGTTTCTTGGATCTATTTTTTTCTTTTTCTTTTTCTTTATAGCCTATGCCTATATATACCCTAAAAATACCATGCCAATCATAACTCACAAATACCATCATGACCTAATCACAACCACGCTTTGACTTCAGTCGTATATTCTCCTTTCTCCCATCTCAACATTTCTTTCTTCCTTTCCCTCTCTGTGACAGGGAGGTGACGAACAACATGCTGTTCCCGGATTTATCGCTGCGGATAAGCCCTCCCGTGAGCTCCGGCCAAATCCTTACGGCTGGGTTTTGTAGTTATGAGCAGAACTCGGCGATGGAGTCCGGTAGCAGTGGAAGCGAAGTGAGCCAAGACCAGGCTTGCTGCTCACCCATGTTGAGTAAGGTATACTCTTCCATGGCAGGCTGTAACAGCTTGCGTGAGCCCACCTTGAGGATGGGGCTTGAGTCTGGGTGTCTCGGAGAGATGCTGCCGAATGGGTTCGACTATGAAGCCCACCTCCATGCCTGTGCACGAGATTTCAAGAAGAGCACAAGGTTTCCTTCCGGAGGCAAGAGGAGCATTAGGGCACCGAGGATGAGATGGACGACAAGACTTCATGCCCATTTTGTTCACGCCGTGGAGCTTCTTGGCGGCCACGAGAGTATGACAAGAAAAAAAATTAAAATAGGAAATATTTGATTTATTTTGTATTTTTAAACAGACTTTTCTTGTTATATGATAGTTGAAATAATACGTTGATTTTGGTTGTCATGGGGGACAATAATCTTCAGGGGCAACACCAAAATCAGTGTTGGAGCTCATGAATGTGAAGGATCTCACCTTGCCCCATGTAAAGAGTCACCTACAGGTATTGAGTGAGGGCTATCCTGTACTTGTTAAGCTGGCATGACTCGTTTCTCTTAACCCGTCGAACCGATCAGATTCTTCACTAGGCATCAAAATCACATTGAACAAACACAGAAACCAGTATCACACCAGCTAGGCAGTCGACTCACAAATTGAAGGTCATGAGTTTGATACCCGAGGTTTGCATCTGGCCTATGCCTTCCCATTGTACAAAAAGAAAAAGACACATTAGGAAACTAAAAACATAAAAAGGTTCACCTCAATCTGAGCAATCAATGTTAGAACTTTTGAGGGTGGCTTATAATTACCCTAAGTTAGAAAAGGTTGAGTTTCTCAGTCAGAACAGTGCGTGGTCATTAAGTGCAAAGGCAGATAGCCGGCGGGATCTTGACGGCCAATCCTACCAACCAAACAAAAACGAACTTAAAGCTGACCCTATTATAGCCAATAGTCCAATACCCATAGACATATAAAGGACCCTTTTCTTCCTTGTCTATATTTAACCAACGCATCTAGGTCTACTGCTGCAAGCATGTCACCCATCAGTTGCGCCCTAGCAACAGCTAACACAAAGATATGTTCTGCTTAGTGTTGCTTTATGATTTTTTTTTAGAAAAAGAGAAACGTACATTCGTTGAAGATAATATTTATCATATTTCTGCGGTGTTGTTACTTGCAGATGTACCGAACAGTAAAGAGTACAGACAGAGGGACAGGTATATTAGACGATCGTCCATGCATTTCAATATATTCTTTTCTTATTAAATGATGAATAAGGAGAATGTTGATGGTTTGTTTTCACATCCATCTACTTTGATGGGTGTCGATGAGTGCACTGGTAGATGGATTATTTGATTGGTGTCTCATAAAGGAAGGACGAATTTCATTTGTTGAGGTGCAGGTCATGTGGGGCAGCAGCAGAGGGGTGTTGGTGATGAGATGGAGCCCAAATGGAGGGACACTGATTGCGGGTTACCGTCTAAAAGAGTCCCATCCAACTTTATGAATAATCAAGTTCACTCTTATTACTTACCCTCACCACCACCTCCTCCACCCATAGCCTCTGGGTAAGTACTCTCTCTCTCAGACGTGAAAGCCTGTTGGTGCCCGTGTCAAATGGGAAAGGGTGGTCGTGTGTGTTTATTAAATATATATTATGTTATCTGAATGCGAAAGCAAGTGGTACTAATTTAATGCCTTTCATTAGATCTTTCTGTGCGTTGTGGCTGGTACTTGGTCGTTGGTAGTGAACTTGGCTATAGTGAATGTTTCGGAAGAGGGTGAGTGTGAAACGCAAAGTGGTATTTGTTTGATATCTTTGACTATAGCTTTTTATTTTCTTTGGATGCTACTTGGTTGCTGTTAATGAGAGAGAGAGAAGCAATTTCTATATCCTTGAATGAACTACAGTGGAAGCTTTGGAGGAAGGTATCTTTGTTTTCCCCCTGATTATCCAGTTTGCCCTAGCACATAAGGTAATCTGACTGAATACTGTAGATTCTTTGCTAGAAAGAATTGTCCTATGAACAGTTTGAGCTGGAAGGAATGTTCCCTCCATGTTGTATTCCACCAAAAGAGTAAGTTCGGATGTCAAGATTCTTTCGAGAGACGAGTCCTCGCTTATTGAATTCGATCTGCGGCCTCGAAATCAGGGTGCTTCATGCACCTCTCACCTGCCCAAGAACCGACTACTGTTTCTCGTGATTTCAGCACACAGATCTCAATGTTTTCCACATAATAAATTATTGGTAGAAGGTGGAGCTAGCCTACTCATGAAAATTTTAAATTAATGCATTCATTATGTTGTCATGGTATATATGTGTATACATATACACGTATATATATATATATATATATATATATATATATATGTGCATGTTGATATATATGTAGATAGACGTATGTATGTATGTGTAGATAGATATATATGCTTAAGTCCCTCTTGCCTGCCCGGATTTTGCTCAATGCTTGCACTCGGAGTCCTATTGACTATTTTTTTTAATTTACAACATGTTTACCATCTTCCTTAAGATATATAACATGAGAAACTTTTATTTAAGAATAAAAATATCTATTTAGAGCATAACTTCTACCAAGATTTCCCATGGATATCGTGTATTTCTGAATTAGACTTTGGACTTCTACTAACTAATTTTAGCTTTATATGGAAGCATCAGAGTATATTCATCTTCAGTATTGGGGAATGCTTGGAGTGCTATAATCCATCAAGAAGCGCCGACTCATGCAAGTTTTGGGTGTTTCAAGAACGAAGATTTGAGGGTAATTGCATTACACCACATAGCACTCCTAAGATGGCTAGCTATGGACTTTGGCCAATTATACGAACTTTATAATGATTAATGACTACTTGTTTGATAGTCATCTTCTAATTCCAATGAGCCTGGGTTTTATATAAGCTATTTGTGCTTTCATTTATTTATTTCTTAGAACTATATTCTTTTCTTTATGACAGGACAACAAACTCATCAAAGGGCGTCATGCTTCACATGGAGACGGAAGACGCTGCAAAATCATGTCCCCTTCAATCATTAATTCATCTCAGTTCCTTCCCAAGATGCCCACCTTAGAGTTTACTCTCGGGTGTAATAGTACTGTCGACTACCCTGATTCTCCTAGTGAACTCTCTCTCCTTAGATGTTAACCTTAGTGCAATAGTACTCTTTCTTTTAAAAAATTCTTCTTATATTTCCACAATCTGTGCAAAACGGAATGCTCGAAGTGAATAAGTTTCCCTTTTGATTGAGAAAGCGAGAGGATCCCTGGTTAGATCGGTATCATGTTAAAAAGAACGTTGAGAGATATGGTCCAGGGATTTATCTTTGCAGATCATTCGGCCCTGGATCAGGTCCACTAACTGCAAAAAGAAATTAAAGGCAACAGGAAAATGAATGCAGTTGTTGCTTATCCAGTAATTCTATTACTCTTGCAAGTACATTTCTGTCTTCGAACATAAATAGGTGTGGGCGTGAACAAAGAGCAGTAGTATTTCATCTAATTTATTTGCTTTGCATTACATTATGGTGTTCAAAATTTAGTGCAGTTCATTAATTGGTGGTGATGGACAGATAGAATGCCTCCCAATTGTCTATTCAAGTCATAGGGGATCTCCAACTTCTCGCTTGCCATTTCCATTTGAACATCGGCTCACCTATACAAATGTGAACATTCCTATCCAATAACAAGCGAGTCTGGAGCTGAGACCCAAGTATTTTTAACTTTCAAACTTAGATTTTTGTTGTTAGTAATTTTGTGTAAATCTTTGTTTCCTTTGTCTTCCATCAGCTTAGCTCTCCATTGAAAGGGTTGGGCTTGAAGGGCTTCAACTGGTGCCAATCACAGCATGAGTTACGTCTTTTATATCTTACTTATCTTTTGCATGTTCGACAGGGAAGCTGTAATAATAGAAATATCTGTATTAAAAGCTGGTGAATGTTGTTATTTAAAAACTGAAAATGATACATAAGTTACAGTTGTTGCCTGATCATGATAAATTGTGGTTTCGTGGCTTTATTAACGCCCTCGAGGAGCATATGATTGTGATTTGTTTCATGATGCATGTGACTTGGGGAAATATGCAGAAAAAAAAATGATAGTCAGGTGTGTTGTTTAACTGGTCAAATCAGTGCACTCGTTGCATCCTTTTGGGTTAAGGCAGTGATAGAGTCAAGGTCTTTACTAGAGCATGAGAACTCAAAAATCTACCAAGCATGGAAGGATACTTGTGACACAAGTTTTCTCGTATTCTGCCGTTTGGCATCAGTATTTCTCCACTTATCCTTTTTTTCTTTTTTCACTCTCTTTCTCTTGTTCGTTCTTCCTCTTTTTTTTTTTTTAATGATAGATTTCGATCAGTTTTTTTTTGCTCGAAATGACAATAGATCAGGTAATATTGTTGGAATGGACTAAGGAGTAAGGAGTAATGAATGGACAGAGAAATGGGTGAAAATGAAAGCAGTTTCAGGTTCGTGAGGGAGGAAAGAGAGGGATTAGGTTATTTTCTTTAAAAGGGTATTTTGGTAAAAAGGTATGTGGATAGTAAAAGAAGTGTCTTGTTACTTTTAGAGAGGATCACATACAATATTGTGTGAGATTCTCTCTTCTCTCCGCCTTCTTAGAGCAACCAAACCAAAATAGGAATTTTTCACGCTTGCTTGATTGTTCTCAACAAGAAGACAATCACATTTATAACAATATTAAAGAAGGTTTGAGATTTATTTTATACTCTTTTTTGAGTTGTTTATTGTCTCTTTTCTAATTTATTTCGCTCTTTAAACATGTGTTGATTGGTTTATTACTTTTGACATATTTTTACTTGCTCTTAGTTAGTAATGATGTTGATATTCTTATATATGAAGATATCTTGTTGTGCTTCTCTATTTTATATATAGTGGAAAGTTTTTTAAGCTAGGTCCCATGATCTTTATCTATTATATTGAGGAGCTTTTCCACTTAAAATTTCTATATTTCTTGATTATTTAACTTTTTGCTATACATATGGGAAAGCTTATGGGCTATGCCCCATGGTTTTTCCTATCATATTGAGTGGGAGGGGAGGGTGTCACATAAAAATTATGTACTCTTTGATAATTTATTTTTTGATGTACATATTTAGGGATCATTTGTATTTGCCATTTGAAATCATTTATTACATTTGGTCTAGAGAAAAGAGTTTTTTAGACTTCCACATATTGTTATTCAGTCTCATTCCCCATCTTAACCAAATATGTCGACCTTATGCCTCACATAGGTACACATGAAACGACAAGAGATAGCTTAATATCGTATACAAACCTGTGTTGGTTTCACTGGATCTCGTCATACTTGCAACTTCAAATTAAAAAAATGTATCAATTTGGCTTCATCATTTTTTTACTTTGTCCGTCAATGGTAGATCTATAATACTTTAAGGACGATGCAAATATATACCAAAAATTCAATCAAGAGCTGAAAATATTATATGGTGAGGCAAACTATGTAGCGTAGCCCACTCATTCAACCAATGACAAAATGCTTCATCCATAAACTTTCTATATTTTGGGTGGGCCACACTATTGCCTTGGCTTTGTATACATTGGACATGTCATGAATCGAGTTCTGTCCAACTTGAAAACAACACAAAAGCATTGTTAGCTCAATCCATGATATCATTGGTCGATCACCTGTCAAACAATCAACTCAAAAACATACTTCTCTCGCATGCACTAGCTAGGCTCCTCTCCCTCATGGATACCTTTCTCTCTTTCTCTCTCTGTCAATTCAATAGGAAACAAGAAATATCAATGCAGTTTATGCTTAATCCTCTCTAGGGACACTAATGTGGATCCTAACATAATATGGATCTGTCCAAATCCAACACTTAAACTACAATGCAAATGTCTCTACATGAATCCAAGCAACTACAAACCTAATAAAATCCAAATCTTTGTGGTGTTTGCATGTCAAAATTCACGTGCCATGTGGATCATGTGCAAGGGCTATCGACAGTGTTATGTGACAATTCTTTCCTGCCAAAGATCTACCTCATCTGTGAGGTCACCAATGTCATTCAAGCGCCCATGTCCTCGCGATCTCTTGTGATAATCTCTCTCCAACGATGTTCATGCCTCACTTGGCACTGATAGTCATTGTGTCACTCTCTATAAATTGTAAGACAACTCTTTCCTCATTCCTTCAAGGCTACGTTGGGAGATAATGTCGGCCGCCATCTCTTCTTCTAACACTCCTATACCGTGCAACTCTTGGGTGACACTGGCTCCTCAACTATGGTTGAGACTATCTGATGATCACTCTTTGGCATCTACTCTTACTCGGCTACCACCACCATTGTACAGATGTTCTTTTTAGCTTCGTCCTTCAAATGAAAAGTTGATACTTATATAGTAGTTAGCTGCTCCAAAGCTCCCCACTTTTCTCTTGGTAGCCTTGGTTGGCTCACATTTAGGTGTGGACCATGGCCAAGTCTTGTCAGTGATCATGAGACCTCCCAAATACAGTATCTTTATCACACCTTCCTACCTTAGAAAGTTACACTCGAGGTACATGTCATAAGCATCTAAGTTAGTCACTTGACAGTCCACAAAGCCGCTCTAACATACTACATATACTCTAATTGACCTAGCCATGCGTGATATTCTATGGGCATGGGCCTTCACCAATTTCATCGACTATCTGAACTAGTGAGGAACACTCTTAAAATCTTTGTACAAATAACAAATACAATAGAATGTCTAACACCACTATCTACCAGGACATGCATCACGTACTCACTATTGTGCACCTCCACTAAATCAATCTCAAACATGGTAGCTTCTTCACCTACATCATGTTTAGTAGTTGAAAGGACACAACTCTCACAAGCTTGTTTGGATACTCGATTATGCCTAATATTAGACCAGCATGACTTTAAAATTTTTACACTTTAAACAATCTCTCAATACGATGGGGCTCACCACAAATATAACAATCAACTCTAAGGCCCTTACATGGGTATGCACTTGCTTCCCCTGGTTGGCAGCATGAGTCTCCTATCATGACACAAGAGTTGGATCCTATTGAGCCCTACCATTCGGCAAAGTATATGGCCGTCTATACCTACCACCAACTCAACCATAGAACCATGTTTTATCCTTGCACTTTTACTCACTTCTCCTCAATGAAGAAGAATCCTTAGAGTTCTTTTATCACATGAAAATTCACCAATGATTGCTGTCTTCATAGCTTGATATACGTCTCTTAATTACTACCTATGCATTCTCCATATACCCACGGTTGCAACTCATGCATGAATTGAAAGAGCTTACCCTTATGAGACATGTTGTGGATATCTAATAGAGTCGTGTGAAAACAATGAACGTACTCATGCATAATCCTTATATGCCTTAATTGCAATAGTTGCTCATGCTTGCCGATCTATACAGGTTGGCAAGAACTCCTCACATAGCCATGATCAAGATGAAACGGTCAATTTTCCCTACTTGTCCACCACCTACTTCATGTGCCACCATAGCTTTGCACTAGAAAAGAAACAATGAAGTTATATTCATCCTCATTGCCTCGGTTACCTTCATAGTTTAGAAATTAAAAAAAGAGTCATTGTAGATGTATGATTAAATCTTATGCAAATATTTGATTTTGTGTTCATTATATACTTAATGAAATATTTTGAAGAAGACACATGAATTGTTAGAGGTATTGCAAAGAGAAGAACAAGATGTTACAAATCCCATGAATTTGGTGGAAGTCTCTCAAATACAATTGAATAACTTCATAAATGAAGAAACTACATGAGATTCTTTTCTTGACTCTGTTTGTTTGTTTTGTGTGAAATATAATATAGAGGTAAAGAGTATAAATAACATCTACACTAAGCCAAGAGATCGATCTACAAGACAAAGACATAATGACATTACCAATTTTTATCATTATCATGTTGAGATATTAACGATATCATCAATTTGGTATTAAGTAAGCTCAACAATCTATTTAGTAAGAGAAACATAAAGTTGTTGTGTGCTACTTCTATAGATCCAAGTGATAATTTTGTTGCCTTTGATAAAAAAATCGATGCAATTGTTGTTGTTGTGTGCTACTTCTAAATTGACTATTTTATTGTTACAAAATTTTTTTTTAAAAAGGTAAAAAAATAAAACAAAAAGGTTTAAAACATAGAGGAGAAAGGAGCAATATCTCATAAACTAAGAAAACTCAAGTTCGACGTTAACTCAAGCTCAATTAAAAGCATCAAGTAGAAACTCCAAAACACCCCCAACCAAGAAAGATCATACACCAAACAACTCTACACCCATTTGGAGGTTAAATCGGTCAATAAAGGTTAAAGAGCTCAACACATGTGTGGCGACCACACGTAACATACAAGTAACATTCCACTGATATGTAGTGTAGATGTGAAATTTTCACTCCAAGCCTATGTAGAGACTTCAAGCAAAACTTTTAATTCTACTTTGTGCACGAGCGTGGCACCTAGTTTCTAAAAACTAGCAAAAGTATGAATCCGACTTGGCGATTGTGGCTAAGCGGGCTCTTTTCGCTTTAGGCCTTCTTAAACCGATACTCAAGGGTCAATCTAAGCGCTTAAGGATTTCAAATAAACTGGTGATATTCCAAACTCACATGAAAACAAAGTGTTGAGAAATGACAAACTAGTACACTTAGTTTCAAAGTTCAAAATGTACAGGTTCTGAAAAACAGAAAATTATGTTTTTAGGACTTATTTCCCAAATTATTTTGAGTGCCTTAAAGACCTCCAAAAATTACCAAAATTTTGTAGGACTAAGCTTGAGATGTGAAGAGTCTAGGACACTTTTTGATTTTGAATTCAGGATTGGGATATTGTAGAATTAATTTAATGAAATGCCTCTGCTCAGACACCCAAAACTATTCTGTCACAGAAATACAAAAACTTAAAGATGAGCCTATATTTCAGTGCTCAGAGTTCCAAATTTAGTGCACCTGGTCTTGATGGAAAGATATGAATGTCAAATTTTCAATGAACTAAGAATATAGATTTTGGATACCTACAAACAAAGTTATGGGATGAATACCCATGCTCTATTACAGGAAAACAGAGTTGACAGACAATTTATAAAATTTTTCCTAATATTGCATAGTTTTAAATACATGATTGCACGACCCTAAAATTCTTGAAATTTTTATTATGAGTGGGCCTGTGTGTTTAGATATAGTGTGCGAAATTCTGGAGGGATTTGAGCAGGGGTACAAAAATAAAAAATCAAACAATCAACATATGTAGTGATGCTAAAAATCAGATTTCAGGTTTTTAGAACATACGTGATGCAAAACTCACACTAATTAAAGTGCAACAACACAACATACCAAATTAAATTGATAAAGAGAAATGAATTGAAATATATCTAATAGCTTAAGCATAGAGAGGATTAGAAGATATAGAGTGTTTATAGCATATATTGGGGTAGAATCAAGAACTCAAACACATAGAGTGCATAAGCAAAAGAAAGGGAAATTTCAACGTATCTACTTTTATTACATCATGAGGACAGACAAAGCTCCATTAATACAACCCCTTTTCAATTGAATAATAAGAAGAGATGGGGATTTAATCAAGTTAGAACCAACACTTACCCGGATTCCCAAGGAAATGGCCTCCAAAAATGGTGCTCAGCTCTCACCTTCCCTCATTTTCACTCGATTTCCTCACCCTAACCCAAACGGTCATCAAACCCAACCCACTTCAACCAAATCCTAGATATGATTGACTTGAATTAAACATCAAGCCCTACTTGAATCAAATGTTTTTAATTCAACCAATATTGGGATTTTTCTAGCCTTGTTTATCCTATATCCGTGTGAGTGTACTAGTTTTCTGGACGATGATTTTTCTGAAATCAAATTATTGGTTGAATTAAGTGGAGAAACCAACAACCTATAAATAGAGGCCAAGGGGAAGGGGAGTGAAGATCATCTTGGAGTTTCTTGAGAGAGTGCTGCACCTTAGGCTGTTGGAGTGAGAGTATATGCTGCTAGGGTTAGAGAGGGAAGAGGGTGTTAGGATCAAGGCAGGAATGCAAGGTGGACGATGGGATATGAATGGCATGTCCATGCACTTGACATTGATGACATTTCCTAACATGATCATGACAATCTTGCTTAAGGGTGGACCAAAAATAACTGGCCCTAAGTATCTTTATGGCAATCATATTTGCATTGACATGGCCTCCACATTCTCCATCGTGGAACTCATGCATTATAGTCCTAGCCTCATCAAGGTCTACATATCTCAACAAGATGCCGGTAAAACTCTTTTTGTAAAGAATCCCTCCCAAAATCACATATCGGGTTGAAATTTTTCGAATAAAAGCTTTATCTTTAGAAGAAACAAATTTGAAAAATCCTCCATTTTCTAAAAAAGTTTTTAATGTCTTGAAACCAAGGTTTTTTCATGGAATTTTGGTCATTTTTGCAAATCTCCAAATCGTGGGTAGATGGAATGGGTGAGTGCCAAATTTCTAAGGATCGAGTTCCCATGGTGGGATCGACCCTTAGAGATGATCCTAGGGATGAGAGGGTATCTGCTATGGTATTGTCCTCTCTACCTATGTGGGTAAGTATGCATGATTTGAAAGAATCAACCAATCTAGTGGCCAATTCGTGGTATGGTATGAGTTTTTCATTTTTGACTTACTAAATTTTCGAAACTTGGTTTATAACAAGCATAAAATCTCCAAAGACTTCAATACATGATGCCCCTAGATTTTTCAAAATCTTTAGGCCTTGTATGAGTGCTTCATATTCAGCCACATTATTTGAGCATGAAAAATCTAGTCGAATGGCAATTGAGATTTCTCCTTTCTCGGTAGATATGAGAATGATTCCCACACCTGTCCCTTGTTGATTCTTTGCCCCATCAAAATACATTCTCCATACTTGATCTTCATTAAAACAATTTGCTAAAACATGGTTTTGAAATTCATTTGCAAAGATGCCTTCATCGGGCATTTCATCAAGTATGGGATACGTATCTTCAAGAGGCAATTCAGCCACATGATCGGCTAGGGCTTGTCCCTTAATGGAGTTTTGATGATGAAACTTTAAACCATACTCCATTAAGAGGAGCTACCATTTACCTAGCCTACCTGTTAGGATAGGTTTTTCAAAAAGTGCTTGATTGGATCAAGCTTAGACACTATCCAAATTTCATGATCTAGGAAATAATGTCTAAACTTTTGGCAAGCCCATACCAAGGCCAAGCACGTTTTCTCCATGGCTTGATAATTTCTTTCATATGCCAATAGAGTTTTCGAAATGTAGTAAATAGCATACTCCTTAAGACTATCATGCTCATATTGAGCAAGTAAAGCACCCAATGCATTCGCATGAATGGAAATGTAAAGCAATAAAGGTTTTCCTTGCTTTGGAGGTTTTAAAATCGGAGGATTTACCAAATAAGTTTTCCATCTTTCAAAAGCTTTTTGGAAATCGGTATCCCATTCAAATTTAGCCCCTTTTCTCAAAAGCCTATTGAAAGGTTCACATCTTGTTGTTGGATTGGAGATAAATCTCTTAATGACTTGGAGTCGACCTTGGAGGGTTCAGATTTGGGTCAAGTTGGAGGGTGGAGACATGTGTATGATGGCTTGACACTTAGAGAGTCGACTTCTATGCCCATTTGGCTTATCATAAGCCCTAAGAGTTTTCCCGATTCCACTCCAAAAACACATTTTTGAGGATTTAGCTTTACTTTATAAAGCCTAAGTCTTTCGAAAACTTTTTGCAAAGATTCTATGTGTGTGCATCAGGTTTTTTGTTTTACTAAAAGATCATCCACATATACTTCCAAGAGCTCATGGATTTGATTATGGAAAATGACAGTCATAGCTCTTTGATATGTGGCACCGGCATTTTTCAAACCAAATGGCATAACTGTGTAGTACTATGTGCCCCAAGGTGTACTAAAAGTAGTTTTTGCTTGATCTTTTGGTGCTAACTTGATTTGATTATAACTTGAATAACCATCCATTAAAGAAAACATTTCATGATTTGCAGTGCTATCTACTATCAAATCAATATTTGGAAGAGGAAAATTATCTTTTGGAGTGACTTTGTTCAAATTTCTAAAATCAATGCAAATTCGAATTTTCCCATTGGATTTTCAAACCACAACAATATTTGAAATCTATTTGAAATAAGCAATGGGTTTTATAAATTCGGCTTTTAAAAGATCTTCTAAACCCTCTTTTACTTGGGAGTAAACATCGGGATGAATTTTTCTAAGCTTTTGGTTCTCGGGTTTTGCATTGGTTCTAAGGGTAGATGATGTTCTACGACTCTTGGGTCTAGGCCCGTCATGTCTTCATAGGTCCATGCAATTGCATCTACATAAGATCTCAAAAGTGCAATGAATGATGCTTTTTCATGCTCATGCAAACATGCACCTATCTTGACATACTTTGGGTTAGACTCACTCCCTAAGTTGATTTCTAAAAAATCTCCTCCTACGGAATTTGAGGGTTTTTCCAAGTCAAGGATTCTATGAAATTCAGAAAGCTCAGAGGCTTGATCTTCCTCATGGATGAGCCCTTCTTGCTTTGATCATTCTCAAGCACTTTTATTTCTAGGGAAGTGTTAGGCAAGAGAGGGGGGTTGTGCACAATGGGGTTGGACGATTTTGGTAGGGATATATACATGGGTTTTGAAAAACTCGAAAATGGGCTTTATACATGGCCAATATTTTTGGAATTTTCGAATTTTTCAATTTTTTTGTCTTTTTCAAAGCAAAAACTAGAAGGATGAATGTAAAAGACTTTCTTTTTGAGATTTTCAGATTTTTCAAATTTTTTGGATTTTTCCAAACAAAAACTAGGAGAAGACAAACAAACAACTTTCTTTTTGGAATTTTTGAGTTTTTCCAATGTTTTTGGGTTTTGAAAATTTTTTAGATTTTTTTGGTTTTTGTAAATATATAAATTTTTTCTAAAAAGGGATCTTCCATCAAACCTACAAAGAAAACACCATGAATTAGACTCTAAACAAGAGGTTTAAGCCATACGTTTTAGTGTTATTAGGTTTTAGGGCACCCTTGACCCAAGTGGTCTTAGGTGGTGGCTCAGGGGGTATGGATAGGGTGTAGCCCAATCCATATCGACTTGGGTTAGGTGTAGGTAGGATGGGCTCTATCCTACCTTGATTATGGGCTCCTAGACTTGATAAGGTGTGTATCCCATGTTCAACATCATATTCTAAGGTTTCTTGAGTTTTGAAAAGTTTTTATAAAGTGGATGACCTTGGAATATGGTATCATCCATGTCATGGATGTACACACGACTTGGCTTGGATGGGATCTTGGAGACATGGGCTAGGGAGGACTTAGGCTTACCTAGGATGCACACGACCCTAGGAGAAGGTGTTTGAACACTTGGGAATGGCTTGGGCTTCGACTTGGGTTCCTCTAGGAGATGGACGACCTTGGCCGGGTATGGCTCGGTTTCTCCTAGTAGGTGGATGATAGGGAGATGGACCCTAGGTGCAACCTAATGTGCCCCTAGGGGTGAATGGTTTGGGTTTATTTGGATGCAAAGGGAGAACATGTTTGATCCCTCACAACTTGGAAAGGTATGGATTCCAAGGGAAACCATGATCGGTTCTTTGGTGGGTTTAGGGATGTTGGGAAAATTCACGGTCATAGGTTTGGGTTCATGATACAAACCTAGGCTCAAGGAGACTTGTTTATATATGGTAGGGTTAGGTGTACCTAGGATGTTGATGCATGCCTTAGGAGTAACCATGTCTACCATATTTTGAACTTTATTTTGATTTTGTTTTTCTTTTTGAAATTCTTTTTCTTGATGCGGGACATTCGGTGCACCTTGAAAATCCACATCTTTGGGCACATTTTGTGGGTCTGTGGGTGCATGAGTGTGATTCGATGCATCCAATGAATGATTTACTGATCCTACACTAAGAATGGGAGGATTGAGCAGGGAGTGTATGGGGGAATGAGTTTCGGACATACCTTTTTCAAGCTTGTATACCTTTTCATGGTGAGAGAAAACATCCTTGCAGACGTCTTGGGGTTGCTCTAGCTCATGCACGACTTTGAGCTCCCATTGCTTTGTGAGGTCTTGGATTTCATCCTTCAAGCCTACGTGTGTGCAACATTCATTCTCCCGTGAAGCATGTGAAGTGGTGCTCATGGGATTGGAACCCATCGGAGCGAATATTTGTAGAAAATTTGGAGTGACTTGAGTGAAGTGATCCTCATGCCCCACTCCGCTTATGTGCCTAGAAACATAGACTTCACTTTCAATTTTCGGAACTTCAAATTTTTGTTTTCAAATCTTTTTGATTTTAGAAGATTTTCCAATTTTTTTTTATCTTTCCAAACGTAAAAAACTTTTTTTGGTTTTTCGATGGAAAATGGGGTGCTTGGAGGATTGGCAAGGTTAGATGCTTGAATCTCAACACTTGCTGCATTTGTAGCCTCATTTTCTTCATCGAATTTTGGGATCCACTTGGTTTTTCGGGTGTGCTTTTTCTCTCTATCTACCCAAGATGATTTTTTATGGAATCGATATGCCTTGGCCATTTGGCTTAGGGCCTCGAGTTCCCTTTCAAGTTGCCTTGCTCTTTCTCTTAAAGAGGTAAGTTTTTCATCTTGAGTTTTAGAGGATTTCTTTGAGCTTTTGAAATATCGATTTGAGAAATGCGATGAGGATTTCCTTCGCTTGTTTTCAAAGGAATCATCTAAACTTGACATTGTTTCAAAATCAGCTTGTGCATAAAAGAGGTACTAACACCAAAATTTTGAAGAGTTGGAAAAGACTCGAGTCCCACCGGGTGTGCCAATTCTATAAATGTGAAATTTTCACTCCAAGCCTATATAGAGACTTCAAGCAAAACTTTCAATTCTATTTTGTGCGCGAGCGTGCCATGGCGATTGTGGCTAAGAGGGCTCTTTGTGCTTTACGCCTTCTTGAACTGATGCTCAAGGGTCAGCCTAAGTGCTTAAGGATTCCAAATAGACTGATAATATTCCAAACTCACGTAAAAACAAGGTGTTGAGAAATGACAAACTAGTGCACTTAGTTTCAAAGTTCAAAATGTACAGGTTCTGAAAAACAGAAAATTCTATTTTCAGGACTTGTTTCTCAAATTATTTTGAGTACCTTAAATACCTCTGAAAATCACCAAAATTTTATAGAACTAAGCATGAGATGTGACAGTCTAGGACACTTTTTGATTTTGAATTCGAGATTGGGATGTTGCAGAATTAATTCAATGAAGTGCCTTTGCTCAGACACCTGAAACTGTTCTGTCATAGAAATATAGAGACTCAAAGATGATCCTGTATTTCAACACTCGTAGATCTAAATTTAGTGCACTTAGTCTTGCTGGAAAGCTATGAATGTCAGCTTTCCAATGAACTAAGAATTACTGATTTTGGATGCCTAGAAACAGAGTTATGGGATGAATACCCAGGCTCTATTGTAGGAAAACAAAGTTGACAGACAGTTTACAAAATTTTTCATGACCTTACACAGTTTTAAATACATGGTTGCACGACCCTAAAATTCTTGAAATTTTTATTATGAGTGGTCTATGTGTGTAGATATAGTGTGCAAAATTTCGGAGGGATTGGAGTAGAAGTTCGAAAATGAAAAATCAAACAATCAACATATATAGTGATGCTGAAAATTAGATTTCAGGTTTTAAAACATACGTGATGCAAAACTCACACGAATTAAAGTGCAACAAAACAACATCCCGAATTAAATTATTGAAGGGAAATGAATTAAAATATATCTAATTGCTTAATCATAGAGGGGATTATAAGATATAGAGTGTTTATAGCATATATTAGGGTAGAATCATGAACTCAAACACATAGAGTGCATAAGCAAAGGAAAGGGAAATTTCAGCACATCTACTTCTATTACATCATGGGGAGAGACAAAGCTCCATTAATATAACCAATTTTCAATTGAATAATAAGAAGAGATGGAGATTTAATCAAGTTAGAACCAGTACTTACCCGGATTCCCAAGGAAATGGCCTCCAAAAATGGTGCTCGGCCCTCACCTTCCCTCCTTTTCACTCGATTTGCTCACCCTAATCCAAACGGCAATACTTTCCTTGATCCTAACACCCTCTTCCCTCTCTAAGCCTCTCCTTAGCAGCCTATACTCCCACTCCAGTAGCCCAAGGGGCAACACTCTCTCAAGCAACTCCAAGATAATCTTCACACCCCCTTCGCCTCTATTTATAGGCCAAGGGGGGCCTTTCTAGGCCCTTCTTTGAGGTGGGCAGTCCAAAATCCAAATCTGATCCAATTCTTCATGATGTTTATGTGGAAGAGAGAGAGGAGTGGTCCCCTTTTGGTCAGCCATAGACCATTACCATGTGGGTTCGTTTTGGTCTTGATTGGGTGCACCTAGCCATGGCCGGCTAGGTGCTTGAGCCCTCTATAAACACCTAAAATTGTGATGTTTTCAAAGACTCCTGAATCTAAAAAACCAGCTTACAGCCTTTCTGAATCTTTAAAAACCTAAAATTTTAAAGTTTAAACCTTTTTAGGAAATATTTCAAAATAAAGGTTTTAATTCAAAGTTAAAAGCCCATGGATTGCAAAACAGATTAAATAAACAGGTGAAACCCAATCCAAATCCAGATCGAGATCAAGTCAAAAAGTGAAGGATGGGCCAAGCCTGTCTAGATAAAGGCCAGATTGAAGATGGAATCCTGTGTTCATTTCAAGGCGAGTTCAATTTCAAAAATGCATAATGAAATCGAGAACCTAATGAAGCCATAAAAAATCAAGCATCGTAAGAGACCAAAATCAAGGACCAGGCATATCAAAAATGAAATCAATACCTGCTTCAAATCTGGAATCAACCTCATCAAGTGCAAGCTCGAGATGGGGCCAGATGGATCAAACCAAGCATCAAATGAAAAAGTCCTGAAATCAAGCATTGGCCGGTTAAAAGTACTGTGAAGAACCTAGTCTAAAATCGGGTCATCGAGGAACCGGGGCCAGCTTGAAAGTCGTCCATTCCATACCCCCATAAGAGGACCACAAAAAAATTTGGATTGGATCTGGACAAAAAAGATTCATTCAAAGCCCCAAAGGAGATCCCACTAGCTTGGATCGGGTTTGACCCAAGGATCCAAACCCGATCCAAGGATCCACTTCCTTGGCCTATAAATAAGGCCAAGGGGGGGGGGGGGCGCGGGTGAAGGGGTTAGAGAGAAGGCTTGGAGGAGGGAGGGTGGAGCTCGAGCAAGAAGCCTTGGAGGAGAGAGGGAGGGCCCAACCAAGAGCTTGGAGCTTGGCCAAGGAGCAAGGTTGAAGGCCACGGGTGGAGCTTGGAGCTTGGACTGAAGGTTGAAGAGGTTGCACCAAGGCAGCCGTGGGCTACAAAAGAGTGAGGTAAGAGAGAGAGAGTGAGGTAAGGGAGAGAGTAGGGTAGTCAAAGGAAGGGGCTGCACCTGGGGCTCGAGTAAGGGGGAGGCTTGCAAGGAAGAAGATCACCGAAATTCCATACTTGGAATTTTCAGCATTTTGGGAAAACCTGTAAGCATTTCTTAACTTTGATTCTAAACCATTTTTTCTGTTTAATTCAATTAAAAAGGGGTTGTATTAATGGAGCACAATCTCCTCCCATGTTGTAATAGTAAGTAGCTCTCTTCGCTTATCATTTAATTGATGGATGATCACAATTACACCCACGTGCACTCAATCTGTTTCGCTCTCTTACCCCAATATACTTTATAAACCTTCTATACTTCGAATCCCCCTCTCTTCTTAAGCAAATATATATATTTCATTTCGCGTGAGTTTGCTTTGGGAATGTAGAGTGACTGCACTTTCATTTCACGTGAGTTTATTTCGGAAACGTAGAGTGACTGCACTTTCATTTCGCGTGAGTTTACTTTAGGAATGTAGAGTGACTACACTTTCATTTCGCGTGAGTTTACTTTACGAATATAGAGTGACTGCACTTTCATTTCGTGTGAGTTTACTTCGAGAACGTAGAGTGACTGCACTTTTATTTCACATGAGTTTACTTTGGGAATGTAGAGTTACTACACTTTCCTTTCGCATGAGTTTACTTTGGGAATGTAGAGTGACTGCACTTTGATTTCGAGTGAGTTTACTTCGGATGTAGAGTGGATGCAACTTCAATTTGGTTGAGTTTGCATAATTATTCTTAAAAACCCAAAACAGGATTTCCAATATCTTTGCATTGGCTCATTGCTGCAATCTCTCGATACTCGCTCCGATCACGATGAAACTGGGCCCACATATTCTACACACATTAGGCCAAAGTAAATAAAACCTGCAAGAATTTCAGGGTCGTCTAACCCCGTAATAAAATTGACAAAGATTGCACGAACCGAATTCTTTCAAAACACTGAGCGTTCACATTGATTTGAAGTAAAAAACTTGTTTGCAAATCGAAGTTCCTAAGCGCTTAAACCGACCCTTTAGCATCGGTTCAAGAAGGTTTAAGTGAAAAGAGTCTGCTTACCTAGAATCGCCAAAAGTTATAAAATCATTTTAAAAAGTCTTCACTAGTTTGTGTAAGCTAGATGGCATGCTCGCACAAGCGTAGATGCGAAATGATTCACTTCGAGTTTTCTATAACTTGGGAGTAGAAATTTTCATGTTTACAGAATTGGCACGCCCAATGGGACACGGGTCTTAAGAGAACTTCAATTCAAACAAAATTTCAAAATTTTTTCAAGAAAAATTGTTTAACTTTGCTTGTGCACTTGTAGGATTTTTCCAAAAACTCTGAATCATCTCAAGTTCAGACTCCAATGAAGTGTCCAACTGAGCCTCGTACTCATCAAGTCCATTTTCTAAAAAGTTTTCAAAAACCACTTTAAAAAGCAAGAAATAAGAGCTTGAAGACTTGCGAAAAGAGTTCGAAGCAAGGATCGCTGCCCTTAGCTAAGAGGCTGAGGCCACCGAGTCTTGCTCATCTCATGGCAAACAAGCCAAGGCTAAGAAAAAGCAAAGCAAGTCGAGAAAGCCCAAAGAAACCTCCGTCGTGGAGGGGGACAAAGAATACGAATCCTTCACACTGAAGGATCGAAAAGCCCCCAACAATTGTTGAGAGGCCAAGCAAAAGAGAAAAGATCATACGCACTATTCAATTTTCTCCCTTCGGATTACCAAATGGATAGTGACGACAACATACCAAACTTTCATCGGTATGATGGCATGGGGGACCCTAGATCCCACCTACAACTCTTTTCTCGCAAAGCCTACAAAAAAAAGGACTTTGCCAAGTGGATATATTAGTTCCCCCTATCCCTTAAGGGAATTGCATCAAAGTGGCTAGCTTTCTACGACTTGAGCCAGTTCACAACTTTCGAAGAGTTGGTGAATGGCTTCATGAAAAGGTTTTCCTATAACGTGGAACTGACCCCCACTTTGAACACCCTTAGGGATACGAAACAAACATCGAATGAGGATGTCCATGCATTCATCGTTTGATGGAGGTCCCTCCTCGGGCAAGTAAGAGAGCCCATCTGTAAAGGATGCGCAGTAATACTCATCCTTGAAAATTTCAAAACGGAGTTGAAAACACTTCTTTCTTTGCACGAAATTTCAACCTTCCACTTACTAATAAAAAAAGCTTCCCTCTTCGAAGCAAATCTGAAAAAGGGGGTCTACGATGACTTGTGGAAAGGAAAAATTCTTCAAAAACCACGATTTGAAAAACCCCGGACTTATGGGCTACCGGTTGTGAACAATGGGGCAAAACCCTAAAAAATTGTGAATGTTCGAGTGAAACTGAACCCGACCGGCACTTCAAAGAGAAATGAACCAAAACTTGAAAAAAAAATTCAAAAAACTTTTGAAAAGAGGGAGTATACCTCACTTGGGCAACCCATCTCAGAGGTCCTCGACCTCTTGCTCGCCCAGGGAATGGTAACACTCCCCGATATTCCCGAGGGGATAGCCCCAAAAGGGAGATTTTTGAACAAATTTTGCAAATATCATAGGCTCAAGGGCCATGATACAAATAAGTGTTACTCTCTTTTAAATAAAATTGAGGACTTGATAGAGTAGGGCCGACTCCAGGTCACCGAGAAACAGGAGCCCACCCAAGCCGTTCTTAAAGAGCCCTTCCCCAACCACTCAAGCACCAGTGGGAAGGACAAAGAGGTATGTGGTTTCTCAACTTTCTTGAATGGTTTGGAGCATGCATTGCATACTGACTCCACTACCTGTCACACACCACCTTCTCTCATCATAAAAAAAAAGGCAAGCAAGTAGTGATCCGGGGAGCGCTTAGAGTATGGCACTCGGCTAGAGCCATTTTAAAAATTCGGGGTGCTCCGAAACGCCAAATTAAAGCCAACATAGGAACGAGTCCTAGAGAAGGTTTAGGCGAAGTGACTAGGTCCGGAAGGATCTATCAACCTCCACATTTAGCCAAAGATGCTACCAAGGAAGTGGTCATTGTTCCCAGCCCTTCAAAGTCAAGCATTCCCAAAGCATCTCAGGTCATGGACAAGAGAAAAAATGTGTTAACCCCCTATGATTTTGAATCACATCTTTCCAAGATCCCTATAAATATGTCTATCATAGAACTAATCCAAACTTCCTCCAAGCATAGACAAGTTTTAGAGAAAATCTTAGAAAGAGTCAAGGCTAACTCGACCATAACCCCCGAGTCCTTATTCTTCCTAGTCTCACCTATCTGTGTTAAAGCCCCCATTGTGTTCTCGAAAGATGAGCTAGAACGATCATGCCAAACCCATAACCAAGCCTTGTATATAGAGGGTGGTATTGAATCACCATCCTCTAGACAAGTGTTTGGTTGATGGGAGAGGAGGTGTAATATTCCTTCCGTTACACGTGGCCTTTCGAGTCGGTGTTTCCTTAACCTCTTTGAATCCAAACTCCATCATTATCACAGGATACGATAGAAATGCATCCAAGCCTTTAAGAGCTGTAGAGTTGCCCATGGAGATAGGGGGTATAACCCATATAGGGGTGTTCCATGTCTTAGATATACACCCCCATTATAACCTACTCCTAGAAAGACCATGGATACATAGCCTTCGGGCCGTGCCATCCACCTTCCATAGGTGTGTAAGATCCCCCACGAAAGCCAAATTGTGGTAATTCTAGGAGAAAACCACCCTCAGCTTAGGGGAGTTCAAAACTTTCCTTGCTTGTGAAGCCATCAAACCTAGGAAAACCCATGGTCGACCCACCCAAGTTCATCCTAAAGAGACCTAAGGATGTCATGCATATCAAGGGGCAGCCCAAGGCTCGCTCACCCAAGGCTTGCTCGCACAAGAACCAAATCCTCCCCAAGTCCCTAAACAAGAAAGTATTTGAGCATGACATAGATGACACCAAGTTCCAAGGCCATCCACTTTACAAAACATTTTCAAAATTAAAGAAGCCTTGGAACATGATGTTAAACATGGGATACATACCCTATCAAGGCTTAGGAAACCAAAACTGGGGTTGCTTAGAACCCATCTTACCAAATTTTAATCCAAACTGGCATGTGGTAGGCTACACCCCATCCATACCCCCTCAACCACCACCTACGACCACTTGGGTCAAGGATACCCTAGGACATTCTAACACCGACACCTATGACTTAGACCTCTTGTTTAGAGCCTAATTCATGGTATTTTCTTTGTAGGTTTGATGGAAGACTTCACTGTATCCAAAAATCTAAAAAAATTGAAAATTTACAAAAACCCAAAAACATTGGAAAATTTCGAAAACTCCAAAAAGAGTGTGATTTGCATTCCTTTTCCTCCAATTTCTTTGCAAAAAGCGAAAAAAATCGAAAAACCTGAAAATACCAAAAACAAGGTTTTGTATATATGTAGACGCGTAGAAATTTCTGACCCCGGGCTTGTTAGGGCATAGAGCGAACCTTTTCATATGTCTAAGTCGTTTAAAGGGCATGCCAACTAGCTTACTCAAGCTAGCGAAGTAAGTTTTAAAAATATCTGTCTTGTTTGGGGCTACTGCGAGCAAATGGGCTCTTTTCGTCGTAGACCTTCTTGCACCAATGCGTAAGGGTCAGTCTGTACGCTTAGCAAAGTTGATTTTGAACAAGTGTAACCTCTTTGAAAACATATGAAGTGTTTGATTGGGTTTTGTTTGTATTGTTGTAGATTTTATTTCACGTGGGATTTGCACGTGCCTATGTCTTTGATTTTAGCCAATTTGGGCGTGAGATATGTGCGTCAAGTTCCAAAATGTGGCAAATTTTGTACGGGTGTATGGGGTTTACTTTGATGCAATATGCGTCCTAACTCGTGGTATGGTGAATATGCAATGCAAACTCACACAACGGAACGGGAAAACCCGGAATTGAAAGACATAGCCGAAGGGAAATTGCGTAAAGGAAATTGCAGAAGGGAAATTATAAAAAGGGAAATTGCAAAAGGGAAATATGGCTATATCTTAAGAGCGGAAAGGCTCAATTATGTAAGTGTGTGTCGTGTATATATTGAAAGACTACTCACACCACTGAACCTTAAAACCCAAATCTTAAAGACATAGCGGAAGAAAATACAACTATATATATATGGGTCCGAAGGTCGCCAACGTGTGCGTGTGTGTGTGTTGTGTGTAAATGTAAAGACAACTCACACAACTTGAAAATAACACCCAAATTGAATTGCGATATGACTCTTATTAGAGTCTTGGGAGTAGGAGCGAAAGCTCAATGTGTGTGAATGTGGAATTGAAAGACCACGCACACAACTTGAATGTAAACCCCAAATTGAATGGCAATATGGCTCTTATTAGAGTCTTGGGAGTAAGAGTGAAAGCTCAATGTGTGTGAGTGTGGAATTGAAAGACAACATACATGACTTGAATGTAAACACACGCAGCTGAACTTATATAAATAAGGCTATATCTTAGGGGTTGTCAAGGCCCATGTGTGTGCAAAAAGTGTGCAACTAAGAGTGGAAAGGCTCAAGTGCACGTGTGTGCTTGTGTGTCATACATCAATATTGGGGAGTCTACGGTCCATTATTACAACCCCATATCAAAATTTAATTGAATATAAAATAAGTTAATGTAATAGACCAAGTTTAGACACTTACATATAGCTGGTCCATCTTCAACTTGCTTGGATTTGGAATTGTGATTCAACTTGGGCAGCCAAGCGGAGCTCCTTAGGTAGTTTGAGAAAAGGCTAGGATTTGAGTATGATTAGGGACAGGTAGGGGGCTGGATGGCTGGTTTATGGGAGCTAAGGTGTTAGGTTGTTGGTCTAAGGTGTGGTGCTGGGAGTTGGGCGACTAGGGGTGGCAGGTGGTGCTCGGTTGGGAGAGATGGGAGAATGGCAGGTGGATGGGAGTGATGCTGGCCAGGTGGAAGGTGGTGCTCGGTTGGGAGTGAAGGAGTTGGGGAATGGTGAAGGGGTGCTACTGGTGCTGCTGCTTTGGGGAAGCCGAGTGGAAGGAAGGATGATGTTGGTGATGCTCGGCTGGGAGTGAAGTGATGCTGGCCAGGTGGAAGGTGGTGCCGGCTGGGAAAGATGGAAGGTGTTGTTGCTTTGGGGAAGGGAGAGTTATACTGACCGGGAATGAAGGGAGGATGGCAGGTGGTGCTCGGCTGGGAGTGAAGAGGATGGCTGATGGTGGTGCTCGGCTGGGAGAGATGGAGCTACTGGCCGGGTGAAAAGGAGGTGGTGCTTGGCTGGGAAGGAGGCGACAGGTGGTGTTGGTGGCCGAGTGGAAGGGAGGTGGCAGGTGCTGTAGGTGGAAGGGAAGTGATGAAGTTGGCCGGCTGGGAATGAAGGAAGATGATGGAGTGAGATGGAGCTCCTCGCCGAAGGTGAGAGGGGTTCCCAATGAGTGCTGGCCGAATGAAGAGGATCTCGAGAGAAAACCCGTAGGTGATGGATGGGATCTTATATAGGCTGACCGACTAGGGATTAATGGCTGGGGGGATAAGGGAGCTAGGGACTAAGGTCGGTTGGTTAGTGGGTAGTTAGGGTGTGGCTGGGTCTAGTTAGGAAGCAAGGTCGGTTAGGTTTAGCTAGTTAGGGAGTGGCTGGGTCTAGTTAAGAACCAAGCTTAGTTAGGTGGGCTGGGGGCCAGATATTTTATTTAGGTGGACTGGGATATATTGTGGGCTAGATATTTTATGGTTTAGGATGGGGGTGGCTGCATCTAGGCTAGGTCGGTTTAGGGAAATATGGTGGGCTGGGCTAGTGGTTTGGGGTAGGTCGGTTAGGTGGGCTGGGTTTAGTTGGTTAGGGACTTAGTTAGGTGAACTAAGGTTAGCTTAGGGCTAGTTGGTTAGGGTCTAGGTGGTCCAGCTAGGTGAGGTTGGCTAGGTGAAGTGGGTGTGGTTTTGGGTGAGAAGGGCTAGGTCTAGGCTAGGTTTGGGTTAGGTTTAGGAAAGATGGCTAGGTGAGATAGGCTAACTTAGGGCTAGGTGAGATAGGCTAACTTAGGGTTAGGTTTAGGAACCACCTCTTGGAGCCGGTCCACGACTTTAGTTGCAGCCATATCCAAGTTGGAGCAGCCCTAGGTCAAGTGTAGGTGCATACAAACTTGAACCCACACTCTTGGTTAAACTAACCCACTTTGACCAAAAAAGTCAAGCCTACCAACTTTCTCACTCTTACTTTATGGCCCTTTTCTCTCTCTACCCAAGCCTTCCAAGAGCATTCACATGAACTTTTGTGGGCCCCTCACCCCCATTTATGGGTAGGTGAAGTGAGCCATGGATATAGATATTGGATTTGGATCTTGAGATTCAAATCCAAATCCAAATACATTTTGGGTTTGGATCTGGATATATATGGTCCAGATCCGATCCAAATTTGATTTTTTTGATTCCTTCATGGTGTTTCGAAACGGACGGTTTGTGTGGGGCCTAACTTCACCAGTACTCCGTCTTGCGTTGGGTCTTCGCCAACATTTTCGTTCGATCTCCTTCTCACCTTCGAGATTTCATTTTGATCATATTTCTGATATTTGGGACTTGGATGTCTGAGAATTTGGGGATGCTTTTGACATGAGAGTTGATATGCCGGGCTTGAAGTATGCTTCGGGCCTGGGCTCTCCTTTGCCTTTTCGATCCGCTTTTATCAGGCCAAGAGGCTTTTGGGGCTTTTTCACCCATTTTTGTGGCTGCTTTTGATAAAGTTGTACCTGTTGGATTCAACTCTTTTCAAAATTGGGACTTGGCCCAAGTATAAGATATTTCATATCAAAATGGGGTTTTATACAGAATTTGGAGCTTTTACAACTCCCGGGCTTTCAAAAACTAAAAATCTGGTCTTGAAAAGGGGATTTTAAAACCAGGTATGTTTTATGAAAACCTTAGAATTTCGGGGTGTTTACAATATACCATCTCCTAGTGTCCATTTCGAAAAAGCCAAAAAAGTTGAAAAATTCAAAAAAAATATTGTCTTGGTAAAAGGTCCAAATTCTTCGAAGTTTGTAAATATCCCAAAACCAAAATCATGTGCTTTTGAACCCCATACTTTGCCTCAAACTTTCCTAGGAACTAGAATTCTCAAGAATAATCAGAGCAAGGAGGAGGATCCCCTCATCTCTGAGGAGGATCAAGCCTCCGAGCTTCCTGAATTTCATAAAATCCTTGACTTGGAAAAACCTTCAAATTCCATAGGAGGGGATTTTGTAGAAATCAACCTAGGGAGTGAGTGTAATCCTAAGCATGTTAAGATAGGCACATGTTTGCATGAACATGAAAAAGCATCATTCATTGCATTCTAGAAGACCTACATAGATATATTTGCATGGACCTACGAAGACGTGCCAGGTCTAGACCCAAAAGTTGTAGAACATTGTTTTTCCCTAGAACTAAATACTAAACCCATAAAGCAAAAGCTTAGAAAAATCCATCCCAATGTACACTCTCAAGTAAAAGAGGGTTTAGAAGATCTTTTAAAAGCCAGATTCCATTGCATATTCTGGCTGGCTTTCAAATATAGTTGTGGTTTGAAAATCCAATGGGAAAATTTGGATTTGCATCGATTTTAGAAGTTTAAACAAAGCCACTCCAAAAGATAATTTTCCTTTTCCAAACATTGATTTGATAGTGGATAGCATTGCAAATCATGAAATGTTTTCTTTTATGGATGGCTACTCGGGTTATAATCAAATCAAGTTAGCATCAAAAGATTAGGCTAAGATTGCTTTTACTACACCTTGGGCACATACTATTACATGGTTATGCCATTTGGATTGAAAATTGCCGGTGTCACATTCCAAAGAGCCATGACTACTATTTTCCATGATCAAATTCATGAGCTCTTGGAAGTATATGTAGATGACCTTTTGGTAAAATCAAAAACCCGATGCACACATATTGAATCCTTGCAAAAGGTTTTCGAAAGACTTAGGCTTTACAAAGTGAAACTAAACCCTCAAAAGTGTGTCTTTAGAGTGGAATCGGGTAAGCTTTTAGGCTTTATAGTTGTAAACACCTAAAATTTTCATGTTTTTCAAAACTCCTGAATTCCAAAAAGCCAACTCGAGATCAAATCGAGAAATGAAGGAAGGCCCAAGCCTATCGGGATGAAAGACAGATTGAAGATCAAACCCTGTGCCCAGATCGAAGCAAGTTCAAACTCAAAACGGCGAAATGAAACCAAGACCCTGATGAAACCATAAAAAAAATCAAGAACCAGGCCTGTCAAAATGAAAATCAAGGTCCGTTGGAAAATCTAGGATCAACTTCATCAAAGACAAGCCCAAGATGGGATCAGATGGACCAAATCAAATATCAAAAAGTCCTAAAAAGCAAGACATTGACCGATTAAAGAAGCAGAGAAAAACACAAGCTAAAAACAGGTCACCGAGAAACCAGAGCTCGCTCGAAAACCGTCTGTTTCATGCACCAAAGAAGGACTAAAAAAGGAAAGTTTGGATTGGATGTGGACAAAAAAATCCAGATTAAGGTCCATTTAAAGATTGGATTAGGTTGGATCCTAGGATCCAAACCCAATCCAAAGAACCACCCTTGGCCTATAAATAGGGCCAAGGGGGTTCATGTGAATTCAAGTTTGGCAAATTTGGGAGCTTGGAGAAAGGAGGAGAGAGAGGGAGTGAAAGTCAACAAAGGTGGGCTTGACCTAGGGGGTGGGCTGCAACCAAGTTGGCTCGACTTGGGCTAGTGGGCTGCAACAAAGGCTCTTGACCAAAGGTGGGCTGCACCACGGCTGCACCATGGCTGCAACCAAGGTGGACCGACTGCAACCAAGGTGGGCTGCAACCTTGTGAGCTCTTGACCAAGAGTGGGTTGCACCACGGCTGAACCATCGTTGCAACAAGGTGGACCGGCTGCAACCAAGGTGAGCCCTTGAACCAAAACCTCATGGCTGCACTTGGCTGAACTGCACCCTTGCACCCTTTGACCCGCACTTGGCTGACCTACCTTGACCCACCTTGGGCCTGCCCTTGATCGAACCATCTTGAACCACCTTGGGGCTGGTTTGACTTGGCTGAACCACCTTGAACAACCCTTTGACTTACAGTTGGCCGAACCAGCTTGAACCACCTTTGTCTTGCACACTTTGGGCTGACCAAGACCTTGCCGAATCCCTTGAGCTGCACCTGTTGGCTGAACCGACCTGCACTTGGCTGAACTGAACCACACCTTGAACCGCCTTGGAGCTGGCTGCACCTTGAACTTGGCTGCACCACATCAAACTTGGGCTGGTTTCACTTGGCCGCACCACATCAACATGAGGGTTGACCAAGACCTGACCAGACAACACCAACCTTGGGCCGAACCCAACTGAAACAAACTGGACTTGGGGTGACTTGATTTGGCCGAAACCACACCAAAGAGAGGGTTGCATTGAACCAAATCATGAGCCCGATCGAAGGGAAAATTGTAAGTCTTTAAAACTTTTATTTCAAACTGCTTTTTCCCTTAAATTCAATTCGGAATGGGGTTATAGTAATGGAGCGAAGTCTCCCCCTATGTTGTAATATTTGTGCATGAACACGATCGCACCCACGAGCACTTAAGGCTTTTCGCTCTTAAACTAGTAGATGAACACGATCGCACACATAAGTACTTGAGCCTTCTCGCTCTTAAACTGGTGGATGAACACGATCGCACCCATGAGCACTTGAGCCTTTTCGCTCTTAAACTGGTGGATGAACACGATTGCACCCATGAGCACTTGAGCCTTTTCGCTCTTTACACTGACATGCACTTGAGCCATTCCGCTCTCTGCCCCAATATACATTATAAAAATTCTATACTTCGAACCCCTTCTGTTCTTAAGCAAGTATATGTATTTCAATTAGTGTGAGTTTTACTTTCGCATAAGTAGAGTGGCTGCACTTAAATTCGCGTGAGTTTACTTTCGTGAAAGTAGAGTGAAAGCACTTAAATTCGTGTGAGTTTACTTTCGTGAAAGTCGAGTGAGTTGCACTTTCAATTCATGTGAGTTTACTTTTGTTAAAGTCGAGTGAGTTGCACTTTAAATTCGCGTGAGTTTACTTTCGTAAAAGTCGAGTGAGTTGCACTTTAAATTTGCGTGAGTTTACTTTCGTGAAAGTAGAGTGAAAGCACTTCAATTCGCATGAGTTTACTTTAGTGAAAGTAGAGTGGGTGCAAATTTCAATTCGGGTGAGTTCGCATCATCATTCTCAAAAACCCAAAATAAAATTTATAGCATCTCTACATCCGCTCATTGCAGCAAATCGCTCGAACCCTCACTCAAACCATGCTGAAACTATGCCACACATTCCGCACACACATCAAACCTAAACAAATAAAACTTGCAAGAAATTTAGGGGCATCCAACTGTCGTAATAAAAAGGGAAAAAGGCACAAACCCGAATTTGTCGAAACACTTGTCGTTTGAAGTCAAAATTGTTCGAAAATTGAAGTTCCTAAGCGCTTAAACCGACCCTTGAGCATCGGTTCAAGAAGGTTTTAAGTGAAAAGAGTCCGCTTGCCTACAATCGCCAAAGTCAGAAAATCGTTTCAAAAATCTTTGCTAGTTTGAGTAAGCTAGCTGGCATGCTCGCGCAAGCGTAGGCACGAAAAGGTTCACTTCTAGTTTGCTAACTTGGGAGTAAAAATTTTCATGTTTATAATGGTGAGCCAAAGGGGCATTGAAGTCGACCCCTCTAAGTGTCGAGCCATCATAGACATGCCTCCACCCTCCAACTTGACCCAAATCCGAAGCCTCCAAGGTCACCCCCAAGCAATTAGGAGGTTTATTTCAAACTTAGCAACAAGATGCGAACCTTTCAACAAGCTTTTGAGAAAAGGGGTGAAGTTTGTATGGGACAATGATTGTCAAAAGGCTTTCGAAAGATTGAAAACTTATTTGGTAAATCCTCCAACTTTATTCGAAGACTCTATTGGCATATGAAAGAAATTATCAAGCCATGGAGAAAACGTGCTTGGCATTGGTATGGGCCTACCAAAAGTTTAGACACTACTTCTTAGATAATGAGATATAGATAGTGTCTAAGCTTGATCCGATCAAACACTTATTTGAAAAACCTATCCTGACGAGTACGCTTGGTAAATGGCAACTCCTCTTAATGGAGTATGATTTAAAATTTCACCATCAAACCTCCATTAAGGGACAAGCCCTAGCTGATCATGTGGCCGAGTTTCCACTTGAAGAGACATATCCCATACTTGATGAAATGCCCGATGAGGGCATCTTTATAAACAATTTTCAAAACCATGATTTAACATGTTGTTTTAATGAAAATCAAGTATGGAAAATGCACTTTGATGGAGCAAGAAACCAAAGAGGGGTAGGTGTTGGAGTCATCCTCATATCTCCTGAAAAGGGAGAGATCCCCATTGCCATTTGCCTAGATTTTGAATGTTCCAATAATATGGTCGAATATGAGGCACTCATACAAGGCTTGAAGATCTTGAAAAATCTAGGGGCATCATGCATCGAAGTCTTTGGAGATTCTTTACTTGTTATAAACCAAGTGTTGAAAATTTGGCAAGTCAAAAATGAAAATCTCATTCCATACTATGAATTGGCCACCAAACTGGTCAATTCCTTCAAATCATGTACACTCACTCACATAGGTAGAGAGGACAACGCCATAGCGGATGCCCTCTCATCCTTAGGATCAGCCCTAAGGATCGATCCCACCTTGGGAACTCGATCCTTAGAGATATGGCACACACCTACTCCATCCACCCACGATTTGGAGATTTGCCAAAATGACCAAAATTTCATTGAAAAACCCTAGTTTCAAGATATTAAAAACTTTTTAGAAAACGAAGGATTTTCAGAATTTGCTTCTTCTAAGGATAAAGCTTTTATTCGAAAAATTTTAACCCGATATGTGATTATGGGAGGAGTTCTCTACAAAAAGAGTTTTACTGGCATATTGTTGAGATGTGTAGACCTCGATGAGGTTAGGACTATAATGCATGAATTCCACGATGGAGAATGTGGAGGCCATGTCAATGCGAATATGATGGCCATGAAGATACTTAGAGCCAGTTATTTTTGGTCCACCCTCAAGCAAGATTGTCATGATCATGTTAGGAAATGTCACCAATGTCAAGTGCATGGACATGCCATTCATATCCCATCATCCACCTTGCATTCCATTGTAAGCCCATGGCCTTTCACTATGTGGGCGTTTGACATCATAGGACCAATCTCTCCAATTGCATCAAATGGACATAGGTTCATCTTAAGAGCCACCGAATATTTTTCTAAATGGGTTGAAGCTACCTCCTTAATGTCCAAGGGCAACATGTAGTGGCATTCATTAAGAAGAATATCTTGGCTCGATTTGGAGTTCCAAGAGACCTAGTGTCCGATAATGGCACCCCTTTCAAGAATGAGAAGATAGAAAAGTTATGTAATACCTATGGCATAACTCAACACTTCTCATCGCCCTACTACCCTTAAGGCAATGGCCAAGCTGAAGCCACAAATAAGACTCTCATAAGCATCATTGAGAAAACCTTAGAGAAGGGTAGGACATGGCATGAAAAGCTTGATGGAGCCTTATGGGCTTATAGGTCTTCCATCCGAACACCCACCAATGCCACACCATTTGAGTTGGTGTATGGTACAAATGCTATTCTGCCCATTCATACCAAATTGCATTCATTTCATACATCACTTGCACTCGACCTACCCCTAGAGACTTTACAACATGCTAGGATGGCTGAGCTTGATTTGTTAGATGAAAAAAGACTCCTTGCTATGGATCATGCACATTCATACCGTCAAAGGATAGCCCGACATTATAAAAAGCATATGAAGACTCGCCACTTCAAAATGGGAGACCTTGTATTGAAAATCATCCACCATCGTGGCCCACATCCACTTGGAAAGTGGCAGCCCAAGTGGGATGGTCCCTATGTTGTAAGGGAAACAACCACCAATAATGCATATTGGTTGATTGATGTTGAGGGCAGAAATTTAGTAAACCCTATAAATGCCCAATACTTAAAAAAATATTATGTCTATGGTCTATGTTAAATTATGTTTAAAAAGATTTTAAAATGGATCTCCTTTAAACTTCTTAAAAGAAGGATTAAGGTTGATCATATGACATTGAATAAGGGAATTGGTGCTTTTTGAAAAGTAGAGTTTTCAAAAAACATTTGGTAACATTTCAAAAATCTTTGGCTTACAAAATGAAGCCTGCTTCAATATAGCAAAATATTTTCAAATGGTAGATGTTATTAAGAAATGGGATGATCTTAGTTGAATCGAGTACCAAAGGGATAAGTTTTCCCCCGTTTCACTTTTCTTCTCAAAAAGAAAATTTTGGCAAAAAGTAGAAAAAGAGGATATGAAAATCCCTCCAAAAGCTTCCTTCAAAAGAAGGCAAAATTTCTCCAAAAGAGATTAATTCTTTGATTGGAAAAGAAAAGAGGGGAAAATAAAAGAAAAATCCTCTCAAAAGGGAGGCCCTCTTTGAAAGAAAAGAAAAATTGCCAAAAGCTCAAAAAAAAAAAAATTTCACCTCTTGGCCTTAAACCACGGGATGCTCCAGAAGGGACCGTGGTAACTCTTTCCCGTATCCCTACAATTTATCCCAATGAAAAAAGGTTCATTTGGGAGAGTCCTAGAGTAAGAATAGGATTTTCTTATTTGAATCTCATTTGTTTTGAGAATTAGACTTTGTTGGATAAGAAGTAGAACTTTTGAAATGCTTCTTAGCTTTCTTATAAAACCTCTACTAAGTAGTAGGTGTTAAGACCCGGGTGAAGGAAAACACAAGAAGCTGGAAATCCTTACGATTGGAGCTAAAAGGATTTTCCCCTTTGTTTGAAAATAAATCTTGAAAAACCCCGAACATCAAGCAACATAAGATCATTTCACTTGGGGCAGCCAGCTTTCATGAGCCTCCCAAGACCAATCAGTGTATGTTTAGGGTCTCCAGAAAGTCACATTCCTATTGCACATCACTCATATCACTCACTCATACCATACATGCAAGGTCGTTGAGTACATGGTCCCAATTAAGACTAGAACCATCATAGGCCAAGTCCCCTTTGGCTCCAATGCCCTCTTACCTATCATAAAGAAAAAGGAATTTTAGAAAATTGGGATGATCCATATTCTCGAGGAAAGATCCAGGAAGAAAAACAAAGTGGTGTTTTCTTCTTTGACATTATCCAAATACATTTGGATCAATGCCAAAGAGGGGCATCTGTAAACACCCAAAATTGTGATGTTTTCAAAAACTCCTGAATCTCAAAAATCAGCTTACATCCTTTCTGAACCTTTAAAAACCCCAAATTTTAAAGTTTAAATCTTTTTAGGAAATATTTCAAAATAAAGGTTTTAATTCAAAGTTAAAAGCCCATGGATTGCAAAACGGATCAAATAAACAAGTGAAACCCGATCCAAATCCAGCTCGAGATCAAGTCAAAAAGTGAAGGATGGGCCAAGCCTGTCTCGATAAAGGCCAGATTGAAGATGGAATCTTGTGTTCATTTCAAGGCGAGTTCAATTTCAAAAATGCAGAATGGAATCGAGACCCTAATGAAGCCATCAAGAATCAAGCATCGTAAGAGACCAAAATCAAGGACTAGGCATATCAAAAATGAAATCAATACCCGCTTCAAATCTGGAATCAACCTCGTCAAGTGCAAGCTTGAGATGGGGCTAGATGGATCAAACCAAGCATCAAATAAAAAAGTTCTGAAATCAAGCATTGGCCGGTTAAAAGGATTGAGAAGAACCTAGTCTAAAATTGGGTCACCGAGGAACCGGAGCCCGCTTGAAAACCATCCATTCCATGCCCCCACAAGAGGACCACAAAAAATTTTGGATTGGATCTGAACCAAAAAGATCCATTCAAAGCCCCAAAGGAGATCCCACTAGCTTGGATCGGGTTAGACCTAAGGATCCACTCCCTTAGCCTATAAATAAGGCCAAGGGGGGGGGGGGGGGGGGTGAAGGGGTTGGAGAGAAGGCTTGGAGGAGAGAGGGTGGAGCTCGAGCAAGAAGCCTTGGAGAAGAGAGGGAGGACCCAACCAAGAGCTTGGAGCTTGGCCAAGGAGCAAGGTTGAAGGCCACGGGTGGAGCTTGGACCAAAGGTTGAAGGGGCTACACCAAGGCAGCCATGGGCTACAAAAGAGTGAGGTAAGGGAGAGAGTAGGGTAGTCAAAGGAAGGGGCTGCACCTGGGGCTCGAGTAAGGGGGAGACTTGCAAGGAAGAAGATCACCGAAATTCCATACTTGGAATTTTCAGCATTTTGGGAAAACCTGTAAGCATTTCTTAACTTTGATTCTAAACCATTTTCTCTATTTAATTCAATTAAAAAAGGGTTGTATTAATGGAGCACAGTCTCCCCCCATGTTGTAATAGTAAGTAGCTCTCTTCGCTTGTCATTTAATTGATGGATGATCACGATTGCACCTACGTGCACTCAATCTGTTTTGCTCTCCTACCCCAATATACTTTATAAACCTTCTATACTTCGAACCCCCCTCTCTTCTTAAGCAAATATATATATTTCATTTCGCGTGAGTTTGCTTTGGGAATGTAGAGTGACTGTACTTTCATTTTGTGTGAGTTTACTTCAGGAACGTAGAGTGACTGCACTTTCATTTCGCGTGAGTTTACTTTGGGAATGTAGAGTGACTGCACTTTCATTTTGCGTGAGTTTACTTTGGGAACGTAGAGTGACTGCACTTTCATTTCACGTGAGTTTACTTTGAAAATGTAAAGTGACTGTACTTTCCTTTCGCATGAGTTTACTTTGGGAATATAGAGTGACTGCACTTTCATTTCGAGTGAGTTTACTTTGGATGTAGAGTGGGTGCAACTTCAATTCGGATAAGTTTGCATCATTATTCTTAAAAACCCAAAACAGGATTTCCAACATCTCTGCATTGGGTCATTGCTGCAATCTCTCGATACTCGCTCCGATCACGCTGAAATTGGGCCCGCACATTCCACACACATTAGGCCAAAGTAAATAAAACTTGCAAGAATTTCAGGGTCATCCAACCCCGTAATAAAATTGGCAAAGAGTGCACGAACCAAATTCTTTCAAAAAACACTGAGCATTCACGTTAATTTGAAGTAAAAAACTTGTTTGCAAATAGAAGTTTCTAAGCGCTTAAATCGACCCTTGAGCATCAGTTCAAGAAGGTTTAAGTGAAAAGAGTCCGCTTGCTTACAATCGCCAAAAGTCAGAAAATCGTTTTAAAAAGTCTTCGCTAGTTTGGGTAAGCTAGCTGGCATGCTCGCACAAGCGTAGACGCGAAAAGATTCACTTCGAGTTTTCTATAACTTGGGAGTGAAAATTTTCATGTTTACACCCTCCATGTTCAAACGACCAACTCTTGCTTCTTTGAGTGACTTCATTTGTTGGTTTCTCCACTTAATCAAGGCTAGGTAGGAAGATGATTTGATACATTTTTGGTCCACAGATATAGGATAAACAAGGCTAGAAAAATCCCGATATTGGTTTAATTAAAAACATTCTGTTCAAGTAGGGCTTGATGTTTAATTCAAGTCAATCATGTCTAGGATTTGGTTGAAGTGGGCTGGATTTGATGAGGCTGTCCACCTTGACTTGATTTTGGGTGAGGATATGCTTTTAACTTGATCTCTTCCCTTGATTTTCGGCTTATCCTTTACGAAATCGTCCTTGACTCAAGGCGGGCCCCACCTGTCAACCTACTTTACTCCAATCTTCTGGGCTTTATACTTTTAACTTTATTTTGAAACCTTTTAAAATCTTTGTTTTAAAGATTTAAAATCTTCATTTTAAAGCTAAAAGGTTTAAAATAAGTCAACTTTCGAATTTTGGAGTATTTTCAGAAAATTTTATTTAGGGTGTTTACATGCACGTACAATCCCTAGCTCTCACGCATCAGTATGTGCGCCAATGGACTTTACACATCCTCAAAGTCCTCTAGTCCTCTTTCCATGTGCCACACATGTCCAACTGCTTCTCCCACATGTGAATATCCCCTCAACATTTGTGTAGCAGGGCTAGTCCCTTGATGAATGGATTTGGATTTGGATCAAGCTTAGTAACTCGAGGAAGATATGATTTTGTTTGATGCCTATAAATAAGAGACTTAAGATAGAAAAAAGAGGAGGACCCAAGGTTGAATGAAGGGAAACCCACGGAAAAGAGAGCCAACCAAGGGAGAATCATTCAAGAGAAGGAGAGAGACTACTTCGAGTCACCTCTCCTCCCCTTTCATTTTGTCTCATTTTTTGTAAACTTGGAGCTCTTTCCTCAAGTCATTGTATCTCAAGAGAAACAATCATTTTCATGGTACATCATTGCAAAAGGAGGATCTCTCTAGTCTAGAGCCATGAAGGAGTAGATAATAGGTGAGAATAATCTCTTCACTTTGCAAATTTCTATTGATTCTTTTCCAATATACCTATATCTTATACTCTATTTTCTTATTCTATGCTTATATGATATATCATCCCTTCTTACATTTTTTTGGTGGATTTGTTATCCCTAACTTAATTGAAGAACTCATAGGAGGGACGTAATTGCCCGATTACATTCGATGACATGAGTATGTAATCACTCTTATGGTGAATTAATCACTAATAAGTTTATGTTAGAGAGGGTATTAGGCTATGATTGCATATATTTTCAAAATGAGCAGTCCTCTTATAGAGGTGCCCTAAGGATATATATGTGGATGAGTTGCTCCCCAAACTAATATAAGTTTTTAACAAAATTCTTTGATTGATCACTTAATCGTTAACCTTCTAACTGGATGCATCATTTATATTCTATAAGAAAATCTCTGAAAATTTTGGAATCCTGCTAGGTTGTTGAATTCTTTCCGAATCCATTTCCAAGGTAATTTTTGCCAAAATTTTTCATTAAGTGGAGCTCAAGTATAAAAAGTATCTAGTTAAATTTCTACGAATTTTGGAAGGGTGAAAAGTTCAACATCCATCCGTACCAAATCTACCTATGATAGAAGTTTCACGACTCTCAATCGGTAAATATAAGATAACTAGGTCTATATTTATCCAATGCTACCAAGATGGTGTCATCGAAAAGCCAACATATGTAGCTTTTCAGAGTGATAAATTTCATAAAATTAGGAGATCTACACATTGAGTTATTGGCATTTTAGTGAGGTCCTAAGTTTAAGTTATAGGCATTATCCAAATTCCCAAATAGCATTCAATTGAAAACCTCTCCCTATTTTTTGTTTGATCACTAAAGAATTGAAAAATATAAACAAAAATTATCAATAAAACTTACACCTGTGTGCTTGGAAAAAAATTTCAAGATTTTTGAACCAAAAAAAATGCCTCAATAAAATACAAACTTGGTGAAACATAATCGATTCTATTTTTCATATAATTGAACCTAGTTTTACTAAAATGTGGTTTTAGAAAAGGCTCTTTTGAATCAAAACTATTTTGAGAAAACTTTGGATTTTAAAATAACCCCTCCTAAGTATCTAGGTTGACCCTTAGCCTCGGCTCAAGACGGCCTATGTGGATAAAAATTTAGTTTCTCACATTCACCAAAGATGTCAAAACTCATACCCAAACCTTTTCAAGTTAAAGTAAACTTGATGGCATGCTCATGCACAATTTTTTTGTAAGCAAAGTTTTAGGTCCACATAGGACCAAAAATTTTGTTTACACTAGTTCACAAGCAATTTTTGGTGGGTGTCTTTTGGTTGTTGGGGATGGAGTTATTATTCTTAATAAGTTGTTACCCTTAGATAGATAACCAAATGAAAAAAATCAATGTGCTACCTTTGGGTATGGATCTTACACAATTTTCGTATAACTTGTAAGTTAGTGAGTCTCCTAACAGAAGCCCCTTTGAACTGACCACAGGACAACAACCCCAAACTTCTCACTCATTGGCAATAAAGTACACACGAAGACTCAGTTGATGTACTCGTTCGTGACAGACATTCAAGAGAGGTGTGATCTGGCACACGTGCTTCTTGTGAAGGCAACTAAGCATATAAAGAAATAGGCTGACATTAAACGTCATACTACCGTGTTTAGTGTAGGGGATTATGTTTGAACATGAAACTCTATCCTAAACACTCTCAATTTTTTCATAGGCAACACATGACATTGATCCATAAGTATGACGGACCATATAAAATCATCAAACGGGTAGAGAACTAGGTATACTAGTTGGATATGTTGGATCATGTTCGAACATATCCTGTCTTTCATATGAGCAATTTGAAGGCTTATAATGCAGACACAAAAGATCAACTGCACAACAATCCAACATGGGCACCAACATACTTGAGCACCCCGAGGAGTAAAGAGGTGGAGAATGGAATTGGATGGCAGACTCGTTACCTTATCAAATGAAAGGACTTATGCAGACTGAGGCACTTGGTCAAATGAAATACTTCAGGCAATTTTTTCTTGAGGCACTTGCACACTATCATCGGCACACTTTAACATTCTTGTGGACGTCAACGACTTCTATGGAGGAGGATGTGACCTTCCAACCACCGTAAACTCAACTATGGTTGTGCATCTGGGCCCCTTGAGGGATCTTCCAGCAACTACCGTTAGAGGTTTTGGGGTCCTCTTCGTGGAGACAACCCCTTTTGCTTGTAACTTTATGTAGTCACCCTCAAACAATTTTTAGCGTGTAAGGAGGACACGTAGCATTCTTTGTATTGAGATTTTTGCACCCTTTTCCCTTGTTCTTTGTAAACTCAAAAGAACTCATGCAAACTTAACTTTCTTGCTTCCGCAAATTCGAGTGAAGGCTGACTTACACCGGTTTCGGCTTCATAGTTTTGACTGTCATTCAATTTTTGTTTTTCCATCTATTCATTTCTAGCATACCTTCCCAACTGTATTCTTGCTTTGCTCAGTTGACGTAATCCTAGCTAGGCTGGTTGCCTTGGGCGCTCACAATATTCTACTCTCCCCTAGGGTTATCAATTTTTGTTTAGCTTGTAGGGAACAAAATAATCAATGGGAGTAACGTTGTGAGTCGTTACAACAAATCATCTGCCCCTCTGCTGTAAAGAAAAGAGAAAAAACCTTTTTCCCATCCCGCAAGTTCTTAAATTTTGCTTGCATGCTGTCATGGGGATGAAACTGTGGATTTGATATTTGTGTGAATTGTTGTAAGCATTCAATTCTCATTTGTTTATTAAACAAATTTTGAATCATCGGTGTAATTCTGGAGGCAGTAGTTTGCAGGCGGTTCTGCAGTGTTTAGCCGGTGTTTCTGTGCTGAAAGAGGAGAGGACAGATAACGTACTTAGCTAGTCAGTCTCCACGCATCTAGTTTTCATTTTTGCATTTTGTTTGTGTGATTGAAGCATTAAATTTTGTTTCCTGTCGTTTGCTCTACCATCCCGTCTTTATATCAGAATTCTGGTTCTTCTTAGAACAACGAAGGATCAATAGAGACAACACTTGCTCTCTCTCTCTCTCTCTCTCTCTCTCTCTCTCTCTCTCTCTCTCTCTTTGTGTGTGTGTGCACAAAATGACAGCTCCATTAGCTGCATGGCCCTGGGACAACTTGAGTAAATTCAAGGCCTGTGTTACACTGGAAAAAATATTCTCCTGTTGTATGTATATTGCAGTTTCGTTCATTACTGACTTATTTTATTTCCTTTTTGGGTTTCTAAACGAACAGTACCTTTTATATGCACCGCTGATAGCAAAGAGCTTTAATTCATGGGGAGAAAAGGGAGCAGATAGTTGGTGCATTCATATTCTAGCAATATGTGATTTGAGAGGTGTTGTTCATCAATTGTGGTTTTCATACAGCAATATGTTGTTTCTCACCAACAAGCACAGAGTTATTAAACAAGGGGTGGATTACAAACAGATAGACAGAGAATGGAATTGGTACTCCTTTTAGGTTTTCCTGTCAAACACCAGTAACTTCTATCTGATTTTGGATTAGATGTTGGTTCTGATTATTTTTTGTGTTGTTTTCAGGGATAATTTCATCATCCTGCAAGCTTTAGTGGCAGCGTTTACATGCTATGCTTCACCTTTCATGGATGGAATACCATTATTTAATTTCAAAGGATATCTTTACATACTGATACTGCATGTAGGGATTACAGAAGTCTTATACTATTGGATACATAGGATCTACCACACCGGCTCTCTCTTTCGCTGTTATCACTCTCTTCATCATTCATGTGTAGTATCTCAGCCTTTCACAGGTCTCCTAGAACACAACCATTGATTGGTTTTGTTCACTATTTTGTTTCGGAGGATGTATTTGTTTGTTTTTCTTTTTATCTTTTTTCTGAGGAAGTTGAAATTGTAATGAAGAAATATAATATAATATGAGATACACAGTGGAAGTAATAAGTTCATACCCTATGCAGGTGGAGTAGGCACCTTTTTGGAGCATCTGGTGTTCACTCCAATAATGGGGATTCCATTGATGGGGGCATCATGCATGGGTGGTGCATCTATCACTATGTTCTATGGCTATGTATTGGCATTTGATTTCCTTATGTGTATGGGGCACTGCAATGTTGAAGTGGTGCCAGTTTCATTGTTTGAGTACATGCCAATTCTTAGATATCTCCTCTGTACACCAAGGTTTGCTCCGCTTTGGCGACAAAATCAATTTGTGTCTTATATTTAGATTTTATGAAAGAATATTTGCATACTAGAGTCTTCGATGGTCCCTGTCTGCTATGATAATGATATACTAATTGCTTTTCGTTTTCATCCCCTAGAATACATGCATTAATGAAACTTCCAATGGTAATTCTGTTGCCTTTTAAGGAAGAAAGAAGTCAATAGACACCTAAATGTTTCTTTCATGAACCGTCTCTTGACATGGTTAACCTTTAACATATGTTCCTGACCAACCCACCTTGCTTTATGTGTGGTTCAGCTATCACAGTCTTCATCATACAGATATGAACTCAAATTTCTCTCTGTTTATGCCAATATATGATCTCTTGGGGAACACTCTGAACAAAAATTCATGGGATCTCCATAGGAGCATCAGATCAGGTGAGTATCTCAATTTTGGTGGAAGAATATGACTTACAATCCAAACAATTATGGATTTAAAATTTTCTTGTTAAGTGTTCTTTATTCAACTTTTATATTATAAATTCATTGTGGCATATGATTTGCTATTTGGCTATAAGCTCTCATGAACGTAGATGGGTTTTGCAGGCAAAGATGTGAGGGTCCCTGATTTCGTCTTCCTTGTGCATATAGTTGATATACATGCCTCTATCCATTCACCTTTTTTCTTTAGATCTTTTAACGCACATCCATTCACCCCAACCAATTTTTTAGTGTTGACATTGTGGCCGCTAGCTTTCACCTTAATGCTCTGCCTGTGGGCATGGGCGACGACATTCACAATCACATTCTATTCCTTAAGGAACCGGCTGGTTCAAACTTGGCTCGTCCGTAGGTATGGCTTTCAGGTGAGTAAAATTGATATGTTCGACTTACTCCGGTTTATCATCTTCAAATCTTGTCATTTGATATTTCTTGTTTCGTTTTTTTTTCGTTTGGCATTTGCAGTATTTCTTACAATTTGCTAGACATGGGATCAATAGGCGCATTGAGGATACGATTCTGAATGCAGACAAGATTGGTGTCAAAGTCATCGGTCTTGGTGCTTTGAACAAGGTGAAATTAAATATGCATGGATGTGGCTAATATGATGCAGCTAGTTTCTCCTTCGAAATGAAAGGGTAGGATGTGGAGGCTCTTTAGAAAGTTTTTATAATATAAACTTCAATACATATATATACATACATACATATGTGTGTAGATCGACAGATAGATAGACCCAAGAATGACATTTTGACAATTTTAATACCACGCAGAACATGGGCGCTTGGGCCAGTCTATATCACAGAGAAACTATGGATGCAGCATTTATAAGTGCATGACATGTGTACATGACATTTTTGTACGGTTATTTTTTTTTGACAAATTTCTGTATATTTTAAAACAAATATCAGAGCATTTTCCTTTTGCATACAATCTCAAAGCTACTGTTAGTCGAAAAAATAACCAAATCTGTCCTATCCTATTGTCAATAAAATTCTTGAACTTCGATCAGGCGCCTAGTTCGTCCGTCTTTGTCATGCAGCTCTCTCTTGTTTTGTTGGATTGGGGTTTGTCCTATTCACCGAGATGCTCCAATATTTTTTATAATTTTTCATTAGTAATGAGTCTCCCAAATAATTCTTAGCAATCACAATCACTTACATCAGCAACACCTTGATGCAAAAGCCGTTTACTCTTACTCCGTTACTAGGAAGTCATTTAGTGGCAAATCAGGTCAACGGGTTAGGTCACTCGGGTAAAATCCAGTCGACCACAAAACTCAGCTTTTATAGTGTACTGCTCATCTTTTGTGGCAGAATGAAGCTCTCAATGGAGGAGGCACACTGTTTGTTCGAAAGCACCCTGATCTTAGGGTAAAAGTTGTTCATGGCAACACATTAACTGCTGCAGTTATCCTCAATGAAATCCCGAAGGATGTGAAGGAGGTGTTTTTGACAGGGGCTACTTCCAAATTAGGAAGAGCTATTGCTCTCTATCTGTGCAGATATTCAATAAGGGTTTTGGTATGTGCTTGGATCCTCTTAAAGATAGATACTGCATTCATTAATTCGATAAACAACCAACAGATTATTTTCTGAAAGGCATTCATTTTCTTTTGCTTCCAATTACAGATGCTTACAGTATCTGCTGAGAGGTTCCAAGACGTACAAAAGGAAGCCCCCATTGAGTGCCAGAAATTTCTTGTCCATGTAATGAAATACCAGGCTGCTCAGAATTGTAAGGTAAGCACAATAAGAAAAGCAAATAAATCTACAGATATTGAGATTTTACAGAGAAATTTCATAAAATTTGACATGAAAACCGAAAAGAGAGTGTGAAGCATACACGAATTCTTAAACCATCTACGGAGATGATTGATTCTACGTGATCGTATAAGGCATCGTTATTTTTCGCTATGCTTTCTGATAATATTATAGGCATCTGATATTTTTTTATTTTAATTCTTGTTGGCAGAGATGGATAGTTGGAAAATGGATTTCGCCAAGTGAACAAAAGTGGGCTCCAAGTGCTACCCACTTCCACCAATTTGTGGTGCCGCCCATCCCTGTTCTAAGAAGAGATTGCACTTATGGTAAGCTGGCGGCCATGAGACTGCCAGATGACGTCCAGGGATTAGGTGCATGTGAGGTACGCCATTTGCTGGTTTGGTTGAGCTGTTTAGGGTTCACGTGCGTCGTCTGACCACCATAATTCATCAAACTAATTCCTGTCATAAATGGTGGCAAAAGGAAATGGCTACACTCAAAATGGCTAAGAAACTTTTTGATGTTCAAAAAGTGTGTATATATATAGATAGATATATAAAGAGAGACACTCTCATATACTAACACTCTTAGGTGGTAGCAAGTTCAAACAAAACTCAACATCCATCGTTGATGATAGATATTTGAGATTTTAATTTATAAACTAAAAAATACATTTGTACTTTTTGTAGACACACTTTATTCATATGAGTACTTTTGTTTTGAAATTTTAAATCTCAACCATCCATCAACAAAGATTGATGGTTGAGATTTAGGTTTTAGAATATACGAGTATTTATATATTTAAAGAGATTGTATCCTACCACGACTAACATTACATACTCATGCCCAACCATTATTTTCTCAAAGCATGAGTATAATAATATTATCCTTCATTCATTTTTTAAAAATCCTTAAACTTTTTTAAATATATGCATGCCATCGAGAAGTAATGGGTGGACATTACAAAAGTGAGTAGGATCCAATTTTCATATATATATATATATATATACTATACATATATGTGTATATAGGAAAGTGACTCTCGCGACCTCTAATACATGCATATTCATGTCCAAATTTCATTTTTAATCTAAAAGAAAATGAGTATAATATTGGTGCAATAGGAGTATCATTTATATTTTAAAATATTTATATAATTATCAAGATGGTACTCGTGCCTTCTAAAAATAAAAGGTAGGCATAAGTATACATGGAAGTAGTTGGATATAGAGAGAGTATGGTGAAACACACATGGATGTATGCTTAAACATTATCAAGAATCTCAATCGTTCAATAGACGAGATAAGTGATTGAAATTCAAATTTAAAAAGAAAAAACACCTTGATACTTTTTGTAGGTGTAATTTGCTTTTCCGGTTTTCACACACACACACACACACACATATATATATATATATAATATGTATATATATATATATATATATATAATATGTATATATATATATATATATATATATATAATATGTATATTATGTATGTAGGGAAACTGGATCCCATGACCTCTAATTCATGCACACTCGTGTCCAAATTTCATTTTTAAATTAAAAGAAAATAAGTATAATATACGTGTGATAAGGCCTTTCATGTATATTTTTAAAATAATTGTATAATTATGATGATGCTACTCATTTCTTCAAAGTGAAAGGTAGGTATAAGTATGCATGTAGCAGGATATATATATATATATATATATATATATATATATATATATATATATATATATATAGAGAGAGAGAGAGAGAGAGAGAGAGGGAGAGTATGGTGAAGCACACATGCATGTATGCTTAAACATTCTTAACAATCTCAACTGTCTTATCAATGAAATAGGTCGTTGAAATTTAAATTTTAAAACAAAAAAAATACCTTGATACTTTTATTGGTGTAATTTGTTTTTGATTTAAAAATATCAATGGTTGATCTTCAAGATCGAAGAGTTAGAATGTTTAAGAAGATTAGAACACATATGAGCGTGCGCATGGACTATGCTCTCTCTCTCTATATATATATAGAGAGAGAGGGAGAGATTACTGTAGTCAACTGACATATCTAAGATCTAACACTGGACAAAGGCCTATTGTAATTAACCATGATACAGTGAAGGTGAACCTAATGGATTTCCCAAGACATAGGATTCATATTTTAGTTGTCTGGAAACGCTTGGTTTGGCTGATTTGTTTAATCTGTTAATGCATTTTGGAGCAGTACACAATGGAAAGGAGCATTGTTCATGCATGTCATGCCGGGGGGCTAGTACATCTTCTAGAAGCGTGGGATCACCATGAAGTAGGAGCCATCGACATCGGCAGGATCGATCTGGTCTGGAACTGTGCTCTCAAACAAGGGCTAAGGCCAGTTTCTTGAGATTCATATTGTGGAAACAAAACGTACTCTTATGTTGCTTGTTGAATTTTGGTAAAAAAATGTCGTCATCAAATTGATGCCATGACAAATCTGTGAACGTTTGTACTGTATTCATGTGTTACTCTCCGTCCTGTCTGCTTGTGTTCCAGCTGGCATTTTTTGGCCAATAACTGTCCTTTCCCGGCCAATAAAGCCGACGCTCAGCAAAACAATCTCTGCTGCTTAAACTTCACGAGTTGCTTCACCTGCTAATGCTGACTGTCGGAGAAGCAACGCAATATTTCAAATGGAAGTTGGACATTTTGACTGCAAAAGCTAACTACAAACTTGTAGAGAGAAACTCGTTCGCAAGAACCATTGCAATGCTTATTTTGTGTATCATTATGTGTCCGATCCTGCGTATAGATCCGTGCGCCGTGATATATATTTTAACTTATAAGCATAAGCTTTCCTGAAACAACTTAGGTACTTTATAAGTCTTTTAAACACTTGACAAGGCCAGAACTCAGCAGTAATCTCTCGACAGTGATCCAGACATGTTTTGTTCAACAAATTTATAGATTTCGAGAGCAAAGCTTACCTAGCTAGTAGGTCTGATTCATAAGTTGATCAAGACCTACCCAGTGCGTGCATCTGGCGTCGATTTGAAAAAAGTTTGAGTTCCAGTTAATAGAGAAAATATTTGAAAAATGTGAAAGACTACATGGATGGTGTTTACCTACTTGATAGTCTCGTACAGTTTACTGTAACCGCCATTTTCGACTTCCGAAAGTTGGGTAATTTCGTCCCTCGATCCCTGTAGGTAATTTGACAAACTTAGCCAAGGGTAATAGATGGTTTTCTAACTTTGCCACTGCTGTCTCAGTTAGTGCTATGGTCATCATGGACAGTAATTTCAATCAATTAGATGCAACTAAAGTTAATATAATTAGCTTGATATTGTGTTTGACTATGGCGGCATTCAACTCTACAAGGACAAGGTCATCTTCTATGGCTCAAGTGTTTCATGGCCTCTTTAACAGTTCTCATTTCTTTCAACTTCTCGTGATGTTAAATCTCAAAATGTATGGAAGGCTTTCTCATTGTAAGTGTAAACACCCAAAAATTTTATCAAAAGACTTGATCTTTTAGAAATTCTGTCTTTTTTAAGAAAAAAGGTGGTTCTGGGTCTTTTAAGGGTTTTAAGAAGAAATGGAGTTCGAAAAGCATAACTCCAATACCTACAGTAGATCAAGTCAAATCAAGTAAAAAATGGATACAAGCCCAAGCCCAAGACGAGCTCAAACCAAGAAAGGGCCACGTCAAGAAGCCCAAGTGAAATTCAAATTCAATCAAGTCAAAGGGTGCACCAAATCAGCCAAGACATATTAAGATCAAGGTTGAGTCAAAAGTGGCACCAAGAAGGCCAAGTGATCAAGTCATGGGTTAGATCAAAATTACAAAAACCTTTGAAATTCAAAACCAAATCAATCTAAATCAGACCTCAAAAATTCGCTCGATTGAGGATAGTCTTACTCCAAGAGCCTACACCCAAGGGTTAAAGAGGTTCGAGACCCTACACCCATCAAAAGGGTTAAAGTGATCCGACACCATATACCCAACAAATGGTTAAAGTGGTTGAAACAGTAAAGACTAACTCACGAAGCGAAAGGAGGTCATCAATGCAAACAAATATTGAGAATAAGACTCAATTGTTTTCCAAAAAGAATATTTGAAGATTTCATTAAAACTCGATGTTTTCAAATATATCCAAAATGAAATGGTTTTAAATAATAAAAAAGGAAATATTTGAAACCATAAATCTTAACTGAAAAAGATAATCAAGCAAAATAAAACTCCTGAAGGCAGTATCGAATGAAGCATCCAAATCAAGCCTTGAAGCAGGGTCATCCCGAGTTCAAATCCAAGTCGATACTAAGACGAGTCAGAAGAGGCTGACTCAAGCCAAGGTGGATTCAAGTCTCAAGTTCAAAGAACAAATGAAGACCACACCCAAGTCAAGACTCGTCTCAAGGCAAGCCACTAAGATCGAGCAAGGGGCGGGCTAGGCTGAGTTGAGCTCACCTAGCCAAGAACAATGAAGAAGGTGGTTCATATGGGTTGCACCAAGCTCACATGGGCTAAGAGGGGACCACCCTCCCAGCCCACATACACCCCATGTGCATGAATGGGCCAACCATTTGGATTGGATTAGATTGGGATGGCTCCAAAGGCTAAAATCATGGAAGGCCCTAGAGGCCCCCCTTGAAATCTATAAAAGGGGGCCTTGGGGTTGAGTTCAAGGCATTGAAGGAGGTGAAGAAAGAGAGGGAGAGTTGTAGAGAAAGAGAGAGAGAGAAAGAAAGAGTTGGAGAGAGAGAGAGAGGGAGAGAAAAGAGAGGAAGAAAGAGGGGTCGATTTCTTGCCTCTCATTTACTTTAATCTTCTCTTTTCTCTCATTTAATTAAAAGGGATTGTAATAATGGAGCAATTGACTCCCCCCATGGATGTAATAGCTAGTTATGCTGCCCATTTTATTTCGTTACATTATGCCTATTACTTGTTTGATTTCAAGTTTCCCCTACCTCTCTATACATTATAATCCCTTATATCTTTTAATCCCCTTTATGCTTAAGCTATAAATATATTTAAATTCATTTTCTTCAATCATTTACTTTGAAATTATTGTGATTTGTCATTAAATTTCAGATGAGATGCATTCATATATGTTCTAAACACGAAAATTTGTTTTCCACATCCTTTATCTGTATGATGTTTTATTTTTACTTTTCTAATCTTTACTCCAAATAATCTGAAATTTTGTACACCAAATTCTCACATACAAGCCCACATATAATAAAATTTTTAAGAATTTTAGGACCGTAAAGCTATATAAATAAAACTAGAGAAGATCGGACAAATCCATAATCGAATATGTACAGTCTATGTTTTCTGCGATAGAGGTTGGGTTATCATCACATGACTTTATCTGAAATGATCCAATTTTATTGAAATAAGTCTCATTAGAAAGATGACATCCATAGCTTTCCAACAAGACTAAGTTCATAAAGATCAAAGCTTTGTGCACCAAGATACTGTAATTTTTCTAAACCTTTGTATTTCTATCACAAATCAGTCCCGAATGCCCTAGCAGATACAAATTTTTTATTTAATTCTGCATAATTACAACACCAAAAATTAGAATAAAAATAGCTATTGAATCTCTATACTTGTGTCTACTCATTGTAAAATTTTCATAATTTTTTGAGACTTAAAGCTCTTAAGAAAAATTTGGGAAAAAATTTTGAAAACAAAACCAGTTTCTCTTTTTCATAATTTTGAAATACATCTTTTGAAGACCTAGTTTCACGAATTTGATTAAGCAATTTATATTTGAAAGTGGATTTTGAAAACACATTTGATTCAAACCAATCCTGAAAGCGTCTAGGCTGACCCTTGAGCGCCAGTTCAAGAAGGCCTAAGTCGAAAAGATCTCACTTTTCCACAATCGCCATTAAAGTCAAAAATATAACTTTACTAGTTTAAGTAGAACTAGCTGGCATGCTCATGCACGACATAGTGTGTAAAAGCTTATTTCAAATTTCTACATAGACTCTGGAGTAAAATTTCCACATCTAAGGAATTGGCATGCCCGGTGGAACCTGGTCTTTAAGGATTGATTGATTCAGTATTGGTTTTTGTAGATGTAGAAATTTTACTCTAAAGTCTATGTAGAGACTTGAAATAAATTTTTACACACTACATTGTGCGCAAACGTGGCAGCTAGTTTCACTTAAACTAGCAAAGTTGTATTTTTTGACTTTAATGGCGATTGTGGGGAAGTGTGATCTTTTCGACTTAGGCCTTCTTGAATCGGTGCTGAAGGGTCAGCCTAGACGATTTGAGGATTGATCTTAACCAGATATGTTTTTTAAATTCACTTTTCAAATGCAAATGACTTGACGAAATTCGTGAGCTAGGTCTTTAGAAGAAAATTTTTCTATGTTTTGAAAAACAGAAACTGGTTCTTTTTTCAGAACTTATTTTCAGATTTTTTTAAATATCCCATTCATCCCAACAGGACTTGCCATTCGGCAGGTCACTCAGCCTAAGCCCCACGGCCTGCCACAAGGCAGGCCGTGTCTTATTTTCAGCCCTAAACACACGACCATGTTGGCCGTGTACCAGTTCATTAGCCAGCCCTAGTTTAACCGTGTCTCCTACAACTACCCTAAGTCCTTTGGCCAGCCTTGACCTAGCCGTGGTTTGCCTAGGATCAGCCCCAACTACACCCTAAAGCCACTCTCACTCGAGCCACTTTTGGCTCGAGTCTCACAAGACCTAAACCCAAGGCCAGCTTTGGCCGAACCCTAGAACAAACCACTATCACTCGAGCCACCTTGGCTCGAGTTTCACAAGATAAAATCCAAGGCCAAATGCTGGCCGAATCCTAAACTAAAACCATACCACTCGAGCCACCTTGGCTCGAGTCATCCCTTACCCAAATCAGCCCCAAGTGGCCCCAAACCCAGTATAACTTGCAACTCCAGGAACTCCAAGTCTCTCCAAGCTCTCAAGCTCTCCGACTTCGCTCCCACATGCCTCGGATGCCATGAGATGATGATGAACTCGTCCCTTGTACAATCCTAACTCAAGAACCTGGAAAAGTGTAAGTTATTCGATATATATCAAGTCTCTTTTCCATTTAATTCAATTCGTAATACAGGCTTGTAATAACGGAGCATCGTCTCCCCCCGGATGTAATATTGGTGCTGGACACACGAGACACACACGTACACTTGAGCCTTTCTGCTCTTATCTCGTACACAAGCACCACGTACACAATTGAGCCTTTTCGCTCTTATCATATATATACGTATTTCAATTCAGCTGGGTTGTTACATTAAGTCGTGTGAGTTTGTCTTTCAATTACACACTCGCACCCAAGAAACACCCGAGCGATTGCTCAAACACCTCACGCACATTTTGGTCTCAGAAGCCACTAAGATATAGCCATATCTATATATTTTCTGCTGTGTACGCATTTCAATTCCGGGTTTTAAATTCAGTCGTGTGTGTCGTCTTTCAATTTATACATACACACACGCCACAATTGAGCCTTTCCGCTCTTATATATATATATATATATATATATATATATATATATATATATATATATATATATATATATATATATCTGTAAACACCCCGAAATCCCACGAATTCCTCAAATCAACCTGGTTTTGTAAAAGTAGCCCCAAAGGGCTATTTTGAGTCTGGAAACCCAGGAGCCTTCCAAGCAACCCTGTACATATCTTTTAAACTTTATATGTTTAAATATGGTTTTAAAAACCTTTTAAAACATATTTTGAAACCCCGAAGAAGCTTGGCCTAAGCAAGACAGGACCAGAAAAGTCAAAGAGAGCCCGGAACCGGAGCACAAGTCAAGCCCGGCTTAGCAACTCTCGTATTGAATCCACCCCCAGGATCTCGAACGTCCAATACCCTGTTATCATCAAAACATCACTTAAAGTCACCTCCGGAAGGCGAAAACAGAAGCGGATGATCATGTTGGCGAAGACCCAACGTAGACGGAGTACTGATGCTGTCAGACCCCGCACAAACCGTTCGTTTCGAACACATCCTGAAGGAGTTAGAATTCAGTTTGGATTGGATCTGGACCATATATATCCAGATCCCAATCCAAACCCATGTGTGGAGTTGGATTTGGATTTAGATCCAGAGATCCAATCCAATATCCATATCCATGGCCCACATCACTTCTCATAAATGGAGGTGGGGCCCACTTAAATTTCACATGGGATTATGGGCATGAGGGAGAGTGGGGGAGGATAAGATTAGAGTGTGTTTGTAATTAAGCTTGACTTGTGTGTCAAGTTTGGGTTAATCATGTGGGTTAGCCTAATTAAAGTAGGTTTAAGCTTGTAATTAGCCAAAACCTAACATAGGGCAGCACCAACATGATGCAACAAGGCCTATGGGTCATGCAAAGGGAGCTCCTTAACCCCACCCTAACCAAAAACCCCTAATCCTAGCCTTTTACCCTAATCCTGTCCTAATCCTAGCCTAATCACCTAACCCACTTCCCTAATCTCGGCCTAATTCCAACCTAATCACCTAACCCACTTCCCTAATCCTTCCCTAAACCTAGGTTAATTTCCTTAAACCTAACCTAATCCTAGCCTAATCACCTAACCCACCTCACTAAACCTCACCCCAAAACCAACCCACCTAGCTAAACCCTAAACCTCTAAACCACCCCACCTAAACCTAGCACACCATCTACCCAAAACCCCTTGTATGAAAATATCTGGCCCCTCCCCAAAACTAGCCCACCTTATCACCACACCACCACCCCTAGACCACCTTACCACCTTCCTAATACCACCCCCAACCGACCTCTTCAGCCCTATATAAAGCCCCCCCCAAGGGGCGGGTTTTCCAAGTTCTCCCATCCTCTTTCTAGCCCAACCGAGCCCAGCCAGCCCAGCCGCTCCCAGCCAAGTCTTCCACCTGCACCACAACCGGCCACCACCTGGCTCCACCTGCACCACCACACCCCAGCCGGCCAACCACCTGTCGCCACCCTTTTCATCCGGCCGAACCATCCACTTCAACCACCCGGCTGCTCCTTTTCCATCCGTCGCCTCCCATCACCACCCGGTTAGTATCTCCACCCCACTCCACCTTTTCTTCGCTCCCCCTCCACTCTCAACCACCTACACCACCACCACATCACCCTAACACCAGCCACTCTCCATCCTACCCATTCGGCCAGACCTTAGCCACTCCAACCACCCGCCATTACCTAGCCACCCTAGCTACACCCGGCCACTCCACTTAACTCCCTAAGACCTACCCATATCACTTCGCCACAGCCGGCCACCACCTTACCCCATACCCTAGCTAGCTCCCTTCCCATCTACAACAGCCCTAGCTACCTTAGCAACCACCACCACCGAGTCTCCCTTAGTCGGCCACTCCAACTGACTGTTCCATATCCATTCGGCCAGCCACCCGCCAGCCATATACCTCCCTTAGGCACTCCCTTAGACACTCCCTTAGGCTCCCATTTAGTGTCACATTTCCTAACACTACACCCTCCCTTAGTGACCCTACTTAGTCACTTTAGCCCAACACACAAAGCCAGCCCATTCCTAGCAGCCGACCATCTTCAAGGCACCCCTCCCGCGCAACATTTCCATCTGGCCAGCAGCCCCTCTTGCCGTTCAACTCCACGGAGCTCCCTCTTGCAGCCCAAGGCGAAGGCCAAGCCCACGCTCAAGCAAGGCATCTTCGGACCAGCTATAAGCAAGTGCCTAACTCGGTCCTTAGTTGTATACTTGCTTAAATTTAATTCGATACGGGGTTGTAATAAAGGAGCATAGTCTCCCCCCGCTTGTAATAACGTGGCTTGACACACCCACACACATGTGCACTCTCTTAGTCGTGCACGATTTTGAACACACACGGGCCTAATCAGCCCCTAATACATAAATAAATAAATAAATATATATATATATATATATATATATATATACTTTAACTTACGTAGGGTTTTGCTTAAGTTGGGTGTGTTGTCTTTCAATTCAAGCACGCACACACATTGAGCCTTCGCTCTTATTTGTAAGACCCAAGTAAGGGTCATGCTATACTATTTGGGTTTCATTTCATGTTGTGTGCGTAGTACTTCAATTCAAGCACTCACACACATTGAGCTTTCGCTCTTATTCCCAAGACCTTAATCAAGGCCATATTGCAAGTTATATTTGGGTTTTATTTCATGTCAAGTGTGTAGTCTTTCAATTCAAGCACGCACCCACATTGAGCCTTCACTCTTATTTGTAAGACCCAAGTAAGGGCCGTGTTATACTATTTGGGTTTAATTTCATGTTGTGTGCGTAGTACTTCAATTCAAGCACTCACACACATTGAGTTTTCGCTCTTATTCCCAAGACCTTAATCAAGGCTATATTGCAAGTTATATTTGGGTTTTATTTCACGTCGAGTGTGTAGTCTTTCAATTGAAGCACGCACCCACATTGAGCCTTCGCTCTTATTTGCAAGACCCGAGTAAGGGCCCATATATACCTTATATACATATCTCCCTTCGGTTATTTCCCTTCGGTTATTTCCCTTCGGCATTGTCTTTGCATTCGGGTTTTCCCTTTGGAGTAGCGTGAGTTTGCATTGCATCTACGCCATACCACGAGTTAGGGCGCATCTTGCATCAAAGCTAACCCCGTACTCCCGCTCAAATTCGCCCCATGTAGTGGAGTGTTCATAACACACACCTAGGTGGCCCATAAAGGGATAAAAAGAAAGACTTAGGCACGTGCAAATTCACGTGATCTAAAATCTGGAAATCGTATTAAAGACCCGAATGAAACACCTCGAACCGCTTTCGTAGGCTTTTTCTACCCTAAAAACTTGATTTTTAAAGTATACAGACTGACCCTTGCGCATCGGTGCTAGAAGGCCTGCGACGACAAGAGCTCACTTGCTCATAGTCGCCACGTTAGAAGTCAAATTAAAATATATCTTCGCTAGCTTAGGTAAGCTAGCTGGCACGCCCTGTTTATATAAATAGGACTTAGACACACGAAAGGATCCGCTCCAGGCCTACAGAAGCCAGGGGAGGTGGGGATTTTCCTGCGTCTACAGAGATTGGCACGCCCGGTGGGACGTGAGTCTTTCAAAAATCGAGTTAAGTTAGAAGCTTGCGAAAAATTTTCAAAGAGGTGTCGTTTTTAACTTTGTTTTCTTTGCTTGTACTTAGGAAATTTTGAAAAAGCTTGAAAGGCATGTCAAAATCCAATCCAAGTGAAGTGTCGAGCCAAGGCTCATGCGCATCAAGTTCTCACTCTAGGAGGATTTTCAAAAACAAGATCAAACTAGATGAAATCGAGGACCTGAGAAGGGAGTTTGAGGCCAAAATCGATGCTCTCAGCCAAGAGGCTGAAGTAGGCGATTCTTGTTCATCAAACGGTGAACAAAGGCCTAAGAAAAAATCTAAAAAACCTCGCAAGCACAAAGAGGCCTCCGTAATGGAAGGCAACCGATACCATGAGTCCGTCGCAAAAAAGGACCGTAAAGCCCTACAACAGCTGCTGAAAGGGCAAAACAAAGAGAAAAGAAGCTACGCCCTGTCTGATTTCCTTCCTATGGATTACGAAACAGACAGTGACGATGAAATACCGAACTTCCATCGGCATGACGGCATGGGAGACCCTAGGTCTCACTTGCAACTTTTCTCGCGTCGAGCCCATAAGAAGAAAAAGGACTCGATGAAATGGGTGTATTGGTTCCCTTTATCCCTTAAAGGCACAACTGCCAAATGGCTGGCTTCCTACGACTTAAGCCAGTTCGCTACTTTTGAAGAGTTAGCGAACTACTTCATGCAAAGATTTGCACACAACGTAGAAGTCACGCTGACTCTGAATACCTTAAGGGATACAAAGCAAGGCATGAACGAAGACGTACATGCCTTCATTATAAGATGGAGGTCACTTTTGGGCCAAGTGCGAGAGCCCATATCCGAAGGATGCGCAGTCATGCTCATCCTGGATAACTTTAAAAGCGAGTTAAAAACCCTTCTCTCGCTCCATGAGATCTTAACTTTCCATAAGTTGATCAAAAAGGCATCCCTTTTCGAAACAAATTTGAGAAAAGGGACATACGATCACTTATGGAAAGGAAGTGTCGTTTTTAAAACCCGCTTGGAGAAGCCCATCACTTATGGGCTACCCACGATGGACAAAGGGGCAAAACCCATAAAATCGCCAATGTCTGGGTGGATCCAGGCATGGCAGGCACTTCCAAAAATTTTGAAAAACTAGAAAATAAAAGGGAGCGAACCTTTCAAAAAACGGTTGAAAAATGGGAGTGCACTCCACTGGGGCAACCTGTGTTGGAGGTCCTAGACCTCCTACTTGCCCAGTGCATGATAGAACTCCCCGAAATCCCTGAAGGAATCACTTTCAAAGCGGGGTATTTAAATCGATTTTGTAAGTATCACCGGCTCAAAGGCCATGATACCAAATGTTGTTTCTCCCTTTTAAATAAAATTGAGAACTTGATAGCAGAAGGCCGGCTCTAGGTCACTGCAGAACCTGAGCCACCTCAAGCTATCTTCAAAGAACCCTTTCCCAAACACGCCAGTGGGAGTGGGAAAGGAAAGGAGGTATTGTAGACGCGCGAAAATCCCCGCCTCTTCGCCTCTTCCGGGGCTTGGAGTGGATCTTCTCGTGCGTCTGAGGCCTATGTATACAAATAGGGCGTGCCAGCTAGCTTACTTAAGCTAGCAAAGATATTTCTAACACTGACTTCTAAAACGTGGCGACTGTGAGCAAGTGAGCTCTTGTCGTCGCAGACCTTCTTGCACCGATGCGCAAGGGTCAGTCTGTACGCTTTTGCAAAAATCGAGTTTTTGGAGAGAAAGTCTACGAAGCGGTTCGAGGTGTCTATTTCGAGTCTTTAAGATGCGATTGCATATTTTAGATCACGTGGATTTGCACGTGCCTAAGTCTTTTGTTTTATCCCTTTTCGGGCCACCTAATTTGTGTGTTATGAACACTCCACTACATGGGCGAATTCGAGCGGGGCTTGCTTCGATGCAATATGCGTCCTACCTCGTGGTATGGCGTAGATGCAATGCAAACTCACGCTACTCCAAAGGGAAAACCCGAAATGTAAAGACAATACTGAAGGGAAATAACAGAAGGGAAATAACCGAAAGGAAATAACCGAAGGGAAATAACCGAAGGGAAATAACCGAAGGGAGATATGTATATATCTTATGTATATGAGCCCTTACTCGGGTCTTGCAAATAAGAGCGAAGGCTCAATGTGGGTGCGTGCTTGAATTGAAAGACTTACACACACGACATGAAATTAAACCCAAATATAAATTGCAGTATGGCCTTGACTAAGGTCTTGGGAGTAAGAGCGAAGGCTCAATGTGTGTGAGAGTGCTTGAATTGAAAGACTACCCACACGACATAAATGAAACCCAAATATAACTGCAATAAGGCCTTTACTAAGGTCTTTGGAGTAAGAGCGAAGGCTCAATGTGTGTGAGAGTGCTTGAATTGAAAGACTTACTCACACGACAAGAAATGAAAACCCAAATAGTATAGGTCGGCCCTTACTTGGGTCTTTCAAATAAGAGCGAAAGCTCAATGTGTGTGAGAGTGCTTGAATTGAAAGACTTACTCACACGACAAGAAATGAAACCCAAATAGTATAGGTCGGCCCTTACTTGGGTCTTTCAAATAAGAGCGAAAGCTCAATGTGTGTGAGAGTGCTTGAATTGAAAGACTTACTCACACGACAAGAAATGAAACCCAAATAGTATAGGTCGGCCCTTACTTGGGTCTTTCAAATAAGAGTGAAAGCTCAATGTGTGTGAGAGTGCTTGAATTGAAAGACTTACTCACACGACAAGAAATGAAACCCAAATAGTATAGGTCGGCCCTTACTTGGGTCTTTCAAATAAGAGCGAAAGCTCAATGTGTGTGAGAGTGCTTGAATTGAAAGACAACGCACCCAACTTGAACAAAAACCCTTCGAAAATGAAAGTATATATACACTTATATATTAGGGGCTGATTAGGCCCGTGTGTGTTCAAAATTGTGCACGACTAAGAGAGTGCACGTGTGTGGTTGTGCCAAGCCACGTTATTACAAGCGGGGGGAGACTATGCTCCGTTATTACAACCCCGTATCAAATTGAATCTCAAGCAAGTATACAACTAAAGACCGAGTTTAGACACTTACGAGTAGCTGGTCCGTAGAGGTCTTGCTTGGGCGTGGACTTGGCCTTGGGCTGCAAACGGGAGCTCCGCGAAGGTAGGTGATCAAGGGTGCTGGCCGACTGCAAGTGGGGCGCGGGATAGACGCCTCGAAGGGGGCCGGTGGCAAGTAGATGGCGCCTCCAAGTAGGGGGTTTAAAGTGGCTGAATAAGTGGGTATTAGGATCACTAGGGGAGTTGAGAGTTTAGGGAAGCTGGACCTAAAAGGATGAGCTAGTGGGAAGGCCGAATAGGACACCTAGGGGAGTTGGCCGAATGGGAGATGGTGGCTAAGTAGTGGCCATCAACTTGGGTTATACTAGGTTCGGCTAGGTTTAGGTGGTGGCGGCAAAAAGGCTAAGATGAAGGTAGGATGGGTGGCTAAGAGTGGAGAGGTGGAAGAGAGGGGCTTTGAGGGAGTTCGGGGCACTTACCGAATGGGGAGAGGTGGCGGATGAAGTGGGAAGGTGGCGGGCAGGTGGCTGTCAGCTGGTTCGGTTGGGTGGAGGTGATGGCGTCTGGCTGGGCAAATGGTGGTGGTGGTGGATGGAAGAGGGAAGGTGGCAGAGCAGGTGGCGGCTGGTGGAGCAGCTGGAGCAGGCCAAGGTGGGGAGTCGTCCCAGCTGGGTGAGAGAAGGGAGAATGAGAGGGCCCGGCTGGGTGAGATAGTGGTTCCCACTTGGAAAACCCGCCCACAAGGAGGGGGGCTTAAATAGATGATGGGTAGGTCGGTTAGGGCTGGGCTGTGGGTAGTGGTTAGGTGGTTTAGGTAGGGTGGTATGTAGATAAGGTGGGCTGGAAGGGGTTGGGCCAGATATTTTAAAACTAGGGGTTTGGGTAAATCGTGGGCTAAGGGTGGTTTAGGGGTTTAGGGCTAGGTTAGGTGGTTGGGTTTTAGGGTGAGGTTTAGTGAGCTAGGTTAGGTGATTAGGCTAGGTTTAGGCTAGGATTAGGGAAATTAATCTAGGTTTAGGGAAGGATTAGGGAAGTGGGTTAGGTGATTAGGTTGGGATTAGGACGGGATTAGGGAAGTGGGTTAGGTGATTAGGTTCAGATTAGGGGTGGATTAGGGGTTTAGGCTAGGATTAGGCATTTTGGGCTAGGCTTAGGTGAAGGAGCTCCCTTAGCATGGCCCATAGACCTTGATCACCCCATGTTGGTGCAGCCCTAGGTTAGGTTTTAGCTAATTACAAGCTTAAACCCACTCAATTAGGCTAACCCACATGATTAACCCAAACTTGACACACAAGTCAAGCTTAATACAACACTCTTGATATTTTTCAACCCCACTCTCTCATGCCCAATATCCCACGTGAATTTCAAGTGGGCCCCACCTCCATTTATGAGAAGGTGATGTGGGCCATGGATATGGATATTGGATTGGATCTCTGGATCCAAATCCAAATCCAAGTCCACATATGGGTTTGGATTGGAATCTGGATATATATGGTCCAGATCCCATCCAAACTGAACTCTGACTCTTTCGAGCTGGGTTCGAAACGGACGATTCGTGCAGGGCCTGACAGCATCAGTACTCCGTCTGCGTTGGGTCTTCGCCAACATGGTCGTCCGCCTCCGTTTCTGCCTTCCGGAGATGACTTCAAATGCTATTTTGATAAGAACAGGGTCTTGGACGTTCGAGATCCTGGGGTGTGAATCAGATACAAGAGTTGCTGCGCCGGGCTCGACAAGTGCTCCGGTTCCGGGCTCTTCTTGGTCCTCCTAGTCTTGTCTTGATCGGGCCAAGCCACTTCGGGGTTTCAAAACATGTTTTAAAAGGGTTTTCAAAAGGCATATTATATGTTTTTGAAAGATAAAGTTTAAAACATATGTACAGGGTTGTTTGGAAGGCTCCTGGGTTTCCAAACTCAAAATGGCCCTTTGGGGCTGCTTGTATAAAACCAGATGGATTTTAAGAAATTCGTGGGATTTCGGGGTGTTTACAGGTATGTACCCTCACCTTTTCTAAGGAACTAGCGCAAAAACCAGAGTTTGGTCGACCCACTTGTGCGCCTACTCTTGTACTATACAAGAAGCCCACCCAAGTCGTCATCCGGGGACCACCAAGAGCTGAATCCCCGGATAAACCAGTTTTAAAACTTCAAGGTTCTCCTCAACTCATACTTAGAGCCAAATTTAGCACGAACCCTAGGTTGGTCGTGGGGAAAGTGATTAGATCAGGGAGGATCTATCAACCCCCGCACCTATAAATTGCTAAAAAGGTGGTCAGTGTGCTTGGCCCCTCAAAAGCATGTATCCCTGGTGTTCTGCCAAAAGCAGACAAGGATAAAGTCATCCTAAATCCTTATGACTTCGAAAACCACCTTTTAAAGATTCCTATCTACATGTCTATCGTAGAGCTTATACAAACCTCGCCTAGGCATAGACTCGTGCTAGAGAAAATTCTAGAAAGGGCCAAGGTTGATTTGAACATAAGTCCGGAATCCCTGTCTGCCCAAGTGGCTTTATTAGGAGCAAAATCGCCCATCACTTTCTCGGAAGATGATGTAGATAGACCCTATGAGTCCCACAACCAGGCCCTGCATATCGAGGTGGTTCTGAATAACCACTCTCTGGACAGGTGCCTAGTCGATGGGGGAAGAGGGCTCAACATCCTTCCACTTCATGTGGCGTATAAAATCGGAGTCACCTTGACTTCTGTGAACCCAAGCCCCATCGTTATCACTGGATACGATGGGAATGCGTCTAGGCCTTTAGGATCCATCGAACTCCCAATGGAAACGGGAGGGATCGCACACACGGGGGTATTCCATGTCTTGACATCCACCCCCATTATAACCTGTTGCTGGGAAGGCCCTGGATACACAACTTGTGCACTGTGTCATCCACCTTCCACAGGTGTGTCAAGATCCCTTTCAGGGACCAGGTCGTAGTGATCCTAGGTGAGAGTCACCCACAACTTCAGGGGATCATAAACTCCACTTGTTTATCAAGCTCCCAAGCCCGTGAGGCTAACTTGGGGCACATTGTGATTGAGCCGTCAAGGCTCGTGTTAAACAACCCTAGGAAGGTTGTATGTGTGAAGGGGCCGCCCAAAGCAGGCCCCCTCCCGACTCTAACCCTTCTAGGAAAACCCAAGCGTTCCCTATTTCCAAAGCCCTTGGACAAGAGGCCATATGAGCACAATATGGACGACAGCATGTTCCAGGACCACGATTTATATCACACCTTCTCAAAAAACAAAAAAATCGTGGAACATGTTGTTGAATATGGGCTACACGCCCTACAAAAGTCTAGGGGCACAGAACCAGGGTCTCCTAGAGCCCATCCTTCCTAGGGCCAATCCAAGCCGATATGGGATCGGCTATACTCCCAGAATACCGCCAGAGTCACCCCTTGTGACCACCTAGGTCAAGGGTGCCCTGGAACCTACCTTAGAAGAGACCTACGATTTAGATCTCCTGTTCCGAGTCTAACCCGTAGTGTTTTCCCTTTGTAGGTATGACGGAAGATCCCTTTTATAAAAATACAAAAACATTTGGAAAACATAAAATCAAAAAAATCGAAAAAGAAGAAAAGCCAAAAACAATGGAAAAACAAAAACTCGAAAATAGAGTGCTTTGTATAGTTCCTAAGGTTCTTGTTTTACAGAAACCCAAAAAATCGAAAATTTGGAAAATACCAAAAAGATTTTGTATATAGCTGCTCTTGGTAGGACTTTGGCAAAAGAAAAGGATTTTGAAAGAAACGTCATTTGCATAGCCAGACCAAAAATTTCGAAATCACTTGAAAATCTGAGTACAAAACCAGTTCTTTTTGAAAATCACGCATCAAATTCCCTCGGGTCTATAGCCCACGAGAATGATCGAAGCCCAGAAGTGGATCCCCTTGAGGAAGATCCCACTTCTGAGCTCCCAGAATTTCATAAAATTCTCGATTTTGAAAGACCTTCCCAATCAGTAGGAGGAGATTTCATAGAGGTAAACCTAGGGGATGATTCCAATCCCAAAACCATCAAAATAGGCGCATGCTTGCATGAAACTGAAAGATTGGCATTCATTGCATTTCTATGAACCAATTTAGATGTGTTTGCATGGACGTATGAAGACATGCCGGGCATAGATCCCAGCATTGTCGAGCATCGTCTTCCTTTAGATGCGGATGTAAAACCCATAAAGCAGAAGCTTAAGAAAATACACCCGAATGTACACACACAAGTCAAAAAGGGTTTAGAAGATCTGCTAAAAGCCGGATTTATAAAACCCATTGCGTATTCTGATTGGTTGTCAAATATCGTTGTAGTTCGAAAAAACAATGGGAAAATTCGAATATGCATCGATTTCAGAAACCTGAATAAAGCCACTCCAAAGGATAATTATCCTTTACCAAACATAGATTTGATAGTCGATAGTATTGCAAATCATGAAATGTTTTTGTTTATGGATGGCTATTCAGGCTATAATCAAATCAAACTAAGTCCACGAGATTAGGGTAAGACCGCCTTCACAACCCCTGGGGCACGTACTGCTATACAGTCATGCCCTTTGGTTTGGAAAATGCCGGCGCAACATACCAACAAGCCATGACCACGATCTTCCATGATCAAATTCATGAGCTTGTAGAAGTGTATGTAGATGATCTCTTGGCGAAATCCAAAACCCGATGCACTCATATCGAATGTTTGCAAAAGATTTTCAAAAGGCTTAGGCTTTACTAAGTAAAGCTAAACCCTCAAAAATGTGTATTCGGGGTAGAATCAGGGAAGCTTCTGGGCTTTATGGTAAGCCAAAGGGGTATAGAAGTCGACCCCTCTAAGTGTCGAGCCATCATAGACATGGCTCTACCCTCCAATCTCACCCAAATCCGTAGCCTCCAGGGTTGTTTACAGTCCGTTCGCCGATTCATATCAAATCTGGCGACTAGATGCGAACCCTTCAACAAACTGTTGAGGAAGGGCACGAAATTCTTATGGGATGACGAATGCCAGAAGTCCTTCGAGAGACTAAAGGCGTACCTGGTTAATCCCCCCGTTTTGAATCCTCCAAAGCAAGGAAAACCACTCTTACTCTACATCTCCTCCTTCGAGAGACTAAAGGTATACCTGGTTAATCCCCCTGTTTTGAATCCTCCAAAGCAAGGAAAACCACTCTTACTCTACATCTCCGTGCATACAAACGCTTTAGGAGCCCTGTTGGCTCAATACGAGGAAGACACCCATAAGGAGTATGCCATCTACTATATTTCGAAAACTCTCTTGGCTTATGAACGAAATTACCAAGCCATGGAGAAGACGTGCTTGGCCCTAGTCTAGGCCTGCCAGAAATTCAGACACTATTTCCTAGATCATGAGATCTGGATAGTGTCCAAGCTTGATCCAATCAAGCACTTGTTCGAAAAACCCATTCTCACGGGTAGATTGGGCAAATGGCAACTCCTTCTAATGGAGTATGACCTGAAATACCGTCACCAGATCTCCATTAAGGGGCAAGCCCTAGCAGATTACGTGGTTGAGTTCCCCTTGGAGGACACATATCCCACGCTTAATGAAATGCGTGATGAAGGCATATTACAAAACCATTTTCAAAACCACATTTTGGCAAACTCTTTCGGAAACCAAGTGTGGAAGATGCACTTTGATGGGGCACGAAACCAACGAGGGGCTGGTGCTGGGGTCATCCTCATCTCTCCTGAAAAGGGCGAGATTCCTATAGCAGTCCGCCTAGATTTCGAATGTTCCAACAACATAGCTGAGTATGAAGCTCTCATACAAGGCTTAAGAATTTCGAAAATCCCTAGGGGCATCATGCATCGAGGTCTTTGGAGATTCACTCCTTGTCATAAACCAGGTTTTGAAAGTTTGGCAAGTACGGAATGAAAAACTACTTCCCTATCACGAGTTGGCCACTCGATTGGTCCAGTCCTTCCAATCGTGTAAACTCACACACGTAGGAAGAGAGGACAATGGCATCGCCGATGCCCTCTCCTCCTTGGGTTCAACCCTAAAGGTCGATCCCATTTCAGGGACTCGATCTTTAGAAATATGGCATGCGCCGAACCCATCCACACGCGATCTGGATATTTGCCAAAATAACCCAGATTCTATTAAAAAACCCTGGTATCATGACACCAAACAGTTTTTAGAAAATGGGGGATTCGCTGAGGATGCCACATCCAAAGATAAGGCATTCATCCGTAAGATTTCGACCCGATACACCATTTTGGGTGGGGTTCTATACAAAAAAAGCTTTATCGGCATTCTGCTTAGGTGTATCGACCTAGAAGAGGCTAGGATAGTGATGCATGAATTCCACGATGGAGAATGTGGAGGTCATGTTAATGCCAACATGATGGCAATGAAAATACTTAGAGGGGGCTATTTTTGGTCCACCTTGAAAAAGGATTGTCACGATCATGTTAGGAAGTGTCATCCATGTCAAGTGCATGGGCATGCCGCCATTCATATCCCTTCATCTGCATTGCATTTCGTGGTCAGCCCCTGGCCATTTACCATGTGGGCGTTTGACATTGTAGGCCCAATATTTCCAAAAGCCTCGAATGGGCATCGATTCATTTTAGCAGCCACGGAGTACTTCTCCAAGTGGGTGGAAGCCATTTCCCTAACCAATGTGCTGGGGCAACATGTGGTGGCTTTCATCTAGAGGAATATCTTGGCTCGATTTGGGGTTCCACGAGACCCTCTATGAAAAAAATAAAGGGAATTTCCCATTCAAAGTATCTTTCCAAAAGAAAGAAATTAGAATTCGAAAGAAAAATCGATTCTCTTGTGAAAAAGAGGGATTAAAGAAAAAATACTCCCAAAGGGAGACCCTCTATGAAAAAAAGGAAAAAGAGGCCAAAAAGCACAAAAAGAGCAGTTTTCCGCCTTCTATGCCTTAAACCACGGGACACTTCAGAAGGGACCGTGGTATCTCTTTCCCATCCCTGGCTTATCCCAAGCTAAAGCATGGTTCATTTCGAGGAATCCTAAAGTAAAAATAGGATTTACTTACTTGAATTTCATCTTGTTTGAGAATTCGACGTTTCAAGTAAGACGTAGGAATTTGAAATATAGCTTGTTTTCTTACAAAACCTCCGCTAGATAAGCGAGTGTTAAGACTGAAACAAGGGCAAACATGAAGAGCTCGAGATCCTTAGGATCGAGACTCAAGACAGTTGTCCCTTTTGTAAATAGTTTTTGTAAATAGGTTTTGAAAAATCGAACATCGAACAGCATAGGATTTGCTCACTTGGAGCAGCAGGCCTAGTAAGTCTCAAGAGTTCGACCACATCTGGTCTCTGGGAGGTCCCCACCTTTGGCACCCCACCCATGTCATGCATTTGCATTCCACGCATGACACTTGCATAAACATGATCCCGTTTAGGACCAGATTCCATAACAGATCCCTTTGGTATGATATCTCCTCCTACCAGAGTTTGTAAATTAAGATTTTGCTAAAGATTGGAACGATCCCATATTCTTCATGGCTAGATCTAGGGAGACATTGAAAGGGGTGTTTGTCATCTTTGCCCTTATCCAAATCGATTTGGAAAAGGCCAAAGAGGGGCATCTATAAACACCCCGAAATCCCACGAATTCCTCAAATCAACCTGGTTTTGTAAAAGCAGTCCCAAAGGGCTATTTTGAGTCTAGAAACCCAGGAGCCTTCCAGGCAACCCTGTTGTAGACGCGTGAAAATCCCCGCCTCTTTCGCCTTTTTCAAGGCTTTGAAGCGGATCCTCTCGTGCGTCTAAGGCCTATGTATGCAAACAGGGCGTGCCAGCTAGCTTACCTAAGTTAGCGAAGATATTTTTAACACTGACTTCTAAACGTGGCGACTGTGAGCAAGTAAGCTCTTGTCGTCGCAGACCTTGTTGCACCGATGCGCAAGGGTCAGTCTGTACGCTTTGCAAAAATCGAGTTTTTGGAGAGAAAGTCTATGAAGCGGTTCGAGGTGTCTATTTCGGGTCTTTAAGATGCGATTGCATATTTTAGATCACGTGGATTTGCACGTGCCTAAGTCTTTTCTTTTATCCCTTTTCGGGCCACCTAGTTTGTATGTTATGAACACTCCACTACATGGGCGAATTCGAGCGGGGCTTGCTTCAATGCAATATGCGTCCTACCTCGTGGTATGGCGTAGATGCAATGCAAACTCACGCTACTCCAAAGGGAAAACCCGAAATGTAAAGACAATACTGAAGGGAAATGACTGAAGGGAAATAACCGAAGGGAAATAACCGAAGGGAAATAGCCGAAGGGAGATATGTATATAGATTATGTATATGAGCCCTTACTCGGGTCTTACAAATAAGAGCGAAGGCTCAATGTGGGTGCGTGCTTGAATTGAAAGACTTACACACACGACATGAAATTAAACCCAAATATAAATTGCAGTATGGCCTTGACTAAGGTCTTGGGAGTAAGAGCGAAGGCTCAATGTGTGTGAAAGTGCTTGAATTGAAAGACTTACTCACACGACATGAAATGAAACCCAAATAGTATAGGTCGGCCCTTACTTGGGTCTTTCAAATAAGAGCGAAAGCTCAATGTGTGTGAGAGTGCTTGAATTGAAAGACTTACTCACACGACATGAAATGAAACCCAAATAGTATAGGTCGGCCCTTACTTGGGTCTTTCAAATAAGAGCGAAAGCTCAATGTGTGTGAGAGTGCTTGAATTGAAAGACAACGCACCCAACTTGAACAAAAACCCTTCGGAAATGAAAGTATATATATACACTTATGTATTAGGGGTTGATTAGGCCCGTGTGTGTTCAAAATCGTGCACGACTAAGAGAGTGCACGTGTGTGGTTGTGCCAAGCCACGTTATTACAAGCGGGGGGAGACTATGCTCCGTTATTACAACCCCGTATCAAATTGAATCTCAAGCAAGTATACAACTAAAGACCAAGTTTAGGCACTTACGAGTAGCTGGTCCGTAGAGGCCTTGCTTGAGCGTGGGCTTGGGCTTCGCCTTGGGCTGCAAACGGGAGCTCCGCGAGGATAGGTGACCAAAGGTGCTGGCCGGCTGCAAGTGGGGCGCGGGATAGGCGCCTCGAAGGTGTCCGACCGCAAATGGGTGTAGCCTCGATGTGGGGGATTAAAGGGGCTGGACCAAGGGAGTGTTTAGGGTCACTAGGAAAGTCGAGGGTTTAGGGAAGGTGGACCTAAAAGGTGAGTTTATGGGAAAGCCGAATGGGATAGAATGGTTAGGTAGTGGCCAGTAGTTTAGGTTATGCTAGGTTCGGCTAGGTGAAAAGGGTGGTGGCAAAGGCTCAGATGATGATAGGGTGGGTGGCTAGGAGTGGAGAGGTAGTAGAGAAGGGTTTTGGTAGAGTTAGAGAGTGCTTACCGGATGGGGAGAAGTGGCGGATGGAAGAGAGAAGCCCGGTGTGGATGGGAGCTCGGCTGGTTCGGTTGGGTGAAGGTGGTGGCGTCCGGCTGGGTGAGGTGATGGAGAGTGGAAGAGGGAAGGTGGCGGTGCAGGTAGAGATGGTGGAGCAGGTGGAGAGTGGAGCAGGTGGAGAGTGGAACAGGCGGGCAGGTGGAGAGTGGAGCCGGCTGGGCTGAGGTGAGGGCTCTCGCTTTTCTAAAACCCGCCCCCAAGGGGGGGGTTTAAATAGGGGATGGGTAGGTCGGTTAGGGCTGGGCTTGGGGTAGTGGTTAGGTGGTTTAGGTAGGGTGGTATGTAGATAAGGTGGGCTGATAAGGGTTGGGCCAGATATTTTGGAAACTAGGGGTTTGGGTAGATTGTGGGCTAGGGGTGGTTTAGGGGTTTAGGGCTAGGTTAGGTGGTTGGGTTTTAGGGTGAGGTTTAGTGAGCTAGGTTAGGTGATTAGGCTAGGTTTAGGCTAGGATTAGGGAAATTAATCTAGGTTTAGGGAAGGATTAGGGAAGTGGGTTAGGTGATTAGGTTGGGATTAGGCTGGGATTAGGGAAGTGGGTTAGGTGATTAGGCTCAGATTAGGGGTGGATTAGGGGTTTAGGCTAGGATTAGGCGTTTTGGGTTAGGTTTAGGTGAAGGAGCTCCCTTTGCATGGCCCATAGACCTTGATCACCTCATGTTGGTGCAGCCCTAGGTTAGGTTTTAGCTAATTACAAGCTTAAACCCACTCAATTAGGCTAACCCACATGATTAAACCCAAACTTGACACACAAGTCAAGCTTAATACAACACTCTTGATATTTTCCATCCCCACTCTCTCTTATGCCCAATATCCCACGTGAATTTCAAGTGGGCCCCACCTCCATTTATGAGAAGGTGATGTGGGCCATGGATATGGATATTGGATTGGATCTCTGGATCCAAATCCAAATCCAAGTCCATATATGGGTTTGAATTGGGATCTGGATATATATGGTCCAGATCCAATCCAAACTGAACTCGGACTCCTTCGAGCTGGGTTCGAAACGGACGATTCGTGCGGGGCCTGACAGCATCAGTACTCCGTCTGCGTTGGGTCTTCGCCAACATAGTCGTCCGCCTCCATTTCTGCCTTCCGGAGATGACTTCAAATGCTATTTTGATAAGAATAGGGTCTTGGACATTCGAGATCCTGGGGGTGTGAATCAGATACAAGAGTTGTTGTGCCGGGCTCGACGTGTGCTCCGGTTCCGGGCTCTTCTTAGCTCTCCTGGTCCTGTCTTGATCGGGCTAAGCCACTTCGGGGTTTCAAAACATGTTTTAAATGGTTTTCAAAAGCCATATTATATATTTTTGAAATACAGAGTTTAAAACATATATACAGGGTTGTCTGGAAGGCTCCTGGGTTTCCAGACTCAAAATAGCCCTTTGGGGCTGCTTTTACAAAACCAGATGAATTTGAGAAATTCGTGGGATTTCGGGGTGTTTACACCTGTACATATCTTTTAAACTTTATATGTTTTAAATATGGTTTTAAAAATCTTTTAAAACATGTTTTGAAACCCCGAAGCTGCTTGGGCTAAGCAAGACAGGACCAGAAAAGTCAAAGAGAGCCTGGAACCGGAGCACAAGTCAAGCCTGGCACAACAACTCTCGTATTGAATCCAGCCTGGCACAACAACTCTCGTATTGAATCCACCCCCAGGATCTCGAACGTCCAAGACCCTGTTATCATCAAAACATCACTTGAAGTCACCTCCGAAAGGCAAAAACAGAAGCGGATGATCATGTTGGCGAAGACCCAACGGAGACGGAGTACTGATGCTGTCAGACCCCGCACAAACCGTTCATTTCGAACACAGCCTGAAGGAGTTAGAATTCAGTTTGGATTGGATCTGGACCATATATATCCAGATCCCAATCCAAACCCATGTGTGGAGTTGGATTTGGATTTGGATCCAGAGATCCAATCCAATATCCATATCCATGGCCCACATCACTTCTCATAAATGGAGGTGGGGCCCACTTAAATTTTACATGGGATTATGGGCATGAGAGAGAGTGGGGGAGGATAAGATTAGAGTGTGTTTGTAATTAAGCTTGACTTGTGTGTCAAGTTTGGGTTAATCATGTGGGTTAGCCTAATTAAAGTAGGTTTAAGCTTGTAATTAGCCAAAACCTAACCTAGGGCTGCACCAACATGATGCAACAAGGCCTATGGGTCATGCAAAGGGAGCTCCTTAACCCCACCCTAACCAAAAAACCCTAATCCTAGCCTTTTACCCTAATCCTGTCATAATCCTAGTCTAATCACCTAACCCACTTCCCTAATCCCGGCCTAATCCCAACCTAATAACCTAACCCACTTCCCTAATCCTTCCCTAAACCTAGGTTAATTTCCCTAAACCTAACCTAATCCTAGCCTAATCACCTAACCCACCTCACTAAACCTCACCCCAAAACCAACCCACCTAGCTAAACCCTAAACCTCTAAACCACCCCACCTAAACCTAGCACACCATCTACCCAAAACCCCTTGTATGAAAATATCTGGCCCCTCCCCAAAACCAACCCACCTTATCACCACACCACCACCCCTAGAGCACCTTACCACCTTCCTAATACCACCCCCAACCGACCTCTTCAGCCCTATATAAACCCCCCCCCAAGGGGCGGGTTTTCCAAGTTCTCCCATCCTCTTTCTAGCCCAACCGAGCCCAGCCAGCCCAGCCGCTCCCAGCCAAGTCTTCCACTTGCAAAACAACCGGCCACCACCTGGCTCCACCTGCACCACCACACCCCAGCCGGCCAACCACCCGTCGCCACCCTTTTCATCCGGCCGAACCATCCACTTCAACCACCCGGCTGCTCCTTTTCCATCCGCCGCCTCCCATCACCACCCGGTTAGTATCTCCACCCCACTCCACCTTTTCTTCGCTCCCCCTCCACTCTCAACCACCTACACCACCACCACATCACCCTAACACCAGCCACCCTCCATCCTACCCATTATGCCAAACCATAGCCATTCCAACCACCCGCCATTACCTAGACACCCTAGCTACACCCGGCCACTCCACTTAACTCCCTAAGACCTACCCATATCACTTCGCCACAACCGGACACCACCTTACCCCATACCCTAGCTAGCTCCCTTCCCATCTACGACAGCCCTAGCTACCTTAGCAACCACCACCACCGAGTCTCCCTTAGTCGGCCACTCCAACCGACTGTTCCATATCCATTCGGCCAACCACCTGCCAGCCATATACCTCCCTTAGGCACTCCCTTAGACACTCCCTTAGGCCCCCATTTAGTGTCACATTTCCTAACACTACACCCTCCCTTAGTGACCCTACTTAGTCACTTTAGCCCAACACACAAAGCCAGCCCATTCCTAGCAGCCGACCATCTTCAAGGCGCCCCTCCCGCGCACCATTTCCATCCGGCTAGCAGCCCCTCTTGCCGTTCAACTCTGCGGATCTCCCTCTTGCAGCCCAAGGCGAAGGCCAAGCCCACGCTCAAGCAAGGCATCTTCAGACCAGCTATAAGTAAGTGCCTAACTCGGTCCTTAGTTGTATACTTGCTTAAATTTAATTCGATACGGGGTTGTAATAACGGAGCATAGTCTCCCCCTGCTTGTAATAACGTGGCTTGGCACACCCACACACACGTGCACTCTCTTAGTCGTGCACGATTTTGAACACACGTGCCTAATCAGCCCCTAATACATAAAAATATATATATATATAGTTTAACTTACGTAGGGTTTTGCTTAAGTTGGGTGTGTTGCCTTTCAATTCAAGCACGCACACACATTGAGCCTTCGCTCTTATTTGTAAGACCCAAGTAAGGGTCGTGCTATACTATTTGGGTTTCATTTCATGTTGTGTGCGTAGTACTTCAATTCAAGCACTCACACACATTGAGCTTTCGCTCTTATTCCCAAGACCTTAATCAAGGCCATATTGCAAGTTATATTTGGGTTTTATTTCATGTCGAGTGTGTAGTCTTTCAATTCAAGCACGCACCCACATTGAGCCTTCGCTCTTATTTATAAGACCCAAGTAAGGGCCGTGTTATACTATTTGGGTTTAATTTTATGTTGTGTGTGTAGTACTTCAATTCAGGCACTCACACACATTGAGCTTTCGCTCTTATTCCCAAGACCTTAATCAAGGCCATATTGCAAGTTATATTTGGATTTTATTTCATGTCGAGTGTGTAGTCTTTCAATTCAAGCACGCACCCACATTGAGCCTTCGCTCTTATTTGTAAGACCCAAGTAAGGGCCGTGTTATACTATTTGGGTTTAATTTCATGTTGTGTGCATAGTACTTCAATTCAAGCACTCACACACATTGAGCTTTCGCTCTTATTCCCAAGACCTTAATCAAGGCCATATTGCAAGGTATATTTGGGTTTTATTTCATGTCGAGTGTGTAGTCTTTCAATTCAAGCACGCACCCACATTGAGCATTCTCTCTTATTTGCAAGACCCGAGTAAGGGCCCATATATACCTTATATACATATCTCCCTTCGGCATTTACATTACAAGTCATTTCCCTTCGGTTATTTCCCTTCGGCATTGTCTTTACATTCGGGTTTTCCCTTTGGAGTAGCGTGAGTTTGCATTGCATCTACGCCATACCACGAGTTATAGCGCATCTTGCATCAAAGCTAACCCCGTACTCCCGCTCAAATTCGCCCCATGTAGTGGAGTGTTCATAACACACACCTAGGTGGCCCATAAAGGGATAAAAAGAAAGACTTAGGCACGTGCAAATTCACGTGATCTAAAATCTGGAAATCGTATTAAAGGCCCGAATCAAACACCTCAAACTACTTTCGTAGGCTTTTCTACCCTAAAAACTCGATTTTTAAAGCGTACAGACTGACCCTTGCGCATCGGTGCAAGAAGGCCTGCGACGACAAGAGCTCACTTGCTCACAGTCGCCACGTTAGAAGTCAGGTTAAAATATATCTTCGCTAGCTTAGGTAAGCTCGCTGGCACGCCCTGTTTATACAAATAGGACTTAGACACACGAAAGGATCCGCTCCAGGCCTACAGAAGCCAGGGGAGGCGGGGATTTTCCTACGTCTACAATCTCCCTTCTACTGCATTTTACGGTTTAGTTGCGTGTGTTGCATTTCAATTTATACACAACACCCACGCACACATTGAGCCTTTTCGCTCTTAAGATATAGATATATTTAAATTTCTGCAATTTACATTCAAGTCGTGTGAGTTGCATTCATTTTGGGTTTTCCCTTCTATTATGTCTTTCAAATTCGGGTTTTACATACAAGTTGTGTGAGTTGCATTGCATACTCGCCATACTCGAGCTAGAGTGCATACCTGCATTGAAAAAACCCTGAACAAAATCGTGCAAGATGCCCAACTTAGGCCACTTTGCACACACTCCACGCCTAAGTGCATGAGTTTAACTTGTTTCAAACGAAGTCTCTAAGCGTACAGACTGACCCTTGCGCATTGGTGCAAGAAGGTCTGCGACGAAAAGATCTCGCTTGCCGACAATTGCCTTTTAAAAGTCAGATATTTCAAAACTACTTTGCTAGTTTGAGTAAGCTAGCTGGCATGCCCTAAAAGCGAACGTAAATTGCAAAAAGGTTCACTTCAGGCCTAAGAACCCGGAGTCGAAGGTTTTCGGTGTCTACAACCACAAAGCATGTTCACGTGATGGTCTTAGTCAAGGCAATGAGTGAATCTAGATTTGGGGTCAAGAAGGAGCATATCCGATGCACTCCAAGGAAGGGTCTAGCAACCCATCCCTTGGCCTATAAATAAGGGCCAAGGAGGGGACGTTTCCAGCATCTTACACATTTGGAGGAGGCTTGCCAATGCTAGAGTGAGGTGTAGGAGAGAGTTTAGGAGAAAGAAGAGTGGCTGCAACAAGGAGAGAGAGTGAGAAGAGAGAAAAGAGAGAAAGGAGAGAGTGAAGGGAGAAGAGGAAGGGGACGATCTCCCTCTTGTGCCCGGGTTCCCTTGGAGGGTTGGTAAGTAAGCCTCCTTCTCCCATTGATGATCTTGATTCTCTTTCTTACATTCAATTTGAAAAAGGGGTTGTATTAATGGAGCTTTGTCTCTCCCCATGTTGTAATAGCAAGTAGAAATTCTGTCAATTTTGTTTGCTTTCTTGATTCTCTACCTCTCTATATTTTATAAACTCCTATAACTCCTAACCCCCTCTATGCTTAAGCTAATATATACATTTACATTCATTTCCCTTCGGTAATGTGCTTTAATTTCATTGTGGATGCCATTTTAAATTCAGATGGATGCATGCATATAATTTCCAAATCTGAAACTCTATTTTTCTGCATCCTGCATATGTCGATTGCTTTATTTTTCATTGCTAAATTGCTACTCTTAATGATCTAAAACATAATACACCGAATCTACACACAGAGCCCACTTAAAATAAAATTTTCAAGAATTTTAGGTTCGTGTAGACTCGTGAATAAAATAGGAAAAGATTGTTCAACTTCAGATTCTGTTTCTGTACAGTATGTTTTCCTACAACAGGGCTTAGGTAAAAGTCTCATAACTCTATATGTAGTAAACCAAAATTGACAAAATTAGTCTTATTAGAAAGCTAATATCTATAGCTTTCCAACAAGATTAAAATCATACAATTTAGAGTTTTGTGCACTGAGATACAGAGGGTTTTTAGGACTTTGTTTTTCTATAACATAATATCTTGAAACACATGAGCAGTTTCTGTCTCGGATTTAATTCTGCAAATCCACAGCACCAAATCACAAAGTAAAAATAGGCTTAGAATCTCACATTCCACTCTATATCCTATGAATTTTTTTATGAATTTTGGAGATATCTATGTTACTTAAAAAAATTTGGAAATCAGCTTTGAAAATAGAAACAGTTTCTGTTATTCAAAACTTGAAAATCTTCAATCTCTAGACTAAGTGCACAAGTTTGATTTGATTGAAAACCATCTTTAAAAGTGAATTTTGGAAACATACACCAATACAAATAAATCCTCAAAGCGTCTAGGCTAACCCTTGAGCATCGGTTCAAAAAGGCCTAAGGTGAAAAGATCCCCCTTAGTCACAATCGCCTCACAAATTCATATTTACAACTTTGCTAGTTTTAAAAACTAGCTGGCATGCTCATGCATAAACAAAGGAGATTGAGAAGTTTGTTTCAAGCCTCTACATAGGCTTTGGAATAAATTTTTTGGGGGACTTGTGACTTTGAGGATTTCATCAAGCTTGGTGTCGATTTTCCCAAAATTCACTTCTTCAATTTTTTTTTGTATTTAATTCATTTCTTATGCACAAGTCTATCATTTTCTTCAAATAATGTCAAGTTAGAAGGTTTCTATGAGATGTCAAGCCGAGCTTCATGCTCTTTAAGTCGTATTTCAAAAATGTTTTCGAAAACATATTATAAAAACCAAGATGATTCGCTTGTTTCCCTAAGAAGGGAACTTAAATTCATAGAGAAAAAAATTGTCGCTCTAAGCCAAGAGGCTGAGGCTGTCGAGTCATGTTCCTCTCACGGAAAACAAGCGAGGGCTCACAAAAATCTCCCTCATATAAAGAAAACCAAAATGGCCTCTAGGTTAGAGGAGGAACTAGAGCAAAAATCCTTCACCATCAAGGATAGGAAGGCCCTACAATAACTGTTGAAAGGGCAAACAAAAGAGAAAAGAGTTCATGCACTATCGGATTACCAAATCGATAGTGACGATGACATATCGAATTTCCATCAGTATAACGAAAGTGGGGATCCAAAATCCCACCTTCAACTCTGTAGACGCAGAAAAATCCCCGCTCGTCTGGCTTTCTCAGGGCCTGGAGCGGATCCTCTCGTGTGTCTAAGGCCTATTTATATAAACAGGGCGTGCCAGCTAGCTTACCTAAAATAGCGAAGATATTTTTTTAATTCTGACTTCTAATCGTGGCGACTGTGAGCAAGTGAGCTCTTGTCGTCACAGACCTTCTTGCACCGATGCGCAAGGGTCAGTTTGTACACTTTAAAAATCGAGTTTTAGGAGAAAAAGCTTACGAAGCGGTTCGAGGTGTTTAATTCGGGTCTTTAGAATGCGATTGCAGATTTTAGATCACGTGGATTTGCACGTGCCTAAGTCTTTCTTTTTATCCCTTTATGGGCCACCTAGTTTGTGTGTTATGAACACTCCACTACATGGGCGAATTTGAGCGGGGCTTGCTTTGATGCAATATGCGTCCTACCTCGTGGTATGGCGTAGATGCAATGCAAACTCACGCTACTCCAAAGGGAAAACCCGAATGTAAAGACAATGCCGAAGGGAAATAACCAAAGGGAAATGACTTGTAATGTAAATGCCGAAGGGAGATATGTATATAGGGTATATACGTGCCCTTACTTGGGTCTTGAAAATAAGAGTGAAGGCTCAATGTGGGTGCGTGCTTGAATTGAAAGACTTACGCACACGACATGAAATAAAACCCAAATATAACTTGCAGTATGGCCTTGATTAAGGTCTTGGGAATAAGAGCGAAAGCTCAATGTGTGTGAGTGCTTGAATTGAAGTACTACGCACACAACATGAAATTAAACCCAAATGGTATAACACGGCCCTTACCTGGGTCTTTCAAATAAGAGCGAAGGCTCAATGTGTGTGAGTGCTTGAATTGAAAGACTTACACACACGACATGAAATGAAAACCCAAATAGTATAGCTCGGCCCTTACTTGGGTCTTTCAAATAAGAGCGAAGGCTCAATGTGTGTGAGTGCTTGAATTGAAAGACTTACACACACGACATGAAATGAAAACCCAAATAGTATAGCTCGGCCCTTACTTGGGTCTTTCAAATAAGAGAGAAGGCTCAATGTGTGTGAGTGCTTGAATTGAAAGACAACACACTCAACTTAAGCAAAACCCTACGTAAGTTAAAATATATATATATATTTATATACTAGGGATTGATTAGGCCCGTGTGTGTTCAAAATCGTGCACAACTAAGAGAGTGCATGTGTGTGTGGGTGTGCCAAGCCACGTTGTTACAAGCGGGGGGAGGCTATGCTCCGTTATTACAACCCCGTATCGAATTGAATTTTAAGCAAGTATACAACTAAGGAATGAGTTAGGCACTTACTAATAGCTGGTCCGAAGATGCCTTGCTTGAGCGTGGGCTTGGCCTTCGCCTTGGGCTGCAAGAGGGAGCTCCGCGAAGTTGATCGGCAAGAGGGGCTGTTGGCCGGCTGCAAATGGGGCGCGGGAGAGGCGCCTTGGAGGTGGCCGGCTGCCTAGCAAAGGGGCTGGTTTTGTGTGTTGGTTTTGTGTGTTGGGCTAAAATGCCTAAGTAGGGTCACTAAGGGGAGGATAAGGTTAGGGAGTATGGCACTAAGGGGGAGCCTAAGGGAGTGTCTAATGGAGCACCTAAGGTTGGCGGGTGGCTGGCCGAATGGAAAGGTGACAGTCGGTTGGAGTGGCCGACTAAAGGAACTTGGTGGTGGCGGGCTACTAGGGTGGCTAGGTAATGGTGGATGGGAAGGAAGCTAGCTAGGGTATGGGGTACTAACCGAATGATGGGAGACGGTGGGTGGTTGAGGAGCATCCGGGTGTGGTGGAGTGGTTGGTTCGGCCGGAAGTGGTGGTGGCGACAAATGGGTGGCCGGCTAGGGTGTGGTGGAGCAGGTGGAGCGAGGTGGTGGATGGTGGTGGTGCAGGTGGAAGAGCTGGCTGGGAATGGAGGATGAGAAGCTTGATGGTGATTGGTTGGGAAATGGGGGACCCAAAAGCTAAAAAACCTGCCCACTAGGGGGGGGTTTATAGCTTTTGTGAAGGGCGGTGGGGCTGGTTTTGGGGTAGTGGTTAGGTGGTCTAGGGATGGTGGTAAGGTAGTAAGGTGGGCTGGTATTAGGGTAGGGCCAGATATTTTATATACAAGGGGTTTTGGGTAGGTTGTGTGCTAGGTTTAGTTGGGGTAGTTTAGAGGTTTAGGGTTTAGCTAGGTGGGTTGGTTTTGGGGTGAGGTTTAGTGAGGTGGGTTAGGTGATTAGGCTAGGATTAGGTGAGGTTTAGGGAAATTAACCTAGGTTTAGAGAAGGATTAGGGAAGTGGGTTAGGTGATTAGGTTGGGATTAGGCCGGGATTAGGGAAGTGGGTTAGGTGATTAGGCTCAGATTAGGACTGGATTAGGGTAAAAGGCTAGGATTAGGTGTTTTTGATTAGGTTTAGATTAAGGAGCTCCCTTTGCATGACCCATGGACCCTAATCACATCATGTTGGTGCAGCCCTAGGTTAGGTTTTGGCTAATTACAAGCTTAAACCCACTTAATTAGGCTAACCCACATGATTAACCCCAAACTTGACACACAAGTCAAGCTTAATTACAACACTCTTTGATCTTATCCTCCCCCACTCTCTCTCATGCCCATAATCCCATGTGAAATTCAAGTGGGCCCCACCTCCATTTATGAGAAGGTGATGTGGGCCATGGATATGGATATTGGATTGGATCTCTGGATCCAAATCCAAATCCAAGTCCATGCATGGGTTTGGATTGGGATCTGGATATATATGGTCCAGATCCAATCCAAACTAGATTCTGACTCCTTCAGGCTGTGTTCGAAACGAATGGTTTGTGCGGGGTCTGACAGCATCAGTACTCCGTCTGCGTTGGGTCTTCGCCAACATGATCGTCCGCCTCTATTTTCGCCTTCCGGAGATGACTTCAAATGATGTTTTGATGATAACAGGGTCTTGGACATTTGAGATCCTGGGGGTGGATTCAATACGAGAGTTGCTGTGCCGGGCTCGACATGTGCTCCGGTTCTGGGCTCTCTCTAGCTTTTCTGGTCCTGTCTCGATCAGGCCAAGCTGCTTCGGGGTTTCAAAAACGTATTTTAAAAGGTTTTTAAAGCCACATTATACATTTTTGAAATACAAAGTTCAAAACATATGTATAGGGTCGCCTGGAAGGCTCCTGGGTTTCCAGACTCAAAATGGCCCTTTGGGGCTGCTTTTACAAAACCAGGTTGTTTTGAGAAGTTCATGGTATTTCGGGGTGTTTACAAACTCTTTTCTCGAAGAGCATATAAAAAGAAGAAGGATTCCTCAAAATGGATCTACTGGTTCCCCCTCTCTCTCAAAGGAAACACATCAAAGTGGTTGGCTTCATATGACTTGACCCAATTCGTCAACTTCAAAGACTTGGTGAACTGTTTCATGCAAAGATTTTCACATGACGTTGAAGTCACACCCACTTTGAACACTTTGAGAGACATGAAGCAAGCTCCTAACGAGGATGCACACACATTCATCGTTAGATGAATGTTACTTTTAGGCCAAGTTAGAGAGCCCATATCCGAGGGATGTGCCATAATGCTCATCCTAGAGAATTTCAAAATCGATTTAAAAGACCTCTCACTCCATGAAATCTCGAATTTTCAAAAGTTGAAAAAAAAAAGCTTCGCTCTTTGAAGCGAATTTAAAAAAATGAGTGTATGAAGATTTATGAAAGGAAAGGAGTTTTTAAAAACCCCGATTTGAAAAGCAAGGAGCATATGGATCACATACCAGAGAGTTGGGTAAAGATCGAAAAGGTTGCAAACGTTCAGGTAGAGCCAAGCTCGATCAAACCCTCAAAACCCTCTAAACAAAAATATTTAAAAAAAAAACAAAAAAAGTTCTAGAAAACTGTAGACGCGCGAAAATCCCCGCCTCTTCGTCCCTTCCGAGGGCTTGGAGTGGATCTTCTCGTGCGTCTAAGGCCTATGTATACAAATAGGGCGTGCCAGCTAGCTTACTTAAGCTAGCGAAGATATATTTAACACTGACTTCTAAACGTGGCGACTGTGAGCAAGTAAGCTCTTGTCGTCGCAGACCTTCTTGCACCGATGCGCAAGGGTCAGTCTGTACGCTTTTGCAAAAATCGAGTTTTGGGGAGAAAGTCCACGAAGCGGTTCGAGGTGTCTAATTCGGGTCTTTAAGATGCGATTGCATGTTTTAGATCACGTGGATTTGCACGTGCCTAAGTCTTTTCTTTTATCCCTTTTTGGGTCGCCTAGTTTGTGTGTTATGAACACTCCACTACATGGGCGAATTCGAGCGGGGCTTGCTTCGATGCAATATGCGTCCTACCTCGTGGTATGGCGTAGATGCAATGCGAACTCACGCTACTCCAAAGGGAAAACCCGAAATGTAAAGACAATACTGAAGGGAAATAACAGAAGGGAAATAACCGAAGGGAAATAACCGAAGGGAAATAACCGAAGGGAAATATGTATATATCTTATGTATATGAGCCCTTATTCGGGTCTTGCAAATAAGAGCGAAGGCTCAATGTGGGTGCGTGCTTGAATTGAAAGACTTACACACACGACATGAATTTAAACCCAAATATAAATTGCAGTATGGCCTTGACTAAGGTCTTGGGAATAAGAACGAAGGCTCAATGTGTGTGAGAGTGCTTGAATTGAAAGACTACCCACACAACATAAATGAAACCCAAATATAACTGCAATAAGGCCTTTACTAAGGTCTTGGGAGTAAGAGCGAAGGCTCAATGTGTGTGAAAGTGCTTGAATTGAAAGACTTACTCACACGACAAGAAATGAAACCCAAATAGTATAGGTCGGCCCTTACTTGGGTCTTTCAAATAAGAGCGAAAGCTCAATGTGTGTGAGAGTGCTTGAATTGAAAGACTTACTCACACGACAAGAAATGAAACCCAAATAGTATAGGTCGGCCCTTACTTGGGTCTTTCAAATAAGAGCGAAAGCTCAATGTGTGTGAGAGTGCTTGAATTGAAAGACTTACTCACACGACAAGAAATGAAACCCAAATAGTATAGGTCGGCCCTTACTTGGGTCTTTCAAATAAGAGCGAAAGCTCAATGTGTGTGAGAGTGCTTGAATTGAAAGACTTACTCACACGACAAGAAATGAAACCCAAATAGTATAGGTCGGCCCTTACTTGGGTCTTTCAAATAAGAGCGAAAGCTCAATGTGTGTGAGAGTGCTTGAATTGAAAGACTTACTCACACGACAAGAAATGAAACCCAAATAGTATAGGTCGGCCCTTACTTGGGTCTTTCAAATAAGAGCGAAAGCTCAATGTGTGTGAGAGTGCTTGAATTGAAAGACAACGCACCCAACTTAAACAAAACCCTTCGAAAATGAAATATATATGTACACTTATATATTAGGGGTTGATTAGGCCCGTGTGTGTTCAAAATTGTGCACGACTAAGAGAGTGCACGTGTGTGGTTGTGCCAAGCCACGTTATTACAAGCGGGGGGAGACTATGCTCCGTTATTACAACCCCGTATCAAATTGAATTTCAAGCAAGTATACGGCTAAAGACCGAGTTTAGACACTTACGAGTAGCTGGTCCGTAGAGGTCTTGCTTGAGCGTGGGCTTGGCCTTGGGCTGCAAGTGGGAGCTCCGCGAAGGTAGGTGATCAAAGGGGCTGGCCGGCTGCAAGTGGGGCGCGGGATATGCTCCTCGGAGGTGGCCGGCGGCAAGTAGATGGCGCCTCAAGGTAAAGGGGTTTGAATGGCTGAATGAGTGGGTTCTTAGGGTCACTAGGGGAGTTGGGAGTTTAGGGAAACTGGACCTAAAAGGTGAGCTGGTGGGAGGGCCGAGTAGGACACCTAGGGGAAAGCCGAATGGGACATGATAGCGAGGTAGAGGCCGACAGCTTGGGTTATACTAGGTTCGGCTAGGTTAAAATGGTGGTGGCAAAGGGGCTGAGCTGAAGGGAGGATGGGTGGCTAAGAGGGGAGAGGTGGTAGAGAAGGGGGCTAGGTAAGGTGCAGGGTACTTACCGAATGGGGAGAGGTGGCGGATGAAGTGGGAAGGTGGCGGGCAGGTGGCTGTCGGCTGGTTCGGTTGGGTGAAGATGATGGCGTCCGGCTGAGGGGTGGTGGTGGTGGATGGAAGAGGGAAGGTGGCGGAGCAGGTGGCGGCTGGTGGAGCAGCTGGAGCAGGCCAAGGGGGGGGAGTGGTCCCGGCTGGGTGAGAGAAGGGAGAAGGAGAGGGCCCGGCTGGGTGAGGTAGTGGTTCCCACTTGGAAAACCCGCCCACAAGGAGGGGGGTTTAAATAGGGGATGGGTAGGTCGGTTAGGGCTGGGCTGTGGGTAGTGGTTAGGTGGTTTAGGTAGGGTGGTATGTAGATAAGGTGGGCTGGAAGGGGTTGGGCCAGATATTTTAAAACTAGGGGTTTGGGTAAATCGTGGGCTAAGGGTGGTTTAGGGGTTTAGGGCTAGGTTAGGTGGTTGGGTTTTAGGGTGAGGTTTAGTGAGCTAGGTTAGGTGATTAGGCTAGGTTTAGGCTAGGATTAGGGAAATTAATCTAGGTTTAGGGAAGGATTAGGGAAGTGGGTTAGGTGATTAGGTTGGGATTAGGCCGGGATTAGGGAAGTGGGTTAGATGATTAGGTTCAGATTAGGGGTTTAGGCTAGGTTTAGGCATTTTGGGCTAGGTTTAGGTGAAGGAGCTCCCTTAGCATGGCCCATAGACCTTGATCACCCCATGTTGGTGCAGCCCTAGGTTAGGTTTTAGCTAATTACAAGCTTAAACCCACTCAATTAGGCTAACCCACATGATTAACCCAAACTTGACACACAAGTCAAGCTTAATACAACACTCTTGATATTTTTCACCCCCACTCTCTCTCATGCCCAATATCCCACGTGAATTTCAAGTGGGCCCCACCTCCATTTATGAGAAGGTGATATGGGCCATGGATATGGATATTGGATTGGATCTCTGGATCCAAATCCAAATCCAAGTCCACATATGGGTTTGGATTGGAATCTGGATATATATGGTCCAGATCCAATCCAAACTGAACTCTGACTCCTTCGAGCTGGGTTCAAAACGGACGATTCGTGCGGGGCCTGACAGCATCAGTACTCCGTCTGCATTGGGTCTTCGCCAACATGGTCGTCCGCCTCCGTTTCTGCCTTCCGGAGATGACTTCAAATGCTATTTTGATAAGAACAGGGTCTTGGACGTTCGAGATCCTGGGGTGTGAATCAGATACAAGAGTTGCTGCACCGGGCTTGACGTGTGCTCCGGTTCCGGGCTCTTCTTGGCTCTCCTGGTCCTGTCTTGATCGGGCCAAGCCACTTTGGGGTTTCAAAACATGTTTTAAAAGGGTTTTCAAAAGCCATATCGTATGTTTTTGAAAGATATAGTTAAAAACATATATACAGGGTTGTTTGGAAGGCTCCTGGGTTTCCAAACTCAAAAATGGCCCTTTGGGGCTGCTTGTATAAAACCAGATGGATTTTGAGAAATTCGTGGGATTTCGGGGTGTTTACAGATGCCCCTCTTTGGCCTTGTCCAAATTGATTTGGATAAGGGCAAAGATGACAAACACCCCTTTTAATGTCTCCCTAGATCTAGCCACGAAGAATATGGGATCGTCCCATTTTAGCAAAATCTCAATTTTACAAAGTCTGGTAGGAGGAGATATCACGCCAAAGGGTTCACTTATGGAATCTGGTCCTAAATGGGATCATGTTTATGCCAGTACCATGCGTGGAATGCAGATGACATGGGTGTGGTGCCAAGAGTGGCGACCTCCCAGAGACCAGATGTGGTCGAACTCTAGAGACTTACAAGGCCTACTGCTCCAAGTGAGCAAAAATCCTATGCTGTTCGATGTTCGGTTTTCAAAACTTATTTACAAAATCTCTTTACAAATGGGACAACTGTCTTGAGCCTCGATCCTAAGGATCTCGAGCTCTTCGTGCTTGCCCTTGTTTGAGCCTTAACACTCGCTTATCTAGCGGAGGTTTTATAAGAAAACAAGCTTCATTTCAAATTCCTACGTCTTACTCAAAACGTCGAATTCTCAAACAAGATGAAATTCAAGTAAGTAAATCCTATTTTTACTTTAGGATTCCTCGAAATGAACCATGCTTTAGCTTGGGATAAGCCAGGGATGGGAAAGAGATACCACGGTCCCTTCTGAAGTGTCCCGTGGTTTAAGGCAAGGAAGGCGGAAAACTGCTCTTTTTGAGCTTTTTGGCCTCTTTTTCCTTTTTTTCATAGAGGGTCTCCCTTTCGGAGTATTTTTTCTTTAATCCCTCTTTTTCATAAGAGAATCGATTTTTCTTTTTGAAGTCTGGTTTCTTTCTTTTGGAAAGAGACTTTAAATGGGAAATTCCTTTTTGATTTGGGCCTTTGTTTTCCTTTTGGAAGGAGAAGGGAAGAGGGGAGGACTTATCCCAAGCCTACACTCGATCCATTCCAGATCAGCCTATTTAGAAATAGCACGTACTACTTGCAAGTATCTTGCTATGTTGAACTAGGCCTTTCTTTGTAAGATGAAGGATTTTGAAATGGAACCACGATTTTGAAAACTCCACTCTTTCACAAGTGCGAATTCTCTCACTTAGGTTCACACGAGTTTGCCTTTGCACCTTATTCACACGTCTCAGGGCAGCTATCCCTTTAAAATTTTCAAAAACTGGAATTTAATCCAGATCCTACACATGATACTTCTTTAAGTATTGAATATTGATAGGATCCGCTAAATTCCTACCTTCTACATCGATCAACCAATACGAATTGTTCGTAGTGGTTGCTCGTACAACATAGGGTCCATCCCAGTTGGGGCGCCACTTGCCTAGGGGGTGTGGGCCACGATGGTGGATGGTTTTCAAGACCAGATCTCCCACTTCGAAGTGGCGAGGTCTTATGTGTTTGCTATAATGTCGGGCTATCCTTTGCCGGTATGCACGAGCATGATCCATGGCAAGGAGTCGCCTCTCATCTAGCAAATCTAGTTCGGCCATCCTAGCATGCTGAAGCGTCTCTAGGGGGAGGTCGAGTGCAATGGATGTATGGAATGAATGCAGTTGGGTATGAATGGGCAGAATGGCGTTTGTGCCATAGACCAATTCGAATGGTGTGGCATTCGTGGGAGTCCGGATGGAAGTCCTATAAGCCCATAAGGCTTCATCCAGCTTCTCAGGCCACCTCCTACCCTTCTCTAAGGTTTTCTCAATGATACCAATGAGAGTCTTGTTTGTGGCTTCGGCTTGGCCGTTGCCTTGAGGGTAGTAGGGCGAGGAGAAGTGGTGAGTTATGCCATACGTGTTGCACAACTTAACCATCCGCTCGTTCTTGAATGGGGTACCATTATCAGACACAAGGTCTCGTGGAACCCCAAATCGAGCCAAGATATTCCTCCGGATGAAAGCCACCACATGTTGCCCCATTACATTCGTTAGGGAAATGGCTTCCACCCACTTGGAGAAATACTCCGTGGCTGCTAAAATAAAACGATGCCCATTCGAGGCCTTTGGAAATATGGGGCCTACAATGTCAAACGCCCACATGGTAAATGGCCAGGGGCTGACCACGGAATGCAATGCAGATGAAGGGATATGAATGGCGTGCCCATGCACTTGGCATGGATGACACTTCCTAACATGATCGTGACAATCCTTTTTCAGGGTGGACCAAAAATAACCCCCTCTAAGTATTTTCATCGCCATCATGTTGGCATTAACATGACCTCCACATTCTCCGTCGTGGAACTCGTGCATCACTATCCTAGCCTCCTCTAGGTCGATACACCTAAGCAGAATGCCGGTAAAACTCTTTTTGTATAAGACCCCACCCAGAATGGTGTATCGGGTCGAAATCTTACGAATGAATGCCTTATCTTTGGATGTGGCATCCTCGGTGAATCCCCCATTTTCTAAAAATTGTTTTATGTCATAGAACCAGGGTTTTTCAACAAACTCTGGGTTGTTTTGGCAAATATCCAAGTCGTGTGTGGATGGATGGGGCGCATGCCATATTTCCAAAGATCTGGTCCCTGAAATGGGATCGACCTTCAGGGCTGAACCCAAGGAGGAGAGGGCATCGACAATGCCATTGTCCTCTCTTCCTACGTGTGTGAGCTTACACGATTGGAAGGATTGGACCAATCGAGTGGCCAACTCGTGATATGGAAGTAGTTTCTCATTACGTACTTGCCAAATTTTTAAAACCTGGTTTATGACAAGGAGTGAATCTCCAAAAACCTCGATGCATGATGCCCCTAGAGTTTTCGAAATCCTTAAGCCTTGTATGAGTGCTTCATACTCAGCTACGTTGTTGGAACATTTGAAGTCTAAGCGGACTGCTATGGGAATCTCGCCCTTTTCAGGGGAGATTAGGATGATCCCGGCACCAGCCCCTCGTTGGTTTCGTGCCCCGTCGAAGTGCATCTTCCATACTTGGTTTTCGAAAGAATTTGCCAAAATGTGGTTTTGGAAATGGTTTTGCAATATGCCTTCATCAGGCATTTCGACAAGAGTGGGATATGCATCCTCTAAGGGGAATTCAGCCACGTAATCTGCTAGGGCTTGCCCCTTAACGGAGATCTGGTGATGGTATTTCAGATCATACTCCATTAGAAGGAGTTGCCATTTACCCAATCTACCCGTGAGAATGGGTTTTTCGAACAAGTGCTTGATTGGATCCAGCTTGGACACTATCCAGATCTCATGATCTAGGAAGTAGTGTCTGAATTTCTGGCAGGCCCAGACTAGGGCCAAGCACGTCTTCTCCATGGCTTGATAAGCCAAGAGAGTTTTCGAAATATAGTAGATGGCATACTCCTTATGGGTGTCATCCTCGTATTGAGCCAACAGGGCTCCTAAAGCGTTTACATGCACGGAGATGTATAATAAAAGCGGTTTTCCTTGTTTTGGAGGATTCAAAACGGGGGGATTAACCAAGTATGCCTTCAGTCTCTCGAAGGACTTTTGGCATTCGTCATCCCATAAGAATTTCGTACCCTTCCTCAACAGTTTGTTGAAGGGTTCGCATCTAGTTGCCAGATTCGATATGAATCGGCGCACAGATTGTAATCGACCCTGGAGGCTACGGACTTGGGTGAGATTGGAGGGTGGAGCCATGTCTATGATGGCTCGACACTTAGAGGGGTCGACTTCTATTCCCCTTTGGCTTACCATAAAACCTAGAAGCTTCCCTGATTCTACCCCGAACACACATTTTTGAGGGTTTAGCTTTACTTTGTAAAGCCTAAGCCTTTCGAAAATCTTTTGTAAACATTCGATATGGGTGCATCGGGTTTTGGATTTTGCCAAGAGATCATCTACATACACTTCTACAAGCTCGTGAATTTGATCATGGAAGATCGTGTTCATGGCTCGTTGGTATGTTGCGCCGGCATTTTTCAAACCAAAGGGCATGACTGTATAGCAGTACGTGCCCCATGGGGTTGTGAAGGCGGTCTTACCCTGATCTCGTGGGCTTAGTTTGATTTGATTATAGCCTGAATAATCATCCATGAATGAAAACATTTCATGATTTGCAGTACTATCGACTATCAAATCTATGTTTGGTAAAGGATAATTATCCTTTGGAGTGGCTTTATTCAGGTTTCTGAAATCGATGCATATTCGAATTTTCCCATTGGTTTTTCGAACCACAACGATATTTGACAACCAATCAGAATACGCAATGGGTTTTATAAATCCGGCTTTTAGTAGATCTTCTAAACCCTCTTTGACTTGCGTGTGTACATTCGGGTGTATTTTCCTAAGCTTCTGCTTTATTGGTTTCACACCTACATCTAAGGGAAGACGATGCTCGACTATGCTGGGATCTATGCCCGGCATGTCTTCATACGTCCATGCAAACACATCTAAATAGGTTCGTAGAAATGCAATGAATGCTAACTTTTCAGTTTCATGCAAGCATGCGCCTATTTTGATGGTTTTGGGATTGGAATCATCCCCTAGGTTTACCTCTATGAAATCTCCTCCTACTGATTGGGAAGGTCTTTCAAAATCGAGAATCCTTTGAAATTCTGGGAGCTCAGAAGTGGGATCTTCCTCAAGGGGATCCACTTCTGGGCTTTGATCATTCTCGTGGGATATAGACCCGAGGGAACTTGATGCGTGATTTTCAAAATAACCTGGTTTTGTACTTGGATTTTCAAGTGATTTCGAAATTTTTGGTCTGGCTATGCAGACGACGTTTTTTTCGAAATCTTTTTCTTTCGCCAAAGTCATACCAGGAGCAGCTATGTACAAATTTTTTTTGGTATTTTCCAAATTTTCGATTTTTTTGGGTTTTTGTAAAACCAGAACTTTGGGAACTATACAAAGCACACTTTTTTCGAGTTTTTGTTTTTCCATTGTTTTTGGTTTTTCTTGTTTTTTGATTTTTTTCGATTTTAAGTTTTCAAATGTTTTTGGTATTTTTTTAGGAAAAGGGATCTTCCGTCATACCTACAAAGGGAAAACACTATGGGTTAGATTCGGAATAGGAGGTCTAAACCATAGGTCTCTTCTAAGACAGGCTCCGGGGCACCCTTGACCCAGGTGGTTACAAGGGGTGGCTCCGGCGGTATTCGGGGAGTATAGCCGATCCCATATCGGCTTGGGTTGGCCCTAGGAAGGATGGGCTCTAGGAGACCCTGGTTTTGTGCCCCTAGACTCTTGTAGGGCGTGTAGCCCATGTTCAATAACATGTTCCACGACCTTTTGTTTTTCGAAAAGATGGGATATAAGTCGTGGTCCTGGAACATGCTATCGTCCATATTAGGCTCGTATGGCCTTTTGTCCAGGGGTTTTGGAAATAGGGAACGCTTGGGTTTTCCTAGGAGGATTAGAGTCGGGAGGGGGCCTGCTTTGGGCGGCCCCTTCACACATACAACCTTCCTAGGGTTGTTCAACACGAGCCGAGGTGGCTCAACCATAATTTGCCCCAGGTTAGCCTCATGGGCCTGGGAGCTTGATAAACAAGGGGAGTTTATGATCCCCTGAAGCTGTGGGTGACTCTCACCTAGGATCACTATGACCTGGTCCCTAAAAGGGATCTTGACACACCTGTGGAAGGTGGATGGCACAGCGCACAAACTGTGTATCCAGGGTCTTCCCAGCAACAGGTTATAATGGGGGTGGATGTCCAAGACATGGAACACCCCCGTGTGTTCGATCCCTCCCGTTTCCATTGGGAGTTCGATGGATCCTAAAGGTCTAGATGCATTCCCATCGTATCCAGTGATAACGATGGGACTTGGGTTCACTGAAGTCAAGGTGACTCCGATTTTATGCGCCACGTGAAGTGGAAGGATGTTGAGCCCTCCTCCACCATCGACTAGGCACCTATCTAGAGAGTGGTTGTTTAGAACCACCTCGATATGCAGGGCCTGGTTATGGGTTTCGTAGGGTCTATCTACATCATCTTCCGAAAAGGTGATGGGCGATTTTGCTCCTAATAAAGCCACTTGGGCAGACAAGGATTCCGGACTTATGTTCGAACCAACCTTGGCCCTTTCTAGAATTTTCTCTAAGACAAGTCTATGCCTAGGCGAGGTTTTGATAAGCTCTAGAATAGACATGTGAATAGGAATCTTTGAAAGGTGGTTTTCGAAATCATAAGGATTTAGGATGATTTTGTCCTTATCTGCTTTTGGCAGACCACTAGGGATACATGCTTTTGAGGGGTCAGGCACACTGACCACCTTTTGAGCACCTTGAAGGTGCGGGGGTTGGTAGATCCTCCCGGATCTAGTGACTTCCCCCACGACCAGCCTAGGGTTCGCGCTAAACTTGGCTCTAAGGATGAGCTGAGGAGAACCTTGGATTTTAAAAACTGGCTTTGCCGGGGTTTCCACTTTTGATGGTCCCCGAATGACGACTTGGGCGGGCCTCTTGTATAGTACAAGGATGGGCGCACAAGCAGGTCGACCAGGTTCTGGTTTTTGCGCTAGTTCCTTGGAAATGGTGAGGGTACATACCTCCTTTCCTTTCCCACTGCCACTGGCGTGTTTGGGAAAGGGTTCCTTGAAGATAGCTTGAGGTGGCTCAGGTTCCGCAGTGACCTGGAGCCGACCCTCCGCTATCAAGTTCTCAATTTTATTTAGAAGAGAGAAGCACCGTTTGGTATCATGGCCTTTGAGCCGATGATACTTGCAAAATCGGTTTAAATACCCTCCTTTGGACGTGACTCCTTCGGGGATTTCAGGGAGTTCGATCATGCCCTGGGCAAGTAAGAGGTCTAGGACCTCCGACACAGGTTGCCCCAGCGGAGTGTACTCCCGTTTTTCAATTGGTTTTGAAAAATTGCGTTCTCTCTTATTTTCTATTTTTTCAAAATTTTTAGAAGTGCCCGCCATGCCTGGATCTACCCGGACATTTGCGATTTTATGGGGCTTTGCCCCTTTGTCCGTTGTGGGCAGCCCATATGCGATGGGCTTTTCCACGCGTGTTTTGGGAACGGCACTTCCTTTCCATAAGTGGTCGTATGTCCCTTTTCGTAAGTTGGTTTCGAAAAGGGAGGCCTTTTTTATCAACTTATGGAAAGTTGAAATCTCATGGAGCGAGAGAAGGGTTTTTAACTCGCTTTTAAAATTATCCAGGATGAGCATTACTGCGCATCCTTCGGATATGGGCTCTCGCACTTGGCCCAAAAGAGACCTCCACCTAATAATGAAGGCATGCACGTCCTCGTTTATGCCTTGCTTTGTATCCCTTAAGGTATTCAGGGTTGGCGTGACTTCCACGTTGTGTGCAAACCTTTGCATGAAGCAGTTCGCTAACTCTTCAAAAGTAGCGAACTGGCTTAAGTCGTAGGAAGCCAGCCATTTGGCAGCTGTGCCCTTAAGGGATAGAGGGAACCAATACACCCATTTCATCGAGTCCTTTTTCTTCTTATGGGCTCGACGTGAGAAAAGCTGTAAGTGAGACCTAGGGTCTCCCATGCCATCATACCGATGGAAGTTCGGTATTTCATCGTCACTGTCTGTTTCGTAATCCATAGGAAGGAAATCAGACAGGGCGTAGCTTCTTTTCTCTTTATTTTGCCCTTTCAGCAGCTGCTGTAGGGCTTTACGGTCCTTTTGTGTGAAGGACTCGTGGTATTGGTTGCCTTCCATTACGGAGGCCTCTTTTTGCTTGCGAGGTTTTTCAGATTTCTTTTTAGGCCTTTGTTCACCGTTCGATGAACATGAATCGCCTACTTCAGCCTCTTGGCTGAGAGCATCGATTTTGGCCTCAAACTCCCTTCTCAAGTCCTCGATTTCATCTAGTTTTATTTTGTTTTTGAAAATCCTCCTAGAGTGAGAACTTGATGCGCGTGAGCCTTGGCTCGACACTTCACTTGGATTGGATTTTGACATGCTTTTCAAGCTTTTTCAAAATTTCCTAAGTAAAAGCAAAGAAAACAAGTTAAAATGACACCTTTATAAAATTTTCGCAAGACTTCTACAAGTAAACTCGATTTTTGAAAAGGCTCACGTCCCACCGGGCGTGCTAATCTCTGTAGACGCGCGAAAATCCCCGCCTCTTCGTCCCTTCCGAGGGCTTGGAGTGGATCTTCTCGTGCGTCTAAGGCCTATGTATACAAATAGGGCGTGCCAGCTAGCTTACTTAAGCTAGCGAAGATATATTTAACACTGACTTCTAAACGTGGCGACTGTGAGCAAGTAAGCTCTTGTCGTCGCAGACCTTCTTGCACCGATGCGCAAGGGTCAGTCTGTACGCTTTTGCAAAAATCGAGTTTTGGGGAGAAAGTCCACGAAGCGGTTCGAGGTGTCTAATTCGGGTCTTTAAGATGCGATTGCATGTTTTAGATCACGTGGATTTGCACGTGCCTAAGTCTTTTCTTTTATCCCTTTTTGGGTCGCCTAGTTTGTGTGTTATGAACACTCCACTACATGGGCGAATTCGAGCGGGGCTTGCTTCGATGCAATATGCGTCCTACCTCGTGGTATGGCGTAGATGCAATGCGAACTCACGATACTCCAAAGGGAAAACCCGAAATGTAAAGACAATACTGAAGGGAAATAACCGAAGGGAAATAACCGAAGGGAAATATGTATATATCTTATGTATATGAGCCCTTATTCGGGTCTTGCAAATAAGAGCGAAGGCTCAATGTGGGTGCGTGCTTGAATTGAAAGACTTACACACACGACATGAATTTAAACCCAAATATAAATTGCAGTATGGCCTTGACTAAGGTCTTGGGAATAAGAGCGAAGGCTCAATGTGTGTGAGAGTGCTTGAATTGAAAGACTACCCACACAACATAAATGAAACCCAAATATAACTGCAATAAGGCCTTTACTAAGGTCTTGGGAGTAAGAGCGAAGGCTCAATGTGTGTGAAAGTGCTTGAATTGAAAGACTTACTCACACGACAAGAAATGAAACCCAAATAGTATAGGTCGGCCCTTACTTGGGTCTTTCAAATAAGAGCGAAAGCTCAATGTGTGTGAGAGTGCTTGAATTGAAAGACTTACTCACACGACAAGAAATGAAACCCAAATAGTATAGGTCGGCCCTTACTTGGGTCTTTCAAATAAGAGCGAAAGCTCAATGTGTGTGAGAGTGCTTGAATTGAAAGACTTACTCACACGACAAGAAATGAAACCCAAATAGTATAGGTCGGCCCTTACTTGGGTCTTTCAAATAAGAGCGAAAGCTCAATGTGTGTGAGAGTGCTTGAATTGAAAGACTTACTCACACGACAAGAAATGAAACCCAAATAGTATAGGTCGGCCCTTACTTGGGTCTTTCAAATAAGAGCGAAAGCTCAATGTGTGTGAGAGTGCTTGAATTGAAAGACTTACTCACACGACAAGAAATGAAACCCAAATAGTATAGGTCGGCCCTTACTTGGGTCTTTCAAATAAGAGCGAAAGCTCAATGTGTGTGAGAGTGCTTGAATTGAAAGACAACGCACCCAACTTAAACAAAACCCTTCGAAAATGAAATATATATGTACACTTATATATTAGGGGCTGATTAGGCCCGTGTGTGTTCAAAATTGTGCACGACTAAGAGAGTGCACGTGTGTGGTTGTGCCAAGCCACGTTATTACAAGCGGGGGGAGACTATGCTCCGTTATTACAACCCCGTATCAAATTGAATTTCAAGCAAGTGTACGGCTAAAGACCGAGTTTAGGCACTTACGAGTAGCTGGTCCGTAGAGGTCTTGCTTGAGCGTGGGCTTGGCCTTGGGCTGCAAGTGGGAGCTCCGCGAAGGTAGGTGATCAAAGGGGCTGGCCGGCTGCAAGTGGGGCGCGGGATAGGCTCCTCGGAGGTGGCCGGCGGCAAGTAGATGGCGCCTCAAGGTAAAGGGGTTTGAATGGCTGAATGAGTGGGTTCTTAGGGTCACTAGGGGAGTTGGGAGTTTAGGGAAACTGGACCTAAAAGGTGAGCTGGTGGGAGGGCCGAGTAGGACACCTAGGGGAAAGCCGAATGGGACATGATAGCGAGGTAGAGGCCGGCAGCTTGGGTTATACTAGGTTCGGCTAGGTTAAAATGGTGGTGGCAAAGGGGCTGAGCTGAAGGGAGGATGGGTGGCTAAGAGGGGAGAGGTGGTAGAGAAGGGGGCTAGGTAAGGTGCAGGGTACTTACCGAATGGGGAGAGGTGGCGGATGAAGTGGGAAGGTGGCGGGCAGGTGGCTGTCGGCTGGTTCGGTTGGGTGAAGATGATGGCGTCCGGCTGAGGGGTGGTGGTGGTGGATGGAAGAGGGAAGGTGGCGGAGCAGGTGGCGGCTGGTGGAGCAGCTGGAGCAGGCCAAGGGGGGGGAGTGGTCCCGGCTGGGTGAGAGAAGGGAGAAGGAGAGGGCCCGGCTGGGTGAGGTAGTGGTTCCCACTTGGAAAACCCGCCCACAAGGAGGGGGGTTTAAATAGGGGATGGGTAGGTCGGTTAGGGCTGGGCTGTGGGTAGTGGTTAGGTGGTTTAGGTAGGGTGGTATGTAGATAAGGTGGGCTGGAAGGGGTTGGGCCAGATATTTTAAAACTAGGGGTTTGGGTAAATCGTGGGCTAAGGGTGGTTTAGGGGTTTAGGGCTAGGTTAGGTGGTTGGGTTTTAGGGTGAGGTTTAGTGAGCTAGGTTAGGTGATTAGGCTAGGTTTAGGCTAGGATTAGGGAAATTAATCTAGGTTTAGGGAAGGATTAGGGAAGTGGGTTAGGTGATTAGGTTGGGATTAGGCCGGGATTAGGGAAGTGGGTTAGATGATTAGGTTCAGATTAGGGGTGGATTAGGGGTTTAGGCTAGGTTTAGGCATTTTGGGCTAGGTTTAGGTGAAGGAGCTCCCTTAGCATGGCCCATAGACCTTGATCACCCCATGTTGGTGCAGCCCTAGGTTAGGTTTTAGCTAATTACAAGCTTAAACCCACTCAATTAGGCTAACCCACATGATTAACCCAAACTTGACACACAAGTCAAGCTTAATACAACACTCTTGATATTTTTCACCCCCACTCTCTCTCATGCCCAATATCCCACGTGAATTTCAAGTGGGCCCCACCTCCATTTATGAGAAGGTGATGTGGGCCATGGATATGGATATTGGATTGGATATCTGGATCCAAATCCAAATCCAAGTCCACATATGGGTTTGGATTGGAATATGGATATATATGGTCCAGATCCAATCCAAACTGAACTCTGACTCCTTCGAGCTGGGTTCGAAACGGACGATTCGTGCAGGGCCTGACAGCATCAATACTCCGTCTGCGTTGGGTCTTCGCCAACATGGTCGTCCGCCTCCGTTTCTGCCTTCCGGAGATGACTTCAAATGCTATTTTGATAAGAACAGGGTCTTGGACGTTCGAGATCCTGGGGTGTGAATCAGATACAAGAGTTGTTGCACCGGGCTTGACGTGTGCTCCGGTTCCGGGCTCTTCTTGGCTCTCCTGGTCCTGTCTTGATCGGGCCAAGCCACTTTGGGGTTTCAAAACATGTTTTAAAAGGGTTTTCAAAAGCCATATCGTATGTTTTTGAAAGATATAGTTAAAAACATATATACAGGGTTGTTTGGAAGGCTCCTGGGTTTCCAAACTCAAAAATGGCCCTTTGGGGCTGCTTGTATAAAACCAGATGGATTTTGAGAAATTCGTGGGATTTCGGGGTGTTTACAAAAACGAAATTCACTCACCTAGGACAACCACTCACGGAAGTCCTACACATCCTCTTAACCTAGGGTCTAATCAATCTCCCGACCATTCCCGAAGGGGCACTCCCTAAAAGAAAGTTTCTAAATGATTTCTACAAGTATCATAGGCTCAAAGGCTATGATACAAACAAGTGTTTTTCTCTTCAAAATAAAATCGAGGACTTAATAGAGGAGGGTAGGCTCCACGTCTCGGAGGAACCGGAGTCCTCCCAAGCGATTCTAAAAGAGCTCTTTTCAAACCACGCAAGCACAAACGGGAAAAGAAAATAGGTACGCTTTCTTCCTCAAACTTGTGGGATTGAGCATGCATTGCATACGGTTCACACTATTTGTCACACACAACTTTCCATCGTAATAAAAAAAGACAAGCAAGTAGTGATCCGAAGAGCGCTTAGAGTCCCACCCCCGGCTAGAGCCTTGATAGAAATTCGTGGTGCTCCGAGGATACCAAGTAGAGCCAAGTTAGGAATGAGCCTTAGGGAAGGTGTAGGTGAGGTGACTAGGTCTGGAAGGATCTATCAACCCCACACTTGGCCAAAAATGCTAGCAAGGAAGTGGTCGTTTTGCCTGATCCTTCAAAAGCATGCATCCCCAATGCATCTCATGGCATGGACAAGGGTAAAGGCGTTGTGCTAACCCCATACGATTTATAACTCCATCTTTCAAAATTTCTCATAAACATGTTTATTTTAGAGTTGATACAAACATCACCTAAACATAGACAAGTCTTAGAAGGAATCCTAGAAAAAGTCAAAGTTAACACATCCATAACTCCCAAATCCCTATCCTTCTTGGTCTCCCCAATCTTTGCCAAGGCCCCTATCATGTTCACCAAGGATGAATTAGAGAGACCAAATACAACCTATAACCAAGCCTTGCATATAGAGGTGGTATTGAATCACCACACTCTAAACAAGTGCTTGGTTGATGGGAGAGGAACATTCTTCCTCTTCACATGGCCTTCCAAATAGGAGTCCCACTTTGTAGGCTAGAACCAAGCCCCATCATTATCACTAGATACAATGACAACTCATCTCACCCATTAGGAGCCATTGAGTTGCCCATGGAAGTGGGAAACATCCCACATACGGGGCTATTTCATGTCTTAGACCCCCATTACAACTTGTTGTTAGGAAGGACTTGGATACATAGCCTCCGAGTCATCCCTTCAACCTTTCACAAGTATTTGAAAATAACATGGGATAACTAAGTGGTGGTAGTCCTTGGAGAAGACCATCCACACCTTAGAAGAATACAAAATTTCTCTTGTATATCGAGTCATCCATCAAGTGAGAAGGCCATAAAGATGCCTCACTCGCCCCAAGTCGTCCATCTCCTAAGAACCCCCAAACTTGTAGAGCCACCCTCTCCTAGGATCGTGTGTATCTTAGGGAAGCCCAAGTTATATCTAACCCATACCTCTCAACTCTTAGCCAAACTAACTCATGTTTATGACCATACTATGGACGACACATTATTCCAAGGCCACCCTCTTTACCAAAATTTTTCAAAACTTAAAAAGCTTTGAAATATGATATTAAACATGAGATATACACCGTATAAGGGCCTAGGAGCCTAAGAGCCAAGGTAGGTTAGAGCCCATCCTACTCTTACCTAACCAAGGTCGACATGGATTGGGATACATCCCATCCATACCCCTTGAGCCACCACCTATGGCCAATTGGGTCAAGGATGCCCTAGAACCCTCTAACACCGAAACCTACCTTAGACCTCTTGTTTAGAGTCTAATTCATGGTGTTTTCTTTGTAGGTTTGATGGAAGACCCCTCTTTTGAACCCCCCCCCCAAAAAGTATATATTTAGAAAAACCAAAATAATCTAAAAAGCCTTTAAAACCCAAAAACATTTGAAAATTTCGAAAAATCAAAAAAGAAAATCGTTTGTGTTCATTCTCCTAGCCTTGAAAAGCCAAAAAAATTGGAAAATCTCAAAATCTCAAAAAGAAAGTCTTTTACATTCATCCTTCTAGCATTTGCTTAGAAAAAGACAAAAAAATCAAAAATTTTGAAAATTCTAAAAATCTTAGCCATGTACAAATCCCAATCTCGAGTTCCTCAAAACTCATGTATATTCCCAAACCAAAATCGTCTAAGTCAATTATGCACAACTCCATTCTCTTGCATGATACTTTCCTAGAAATCAAAGTACTTGAGAGTGATCAAAGCAATGAGAAAGACCCCTCATCTATGAGGAAGATCAAGCTTCCGAGCTTTTCGAATTTAATAGAATCCTTGACTTCGAAAAACCTTCAAATTCATAAGAGGGGATTTTCTAGAAATCAATCTAGAAAGTGAGTCTAACCCAAAATGTGTCAAAATAGGTGCCTGTTTGCATGAGAATGAAAGAGCATCATTCATTGCATTTTTGAAATCCTATGTGGATGTATTTGCATGGACCTATTGTAAACACCTCAAAATCCCACGACTTTCTAAAACCAATACCTGATTTGCAAATCAACCCCAAAGGGCCGTTTTGAGTTCTGAAAAACCCAGGAGCCTTCAAAACCTTGTACATATTGTTTTAAAACTTGTAAATATTGCTTTAAGCTTGTAAATAGTGTTTTGAAAGCCCTGTATCAAAATACGAGTTTTTAAACCTGAGCTAAGCCCCATTTTGCCAAAAGGCCAAAGACGAACAAGTGGAACATGCGAAGACGACACCTGATCCAGAAGCAGCCCAACAAGCCGCTCACAAAGGCCAAATTCCAAAAGAAGCTTCAGAAGTGTATTTTGAAGCCCAGAAGAGCACCCTGGCATGATAAAAGCTAGGTTCAAAAGGTGAAAGGAAGGCCCAAGCATGAAGTAGATGGCAAGCCAGGAGCACCAGAAAGCCAGATCAACCATCCTCATTCAAGCATCCCGAATCTGAACCGGGAAAGACATAAATGAGTAGAAACAGAGTCCGAAAAGGCAAAAAGGAGTCCAGACGATAAAGATTGGAAAAACCCAACACCAGACGGAGCGTTGATGAAGCTAGGGTCCTTACAGATCGTCCACCTCGAGAAGCCAAGAAGGACCATCGAGAGAAAATTTGGATTGGATCTGACCATAAATATCTAGATCCAAATCCAAATAGTGAACAATGTTTGGATTTGGGCCGATCCAAATAGTATTTGGGTCGATCCAATTAGTGCTTGGATTTGGATTGGATCCAAATAGTGTTTGGATTGGATCAGATCTGGACCAAAATATCTAGATCCATATCCATAAAAATGTTGGATTTGGATCGGACACGAAGTGTCGCAAGAAAAGCACCGTGTAACAAAAAAAAAATTGCCATCCCTAATGGACCTTGGATCACATCCTTGTTGATCTAGTTGACACGAGTGAAATTGGGTAGGTTTGAACAAACGCGGTTCTGTCCTACCAGACAAACTAGTATGATCACTCCAAACGCACAGCTAATTGCACACAAGCATGCGCCCTGGAGATAACTGGACCCAATGCAAATAGGGTTATGCCGGGTCTAAAGCGTTTGTTTACCTGGATCCAGATCCACACATAGAAATGGAAAGAGTCTCGATTAACAACAACCCGAGTCACGTTCGTCTTGGAGGACGCGTTCCATCCCAGCAGGCAGTACTTCTGACACCTCATGGGAGGAAAAGGCCACCCACTAAGCATCAGCCACCTGTCAGTGAAACCCAATCATGTGATGCCACGTAGTCCGAACACGTTGGTTTGGATCCGCTGCCTTCACATGCTGCCAGCTGGCGTTAAAAATTGGACGTAACCCTCCAGTCAAAGTGCGTACCCTAATTGGAGACTGAAAAACCCGAAATCCGATCCGTCACCTATCACCGTCATACCCACACATACCACCACCACTACCTGTCCTAACCGACCTACCCCCTGTCCCAACCGAACCCATCCTAGCTAGACACTCCCTTACCCGCAGCCATCATTCCATCACCCCACCTACCTAGCACTGTGACCCTTAGCTCCCATTCCTCATCCCACACCATACCATCACCCCACCTAAGCCTAGCACCCGTAGCTCCCATACCACCGCCTCACATCCCCACCACAACCCGTAGCTCCCACATCACCCCATATCCCATCTCTTATCTCACACACCTCACCATCACCCCACCTAAACACCAAGACCTGCCACTACCGTGCCTTACCCATCCCACACCTAATCAAACCCGCAACCTTAGTGTAGTGAACCTAAAAACCTCAAGCTCAAAGGCTCCATTCAACCATCTTTCGCTTTAAGCTTCAAGGAAGACTCATTCGTGGGTGTGAAGCCAAGCAAACTCATGGAGATTGGAGTGGACAAACATCCGAATCACGTAAGTGCTTTAATTTGGTATTTCATATCTCCTTTCTATGCTTTGATTCAATTTGGATACGGGGTTGTATTAACGGAGCATTGTCTCCCCCCGATTGTAATAACTTGGTTTGCTACACGAAGCACACACGAGCACTTGAGCTTTAGCTCTTACTCGTACACAAATACCCACGAGCACTATTGAGCCTTCGCTCTTACTCCTAAGACTTTAATAAGAGCTGCGTGAGTTGTCTTTAATTTTATACACTCACACACGTGTGTATTGAGCTTTCGCTCTTATTCTATATAAGTATTTCAATTCAACTGGGTTGTTACATGAAGCCGTGTGAGTTTGTCTTTCATTTACACACTCACACACAAAGAACACCCGAGTGCTTGCTCATGCACCTCACGCACCATTTTGGCCTTGGCAGCCGCTAAGATATAGTCATATTTCTATACTTTCCGCTGCATTTTCCTGGTTCAGCTGCGTGTGTTTGTCTTTCCATTTACACACCAACACAACACGTGCACGTTGGCGACCTTCGGGCCCATATATATATAGCTATATTTCCCTTCCGCTATGTCTTTAAATTTCGGGTTTTAAGGTTCAGCTGTGTGAGTTGTATTTCAATTTATACACGGCATACACTTACACAATTGAGCATTTTCGCTCTTAAGATATAGCTATATTTCCCTTTTGCAATTTCATTTCGGCTATGTCTTTCAATTCCGGGTTTTCCCATTCAGTTGTGTGAGTTTGCATTGCATATTCGCCATACCACGAGATAGGGCACATATTGCATCAAAGTAACCTCGAACTACCCGTGCAAAACTCGCCAAATCGAGCATTGGGTGCACACAACTATAGGCCTAAAATTGGCTAAAACCCAAGACATAGGAAACGTGCAAATCCCACGTTGATAAAATCTGCAATAAGACAAACTAAACCAAATCAAACACTTTACATATTTTCAAAAAGGTCATGTTTGCTTAAAATCGACTTTTCTAAGCGTACAAACCGATCCTTGCGCATCGGTGCAAGAAGGTCTACGACGAAAAGAGCCCACTTGTCCATAGTCGCCCCCTAAGTCAGTTATTTTCAAAACTTACTTTGCTAGCTTGAGTAAGCTAGCTGACACTCCCTTTAAGCGACTTAGACATACGAAAAGGTTCACTTTAGGCCTAAGAACCCGGAGTGGAAATTTCTGCTTGTCTACAGATTTTGGCACGCTCGGTGGGACGTGGGCCTTAAGCAAAATCAATTCAAAACAAACAGACTTCATGAAAATTTTCCAAGAAAAAGTATTTTAACTCCTTGTTTGTTGCATTTCATAGTTGGGTTTTGAAAGCATCGGAGCCATGTCAAGTCCAGGCTCCCAAGAAGTGTCTAGCCATGCCTCATGCGCATCAAGTTCTCATTCTAGAAAGCTTTTGAAAACTCGAGATCAAAGAAAAGAGATCGAGGAGTTAAGAAAGGACTTTGATGCTAAGATCGCTGCTCTTAGCCAAGAGGTTGAAGCAGCTGATTCGTGTTCATCACATGGTGAACCAAAGGCCAAAAAGAGAGTTGAAAAAATTCAAAAACACAAGGAGACCTCCGCAATAGAAGGCAACCAACACCACGAATCCTTCACTCACAAGGATCGTAAAGCCCTACAGCAGCTGCTGAAAGGGCAAAACAAAGAGAAAAGAAACTATGCCCTATCCGATTTTCTTCCTTTAGACTATGAAATGGACAGTGACGATGAAATACCGAATTTCCATCGGTATGATGGCATGGGAGACCCTAGGTCTCACTTGCAACTTTTCTCTCGTCGAGCCCATAAGAAAAAGGACTCGATGAAATGGGTGTATTGGTTCCCTTTATCCCTCAAAGGCACAGCTTCCAAATGGCTGGCTTCCTACAATCTTAGTCAGTTCGCTACTTTTGAAGAGTTAGTGAACTGCTTTATGCAGAGATTCTCGCATAACATAGAAGTCACGCCCACTTTAAACACATTAAGGGATACGAAGCAAGGTATGAACGAAGATGTCCATCCCTTTATAGTTTGATGGAGGTCCCTCCTTGGGCAAGTACGAGAACCTATATCCGAAGGGTGCGCAGTAATGCTCATCTTGGATAATTTTAAAAATGAGTTGAAAACCCTTCTCTCCCTTCACGAAATCTCTACTTTCCATAAGCTGATTAAAAAAGTATCTCTTTTTGAAACGAATTTAAAAAAAGGGACTTACGACCACTTATGGAAAGGAAATGTGGTTTTGAAAACTTGCTTGGAGAAGCCCAGCACTTATGGGCTACCCACCATGGATAAAGGGGCAAAACCCCACAAAGTTTCCAATGTCCGGGTGGATCCAAGCCCGGCGAGCACTTCTAGGAATTTCGAGAAAATTGAAAAAAAGGAGAAAATTTTCCAAAAATCTTTTGAAAAATGGGAGTATACTCCGCTGGGGCAACCTGTGTCGGAGGTCTTGGACCTCTTACTTGCCCAAGGCATGATCGAACTCCCTGAAATTCCCAAGGGAATTACTTCCAAAGGAAGATTTCTAAATCGCTTCTGCAAGTATCATAGGTGTAGACGTGATTTTATTTCAAATCATGGGATTCAAAATCAAACCCTTGAACTACGTCGGGTTGCGCGAGCGTGCCAGTTAGTTTATCAAAACTAACAAATTCTGATTTTCTGACTTCTAAGAACGATTGTGGACAAGTGAGATCTTTTTGACTTAAGCCTTCTTGAACCGGCGCTCAAGGGTCAGCCTAGATGCTTGAAATTTGTTTGAATCCATTAATTCGAGAAAGGAAAAACTAGATTTTCCAAAGTTTCAGATTTGTGTTTAAGTTCTTGATTTCTGAAAATTTTCAGATTCTGAAAGTTGTAGAATCTGTTCAGTTCCAGAGACCTGTTCTCTGAATTTTTAAAAATATTATGATTCTCCAAAAATTCTAAAAAGTTTACAGAATAGAGACACGTGTGTGTAGAATCAGAATATATTTTTATTTTATAATTTAGTTCTTTATTTTCTGAGAATTAAATACAGAATCAGAAACTGTTATAAAATTCGGAACAACCCTGTTTCTGTGAATCAAAAGCTCAGAAAAATAGTAATATCTCAGCACTCAGTCATCCAATTTCGATAAAATTTATTGTGTTAGAAAGATACGGATGTTGGGTTTCCATAGAATCAAATTTCATTGAATGGTTAAAGAGATATGAGCAAAAGAACAGAGGTCTGTTACTGAACGTTCTGTTTCTGTAAAACGCAATCTGGATTTTGTATAAACTTCACGGATCTAATTGACTAGAGGCAATTGGCTTATCCGTTTGTCTATAAAAATTCTGTGATCAGACGTATGCGCACAGACAGTTTCAGAAACCAGTTTTACAGAAAATTTCAGAAGGTTCCTAACGTGATTCTAAAACGAAATTCAACCTGTATCAGTCCTAATGATGCATGGAAATCATCTAAACATGGATTTTACTTTCGTTTATGAAGTAATCATGTGTGTTTGTATCGATATAAATGAAGAACATGAGCTCGAGGCCTTGATTGAGATACAAATTTCCAGAATCTGTGCTTCTTTAGATTCTCATGAATTAAAACAAATTTGTGCACGGATTAGAACCTGTGTGAGTGAGAGGGGATGTAGGAGCACTTCGCCGGATGATCGTCGGATGTCGGAACCAGGCCGGACTTCCTTCTTCTCCTTCTTCTCTTCCTTTCTCTCTCTCTCTCTCTCTCTCTCTATTTCTCTGTATTTTCGGACTGAATGTTGTTGTATCTTGGTTGATCGTTTTCTTCCTTTCCTTGTTGTTCCTGGCTGATCGTCGTTGGTTGATGCCCTCTGCAGCACCTGGGGGAGTCTTTTTATAGGCTCTGGCTGTGATTTGGATAAGCTTGACGGTTGGGATTTGGATGAGTTCGGTTTTGATTGTGTTGATAAAATCTTATCTGAATTGGTTGGAACGTCATCTGCATTTGATAGGCATAATCCTTGTTGAACGTTATCTGATCCTATTGACCATGTTTGCAACAACCACCTTAACTGCAAGCTCATGCAATTACATGGACACAGCTGATGAAAGAGCAACTGCACGCAAAGCATTTACATAGAAATCGGATCCCTCAGGTAGGGTCGAGATGCGCACAAAGGTGCAATACTCATGAAGAGTCATTGTCGATCAATCACTCTTCACCACTGCTCAGGAGCTAGCTTTTGATTTTGATCTTATGCCTTTTAGTAAACGTTGAGAACCACCACACTAGAGTCACCACTCCTCATCAAAATGTTGTTATCGTTACAGATGTCTTACTGTTCTGATTTTTGACCAGCTTCCCAATAATGCTTTCCATGAGGGTGTCCTTATATGAGACATGGTTGTGTCTCTATGCTCTTGAATGGACATAAACGATTCAGTTTTCTGAGTAGATTTCTCAATCAATTTCCTTTTGAGGAGGGAAAGAAAATAAGGTAATTGTAACCAGAAAATTGCTTCAGAGGGATCTTCAAAAAGTGATGCAGCAAAGGCAAATCTTACTGCATATCCTTTATCAACTAACTTAGCGTATGGCTCACCCTCTCATTGTCAAGTAGACAGCCTTCCCTCCGATATGGTTCCAACCTCATTCATGGAACATCTGAACTAAAGCTTTGAAATGCAGATGAACACTACTAAGATAGTCTAGCAGTAAATGCAAATGATGTTACATACTTACCTATTAGGAACATATTTGAATTAAGCCCATGTTACATTTTTGAAAATCAACTTTCATGCTCATTCAATCCTTTCCACGAGTGTTGGGATATTAAAATTGCTCTTATCATAACATATCAATAGCATACCAGTAACAAATGACGATGCAAATGGATGTATATCAATACTAATTACCTCGATACCCAAACATAACGTAGACACGTTACGAAAGGTGTTCGATACCAAACCTTCATTTTCAGAGGCTTTTGTTCTTGCTTCCACCTTTTCTTTCTTTTGATAATACCGACCTTACCCTCTAGAAATTGATTTCTTCCCAAATGTGAGCTTTTCTTTCTAGGAAGCTCACTTTCTCTTTTTAATGCCCGTTTTCCCTTTCTGGGTGTCCACCATTCTTTTTAGGTGTCAACTTGTCTTTTTGATACCTGTATCTTTTCAAAAGGCAAGCTTTCAACATACCTTTTGTCATAAATCTTTTAAGAAAACGAAATCCAACTTTTCCATGTCGGGGGCAAAATCGTCATTTTCATCCAATCTAGTCAAAATTCGAAATTTTCAGAAAGGAAAGTATTATTTCATCATTTTAAAGCTTCCATAAAATTTTGGTACCGAAACAAACTCGTTTAGTGCCTTTTTCATTCGAAAATCCAAAATTGCCAAAAGTAGGCACTTTCCTAAAAATGTAAGAATTTTAAAAGAAAATTTTGGGTGTTTACAATAGGCTCAAAGGCCATGATACAAAGCAGTGTTTTTCCCTCCTTAACAAAATAGAGAACTTGATAGTAGAGGGCCGGCTCCAGGTCACTGAGGAACCAAAGCCTGCCCAAGCTATCTTTAAAGAACCCTTCCCCAAGCACGCAAGTACCAGTGGGAAGGGCAAAGAGGTAGTGCTCTCACAATTTCGAAGAGTCTAGAGCATACATATCTATCTGGTTTTTCTACTTGTGCATCTACTCTTATCCTTCATAGGAAATCCGCCCAAGTAGTCATCTGGGGGGCACCGAGAGTCCCATCCTCGGTAAAACCAATTTTAAAAATTCAAGGTGCTCCAAAGCACACGAATAGAGCCATGATAGGCGCGAGCCCTAGGTTGATCGTGGGGGAGGTGACTAGGTCCAAAAAGATCTATCAACCCCCACATCTACAAAGTACTAAAAAGGTGGTCAGTATACCTGGCCCCTCCAAAGCATGTATTCCTAGAGTCTCGCCAAAAGCGGACAAGGGCAAAGTAGTTTTAACCTTGTATGATTTTGAAAATCATCTTTCAAAGATTCCTATTAACATGTCCATCCTAGAGCTGATACAAACCTCGCCTAGGCATAGACTCGTGTTAGAGAAAATTTTAGAAAGAGCCAAGGTTAGCTCAAATATAACCCTAGAATTCTTGTCCAATCAAGTGGCATCTATAGGAGCAAAAACGCCCATCGTGTTCTCAGAAGACGATGTACAAAGACCCTACGAAGCCCACAACCAAGCCCTACATATCGAGGTGGTTTTGAATCACCACTCTCTCGATAGGTGCCTAGTTGATGGGGGAGGAGGGCTCAACATCCTTCCGCTCCACGTAGCGTACCAGATCGAAGTCACCTTGACATCCGTGAACCCAAGCCCCATCGTAATCACTGGATACGATGGGAATGCGTCTAGACCCCTAGGATCCATAGAACTGTCCATGGAAACGGGAGGGATAGCTCACATGGGGGTGTTCCATGTCTTGGACATCCACCCCCACTATAACCTATTGCTGAAAAGGCCTTGGATACACAGCCTGCGTGCTATACCATCCAACTTCTATAGGTGTGTTAAAATCCCTTTCGAGGATCAAGTTGTGGTAATCCTAGGTGAGAGTAATCCATAGCTTCAGGGAATCCAGAGTTTCTCTTGCTTGTCGAGTTCCCAGGCCTACGAGGCCAAACTGGGGCAGACCTTGGTCGAGCCACCGAAGCTCACACTCCAAATACCTAGGAAGGTCGTGTACATCAAGGGGCAACCCAAGGCTAGCCCACTCAAAACATTAACCATCCCAGGAAAGGCCAAGAGTCGCCTATTTCAAAAACCCCTAGACAAAAAGCCTTATATGCATGACATAGATGACAGCAAGTTCCAGGACCACGACTTGTATGAAAATTTTTCTAAAAACAAAAAATCATGGAACATGCTGTTGAATATGGGCTATATGCCATACAAGAGTCTAGGGGGGCATAAAATCAGGGTCTCATAGAACCCATAGTACCAAAGGCAAACCCAAACTGATATGGGATCGGCTATACTCCTAGCATACCACCAGAGCCCCCACCTATGACCACCTAGGTCAAGGGTGCCCTGGAACCTACCCAAGCAGAAACCTACGATTTAGACTTCTTGTTTAGAGTCTAACCCGTTGCGTTTTCCTTTATAGGTATGATGGAAGATCCCTCAACCAAAAACATAAAAAAATTGGAAAAACTCGAAATTCAAAAAATTAAAAAACCCCAAAAACCAAAAATACTTGGAAAAGATGAAAAAATCGAAAAAAGAGTTGTTTGTATAGTTCCCAAGGTTCTGGTTTTACAAAAACTCAAAAAAATCGAAAATTTAGAAAATGTCAAAAACAAAACCTTGTATATAGTTGCTCTTGGTAAAAACTTGGAAAAAGCCAAGGATTTCGAAAGAAACGTTGTCTTTATAACAACACCAAAAGTTTCGAAACCCGTAGAAACCCCAAGTCAAAAACCAGGTATTTTCAAATTCCATGCATCAAATTCCCTAGGATCTATAGACCTCGAGAATGATCAAAGCCCGAAAGTGGATCCCCTTGAGGAAGATCTCTCTTCTGAGCTCCCAAAATTTCATAAAATTCTCGATTTTGAAAAACCCTCGAATTCAGTAGGAGGAGATTTCATAGAGATAAACTTAGAGAGTGATTCAAAGCCCAAACTCATTAAGGTAGGCGCATGTTTGCATGAGCATGAAAGATCATCATTCATTGCATTTTTGAAAACCTACTTAGATGTGTTTGCATGGACGTACGAAGACATGCTGGGTATAGACCCACAAGTTGTAGAGCATCGTCTTCCCTTAGATTCAGATGCAAAACTCATAAAATAAAAGCTTAGGAAAATACATCCGAACGTACACTCACAAGTCAAAGAGGGTTTAGAAGATCTGTTAAAAGTCGGATTTATAAAACCCATTGGGTACTCTGATTGGTTGTTAAACATCGTTTTTGTTCGAAAAACCAGTAGGAAGATTCAAATATGCATCAATTTCAGAAACCTGAATAAGGCCACGCTAAAAGACAATTTCCCTTTACCAAACATTGGTTTGATAGTCGATAATACTGCAAATCATGAGATGTTTTCGTTCATGGATGGCTATTCAGGGTATAATCAAATCAAATTAGCCCCACGAGATCAGGCTAAAACTGCTTTCACAACCCCATGGGGCACGTACTGCTATACAGTCATGCCCTTTGGTTTGAAAAATGCCGGCGCCACCTACCAAAGAGCTATGACTATGATCTTTCACGATCAGATTTATGAGCTCGTAGAGGTATATGTGGATGATCTCTTGGCTAAGTCAAAAACTCGATGCACTCATATCGAATGCTTACAAAAGATTTTCGAAAGGCCTTAGACTTTATAAAGTAAAGCTAAACCCTCAAAAGTGCGTATTCAGAGTAGAATCCAGAAAGCTTTTAGGATTTATGGTGAGCCAAAGGGGCATAGAAGTCGACCCCTCTAAGTGTCGAGCCATCATAGACATGGCTCCACCCTCCAATCTCACGCAAATTCGTAGCCTCCAAGGTCGACTCCAATCCATTCGCAGGTTTATCTCAAACCTGGCGACTAGATGCAAACCCTTCGACAAACTGTTGAGAAAAGGGACAAAATTTTTGTGGGATGACAAATGCCAAAAGTCTTTTGAAAGATTAAAAGTAAACTTAGTTAATCCCCCTGTTTTAAACCCTCCAAAGCAAGGAAAACCTCTTCTGCTTTACATTTCTGTGCATGAGAATGCTTTGGGTGCCTTGTTAGCCCAATACGAGGATGATACCCACAAGGAGTATGTGTAGACACGGAAAATTCTCACTTCTGGTTCTTAGGCCTGAAGTGAACCTTTTCGTATGTCTAAGTCGTATTTTAACAAAAGGGCATGCCAGCTAGCTTGCTTAAGCTAGTGAAGAAAGTTTTCGAAATCTAACTCTATCGGGGCGACTGTGAGTAAGTGGGCTCTTTTTGTCGCAGACCTTCTTGCACCGATGCACAAGGGTCAGTCTATACGCTTGGCAAAGTCTTTAAAATTTAAACCTCTTTGAAAATATCCGAAGTGTTTGGGCTTTGTTTGTTCGATTGCAAATTTTATTACACGTGGGATTTGCACGTGCCTATGTCTTTCTTTTTATGTTTTTTAGGGCCAACTAGGTGTGTGTGTAAGTGACCTAAGTTGGGCGATTTTTGCAAGGGAGTGTGGGGTTTGCTTTGATGCAATATGCGTCCTAACTCGTGGTATGGCGTATATGCAATGCAAACTCACACAACTCCAAAGGGAAAACCCAAATTGAAAGACAATGAGGAAGGGAAATGACTTAATGTAAATTGCAAAAGGGAAATATGGCTATATCTTAAGAGCGGAAAGGCTCAATTGTGCAAGTGTGTGTCGTGTATATATGGAAATACTACGCACACAACTCAATCTTAAAACCCAAATCTTAAAGACATAGCCGAAGGGAAATACTTATAATATATATGGGCTCGAAGGTCGCCAACATGTGCGTGGGTGTTGTGTGTATATGGAAAGACAAGTCACACGACTTGTAATGTAAACCCAAATATAATTGCAATATGGCCTTGACTAAGGTCTTGGGAGTAAGAGCGAAAGCTCAATGTGTGTGAGTGTAGAATTGAAATGCTACGCACACAACTTGAATTTAAACACCCAAAACGAAATTGCAATATGGCCTTTACTAAGGTCTTGGGAGTAAGAGCGAAAGCTCAATGTGTGTGAGTGTGGAAATTGAAAGACCACGCACACAACTTGAATTAAAACACCCAAGGGAAATTGCAATACGGCCCTTACTAGGGTCTTGGGAGTAAGAGCAAAAGCTCAATGTGTGTGTGTGTAGAAATTGAAAGACCACGCACACAACTTAAATTAAAACCCACGCAACTTAAAACATATAGGTATAACTATATCTTAAGGGCTTATTAGGCCCGTGTGTGTGTCAAAATTGTGTACAACTAAGAGCGAAATGGCTCAAGTGCACGTGTGTGTGGGTGTGCCAAACCACATTATTACAAGCGGGGGGAGACAACGCTCCATTATTATAACCCCGTATCAAATTTAATTAAATGTAAGAAAGTTCATAATAAGGACCGAGTTAGGCACTTTCGTGTAGCTGGTCTGGGTGTAACTTGCTTGGCTTTGGCCTAGTGAGTCACCTTGGACAGCCGAAGGGGAGCTCCTTGGATGCGTGTGGGCGCCAAGTAGGGTCTTAGCCGAATGAAGACTTGAGGATGGCCGAGTGGTGGGCACAGTAAGTGGGGATGTTAGGTGGGGTTGTGGTAGGTGTAGACGCAGAAAATATTCGCCTCTCGGTTTCTTAGGCCTGGAGCGAACCTTTTCGTGTGTCTAAGTCCTATTTAAATAAACAGGGCATGCCAGCTGTAGACGCGCGAAAAATCCCCGCCTCTTTGCCTCTTTCGTGGCTTGGAGTGGATCTTATCGTGCGTCTAAGGCCTATGTATACAAATAGGGCGTGCCAGCTAGCTTACTTAAGCTAGCGAAGATATACTTAACACTGACTTCTAAACGTGGCGACTGTGAGCAAGTGAGCTCTTGTCGTCGCAGACCTTCTTGCACCGATGCGCAAGGGTCAGTCTGTACGCTTTTGCAAAAAATCGAGTTTTGGGGAGAAGGTCTACGAAACGGTTTCGAGGTGTCTATTTCGGGTTTTTAAGATGCGATTGCATGTTTTAGATCACGTGGATTTGCACGTGCCTAAGTCTTTTCTTTTATCCCTTTTTGGGTCGCCTAGTTTGTGTGTTATGAACACTCCACTACATGGGCGAATTCGAGCGGGGGTTGCTTCGATGCAATATGCGTCCTACCTCGTGGTATGGCGTAGATGCAATGCAAACTCACGCTACTCCAAAGGGAAAACCCGAAATGTAAAGACAATATTGAAGGGAAATAACCGAAGGGAAATAACCGAAGGGAAATAACCGAAGGGAGATATGTATATATCTTATGTATATGAGCCCTTACTCGGGTCTTGCAAATAAGAGCGAAGGCTCAATGTGGGTGCGTGCTTGAATTGAAGGACTTACACACACGACATGAAATTAAACCCAAATATAAATTGCAGTATGGCCTTGACTAAGGTCTTGGGAGTAAGAGCGAAGGCTCAATGTGTGTGAGAGTGCTTGAATTGAAGTACTACACACACGACATAAATGAAACCCAAATATAACTGCAATAAGGCCTTTACTAAGGTCTTGGGAGTAAGAGCGAAGGCTCAATGTGTGTGAAAGTGCTTGAATTGAAAGACTTACTCACACGACAAGAAATAAAACCCAAATAGTATAGGTCGGCCCTTACTTGGGTCTTTCAAATAAGAGCGAAAGCTCAATGTGTGTGAGAGTGTTTAAATTGAAAGACTTACTCACACGACATGAAATGAAACCCAAATAGTATAGGTCGGCCCTTACTTGGGTCTTTCAAATAAGAGCGAAAGCTCAATGTGTGTGAGAGTGTTTAAATTGAAAGACAACGCACCCAACTTAAACAAAACCCTTCGGAAATGAAATATATACGTACACTTATATATTAGGGGCTGATTAGGCCCGTGTGTGTGCAAAATTGTGCACGACTAAGAGAGTGCACGTGTGTGGTTGTGCCAAGCCACGTTATTACAAGCGGGGGGAGACTATGCTCCGTTATTACAACCCCGTATCAAATTGAATTTCAAGCAAGTGTATGACTAAAGACCGAGTTTAGACACTTACGAGTAGCTGGTCCGTAGAGGTCTTGCTTGAGCGTGGCCTTGGCTTTGGGCTGCAAACGGGAGCTCCGCGAAGGTATGTGCTCAAGAGTGCTGGCCGGCTGCAAATGGGCGCGGGATGGACGCCTCGAAGGGGGCCGGTGGCAAGTGGGCGACGCCTCCAAGTAGGGAGTTTAGAGTGGCTGACTAAGTGGGTCTTAGGGTCACTAGGGAAGTTAGGGACTTAGGGAAACTGGACCTAAAAGGTGAGCTAGTGGGAAGGCCAAAGAGGACACCTAGGGGGGTTGGCCGAATGGGGGGTGGTGGCTAAGTAGTGGCCAGCCACTTGGGTTATCCTAGGTTCGGCTAGGCTTAGGTGGTGGCGGCAAAGGTGCTGAGCTGAAGGGGAGATGGGTGGCTAAGAGTGGAGAGGTGGTAGAGAGTGGCTTTGAGGGAGTTAGGGGGACTTACCGCATGGGGAGGAGTGGCGGATGGAGTGGGAGAGTGGCGGGCAGGTGGCTGTCGACTGGTGGAGTTGGGGGAAAGGTGGTGACGTCCAGCTGGGGGGGCAGTGATGGTGACGTGGGAGAGGGAAGGTGGCGGAGCAGGTGGCGGCTGGTGGAGGAGCTGGAGCTGCTGGGGAAGACGGATGAGAGATGGGAGAAGGAGAGGGCCCGGCTGGGTGGTGGAGTGGTTCCCACTTGGAAAACCGCCCACAATGAGGGGGGTTTAAATAGGGGATGGGTAGGTCGGTTAGGGCTGGGTTGTGGGTAGTGGTTAGGTGGTTTAGGTAGGGTAGTATGTAGATAAGGTGGGCTGGATGGGGTTGGGCCAGATATTTTAAAACTAGGGGTTTGGGAAAATCGTGGGCTAAGGGTGGTTTAGGGGTTTAGGGCTAGGTTAGGTGGTTGGGTTTTAGGGTGAGGTTTAGTGAGCTAGGTTAGGTGGTTTAGGCTAGGTTTAGGCTAGGTTTAGGGAAATTAATCTAGGTTTAGGGAAGGATTAGGGGAGTGGGTTAGGTGATTAGGTTGGGATTAGGCCGGGATTAGGGAAGTGGGTTAGGTGATTAGGTTCAGATTAGGGGTGGATTAGGGGTTTAGGCTAGGTTTAGGCATTTTTGGCTAGGTTTAGGTGAAGGAGCTCCCTTAGCATGGCCCATAGACCTTGATCACCCCATGTTGGTGCAGCCCTAGGTTAGGTTTTAGCTAATTACAAGCTTAAACCCACTCAATTAGGCTAACCCACATGATTAACCCAAACTTGACACACAAGTCAAGCTTAATACAACACTCTTGATATCCCACGTGAATTTCAAGTGGGCCCCACCTCCCTTTATGAGAAGGTGATGTGGGCCATGGATATGGATATTGGATTGGATCTCTGGATCCAAATCCAAATCCAAGTCCACATATGGGTTTGGATTGGGATCTGGATATATATGGTCCAGATCCAATCCAAACTGAACTCTGACTCCTTCGAGCTGGGTTCGAGACGGACGATTTGTGCGGGGCCTGACAGCATCAGTACTCCGTCTGCGTTGGGTCTTCGCCAACATAGTCGTCTGCCTCCGTTTCTGCCTTCCGGAGATGACTTCAAATGCTTTTTTGATAAAAACAGGGTCTTGGACGTTCGAGATCCTGGGGTGTGAATCAGATACAAGAGTTGCTGCGCCGGGCTCGACAGGTGCTCCGGTTCCGGGCTCTTCTTGGCTCTCCTGGTCCTGTCTTGATCGGGCCAAGCCACTTTGGGGTTTCAAAACATGTTTTAAAAGGGTTTTCAAAAGCTATATCATATGTTTTTGAAAGATAAAGTTTAAAACATATATACAGGGTTGTTTGGAAGGCTCCTGGGTTTCCAAACTCAAAATGGCCCTTTGGGGCTGCTTGTATAAAACCAGATTCGTTTAAGAAATTCGTGGGATTTCGGGGTGTTTACAGATGCCCCTCTTTGGCCTTGTCCAAATAGATTTGGATAAGGGCAAAGATGACAAACACCCCTTTTAATGTCTCCCTAGATCTAGCCACGCAGAATATGGGATCGTCCCATTTTAGCAAAAATCTCAATTTTACAAACTCTGGTAGGAGGAGATATCACGCCAAAGGGTTTTACTATGGAATCTGGTCCTAAATGGGATCATGTTCATGCAAGTACCATGCGTGGAATGCAGATGACATGGGTGTGGTGCCAAGAGTGGCGACCTCCCAGAGACCAGGTGTGGTCGAACTCTAGAGACTTACAAGGCCTACTGCTCCAAGTGAGCAAAAACCCTATGCTGTTCGATGTTCGGTTTTCAAAACTTATTTACAAAAGCTATTTACAAAAGGGACAACTGTCTTGAGCCTCGATCCTAAGGATCTCAAGCTCTTCGTGCTTGCCCTTGTTTGAGTCTTAACACTCGCTTATCTAGCGGAGGTTTTATAAGAAAACAAGCTTCATTTCAAATTCCTACGCCTTACTCGAAACGTCGAATTCTCAAACAAGATGAAATTCAAGTAAGTAAATCCTATTTTTACTTTAGGATTCCTCGAAATGAACCATGCTTTAGCTTGGGATAAGCCAGGGATGGGAAAGAGATACCACGGTCCCTTCTGAAGCGTCCCGTGGTTTAAGGCATAGATGGCGGAAAACTGCTCTTTTTGAGCTTTTTGGCCTCTTTTTCCTTTTTTTCATAGAGGGTCTCCCTTTGGGAGTATTTTTTCTTTAATCCCTCTTTTTCATAAGAGAATCGATTTTTCTTTTTGAAGTCTGGTTTCTTTCTTTTGGAAAGAGATTTTAAATGGGAAATTCTCTTTTGATTTGGGCCTTTGTTTTCCTTTTAGAAGGAGGAGAGAAGAGGGGAGGACTTATCCCAAGCCTACACTCGATCCATTCCAGATCAGCCTATTTAGAAATAGCACGTACTACTTGCAAGTATCTTGCTATGTTGAACTAGGCCCTTCTTTGTAAGATGAAGGATTTTGAAATGCAACCACGATTTTGAAAACTCCACTCTTTCACAAGTGCGAATTCTCTCACTTAGGGTCACACGAGTTTGCCCTTGCACCTTATTCACATGTCTCAGGGCAGCTATCCCTATCAAATTTCCGAAAACTGGAATTTAATCCAGATCCTACACATGATACTTCTTTAAGTATTGTATATTGATAGGATCTGCTAAATTCCTACCTTCTACATCGATCAACCAATACGAATTGTTCGTAGTGGTTGCTCGTACAACATAGGGTCCATCCCAGTTGGGGCGCCACTTGCCTAGGGGGTGTGGGCCACGATGGTGGATGGTTTTCAAGACCAGATCTCCCACTTCAAAGTGGCGAGGTCTCATGTGTTTGCTATAATGTCGGGCTATCCTTTGCCGGTATGCACGAGCATGATCCATAGCAAGGAGTCGCCTCTCATCTAGCAAATCTAGTTCGGCCATCCTAGCATGCTGAAGCGTCTCTAGGGGGAGGTCGAGTGCAATGGATGTATGGAATGAATGCAGTTGGGTATGAATGGGAAGAATGGCGTTTGTGCCATAGACCAATTCAAATGGTGTGGCATTCGTGGGAGTCCGGATGGAAGTCCTATAAGCCCATAAGGCTTCATCCAGCTTCTCATGCCACCTCCTACCCTTCTCTAAGGTCTTCTCAATGATACCAATGAGAGTCTTGTTTGTGGCTTCGGCTTGGCCGTTGCCTTGAGGGTAGTAGGGCGAGGAGAAGTGGTGAGTTATGCCATACGTGTTGCACAACTTAAACATCCGCTCGTTCTTGAATGGGGTACCATTATCAGACACAAGGTCTCGTGGAACCCCAAATCGAGCCAAGATATTCCTCCGGATGAAAGCCACCACATGTTGCCCCATTACATTCGTTAGGGAAATGGCTTCCACCCACTTGGAGAAATACTCCGTGGCTGCTAAAATAAAACGATGCCCATTCGAGGCCTTTGGAAATATGGGGCCTACAATGTCAAACGCCCACATGGTAAATGGCCAGGGGCTGACCACGGAATGCAATGCTGATGAAGGGATATGAATGGCGTGCCCATGCACTTGACATGGATGACACTTCCTAACATGATCGTGACAATCCTTTTTCAAGGTGGACCAAAAATAACCCCCTCTAAGTATTTTCATTGCCAACATGTTGGCATTAACATGACCTCCACATTCTCCATCGTGGAACTCGTGCATCACTATCCTAGCCTCCTCTAGGTCGATACACCTAAGCAGAATGCCGGTAAAACTCTTTTTGTATAAGACCCCACCCAGAATGGTGTATCGGGTCGAAATCTTACGAATGAATGCCCTATCTTTGGATGTGGCATCCTCGGTGAATCCCCCATTTTCTAAAAATTGTTTTATGTCATAGAACCAGGGTTTTTCAATAGACTCTGAGTTGTTTTGGCAAACATCCAAGTCGTGTGTGGATGGCTGGGGCACATGCCATATTTCCAAAGATCTGGTCCCTGAAATGGGATCGACCTTCAGGGCTGAACCCAAGGAAGAGAGGGCATCGGCGATGCCATTGTCCTCTCTTCCCACGTGTGTGAGTTTACACGACTGGAAGGAGTGGACCAATCGAGTGGCCAACTCGCGATATGGAAGTAGTTTCTCATTACGCACTTGCCAAATTTTTAAAACCTGGTTTATGACAAGGAGTGAATCTCCAAAGACCTCGATGCACGATGCCCCTAGAGTTTTCGAAATCCTTAAGCCTTGTATGAGTGCTTCATACTCAGCTACGTTGTTGGAACATTCGAAATCTAAGCGGACCGCTATGGGAATCTCGCACTTTTCAGGGGAGATTAGGATGATCCCGGCACCAGCCCCTCGTTGGTTTCGTGCCCCGTCGAAGTGCATCTTCCACACTTGGTTTTCAAAAGAATTTGCCAAAATGTGGTTTTGAAAATGGTTTTGCAATATGCCTTCATCAGGCATTTCGACAAGAGTGGGATATGCGTCCTCCAAGGGGAAGTCAGCCACGTAATCTGCTAGGGCTTGCCCCTTAACGGAGATCTGGTGATGGTATTTTAGATCATACTCCATTAGAAGGAGTTGCCATTTGCCCAATCTACCTGTGAGAATGGGTTTTTCGAACAAGTGCTTGATTGGATCAAGCTTGGACACTATCCAGATCTCATGATCTAGGAAGTAGTGTCTGAATTTCTGGCAGGCCCAGACTAGAGCCAAGCACGTCTTCTCCATGGCTTGATAATTTCGTTCATAAGCCAAGAGAGTTTTCGAAATATAGTAGATGGCATACTCCTTATGGGTGTCATCCTCGTATTGAGCCAACAGGGCTCCTAAAGCGTTTACATGCACGGAGATGTATAATAAAAGTGGTTTTCCTTGCTTTGGAGGATTCAAAACGGGGGGATTAACCAAGTATGCCTTTAGTCTCTCGAAGGACTTTTGGCATTCGTCATCCCATAAGAATTTCGTACCCTTCCTCAACAGTTTGTTGAAGGGTTCGCATCTAGTTGCCAGATTCGATATGAATCGGCGCACAGATTGCAATCGACCTTGGAGGCTACGGACTTGGGTGAGATTGGAGGGTGGAGCCATGTCTACGATGGCTCGACACTTAGAGGGGTCGACTTCTATTCCCCTTTGGCTCACCATAAAGCCTAGAAGCTTTCCTGATTCTACCCCGAACACACATTTCTGAGGGTTTAGCTTTACTTTGTAAAGCCTAAGCCTTTCGAAAATCTTTTGTAAACATTCGATATGGGTGCATCGGGTTTTGGATTTTGCCAAGAGATCATCTACATACACTTCTACAAGCTCGTGAATTTGATCATGGAAGATCGTGTTCATGGCTCGTTGGTATGTTGCGCCGGCATTTTTCAAACCAAAGGGCATGACTGTATAGCAGTACGTGCCCCATGGGGTTGTGAAGGCGGTCTTACCCTGATCTCGTGGGCTTAGTTTGATTTGATTATAGCCTGAATAGCCATCCATAAATGAAAACATTTCATGATTTGCAGTACTATCGACTATCAAATCTATGTTTGGTAAAGGATAATTATCCTTTGGAGTGGCTTTATTCAGGTTTCTGAAATCGATGCATATTCGAATTTTCCCATTGGTTTTTCGAACTACAACGATATTTGACAACCAATCAGAATACGCAATGGGTTTTATAAATCCGGCTTTTAGCAGATCTTCTAAACCCTCTTTGACTTGCGTGTGTACATTCGGGTGTATTTTCCTAAGCTTCTGCTTTATTGGTTTTACACCTACATCTAAGGGAAGACGATGCTCGACTATGCTGGGATCTATGCCCGGCATGTCTTCATACGTCCATGCAAACACATCTAAATAGGTCCGTAGAAATGCAATGAATGCTAACTTTTCAGTTTCATGCAAGCATGCGCCTATTTTGATGGTTTTGGGATTGGAATCATCCCCTAGGTTCACCTCTACGAAATCTCCTCCTACTGATTGGGAAGGTCTTTCAAAATCGAGAATTCTATGAAATTCGGGGAGCTCAGAAGTGGGATCTTCCTCAAGGGGATCCACTTTTGGGCTTCGATCATTCTCGTGGACTTTAGACCCGAGGGAACTTGATGTGTGGTTTTCAAAATAACCTGGTTTTGTACTTGGATTTTCAAGTGATTTCGAAATTTTTGGTCTGGCTATGCAGACGACGTTTCTTTCGAAATCCTTTTCTTTCGCCAAAGTTATACCAGGAGCAGCTATGTACAAAATCTTTTTGGTATTTTCCAAATTTTCGATTTTTTTGGGTTTTTGTAAAACAAGAACTTTGGGAACTATACAAAGCACACTTTTTTCGAGTTTTTGCTTTTCCATTGTTTTTTGGTTTTTCTTGTTTTCCGATTTTTTTCGATTTTAAGTTTTCAAATGTTTTTGGTATTTTTAGAAACAGGGATCTTCCGTCATACCTACAAAGGGAAAACACTATGGGTTAGACTCGGAACAGGAGGTCAAAACCATAGGTCTCTTCTAAGACAGGCTCCGGGGCACCCTTGACCCAGGTGGTCACAGGGGGTGGCTCCGGCGGTATTCGGGGAGTATAGCCGATCCCATATCGGCTTGGGTTGGCCCTAGGAAGGATGGGCACTAGGAGACCCTGGTTTTGTGCCCCTAGACTCTTGTAGGGCGTGTAGCCCATGTTCAATAACATGTTCCACGACCTTTTGTTTTTTGAAAAGATGGGATATAAGTCGTGGTCTTGGAATATGCTATCGTCCATATTAGGCTCGTAGGGCCTTTTGTCCAGGGGTTTTGGAAATAGGGAACGCTTGGGTTTTCCTAGGAGGATTAGAGTCGGGAGGGGGCCTGTTTTGGGCGGCCCCTTCACACATACAACCTTCCTAGGGTTGTTCAACACGAGCCGAGGTGGCTCAACCATAATTTGCCCCAGGTTAGCCTCATGGGCCTGGGAGCTCGATAAACAAGGGGAGTTTATGATCCCCTGAAGCTGAGGGTGACTCTCACCTAGGATCACTACGACTTGGTCCCTAAAAGGGATCTTGACACACCTGTGGAAGGTGGATGGCACAGCGCACAAACTGTGTATCCAGGGTCTTCCCAGCAACAGGTTATAATGGGGGTGGATGTCCAAGACATGGAACACCCCCGTGTGTTCGATCCCTCCCGTTTCCATTGGGAGTTCGATGGATCCTAAAGGCCTAGACGCATTCCCATCGTATCCAGTGATAACGATGGGGCTTGGGTTCACTGAAGTCAAGGTGACTCCGATTTTGTACGCCACGTGAAGTGGAAGGATGTTGAGCCCTCCTCCACCATCGACTAGGCACCTGTCCAGAGAGTGGTTGTTTAGAACCACCTCGATATGCAGGGCCTGGTTATGGGTTTCGTAGGGTCTATCTACATCATCTTCCGAAAAAGTGATGGGCGATTTTGCTCCTAATAAAGCCACTTGGGCAGACAAGGACTCCGGACTTATGTTCGAATCAACCTTGGCCCTTTCTAGAATTTTCTCTAAGACAAGTCTATGCCTAGGCGATGTTTTGATAAGCTCTAGGATAGACATGTGAATAGGAATCTTTGAAAGGTGGTTTTCGAAATCATAAGGATTTAGGATGATTTTGTCCTTATCTGCTTTTGGCAGACCACTAGGGATACATGCTTTTGAGGGGCCAGGCACACTGACCACCTTTGAGCACCTTGAAGGTGCGGGGGTTGGTAGATCCTCCCGGATCTAGTGACTTCCCCCACGACCAGCCTAGGGTTCGTGCTAAACTTGGCTCTAAGGATGAGCTGAGGAGAACCTTGGATTTTCAAAACTGGTTTTGCCGGGGTTTCCACTTTTGATGGTCCCCGAATGACGACTTGGGCGGGCCTCTTGTATAGTACAAGGATGGGCGCACAAGCAGGTCGACCAGGTTCGGGCTTTCGCGCTAGTTCCTTGGAAATGGTGAGGGTACATACCTCCTTTCCTTTCCCACTGCCACTGGCGTGTTTGGGAAAGGGTTCCTTGAAGATAGCTTGAGGTGGCTCAGATTCCGCAGTGACCTGGAGCCGGCCCTCCGCTATCAAGTTCTCAATTTTATTTAGAAGAGAGAAGCACCGTTTGGTATCATGGCCTTTGAGCCGATGATACTTGCAAAACCGGTTTAAATACCCCCCTTTGGACGTGACTCCTTCGGGGATTTCAGGGAGTTCGATCATGCCCTGGGCAAGTAAGAGGTCTAGGACCTCCGACACAGGTTGCCCCAGCGGAGTGTACTCCCGTTTTTCAATTGGTTTTGAAAAATTGCGTTCTTTCTTATTTTCTATTTTTTCAAAATTTTTAGAAGTGCCCGCCATGCCTGGATCCACCCGGACATTGGCGATTTTATGGGGCTTTGCCCCTTTGTCCGTTGTGGGCAGCCCATATGCGATGGGTTTTTCCACACGTGTTTTGGGAACGGCACTTCCTTTCCATAAGTGGTCGTATGTCCCTTTTCGCAAGTTGGTTTCGAAAAGGGAGGCCTTTTTGATCAACTTATGGAAAGTTGAAATCTCATGGAGCGAGAGAAGGGTTTTTAACTCGCTTTTGAAATTATCCAGGATGAGCATTACTGCGCATCCTTCGGATATAGGCTCTCGCACTTGGCCTAAAAGAGACCTCCATCTTATAATGAAGGCATGCACGTCTTCGTTCATGCCTTGCTTTGTATCCCTTAAGGTATTCAAGGTTGGCGTGACTTCCACGTTGTGTGCAAATCTTTGCATGAAGCAGTTCGCTAACTCTTCAAAAGTAGCGAACTGGCTTAAGTCGTAGGAAGCCAGCCATTTGGCAGCTGTGCCTTTAAGGGATAGAGGGAACCAATACACCCATTTCATCGAGTCCTTTTTCTTCTTATGGGCTCGACGTGAGAAAAGCTGCAAGTGAGACCTAGGGTCTCCCATGCCATCATACCGATGGAAGTTCGGTATTTCATCGTCACTGTCTATTTCGTAATCCATAGGAAGGAAATCAGACAGGGCGTAGCTTCTTTTCTCTTTATTTTGCCCTTTCAGCAGTTGCTGTAGGGCTTTACGGTCCTTTTGTGTGAAGGACTCGTGGTATTGGTTGCCTTCCATTACGGAGGCCTCTTTTTGCTTGCGAGGTTTTTCAATTTTCTTTTTAGGCCTTTGTTCACCGTTTGATGAACATGAATCGCCTACTTCAGCCTCTTGGCTGAGAGCATCGATTTTGGCCTCAAATTCCCTTCTCAAGTCCTCGATTTCATCTAGTTTTATTTTGTTTTTGAAAATCCTCCTAGAGTGAGAACTTGATGCGCATGAGCCTTGGCTCGACACTTCACTTGGATTGGATTTTGACATGCTTTTCAAGCTTTTTCAAAATTTCCTAAGTAAAAGCAAAGAAAACAAGTTAAAACGACACCTTTATAAAATTTTCGCAAGACTTCTATAAGTAAACTCGATTTTTGAAAAGGCTCACGTCCCACCGGGCGTGCCAATCTCTGTAGACGCGCGAAAAATCCCCGCCTCTTTGCCTCTTTCGTGGCTTGGAGTGGATCTTATCGTGCGTCTAAGGCCTATGTATACAAATAGGGCGTGCCAGCTAGCTTACTTAAGCTAGCGAAGATATACTTAACACTGACTTCTAAACGTGGCGACTGTGAGCAAGTGAGCTCTTGTCGTCGCAGACCTTCTTGCACCGATGCGCAAGGGTCAGTCTGTACGCTTTTGCAAAAAATCGAGTTTTGGGGAGAAGGTCTACGAAACGGTTTCGAGGTGTCTATTTCGGGTTTTTAAGATGCGATTGCATGTTTTAGATCACGTGGATTTGCACGTGCCTAAGTCTTTTCTTTTATCCCTTTTTGGGTCGCCTAGTTTGTGTGTTATGAACACTCCACTACATGGGCGAATTCGAGCGGGGGTTGCTTCGATGCAATATGCGTCCTACCTCGTGGTATGGCGTAGATGCAATGCAAACTCACGCTACTCCAAAGGGAAAACCCGAAATGTAAAGACAATATTGAAGGGAAATAGCGGAAGGGAAATAACCGAAGGGAAATAACCGAAGGGAGATATGTATATATCTTATGTATATGAGCCCTTACTCGGGTCTTGCAAATAAGAGCGAAGGCTCAATGTGGGTGCGTGCTTGAATTGAAGGACTTACACACACGACATGAAATTAAACCCAAATATAAATTGCAGTATGGCCTTGACTAAGGTCTTGGGAGTAAGAGCGAAGGCTCAATGTGTGTGAGAGTGCTTGAATTGAAGTACTACACACACGACATAAATGAAACCCAAATATAACTGCAATAAGGCCTTTACTAAGGTCTTGGGAGTAAGAGCGAAGGCTCAATGTGTGTGAAAGTGCTTGAATTGAAAGACTTACTCACACGACAAGAAATAAAACCCAAATAGTATAGGTCGGCCCTTACTTGGGTCTTTCAAATAAGAGCGAAAGCTCAATGTGTGTGAGAGTGTTTAAATTGAAAGACTTACTCACACGACATGAAATGAAACCCAAATAGTATAGGTCGGCCCTTACTTGGGTCTTTCAAATAAGAGCGAAAGCTCAATGTGTGTGAGAGTGTTTAAATTGAAAGACAACGCACCCAACTTAAACAAAACCCTTCGGAAATGAAATATATACGTACACTTATATATTAGGGGCTGATTAGGCCCGTGTGTGTGCAAAATTGTGCACGACTAAGAGAGTGCACGTGTGTGGTTGTGCCAAGCCACGTTATTACAAGCGGGGGGAGACTATGCTCCGTTATTACAACCCTGTATCAAATTGAATTTCAAGCAAGTGTATGACTAAAGACCGAGTTTAGACACTTACGAGTAGCTGGTCCGTAGAGGTCTTGCTTGAGCGTGGCCTTGGCTTTGGGCTGCAAACGGGAGCTCCGCGAAGGTATGTGCTCAAGAGTGCTGGCCGGCTGCAAATGGGCGCGGGATGGACGCCTCGAAGGGGGCCGGTGGCAAGTGGGCGACGCCTCCAAGTAGGGAGTTTAGAGTGGCTGACTAAGTGGGTCTTAGGGTCACTAGGGAAGTTAGGGACTTAGGGAAACTGGACCTAAAAGGTGAGCTAGTGGGAAGGCCAAAGAGGACACCTAGGGGGGTTGGCCGAATGGGGGGTGGTGGCTAAGTAGTGGCCAGCCACTTGGGTTATCCTAGGTTCGGCTAGGCTTAGGTGGTGGCGGCAAAGGTGCTGAGCTGAAGGGGAGATGGGTGGCTAAGAGTGGAGAGGTGGTAGAGAGTGGCTTTGAGGGAGTTAGGGGGACTTACCGCATGGGGAGGAGTGGCGGATGGAGTGGGAGAGTGGCGGGCAGGTGGCTGTCGACTGGTGGAGTTGGGGGAAAGGTGGTGACGTCCAGCTGGGGGGGTAGTGATGGTGACGTGGGAGAGGGAAGGTGGCGGAGCAGGTGGCGGCTGGTGGAGGAGCTGGAGCTGCTGGGGAAGACGGATGAGAGATGGGAGAAGGAGAGGGCCCGGCTGGGTGGTGGAGTGGTTCCCACTTGGAAAACCCGCCCACAATGAGGGGGGTTTAAATAGGGGATGGGTAGGTCGGTTAGGGCTGGGTTGTGGGTAGTGGTTAGGTGGTTTAGGTAGGGTAGTATGTAGATAAGGTGGGCTGGATGGGGTTGGGCCAGATATTTTAAAACTAGGGGTTTGGGAAAATCGTGGGCTAAGGGTGGTTTAGGGGTTTAGGGCTAGGTTAGGTGGTTGGGTTTTAGGGTGAGGTTTAGTGAGCTAGGTTAGGTGGTTTAGGCTAGGTTTAGGCTAGGTTTAGGGAAATTAATCTAGGTTTAGGGAAGGATTAGGGGAGTGGGTTAGGTGATTAGGTTGGGATTAGGCCGGGATTAGGGAAGTGGGTTAGGTGATTAGGTTCAGATTAGGGGTGGATTAGGGGTTTAGGCTAGGTTTAGGCATTTTTGGCTAGGTTTAGGTGAAGGAGCTCCCTTAGCATGGCCCATAGACCTTGATCACCCCATGTTGGTGCAGCCCTAGGTTAGGTTTTAGCTAATTACAAGCTTAAACCCACTCAATTAGGCTAACCCACATGATTAACCCAAACTTGACACACAAGTCAAGCTTAATACAACACTCTTGAAAGCCTGGTAGGAGGAGATAGCACGCCAAAGGGATCATATGGAATCTGGTCCTAAAATGGGATCATGTTTATGCAAGTGCCATGCGTGGAATGTAGATGAATGGCATGGGTCTGGTGCCAAGAGTGGCGACCTCCTAGAGACCAGATATGGTCGAACTCTTGAGACTTACAAGGCCTGTCGCTCCAAGTGAGCAAATCCTATGCCGTTCGATGTTCGATTTTTCAAAATCTATTTACAAGAGCTATTTACAAAAGGGACAACTGTCTTGAGTCTCAATCCTAAGGATCTCGAGCTCTTCGTATTTGCCTTTGCTTGAGTCTTGACACTCGCTTATCTAGCGGAGGTTTTATAAGAAAACAAGCTATATTTCAAATTCCTACGTCTTACTCGAAACGTCAAATTCTCAAACAAAATGAAATTCAAGTAAGCAAATCCTATTTTTACTTTAGGATTCCTCGAAATGGACCATGCTTTAGCTTGGGATAAGCCAGGGATGAGAAAGAGATACCACGATCCCTTCTGAAGCATCGTCCCGTGGTTTAAGGCATAGAAGGTGGAAAACTGTTCTTTTTGAGCTTCTTGGCCTCTTTTTCCTTTTTTCATAGAGGGTCTCCCTTTGGGAGTATTTTTTCTTTAATCCCTCTTTTTCACAAGAGAATCGATTTTTCCTTTTGGATTCTGGTTTCTTTCTTTTGGAAAGAGACTTTGAATGGGAAATTCCCTTTATTTGGGCCATGTTTTCCTTTTGGAAGGAGAAGAGAAGAGGGGAGGACTTATCCCAAGGTCACACTCGATCCATTCCAGATCAGCCTATTTAGAAATAGCACGTACTACTTGCAAGTATCTTGCTATGTTGAACTAGGCCTTTCTTTGTAAGAAGAAGGATTTTGAAATGTAACCATGATTTGGAAGACTTCACTCTTTCACAAGTGCGAATTCTCTTACTTAGGGTCACACGATTTTGCCTTTGCACCTTATTTTCAGGTCTCAGGGCAGCTATCCCTTTTGGGTTTTCGAAAATTGGAATTTAACTCAAATCCTACACATAATACTTCTTTAAGTATTGAATATTGATAGGATCTGCTAAATTCCTACCTTCTACATCGATCAACCAATATGAGTTGTTCGTGGTGGTTGCACGTACAACATAGGGTCCATCCCACTTGGGGCGCCACTTTCCAAGGGGATGTGGGCCACGATAGTGGATGATTTTCAAAACCAGATCTCCCACTTCAAAGTGGCGAGGTCTCCTGTGTTTGCCATAATGTCGGGCTATCCTTTGCCGGTATGCACGAGCATGATCCATAGCAAGGAGTAGCCTCTCATCTAGCAAATCTAGTTCGGCTATGCTAGCATGCTGAAGCGTCTCTAGGGGGAGGTCGAGTGCTATGGATGTATGGAATGAATGCAATTGAGTATGAATGGGAAGAATGGCATTTGTGCCATAGACCAATTCGAATGGTGTGGCATTCGTGGGAGTCCGGATGGAAGTTCTATAAGCCCATAAGGCTTCATCCAGCTTCTCGTGCCATGTCCTACCCTTCTCTAAAGTCTTCTCAATTATGCTAATGAGAGTCTTGTTTGTGGCTTCGGCTTAGCCGTTGCCTTGAGGGTAGTAGGGCGAAGAGAAGTGGTGAGTTATGCCATACGTGTTGCACAACTTAACCATCCGCTTGTTCTTGAATGGGGTGCCACTATCAGACAGAAGGTCACGTGGAACCCCAAATCGAGCCAAGATATTCCTCCTAATGAAAGCCACCACATGTTGCCCCAATACGTTGGTCAGGGAAATGGCTTCCACCCACTTGGAGAAATACTCAGTGGCTACTAAAATGAATCGATGCCCATTCGAAGCTTTTGGAAATATAGGGCCTACGATGTCAAACACCCACATGGTAAATGGCCAGGGGCTGACCACGGAATGTAATGCAGATGAGGGGATATGAATGGCGTGCCCATGCACTTGACATGGATGACACTTCCTAACATGATCATGACAATCCTTTTTCAAGGTGGACCAAAAGTTGACCGCTCTAAGTATTTTCATTGCCATCATGTTAGCATTAACATGACCTCCACATTCTCCATCGTGGAACTCATGCATCACTATCCTAGCCTCCTCTAGATCGATACACCTAAATAGGATGTTGGTAAAACTTTTCTTATATAGAACCCCACCCAGAATGGTGTATCGGGTCAAAATTTTACAGATGAATGCCTTATCTTTGGATGTGGCATCCTCGGTGAATTCCCCATTTTCTAGAAAATGTTTGATGTCGTAAAACCAAGGTTTCTCAATAGAATCTGGGTTATTTTGGCAAATATCCAAATCGTGTGTGGATGGGTTGGGTGCATGCCATATTTCTAAAGATCGGGTCCCTGACATGGGATCGACCTTTAGGGTTGAACCCAAGGAGGAGAGGGCATCGGCGATGCCATTGTCCTCTCTTCCTACGTGTGTGAGTTTACACGATTGGAATGACTCAACCAATCGAGTGGCCAACTCGTGATATGGAAGTAGTTTTTCATTACGTACTTGCCAAATTTTCAAAATCTGGTTTATAATAAGGAGCGAATCTCCAAAGACCTCGATGCATGATGCCCCTAGAGTTTTCGAAATCCTTAAGCCTTGTATGAGTGCTTCATACTCAGCTATGTTGTTGGAACATTCGAAATCTAGGCGGAATGCTATGGGAATCTCGCCCTTTTCAGGAGAGATGAGGATGACCCCAGCACCAACCCCTCGTTGGTTTCATGCCCCATCGAAGTGCATCTTCCATACTTGGTTTTCAAAATTGTTTGCCAAAATGTGGTTTTGGAAATGGTTTTGTAATATGCCTTCATCGGGCATTTCATCAAGTGTGGGATATGCGTCTTCCAAGGGGAACTCAGCCACGTAGTCTACTAGGGCTTGCCCCTTAATGGAGATCTGGTGATGATATTTTAGGTCATACTCCATTAGAAGGAGTTGCCATTTGCCTAATCTACCAGTGAGAATGGGTTTTTCGAACAAGTGCTTGATTGGATCAAGCTTGGACACTATCCAGATCTCATGATCTAGGAAATAGTGTCTGAATTTCTGGCAAGACCAAACTAGGGCCAAGCACGTCTTCTCCATGGCTTGATAATTTCGTTCATAAGCCAAGAGAGTTTTCGAAATATAGTAGATGGCATACTCCTTATGGGTGTCATCCTCGTATTGAGCCAATAGGGCTCCCAAAGCATTCACATGCACAGAAATGTAAAGTAAAAGCGGTTTTCCTTGCTTTGGAGGATTCAAAATGGGGGGATTAATCAGGTATGCCTTTAGTCTCTCGAAGGACTTCTGGCAGTCATCATCCCATAAGAATTTCGTGCCCTTCCTCAACAGTTTGTTGAAGGGTTCGCATCTAGTCACCAGATTTGATATAAATCGGCGAACGGACTGTAATCGACCCTGGAGGCTACGAATTTGTGTGAGATTGGAGGGTGGAGCCTTGTCTATGATAGCTCGACACTTAGAGGGGTCAACTTCTATACCCCTTTGACTTACCATAAAGCCCAGAAGTTTCCCGGACTCTACCCCGAATACACATTTTTGAGGGTTTAGCTTTACTTTGTAAAGCCTAAGCCTTTCGAAAATCTTTTGCAAACATTCGATATGAGTGCATCGGGTTTTGGATTTTGCCAAGAGATCATCTACATACACTTCTATGAGCTCATGAATCTGATCGTGGAAGATCGTGGTCATGGCTCTCTGGTATGTTGCGCCGACATTTTTCAAACCAAAGGGCATGATTGTATAGCAATACGTGCCCCACGAGGTTGTGAATGCGGTCTTACCCTGATCTCATGGACTTAATTTAATTTGATTATAGCCTGAATAGCCATCCATAAATGAAAACATTTCATGATTTGCAGTACTATCGACTATCAAATCTATGTTTGGTAAAGGATAGTTATCCTTTGGAGTGGCTTTATTCAGGTTTCTGAAATCGATGCATATTCGAATTTTCCCATTAGTTTTTTGAACTACAACGATGTTTGACAACCAATCAGAATACGCAATGGGTTTTATAAATCCGGCTTTTAGTAGATCTTCTAAACCCTCTTTGACTTGTGTGTGTACATTCGGATGTATTTTCCTAAGCTTCTGCTTTATGGGTTTTACATCCGCATCTAAGGGAAGATGATGTTCGACAATGTTGGGGTCTATGCCCGGCATGTCTTCATACATCCATGTAAATACATCTAAATAGGTTCGTAGAAATGCAATGAATGCTGATCTTTCATGCTCATGCAAACATGCGCCTATCTTGACGAGTTTGGGATTGGAATCACTCTCTAGGTTCACCTCTATGAAATCTCCTCCTACTGAATTGGAAGGTCTTTCAAAATCGAGAATTTTATGAAATTCTGGGAGCTCAGAGGTGGGATCTTTCTCAAGGGGATCAAGTTCTGGGCTTCGATCGTTCTCATGGGTTATAGACCCGAGGGAATTTGATGCGTGAGTTTTCAAAAGACCTGGTTTTGTATTTGGATTTTCAATTGATTTCGAAATTTTTGGTCTGGCTATGCAGACGACGTTTCTTTCGAAATCTTTTTCCAAAGTCTTACTAGGAGCAGCTATGCACAAAATCTTTTTGGTATTTTGTAGATTTTTTATTTTTTTGTGTTTTTGTAAAACAAGAATTTTAGGAACTATACAAACTACCCTATTTTCGGGTTTTTGATTTTCCATTGTGTAAACACCCCGAAATCCCACGAATTTCTCAAACCAACCTGGATTTATAAAAACAGACCCAAAGGGCCATTTTGAGTCTGGAAACCCAGGAGCCTTCAAGGCCACCCTATACAGATGTTTTGAACTTTTATATGTTTTAAATATGTATAATATGTTTTAAAAACTGTTAAAATATGTTTTGAAACCCCACAAAGCAAGCTTAGCCTGATCAAAGTAGGACCAGAGGAGCTAAAGAGAGCCCAAAACCGGAGCACAAGTCAAGCCCGGCACAGCAACTCTCGTATTGAATCCACCGCCAGAATCTCGAACGTCCAAGACCCTGTTATAATCAGACATCACTTGAAATCATCTCTAGAAGGTGAAAATAGAAGCGGACGACCATGTTGGCGAAGACCCAACGCAGACGGAGTACTGATGCTGTCAGACCCCGCACAAACCGTTCGTTTTGAACACAGCCTGAAGGAGTCAGAAGTCAGTTTGGGTTGGATCTAGACCATATATATCCAGATCCCAATCCAAACCTATGTGTGGATTTGGATTTGGGTTTGGATCCAGAGATCCAATCCAATATCCACATCCATGGCCCACATCACCTTCTCATAAATGGAGGTGGGGCCCACTTGAAGTTCATGTGGAATTATGGGCATGAGAGAGAGTGGGGGAGGATAAGATTTGAGGGTTAATTGTACTAACCTAGGGCTGCACCAACATGATGCAATAAGGTCTATGGGTCATGCAAAGGGAGCTTCCTAACCCAATCCTAAGTAAAAAACCCTAATCCTAGCCTTTTACCCTAATCCCATCCTAAACCTAGCCTAATCACCTAACCCACTTCCCTAATCCCGGCCTAATCCCAACCTAATCACCTAACTCACTTCCCTAATCCTCCCCTAAACCTAGCTTAATTTCCTTAAACCTAACCTAATTCTAGCCTAATCACCTAACCCACCTCACTAAACCTCACCCCAAAACCAACCCACCTAGCTAAGCCCTAAACCCCTAAACCACCCCACCTAAACCTAGCACACCATATCCCTAAAACCCCTTTAACCAAAATATCTGGCCCCTCCTCAAAACCAGCCCACCTTATCACCACACCACCACCACCTAAACCACCTTACCACCCTCCAAATACCAGCCCCAACCGCCATCTCCAAAGCTATAAACCCCCCCCCTAGTGGGCGGGTTTTTCAAGCTTTTCCACCTTGGGCTAGCCGACCTTGGCCAATCTCCTTCCAGCCGAGCCTTCCACCTTGCTCCACCTGCACCACTTCCATCCAGCCAAGCTCCACCTCGTGCCACCACCACCTCCCAGCCTGCTCCACACCACGTCGCCACCACCATCCGGCCGAATTCCATCCATCCAAAGCACCCGGCTGCCCTTCTTCCATCCACCAACTCCTTCACCATACGGTTAGTACCTCATACCCAACTTCATCTCCTCTTCGCTCCCCCTCCACTCTCAACCACCCATACCACCACCCCATAGCTCCATCATAGCCATCCGCCACCCTTACCCATTCGGCCAGACCTAAACCCTTACACCACCTGCTCTCTACCTTCTCCCCTAGTGATACCCAACCACCTTCCACCTTGCTCCCTAGGACCTGCCCCTTCCAACTCTTAGTCATCCACTAACCCCACCTTCCACCACACCCTAGTTAGCTCCCTTCCCATCCATAACATCCCCACTACCCCAGCCGGCCACCACAAAAATTCCCCTAGTCGGCCACCCCAGCCGACTGTACCAAACCCATTCGGCAGCCACCCCATTTCCCTTAGGCTCCCCTTAGCGCCACCTTTCCTAACACCACACTATCCCTTAGTGACCCTCCTTAGTCACCTTAGCCCAAAGCACCAAGGCAGCACACTCCTAGCAGCCGGCCAGCTTCAAGGCGCCCTTCCCGCGCACCCAAGTCACCCGGCCAGCATCTCCCCTTGCCGTTCAACTCCAAGGAGCTCCCTCTTGCAGCCCAAGGCAAAGCCAAGCCCACGCTCAAGCAAGTCATCTTCGGACCAGCTATAAGTAAGTGCCTAACTCGGTCCTTAGTTGTAGACTTGCTTAAATTAAATTGAATTTGATACGAGGTTGTAATAACGGAGCATAGTCTCCCCCCGCTTGTAATAACGTGGCTTGGCACACCCACACACACGTGCATTTGAGCCTACTTCGCTCTTAGTTGTGCACGATTTTGAACACACACGAGCCTAATCAGCCCCTTTAAATATAGGTTTATGTATATACTTTGAGTAGCATAGGCTTTTGCTTGAGTTGGGTGTGTTGTCTTTACATTCTCGCACGCACCCACATTGAGCCTTCGCTCTTATTTGCAAGACCCAAGTAAGGGCCGTGTGATACTATCTTTGGGTTTAATTTCATGTTGTGTGCGTAGTACTTCAATTCAAGCACTCACACACATTGAGCTTTCGCTCTTATTCCCAAGACCTTAGTTAAGGCCATATTGCAATTTCTATTTGGGTTTAATTTCATGTTGTGTGCGTAGTACTTCAATTCAAGCACTCACACACATTGAGCTTTCGCTCTTATTCCCAAGACCTTAGTTAAGGCCATATTGCAATTTCTATTTGGGTTTAATTTCATGTTGTGTGCGTAGTACTTCAATTCAAGCACTCACACACATTGAGCTTTCGCTCTTATTCCCACGACCTTAGTTAAGGCCATATTGCAATTTATATTTGGGTTTCATTTGAAGTCGTGTGTGTTGTCTTTACATTTTCACACGCACCCACATTGAGCCTTCGCTCTTATTTGTAAGACCCAAGTAAGGGCTCATATATACTATATACGTATTTCCATTTTGGCTATGTCTTTTCAATTTGGATTTTAAGGTTCAGCTGTGTGCGTAGTCTTTCAATATATACACGGCACACACTTGCACAATTGAGCCTTTCCGCTCTTAAGATATAGCCATATTTCCCTTTTGTAATTTCCCTTCGGCAATTTCCATTACAAGTCATTTCCCTTCGGCAATTTCCCTTCGGCATTGTCTCTTAAATTCGGGTTTTCCCTTTGGAGTAGCGTGAGTTTGCATTGCATATATGCCATACCATGAGTTAGGACGCATATTGCATCAAAGCAAACCCCATACTCCCGCTCAAAGTCGCCACATCTTAGTGGAGTGTTCATAACACACAGCTAGGTGGCCCGAAAAGGGATAAAAAGAAAGACTTAGGCACGTACAAATCCACGTGATCTAAAATCTGAAAATCATACTAAAAAGACCCAAATCAAACACCTCGAACCGCTTTCATAAGTTCTTACACTCCCAAAACTCGATTTTAAAAGCGCACAAACTGACCCTTGCGCATCGGTGCAAGAAGGTCTGCGACGACAAGAGTTTGCTTGCTCACAGTCGCCACGTTAGAAGTCAGGTTTTAGAATACATCTTCGCTAGCTGGCACACCCTGTTTATTTAAATAGGACTTAGACACACGAAAAGGTTCGCTTCAGGCCTAAGAACCAGGAAGCGGAGATTTTCTGCGTCTACAAAAGTTTGGCACGCCCGGTGGGACGTGAGTCTTTTAAAAGTCGAGTCACTCTAGAAAACTTGCGAAAAGATTTTCAAAGAGGTGTTGTTTTAACTTTTTTCTTCTTTACTTGTACTTAGGAATTTTGAAAAAGGCTTGAAAGCATGTCAAAATCCAACCCAAGTGAAGTGTCGAGCCAAGGCTGATGCGCATCAAGTTCTCACCCTAGGAGGATTTTGAAAAACAAGATCAAACTAGACGAGATAGAGGACTTGAGAAGGGAATTCGAGGCCAAAATCGATGCTCTCAGCCAAGAGGCTGAAGTAGGCGATTCATGTTCATCGAATGGTGAACAAAAGGCCAAAAAATCTGAAAAATCTCGCAAGCACAAAGAGGCCTCCGTAATGGAAGGCAACCAATACCACGAGTCCTTCACACAAAAGGACCGTAAAGCCCTACAGCAGCTGCTGAAAGGGCAAAATAAAGAGAAAAGGAATTACGCCCTATCTGATTTCCTTCCTATGGATTACGAAACAGACAGTGATGATGAAATACCGAACTTCCATCAGTATGATGGCATGGGAGACCCTAGGTCTCACTTGCAACTTTTCTCGCGTCGAGCCCATAAGAAAAAAAAGGACTCGATGAAATGGGTGTATTGGTTCCCTTTATCCCTTAAAGGCACAGCTGCCAAATGGCTGGCTTCCTACGATTTAAGCCAGTTTGCTACTTTTGAAGAGTTAGCGAACTACTTCATGCAAAGATTTGCACACAACGTAGAAGTCACGCCGACTCTGAACACTTTAAGGGATACGAAGCAAGGCATGAACGAAGACGTGCATGCCTTCATTATACGATGGAGGTCACTTTTGGGCAAAGTGCGAGAGCCCATATCCAAAGGATGCGCAGTCATGCTCATCCTGGATAACTTTAAAAGCGAGTTAAAGACCCTTCTCTCGCTCCATGAGATCTCAACTTTCCATAAGTTGATCAAAAAAGCATCCCTTTTCGAAACAAACTTGAGAAAAGGGACATACGATCACTTATGGAAAGGAAGTGCCATTTCTAAAACCCGCTTGGAAAAGCCCATCACCTATGGGCTACCCACGATGGACAAAGGGGCCAAGCCCCATAAAATTGCCAATGTCCGGGTGGATCCAGGCGTGGCGGGCACTTCCAAAAATTTTGAAAAACTAGAAAATAAAAGGGAGCGAAATTTTCAAAAACCGATTGAAAAACGGGAATACACACCGCTGGGGCAACCTATGTCGGAGGTCCTAGACCTCCTACTTGCCCAGGGCATGATAGAACTTTACCAAAATCCCCGAAGGAGTCACTTCCAAAGGGGGGTATTTAAATCGATTTTGCAAGTATCACCGGCTCAAAGGCCATGATACCAAACGTTGTTTCTCCCTTTTGAATAAAATTGAGAACTTGATAGCGGAGGGACGGCTCCAGGTCACTGCGGAACCTGAGCCAACTCAAGCTATCTTCAAAGAACCCTTTCTCAAGCACGCCAGTAGCAGTGGGAAAGGAAATAAGGTATGTACCCTCACCTTTTCAAAGGAACTAGCGCAAAAATCTGAGTCTGGTCGGCCCACTTGTGCGCCCATTCTTGTACTGTACAAGAAGCCTGCCCAAGTCATCATCCGGGGACCACCAAAAGCTGAATCCTCGGCTAAACCAGTTTTGAAACTTTAAGGTGCTCCTCAACTCATACTTAGAGCCAATTTTAGTGCGAACCCTAGGCTGGTCGTGGGGGAAGTGACTAGATCTGGGAGGATCTATCAACCCCCGCACCTACAAAGTGCTAAAAAGGTGGTCAGTGTGCCTGGCCCCTCAAAAGCATGTATTCCTGGAGTTCTGCCAAAAGCAGACAAGGGGAAAATTGTCCTAAATCCTTATGATTTCGAAAACCACCTTTCAAAGATTCCTATCCACATGTCTATCCTAGAGCTTATACAAACTTCGCCTAGACATAGACTCGTGCTAGAGAAAATTCTAGAAAGAGCCAAGGTTGATTCAAACATAAGTCTGGAATCCGTGTCTAACCAAGTGGCCTGAATAGGAGCCAAATCGCCCATCACTTTCTCGGAAGATGATGTAGATAGACCCTACGAGTCCCATAACCAGGCCCTACATATCGAGGTGGCTCTGAATAACCATTCTCTGGACAGGTGCCTAGTCGGTGGGGGAGGAGGGCTCCACATCCTTCCACTTCATGTGGCATATCAAATCGGAGTCACCTTGACTTCCGTAAACCCAAGCCCCATCGTTATCACTGGATACGATGGGAATGCGTCTAGGCCATTAGGAAGAAGGTTGTATATGTGAAGGGGTCGCCCAAAGCAGGTCCCCTCCCGATCTTAACCCTTCTAGGAAGACCCAAGCGTCCCCTATTTCCAAAGCCCTTGGACAAGAAGCCATACGAGCACGATATGGATGACAACAAGTTCCAGGACCGCGATCTTTATCAAAAATTTTCAAAAAATAAGAAATCATGGAACATGTTGTTAAACATGGGCTACATGCCCTACAAAAGTCTAGGGGCACAAAACCAGGGTCTCCTAGAGCCCATCCTTCCTAGGGCCAACCCAAGCCGATACGGGATCGACTATACTCCCAAAATACCGCCAGAGCCACCCCCTGTGACCACCTAGGTCAAGGGTGCCCTGGAGCCTATCCTAGAAGAGACCTACGATTTAGACCTCCTATTTTGAGTCTAACCCATAGTGTTTTCCCTTTGTAGGTATGATGAAAGATCCCTTTCAGAAAAATACAAAAACATTTGGAAAACTTAAAATCAAAAAAATCGAAAAAGAGGAAAAACCAAAAACAATGGAAAAACAAAAACTGGAAAAAAGAGTGCTTTGTATAGTTCCTAAAGTTCTTGTTTTACAAAAACCCAAAAAAATCGAAAATCTAGAAAATACCAAAAAGATTTTGTATATAGCTGCTCCTGGTAGGACTTTGGAAAAAGATTTCGAAAGAAACGTCGTCTGCATAGCCAGGCCAAAAATTTTGAAATCAATTGAAAATCCAAGTACAAAACCAAGTCTTTTTGAAAATCACGCATCAAATTCCCTCGGGTCTATAGCCCACGAGAATGTTCGAAGCCCAGAAGTGGATCCCCTTGAGGAAGATCCCACTTCTGAGCTCCCAAAATTTCATAAAATTCTCGATTTTGAAAGACCTTCCAATTCAGTAGGATTAGATTTCATAGAGGTGAACCTAGGGGATGATTCCAATCCCAAAACCATCAAAATAGGCGCATGCTTGCATGAACATGAAAGATCAGCATTAGTTGCATTTCTACGAACCTATTTAGATGTGTTTGCATGGACGTATGAAGACATGCCGGGCATAGACCCTAGCATTGTCGAACATCGTCTTCCCTTAGATTCGGATGTAAAACCCATAAAGCAGAAGCTTAGGAAAATACACCCGAATGTACACACTCAAGTCAAAGAGGGTTTAGAAGATCTGTTAAAAGACGGATTTATAAAACCCATTGCGTATTCTGATTGGTTGTCAAACATCTTTGTAGTTCGAAAAAGCAATGGGAAAATTCGAATATGCATCGATTTCAGAAACCTGAATAAGGCCACTCCAAAGGATAATTATCCTTTACCCAACATAGATTTAGTCGATAGTACTGCAAATCATGAAATGTTTTCGTTTATGGATGGCTATTCAGGCAATAATCAAATCAAACTAAGTCCACGAGATCAAGGTAAGACCGCCTTCACAACCCCATGGGGCACGTACTGCAATATAGTCATGCCCTTTGGTTTGAAAAATGCCGGCGCAACATACCAGAGAGCCATGACCACGATCTTCCATGATCAAATTCATGAGCTCGTAGAAGTGTATGTAGATGATCTCTTGGCGAAATCCAAAACCCGATGCACTCATATCGAATGTTTGCAAAAGATTTTCGAAAGGCTTAGGCTTTACAAAGTAAAGCTAAACCCTCAAAAATGTGTATTTGGGGTAGAATCAGGGAAGCTTCTAGGCTTTATGGTGAGCCAAAGGGGTATAGAAGTTGACCCCTCTAAGTGTCGAGCCATCATAGACATGGTTCCACCCTCCAATCTCACCCAAATTCGTAGCCTCCAGGATCGATTATAGTCCGTTCGCCGATTCATATCAAATCTGGCGACTAGATGCGAACCCTTCAACAAACTGTTGAGGAAGGGCACGAAATTCTTATGGGATGACAAATGCCAGAAGTCCTTCGAGAGACTAAAGGCATACTTGTTTATCCCCCCATTTTGAATCCTCCGAAGCAAGGAAAACCGCTTTTACTCTACATCTCTGTGCATGCGAATGCTTTAGGAGCCCTATTGGCTCAATACGAGGATGACACCCATAAGGAGTATGCCATCTACTATATTTTGAAAACTCTCTTGGCTTATGAACGAAATTATCAAGCCATGGAGAAGACGTGCTTGGCCCTAGTCTGGGCCTGCCAGAAATTCAGACACTATTTCCTAGATCATGAGATCTGGATAGTGTCCAAGCTTGATCCAATCAAGCACTTGTTCGAAAAACCCATTCTCACGGGTAGATTGGGCAAATGGCAACTCCTTCTACTGGAGTATGACCTGAAATACCATCACCAGATCTCCATTAAGGGGCAAGCCCTGGCAGATTACGTGGCTGAATTCCCCTTAGAGGACGCATATCCCACTCGTGTCGAAATGCCTGATGAAGGCATATTGCAAAACCATTTTCAAAACCACATTTTGGCAAATTCTTTCGAAAACCAAGTATGGAAGATGCACTTCGACGGGGCACGAAACCAACGAGGGACTGGTGCCGGAATCATCCTAATCTCCCCTGAAAAGGGCGAGATTCCCATAGCAGTCTGCTTAGACTTCGAATGTTCCAACAATGTAGCTGAGTATGAAGCACTCATACAGGGCTTAAGGATTTCGAAAACTCTAGGGGCATCATGCATCGAGGTTTTTGGAGATTCACTCCTTGTCATAAACCAGGTTTTTAAAATTTGGCAAGTACGTAATGAAAAACTACTTCCATATCACGAGTTGGCCACTTGATTGGTTAAGTCGTTCCAATCATGAAAACTCACACACGTGGGAAGAGAGGACAATGGCATCGCCGATGCCCTCTCCTCCTTGGGTTCAGCCCTGAAGGTCGATCTCATCTCGGGGACCCGGTCTTTAGAAATATGGCATGCGCCCAACCCATCCACACACGATTTGGATATTTGCCAAAATAACCCAGACTCTATTGAAAAACCCTGGTTTTACGACATCAAACAATTTCTAGAAAATGGGGGATTCACCGAGGATGCCACATCCAAAGATAAGGCATTCATCCGTAAGATTTCGACCCGATACACCATTCTGGGTGGGGTTTTGTACAAGAAAAGTTTTACCGGCATCCTGCTTAGGTGTATCGATCTAGAGGAGGCTAGGATAGTGATGCATGAGTTCCACGATGGAGAATGTGGAGGTCATGTTAATGCCAACATGATGGCAATGAAAATACTTAGAGGGGGCTATTTTTGGTCTACCCTGAAAAAGGATTGTCACGATCATGTTAGGAAGTGTCATCCATGTCAAGTGCATGGGCACGCTGTAGACGCGCGAAAATCCCCGCCTCTTTTGCCTTTTTCAGGGCTTGGAGCGGATCCTCTCGTGTGTCTAAGGCCTATGTATGCAAACAGGGCGTGCCAGCTAGATTACCTAAGCTAGCGAAGATATTTTTAACACTGACTTCTAAACGTGGCGACTGTGAGCAAGTAAGCTCTTGTCGTCGCAGACCTTCTTGCACCGATGCGCAAGGGTCAGTCTGTACGCTTTGCAAAAATCGAGTTTTTGAAGAGAAAGTCTACGAAGCGGTTTTAGGTGTTTATTTCGGGTCTTTAGAATGCGATTGCATGTTTTAGATCACGTGGATTTGCATGTGCCTAAGTCTTTTCTTTTATCCCTTTTCGGGCCACCTAGTTTGTGTGTTATGAACACTCCACTACATGGGCAAATTCGAGCGGGGCTTGCTTCGATGCAATATGCGTCCTACCTCGTGGTATGGCGTAGATGCAATGCAAACTCACGCTACTCCAAAGGGAAAACCCGAAATGTAAAGACAATATTGAAGGGAAATGACTGAAGGGAAATAACCGAAGGGAAATAACCGAAGGGAGATATGTATATAGATTATGTATATGAGCCCTTACTCGGGTCTTGCAAATAAGAGCGAAGGCTCAATGTGGGTGCGTGCTTGAATTGAAAGACTTACACACACGACATGAAATTAAACCCAAATATAAATTGCAGTATGGCCTTGACTAAGGTCTTGGGGAGTAAGAGCGAAGGCTCAATGTGTGTGAAAGTGCTTGAATTGAAGTACTACACACACGACATAAATGAAACCCAAATATAACTGCAATAAGGCCTTTACTAAGGTCTTGGGAGTAAGAGCGAAGGCTCAATGTGTGTGAAAGTGCTTGAATTGAAAGACTTACTCACACGACATGAAATGAAACACAAATAGTATAGGTCGGCCCTTACTTGGGTCTTTCAAATAAGAGCGAAAGCTCAATGTGTGTGAGAGTGCTTGAATTGAAAGACTTACTCACACGACATGAAATGAAACCCAAATAGTATAGGTCGGCCCTTACTTGGGTCTTTCAAATAAGAGCGAAAGCTCAATGTGTGTGAGTGCTTGAATTGAAAGACTACGCACCCAACTTAAACAAAACCCTTCGAAAATGAAAGTATATATATACACTTATGTATTAGGGACTGATTAGGCCCGTGTGTGTTCAAAATCGTGCACGACTAAGAGAGTGCACGTGTGTGGTTGTGCCAAGCCACGTTATTACAAGCGGGGGGAGACTATGCTCCGTTATTACAACCCCGTATCAAATTGAATCTCAAGCAAGTATACAACTAAAGACCGAGTTTAGACACTTACGAATAGCTGGTCCGTAGAGGCCTTGCTTGAGCGTGGGCTTGGCCTTCGCCTTGGGCTGCAAACGGGAGCTCCGCGAGGGTGGGTAAACAAAGGTGCTGGTCGGGTGCAAGTGGGGCGCGGCATAGGCGCCTCAAAGGTGGCCGATTGCAAGTGGATGTCGCCTCGATGTGGGGGGTTAAAGGGGCTGGACCAAGTGAGTTTTTAGGGTCACTAGGAAAGTCGAGTGTTTAGGGAAAGTGGACCTAAAGGGGAGTTTATGGGAAGGCCGAATGGGACACCTAGGGGAATGGTGATGACCGGCCGAATGAAGGAATAGTCGGTTGGAATGGCCGACTAGGAAGATGTGGTGGTGGCGGGCTGCTAGGATGACTAAGGTTGGAGTATGGAAAGGTAGCTAGTTAGGTGATGGGGCTAGGTGATAGTGGGGATAGTAGGTGTAAGGGAGTGTTATGGGCAGGTCTTAGGAAATCTAATAGGGTGGTCGGGTGTAGTTGAGGGGAGTTAGGTAGAGGCAAATGGCTGGGGCGGCTAAGGTTTGGCCGAGTGGGAGTGGTGGCGGCGAGGGGCTGTTGTGTAGGTAAGGTGATGGTATGGTGGGTGGCTGGGAGTGGAGAGGGAGTAGAGAAGGAGCTAGGTAAAGTGCAGGGTACTTACCGAATGGGGAGAGGCGGTGGAAGGCAAAGAGAAGCAGCCGGATGTGGGAGCTTGGCTGGTTCGGTTGGGTGAAGGTAGTGGCGTCCGGCTGGGGGATGGTGGTGGATGGAAGAGGGAAGGTGGCGGTGCAGGTAGAGCTGGTGGAGCAGGTGGAGAGTGGAGCAGGCGGGCAGGTGGAGAGTGGTCCCGGCTGGGTGAGGTGAGGGCTCTCCTTGCAAAACCCGCCCCCAAGGGGGGGGGGTTTAAATAGGAGATGGGTAGGTCGGTTAGGGCTGGGCTTGGGGTAGTGGTTAGGTGGTTTAGGTAGGGTGGTATGTAGATAAGGTGGGCTGGAAAGGGTTGGGCCAGATATTTTGAAAACTAGGGGTTTGGGTAGATTGTGGGCTAGGGGTGGTTTAGGGGTTTAGGGCTAGGTTAGGTGGTTGGGTTTTAGGGTGAGGTTTAGTGAGCTAGGTTAGGTGATTAGGCTAGGTTTAGGCTAGGATTAGGGAAATTAATCTAGGTTTAGGGAAGGATTAGGGAAGTGGGTTAGGTGATTAGGTTGGGATTAGGACGGGATTAGGGAAGTGGGTTAGGTGATTAGGTTCAGATTAGGGGTGGATTAGGGGTTTAGGCTAGGATTAGGCATTTTGGGTTAGGTTTAGGTGAAGGAGCTCCCTTAGCATGGCCCATAGACCTTGACCACCTCATGTTGGTGCAGCCCTAAGTTAGGTTTTAGCTAATTACAAGCTTAAACCCACTCAATTAGGCTAACCCACATGATTAAACCCAAACTTGACACACAAGTCAAGCTTAATACAACACTCTTGATATTTTCCATCCCCACTCTCTCTCATGCCCAATCCCATGTGAATTTCAAGTGGGCCCCACCTCCATTTATGAGAAGGTGACGTGGGCCATGGATATGGATATTGGATTGGATTTCTGGATCCAAATCCAAATCCAAGTCCACATATGGGTTTGGATTGGGATCTGGATATATATGGTCCAGATCCAATCCAAACTGAACTCTGACTCCTTCGAGCTGGGTTCGAAACGGACGATTCATGCGGGGCCTGACAGCATCAGTACTCCGTCTGCGTTGGGTCTTCGCCAACATGGTCGTCCGCCTCCGTTTCTGCCTTCCGGAGATGACTTCAAATGATATTTTGATAAGAAGCGGGTCTTGGACGTTCGAGATCCTGGGGGTGTGAATCAGATACAAGAGCTGCTGTGCCGGGCTCGACGTGTGCTCCGGTTCCAGGCTCTTCTTAGCTCTCCTGGTCCTGTCTTGATCGGGCCAAGCCGCTTCGGGGTTTCAAAACATGTTTAAAAAGGTTTTAAAAGCTATATTGTATGTTTTCGAAATATAGAGTTCAAAACGTATGTACAGAGTTGTCTGGAAGGCTCCTGGGTTTCCAGACTCAAAAATGGCCCTTTGGGGCTCTTGTACAAAACCAGATGGACTTTGAGAAATTCGTGGGATTTCGGGGTGTTTACACACGCCATTCATATCCCTTCATCTGCATTACATTTCATGGTCAGCCCCTGGCCATTCACCATGTGGGCGTTTGACATCGTAGGCCCTATATTTCCAAAAGCCTTGAATGGGCATCGATTCATTTTAGCAGCCACTAATTATTTCTCCAAGTGGGTGGAAGCCATTTCCCTAACCAACGTGCTGGGGCAACATGTGGTGGCTTTCATTAGGAGGAATATCTTGGCTCGATTTGGGGTTCCACGAGACCTTGTGTCTGATAATGGCACCCCATTCAAGAACGAGCGGATGGTTAAGTTGTGCAACATGTATGGCATAACTCACCACTTCTCTTCGCCCTACTACCCTCAAGGCAACGGCCAAGCTGAAGCCACAAACAAGACTCTCATTAGTATAATTGAGAAGACTTTAGAGAAGGGTAGGACGTGGCACGAGAAGCTGGATGAAGCCTTATGGGTGTATAGGACTTCCATCCAGACTCCCACGAATGCTACACCATTCGAATTGGTCTATGGCACAAACGCCATTCTTCCCATTCATACTCAACTGCATTCATTCTATACATCCATAGCACTAGACCTCCCCCTAGAGACGCTTCAGCATGCTAGGATGGCCGAACTAGATTTGCTAGATGAGAGGCGACTCCTTGTCATGGATCATGCTCGTGCATACCAGCAAAGGATAGCCCGACACTATGGCAAACACATGAGACCTTGCCACTTTGAAGTGGGAGATCTAGTCTTAAAAACCATCCATTACCGTGGCCCACATCCACTCGGAAAGTGGCGCCCCAAGTGGGATGGACCCTATACTGTACGAGCAACCACCACGAACAATTCGTATTGGTTGATCGATGTAGAAGGTAGGAATTTAGCAGATCCTATCAATATTCAATACTTAAAGAAGTATCATGTGTAGGATTTGTATTAAATTCCAATTTTTGAAAATTTTAGGGATAACTGCCTTGAGACATGAGAATAAGGTGCAAAGGCAAAGTCGCGTGACCCTGAGTGAGACAATTCGCACTTGTGAAAGAGTGGAGTCTTTAAAATCGTGGTTACATTTCAAAATCCTTCTTCTTACAAAGAAAGGCCTAGTTCAACATAGCAAGATACTTGCAAGTAGTATGTGTTATTTCTAAATAGGCTGATCTGGAATGAATCGAGTGTAGGCCTGGGATAAGTCCTCCCCTCTTCTCTTCTACTTCCAAAAGGAAAAACATGGCCCAAACAAAGGGAATTTCCCATTCAAAGTATCTTTCTAAAAGAAAGAAACCAGAATTCAAAAGAAAAATCAATTCTCTTATGAAAAAGAGGGATTAAAGAAAAGATACTCCCAAAGGGAGACCCTCTATGAAAAAAGGAAAAAGAGGCCAAAAAGCTCAAAAAGAGCAGTTTTCCGCCTTCTATGCCTTAAACCACGGGATGCTTCAGAAGGGACCGTGGTATCTCTTTCCCATACCTGGCTTATCCCAAGCTAAAGCATGGTTCATTTCGAGGAATCCTAAAGTAAAAATAGGATTTACTTACTTGAATTTCATCTTGTTTGAGAATTCGACGTTTCGAGTAAGACGTAGGAATTTGAAATATAGCTTGTTTTCTTATAAAACCTCCGCTAGATAAGCGAGTGTCAAGACTCAAACAAAGGCAAACACGAAGAGCTCGAGATCCTTAGGATCGAGACTCAAGACAGTTGTCCCTTTTGTAAATAGATTTTAAAAAATCGAACATCGAACAGCATAGGATTTGCTCACTTGGAGCAGTAGGCGTTGTAAGTCTCTAGAGTTCAACCACATCTGGTCTCTGGGAGGTCGCCACTCTTGGCACCACACCCATGTCACGCATCTGCATTCCATGCATGGCACTTGTAAACATGATCCCATTTTAGGACCAGAAACCTTTTGTATATCCCTTTGGCGCGATATCTCCTCCTATCAGGGTTTTAAAAGTGAGATTTTGCTAAAGATTGGGACGATCCCATATTTTCGTGGTTAGATCTAGGGAGACATTGAAAGGGGTGTTTGTCATCTTTGCCCTTATCCAAATCGATTTGGACAAGGCCAAAGAGGGGCATCTGTAAACACCCCGAAATCCCACGAATTTCTCAAACCAACCTAGTTTTATAAAAACAGCCCCAAAGGGCCATTTTGAGTCTGGAAACCCAAGAGCCTTCCAGGCCACCCTGTACAGATGTTTTGAACTTTTATATGTTTTAAATATGTATAATATGTTTTAAAAACTGTTAAAATATGTTTTGAAACCCTACAAAGCAAGCTTGGCCTGATCAAAGCAGGACCAAAGGAGCTAAAGAGAGCCCGAAATCGGAGCACAAGTCGAGCCCGGCACAGCAACTCTCCTATTGAATCCACCCCCAGGATCTCGAACGTCCAAGACCCTATTATAATCAGACATCACTTGAAATCATCTCCAGAATGTGAAAACAGAAGCGGACGACCATGTTGAAGAAGACCCAACGCAGACGGAGTACTGATGCTTTCAGACCCCGCACAAACCGTTCGTTTCGAACACAGCCTGAAGGAGTCAGAAGTCAGTTTGGGTTGGATCTAGAACATATATATCCAAATCCCAATCCGAACCTATGTGTGGATTTGGATTTGGGTTTGGATACAGAGATCCAATCCAATATCCACATCCATGGCCCATATCACCTTCTCATAAATGGAGGTGGGGCCCACTTGAAGTTCACGTGGGATTATGGGCATGAGAGAGAGTGGGGAAGGATAAGATTTGAGGGTTAATTGTAATTAAGCTTGACTTGTGTGTCAAGTTTGGGGTTAATCATTTGGGTTAGCCTAATTAGCATGGGTTTAACCTTGTATTAGCCAAAACCTAACCTAGGGCTGCACCAATGTGGACGCGCAAAAATCCCCGCCTCTTCGTCCCTTCCGGGGGCTTGGAGTGGATCTTCTCGTGCGTCTAAGGCCTATGTATACAAATAGGGCGTGCCAGCTAGCTTACTTAAGCTAGCGAAGATATATTTAACACTGACTTCTAAACGTGGCGACTGTGAGCAAGTAAGCTCTTGTCGTCGCAGACCTTCTTGCACCGATGCGCAAGGGTCAGTCTGTACGCTTTTGCAAAAATCGAGTTTTGGGGAGAAAGTCTACGAAACGGTTCGAGGTGTCTATTTCGGGTCTTTAAGATGCGATTGCATGTTTTAGATCACGTGGATTTGCACGTGCCTAAGTCTTTTCTTTTATCCCTTTTTTGGGTCGCCTAGTTTGTGTGTTATGAACACTCCACTACATGGGCGAATTCGAGCGGGGCTTGCTTCGATGCAATATGCGTCCTACCTCGTGGTATGGCGTAGATGCAATGCAAACTCACGCTACTCCAAAGGGAAAACCCGAAATATAAAGACAATACTGAAGGGAAATAACAGAAGGGAAATAACCGAAGGGAAATAACCGAAGGGAAATAACCGAAGGGAAATAACCGAAGGGAAATATGTATATATCTTATGTATATGAGCCCTTACTCGGGTCTTGCAAATAAGAGCGAAGGCTCAATGTGGGTGCGTGCTTGAATTGAAAGACTTACGCACACGACATGAATTTAAACCCAAATATAAATTGCAGTATGGCCTTGACTAAGGTCTTGGGAATAAGAGCGAAGGCTCAATGTGTGTGAGAGTGCTTGAATTGAAAGACTTACTCACACGACAAGAAATGAAACCCAAATAGTATAGGTCGGCCCTTACTTGGGTCTTTCAAATAAGAGCGAAAGCTCAATGTGTGTGAGAGTGCTTGAATTGAAAGACTTACTCACACGACATGAAATGAAACACAAATAGTATAGGTCGGCCCTTACTTGGGTCTTTCAAATAAGAGCGAAAGCTCAATGAGTGTGAGAGTGCTTGAATTGAAAGACTTACTCACACGACAAGAAATGAAACCCAAATAGTATAGGTCGGCCCTTACTTGGGTCTTTCAAATAAGAGCGAAAGCTCAATGTGTGTGAGAGTGCTTGAATTGAAAGACTACGCACACGACATGAATTTAAACCCAAATATAAATTGCAGTATGGCCTTGACTAAGGTCTTGGGAATAAGAGCGAAGGCTCAATGTGTGTGAGAGTGCTTGAATTGAAAGACTTACTCACACAACATGAAATGAAACCCAAATAGTATAGGTCGGCCCTTACTTGGGTCTTTCAAATAAGAGCGAAAGCTCAATGTGTGTGAGAGTGCTTGAATTGAAAGACTTACTCACACGACAAGAAATGAAACCCAAATAGTATAGGTCGGCCCTTACTTGGGTCTTTCAAATAAGAGTGAAAGCTCAATGTGTGTGAGAGTGCTTGAATTGAAAGACTTACTCACACGACAAGAAATGAAACATAAATAGTATAGGTCGGCCCTTACTTGGGTCTTTCAAATAAGAGCGAAAGCTCAATGTGTGTGAGAGTGCTTGAATTGAAAGACTTACTCACACGACATGAAATGAAACCCAAATAGTATAGGTCGGCCCTTACTTGGGTCTTTCAAATAAGAGCGAAAGCTCAATGTGTGTGAGAGTGTTTGAATTGAAAGACTACGCACCCAACTTAAACAAAACCCTTCGAAAATGAAATATATATGTACACTTATATATTAGGGGCTGATTAGGCTCGTGTGTGTTCAAAATTGTGCACGACTAAGAGAGTGCACGTGTGTGGTTGTGCCAAGCCACGTTATTACAAGCGGGGGGAGACTATGCTCCGTTATTACAACCCCGTATCAAATTGAATTTCCAGCAAGTGTACGACTAAAGACCGAGTTTAGACACTTACGAGTAGCTGGTCCGTAGAGGTCTTGCTTGAGCGTGGCCCGGGCCTTGGGCTGCAAACGGGAGCTCCGCGAAGGTAGGTGATCAAGGGTGCTGGCCGGCTGCAAGTGGGGCACGGGATAGGCGCCTCGAAGGGGGCCGGTGGCAAGTAGGTGGCGCCTCCAAGTAGGGAGTTTAGAGTGGCTGAATAAGTGGGTATTAGGATCACTAGGGGAGTTGGGTACTTAGGGAAACTGGACCTAAAAGGTGAGCTAGTGGGAAGGCCGAATAGGACACCTAGGGGGGTTGGCCGAATGGGAGATGGTGGCTAAGTAGTGGCCAGCAACTTGGGTTATACTAGGTTCGGCTAGGTTTAGGTGGTGGCGGCAAAAGGGCTGAGATGAAGGTAGGAGGGGTGGCTAAGAGTGGAGAGGTGGAAGAGAGGGGCTTTGAGGGAGTTCGGGGCACTTACCGAATGGGGAGAGGTGACGAATGAAGTGGGAAGGTGGCGGGCAGGTGGCTGTCGGCTGGTTCGGTTGGGTGAAGACGATGGCGTCCGGCTGAGGGGTGGTGGTGGTGGATGGAAGAGGGAAGGTGGCGGAGCAGGTGGCGGCTGGTGGAGCAGGTGGAGCAGGCCAAGGTGGGGAGTCGTCCCGACTGGGTGAGAGAAGGGAGAAGGAGAGGGCCCGGCTGGGTGAGGTAGTGGTTCCCACTTGGAAAACCCGCCCACAAGGAGGGGGGTTAAATAGGGGATGGGTAGGTCGGTTAGGGCTGGGCTGTGGGTAGTGGTTAGGTGGTTTAGGTAGGGTGGTATGTAGATAAGGTGGGTTGGATGGGGTTGGGCCAGATATTTTAAAACTAGGGGTTTGGGTAAATCGTGGGCTAAGGGTAGTTTAGGGGTTTAGGGCTAGGTTAGGTGGTTGGGTTTTAGGGTGAGGTTTAGTGAGCTAGGTTAGGTGATTAGGCTAGGTTTAGGCTAGGATTAGGGAAATTAATCTAGGTTTAGGGAAGGATTAGGGAAGTGGGTTAGGTGATTAGGTTGGGATTAGGACGGGATTAGGGAAGTGGGTTAGGTGATTAGGTTCAGATTAGGGGTGGATTAGGGGTTTAGGCTAGGATTAGGCATTTTGGGTTAGGTTTAGGTGAAGGAGCTCCCTTAGCATGGCCCATAGACCTTGATCACCCCATGTTGGTGCAGCCCTAGGTTAGGTTCTAGCTAATTACAAGCTTAAACCCACTCAATTAGGCTAACCCACATGATTAACCCAAACTTGACACACAAGTCAAGCTTAATACAACACTCTTGATATTTTTCAACCCCACTCTCTCTCATGCCCATGATCCCACGTGAAACTCAAGTGGGCCCCACCTCCATTTATGAGAAGGTGATGTGGGCCATGGATATGGATATTGGATTGGATCTCTGGATCCAAATCCAAATCCAAGTCCACATATGGGTTTGGATTGGGATCTGGATATATATGGTCCAGATCCACTCCAAACTGAACTCTGACTCCTTCGAGCTGGGTTCGAAACGGACGATTCGTGCGGGGCCTGACAGCATCAATACTCCGTCTGCGTTGGGTCTTCGCCAACATAGTCGTCCGCCTCCGTTTCTGCCTTCCGGAGATGACTTCGAATGCTATTTTGATAAGAACAGGGTCTTGGACGTTCGAGATCCTGGGGTGTGAATCAGATACAAGAGTTGCTGCGCTGGCCTTGACGTGTGCTCCGGTTTCGGGCTCTTCTAAGCTCTCCTGGTCCTGCCTTGATGAGGCCAAGCCACTTCGGGGTTTCAAAACATGTTTTAAAAGGGTTTTCAAAAGCCATATCGTATGTTTTTGAAAGATATAGTTTAAAACATATATACAGGGTTGTTTGGAAGGCTCCTGGGTTTCCAAACTCAAAATGACCCTTTGGGGCTACTTGTATAAAACCAGATGGATTTTGAGAAATTCGTGGGATTTCGGGGTGTTTATAGATGCCCCTCTTTGGCCTTGTTGTAGACGCGCGAAAATCCCCGCCTCTTCGCCTCTTTCGTGGCTTGGAGTGGATCTTATCGTGCGTCTAAGGCCTATATATATAAACAGGGCGTGCCAGCTAGCTTACTTAAGCTAGCGAAGATATATTAATACTGACTTCTAAACGTGGCGACTGTGAGCAAGTGAGCTCTTGTCGTCGCAGACCTTCTTGCACCGATGCGCAAGGGTCAGTCTGTACGCTTTTGCAAAAAATCGAGTTTTAGGGAGAAAGCCTACGAAACGGTTCGAGGTGTCTATTTCGGGTCTTTAAGATGCGATTGCATGTTTTAGATCACGTGGATTTGCACGTGCCTAAGTCTTTTCTTTTATCCCTTTTTGGGTCGCCTAGTTTGTGTGTTATGAACACTCCACTACATGGGCGAATTCGAGCGGGGGTTGCTTCGATGCAATATGCGTCCTACCTCGTGGTATGGCGTAGATGCAATGCAAACTCACGCTACTCCAAAGGGAAAACCCGAAATGTAAAGACAATGCTGAAGGGAAATAACAGAAGGGAAATAACCGAAGGGAAATAACCGAAGGGAAATAACCGAAGGGAAATAACCGAAGGGAAATAACCGAAGGGAAATAACCGAAGGGAAATAACCGAAGGGAGATACGTATATATCTTATGTATATGAGCCCTTACTCGGGTCTTGCAAATAAGAGCGAAGGCTCAATGTGGGTGCGTGTTTGAATTGAAAGACTTACACACACGACATGAAATTAAACCCAAATATAAATTGCAGTATGGCCTTGACTAAGGTCTTGGGAGTAAGAGCGAAGGCTCAATGTGTGTGAGAGTGCTTGAATTGAAGTACTACACACACGACATAAATGAAACCCAAATATAACTGCAATAAGGCCTTTACTAAGGTCTTGGGAGTAAGAGCGAAGGCTCAATGTGTGTGAAAGTGCTTGAATTGAAAGACTACTCACACGACAAGAAATGAAACCCAAATAGTATAGGTCGGCCCTTACTTGGGTCTTTCAAATAAGAGCGAAAGCTCAATGTGTGTGAGAGTGTTTAAATTGAAAGACTTACTCACACGACATGAAATGAAACCCAAATAGTATAGGTCGGCCCTTACTTGGGTCTTTCAAATAAGAGCGAAAGCTCAATGTGTGTGAGAGTGTTTAAATTGAAAGACAACGCACCCAACTTAAACAAAACCCTTCGGAAATGAAATATATACGTACACTTATATATTAGGGGCTGATTAGGCCCGTGTGTGTTCAAAGTTGTGCACGACTAAGAGAGTGCACGTGTGTGGTTGTGCCAAGCCACGTTATTACAAGCGGGGGGAGACTAGGCTCCGTTATTACAACCCCGTATCAAATTGAATTTCAAGCAAGCGTATGACTAAAGACCGAGTTTAGACACTTACGAGTAGCTGGTCCGTAGAGGTCTTGCTTGAGCGTGGCCTTGGCTTTTGGGCTGCAAATGGGAGCTCCGCGAAGGTGTGTGACCAAGGGTGCTGGCCGGCTGCAAATGGGGCGCGGGATGGACGCCTCGAAGGGGGCCGGTGGCAAGTAGGCGGCGCCTCCAAGTAGGGAGTTTAGAGTGGCTGACTAAGTGGGTCTTAGGGTCATTAGGGAAGTTAGGTACTTAGGGAAACTGGCCCTAAAAGGTGAGCTAGTGGGACGGCCAAATAGGACACCTAGGGGGGATCGGCCGAATGGGAGATGGTGGCTAAACAGTGGCCAGCCACTTGGGTTATCCTAGGTTCGGCTAGGCTTAGATGGTGGCGACAAAGAGGTGGAGCTAAGGGGAAGATGGGTGGCTAAGAGTGGAGAGGTGGTAGAGAGTGGTTTTGAGGGAGTTAGGGGGACTTACCGAATGGGAAGGAGTGGCGGCAAAGATGGCTGTTGGCTGGTGGAGTTGGGAAGATATGGTGGCGTCCGGCTGGGGGCAGTGGTGGTGGACGGAAGAGGGAAGGTGGCGGAGCAGGTGGCGGCTGGTGGAGGAGCTGGAGCTGCTGGGGAGTGGCCACGGCTGGGTGAGAGATGAGAGAAGGAGAGGGCCCGGCTGGGAGTGGAAAGTGGTTCCCACTTCGAAAACCCGCCCCCAATGAGGGGGGTTTAAATAGGGGATGGGTAGGTCGGTTAGGGCTGGGTTGTGGGTAGTGGTTAGGTGGTTTAGGTAGGGTAGTATGTAGATAAGGTGGGCTGGATGGGATTGGGCCAGATATTTTAAAACTAGGGGTTTGGGAAAATCGTGGGCTAAGGGTGGTTTAGGGGTTTAGGGCTAGGTTAGGTGGTTGGGTTTTAGGGTGAGGTTTAGTGAGCTAGGTTAGGTGGTTTAGGCTAGGTTTAGGCTAGGATTAGGGAAATTAATCTAGGTTTAGGGAAGGATTAGGGAAGTGGGTTAGGTGATTAGGTTGGGATTAGGCCGGGATTAGGGAAGTGGGTTAGGTGATTAGGTTCAGATTAGGGGTGGATTAGGGGTTTAGGCTAGGTTTAGGCATTTTGGGTTAGGTTTAGGTGAGGGAGCTCCCTTAGCATGGCCCATAGACCTTGATCACCCCATGTTGGTGCAGCCCTAGGTTAGGTTTTAGCTAATTACAAGCTTAAACCCACTCAATTAGGCTAACCCACATGATTAACCCAAACTTGACACACAAGTCAAGCTTAATACAACACTCTTGATATTTTTTACCCCCACTCTCTCTCATGCCCAATATCCCACGTGAATTTCAAGTGGGCCCCACCTCCATTTATGAGAAGGTGATGTGGGCCATGGATATGAATATTGGATTGGATCTCTGGATCCAAATCCGAATCCAAGTCCACATATGGGTTTGGATTGGAATCTGGATATATATGGTCCAGATCCAATCCAAACTGAACTCTGACTCCTTCGAGCTGGGTTCGAAACGGACGATTCGTGCGGGGCCTGACAGCATCAGTACTCCGTCTGCGTTGGGTCTTCGCCAACATAGTCGTCCGCCTCCGTTTCTGCCTTCCGGAGATGACTTCAAATGCTATTTTGATAAGAACAGGGTCTTGGACGTTCGAGATCCTGGGGTGTGAATCAGATACAAGAGTTGCTGCGCCGGGCTCGACAGGTGCTCCGGTTCCGGGCTCTTCTTGGCTCTCCTGGTCCTGTCTTGATCGGGCCAAGCCACTTTGGGGTTTCAAAACATGTTTTAAAAGGGTTTTCAAAAGCTATATCATATGTTTTTGAAAGATAAAGTTTAAAACATATATACAGGGTTGTTTGGAAGGCTCCTGGGTTTCCAAACTCAAAATGGCCCTTTGGGGCTGCTTGTATAAAACCAGATTCGTTTAAGAAATTCGTGGGATTTTGGGGTGTTTACACTTGTCCAAATTGATTTGGATAAGGGCAAAGATAACAAACACCCCTTTTAATGTCTCCCTAGATCTAGCCACGAAGAATATGGGATCGTCCCATTTTAGCAAAATCTCAATTTTACAAACTCTGGTAGGAGGAGATATCACGCCAAAGGGTTCTACATGGAATCTGGTCCTAAATGGGATCATGTTCATGCAAGTACCATGCGTGGAATGCAAATGACATGGGTGTGGTGCCAAAAGTGGCAACCTCCCAAGGACCAGATGTGGTCGAACTCTAGAGACTTACAAGGCCTACTGCTCCAAGTGAGCAAATTCTATGCTGTTCGATGTTCGGTTTTCAAAAGTTATTTACAAAAGCTATTTACAAAAGGGACAACTGTCTTGAGCCTCGATTCTAAGGATCTCGAGCTCTTCGTGCTTGCCCTTGTTTGAGTCTTAACACTCGCTTATCTAGCGGAGGTTTTATAAGAAAACAAGCTTCATTTCAAATTCCTACGTCTTACTCGAAACGTCGAATTCTCAAACAAGATGAAATTCAAGTAAGTAAATCCTATTTTTCCTTTAGGATTCCTCGAAATGAACCAGGCTTTAGTTTGGGATAAGCCAGGGATGGGAAAGAGATACCACGGTCCCTTCTGAAGTGTCCCGTGGTTTAAGGCATAGAAGGCGGAAAACTGCTCTTTTTGAGCTTTTTGGCTTCTTTTTCCTTTTTTCCATAGAGGGTCTCCCTTTGGGAGTATTTTTTCTTTAATCCCTCTTTTTTTTTTTTACCAGAGAATCGATTTTTCTTTTTGAAGTCTGGTTTCTTTCTTTTGGAAAGGGACTTTGAATGGGAAATTCCCTTTTGTTTTGGGCCTTTGTTTTCCTTTTGGAAATAGAAGAGAAGAGGGGAGGACTTATCCCAAGCCTACGCTCGATCCATTCCAGATCAGCCTATTTAGAAATAGCACGTACTACTTGCAAGTATCTTGCTATGTTGAACTAGGCCTTTCTTTGTAAGAAGAAGGATTTTGAAATGCCACCACGATTTTGAAAACTCCACTCTTTCACAAGTGCGAATTCTCTTACTTAGGGTCACACGAGTTTGCCTTTGCACCTTATTTACACGTCTCAGGGCAGCTATCCCTTTAAAATTTTCGAAAACTGGAATTTAATCCAGATCCTACACATGATACTTCTTTAAGTATTGAATATTGATAGGATCTGCTAAATTCCTACCTTCTACATCGATCAACCAATACGAATTGTTCGTAGTGGTTGCTCGTACAACATAGGGTCCATCCCAGTTGGGGCGCCACTTGCCTAGGGGGTGTGGGCCACGATGGTGGATGGTTTTCAAGACCAGATCTCCCACTTCAAAGTGGCAAGGTCTCATGTGTTTGCTATAATGTCGGGCTATCCTTTGCCGGTATGCACGAGCATGATCCATGGCAAGGAGTCGCCTCTCATCTAGCAAATCTAGCTCGGCCATCCTAGCATGCTGAAGCGTCTCTAGGGGGAGGTCGAGTGCAATGGATATATGGAATGAATGCAGTTGGGTATGAATGGGAAGAATGGCGTTTGTGCCATAGACCAATTCGAATGGTGTGGCATTCGTGGGAGTCCGGATGGAAGTCCTATGAGCCCATAAGGCTTCATCCAGCTTCTCATGCCACCTCCTACCCTTCTCTAAGGTTTTCTCAATGATACCAATGAGAGTCTTGTTTGTGGCTTCGGCTTGGCCGTTGCCTTGAGGGTAGTAGGGCGAGGAGAAGTGGTGAGTTATGCCATACGTGTTGCACAACTTAACCATCCGCTCATTCTTGAATGGGGTACCATTATCAGACACAAGGTCTCGTGGAACCCCAAATCGAGCCAAGATATTCCTCCGGATGAAAGCCACCACATGTTGCCCCATTACATTCGTTAGGGAAATGGCTTCCACCCACTTGGAGAAATACTCCGTGGCTGCTAAAATAAAGCGATGCCCATTCGAGGCCTTTGGAAATATGGGGCCTATAATGTCAAACGCCCACATGGTAAATGGCCAGGGGCTGACCACGGAATGCAATGCAGATGAAGGGATATGAATGGCGTGCCCATGCACTTGACATGGATGACACTTCCTAACATGCTCGTGACAATCCTTTTTCAGGGTGGACCAAAAATAACCCCCTCTAAGTATTTTCATCGCCATCATGCTGGCATTAACATGACCTCCACATTCTCCGTCGTGGAACTCGTGCATCACTATCCTAGCCTCCTCTAGGTCGATACACCTAAGCAGAATGCCGGTAAAACTCTTTTTGTATAAGACCCCACCCAGAATGGTGTATCGGGTCGAAATCTTACGAATGAATGCCTAATCTTTGGATGTGGCATCCTCGGTGAATCCCCCATTTTCTAAAAATTGTTTTATGTCATAGAACCAGGGTTTTTCAACAGACTCTGGGTTGTTTTGGCAAATATCCAAGTCGTGTGTGGATGGATGGGGCGCATGCCATATTTCCAAAGATCTGGTCCCTGAAATGGGATCGACCTTCAGGGCTGAACCCAAGGAGGAGAGGGCATCGGCGATGCCATTGTCCTCTCTTCCTACGTGTGTGAGCTTACACGATTGGAAGGATTGGACCAATCGAGTGGCCAACTCGTGATATAGAAGTAGTTTCTCATTACGTACTTGCCAAATTTTTAAAACCTGGTTTATGACAAGGAGTGAATCTCCAAAAACCTCGATGCATGATGCCCCTAGAGTTTTCGAAATCCTTAAGCCTTGTATGAGTGCTTCATACTCAGCTACATTGTTGGAACATTCGAAGTCTAAGCAGACTGCTATGGGAATCTCGCCCTTTTCAGGGGAGATTAGGATGATTCCGGCACCAGCCCCTCGTTGGTTTCGTGCCCCGTCGAAGTGCATCTTCCATACTTGGTTTTCGAAAGAATTTGCCAAAATGTGGTTTTGAAAATGGTTTTGCAATATGCCTTCATCAGGCATTTCGACAAGAGTGGGATATGCGTCCTCTAAGGGGAATTCAGCCACGTAATCTGCTAGGGCTTGCCCCTTAATGGAGATCTGGTGATGGTATTTCAGATCATACTCCATTAGAAGGAGTTGCCATTTGCCCAATCTACCCGTGAGAATGGGTTTTTCGAACAAGTGCTTGATTGGATCAAGCTTGGACACTATCCAGATCTCATGATCTAGGAAATAGTGTCTGAATTTCTGGCAGGCCCAAACTAGGGCCAAGCACGTCTTCTCCATGGCTTGATAATTTCGTTCATAAGCCAAGAGAGTTTTCGAAATATAGTAGATGGCATACTCCTTATGGGTGTCATCCTCGTATTGAGCCAACAGGGCTCCTAAAGCGTTTACATGCACGGAGATGTATAATAAAAGCGGTTTTCCTTGTTTTGGAGGATTCAAAACGGGGGGATTAACCAAGTATGCCTTCAGTCTCTCAAAGGACTTTTGGCATTCGTCATCCCATAAGAATTTCGTACCCTTTCTCAACAGTTTGTTGAAGGGTTCGCATCTAGTTGCCAGATTCGATATGAATCGGCGCACAGATTGTAATCGACCCTGGAGGCTACGGACTTGGGTGAGATTGGAGGGTGGAGCCATGTCTATGATGGCTCGACACTTAGAGGGGTCGACTTCTATTCCCCTTTGGCTCACCATAAAGCCTAGAAGCTTTCCTGATTCTACCCCGAACACACATTTTTGAGGGTTTAGCTTTACTTTGTAAAGCCTAAGCCTTTCGAAAATCTTTTGTAAACATTCGATATGGGTGCATCGGGTTTTGGATTTTGCCAAGAGATCATCTACATACACTTCTACAAGCTCGTGAATTTGATCATGGAAGATCGTGTTCATGGCTCGTTGGTATGTCGCGCCGGCATTTTTCAAGCCAAAGGGCATGACTGTATAGCAGTACGTGCCCCATGGGGTTGTGAAGGCGGTCTTACCCTGATCTCGTGGGCTTAGTTTGATTTGATTATAGCCTGAATAACCATCCATGAATGAAAACATTTCATGATTTGCAGTACTATCGACTATCAAATCTATGTTTGGTAAAGGATAATTATCCTTTGGAGTGGCTTTATTCAGGTTTCTGTAATCGATGCATATTCGAATTTTCCCATTGGTTTTTCGAACAACAACGATATTTGACAACCAATCAGAATACGCAATGGGTTTTATAAATCTGGCTTTTAGTAGATCTTCTAAACCCTCTTTGACTTGCGTGTGTACATTCGGGTGTATTTTCCTAAGCTTCTGCTTTATTGGTTTTACACCTACATCTAAGGGAAGACGATGCTCGACTATGCTGGGATCTATGCCCGGCATGTCTTCATACGTCCATGCAAACACATCTAAATAGGTTCGTAGAAATGCAATGAATGCTAACTTTTCAGTTTCATGCAAGCATGCGCCTATTTTGATGGTTTTGGGATTGGAATCATCCCCTAGGTTCACCTCTACGAAATCTCCTCCTACTGATTGGGAAGGTCTTTCAAAATCGAGAATTCTATGAAATTCTGGGAGCTCAGAAGTGGGATCTTCCTCCAGGGGATCCACTTCTGGGCGTTGATCATTCTCGTGGGCTATAGACCCAAGGGAACTTGATGCGTGATTTTCAAAATAACCTGGTTTTGTACTTGGATTTTCAAGTGACTTCGAAATTTTTGGTCTGGCTATGCAGACGACGTTTCTTTCGAAATCCTTTTCTTTCGCCAAAGTCATACCAGGAGCAGCTATGTACAAAATCTTTTTGGTATTTTCCAAATTTTCGATTTTTTTGGGTTTTTGTAAAACAAGAACTTGGGAACTATACAAAGCACACTTTTTTCGAGTTTTTGTTTTTCCATTGTTTTTGGTTTTTCTTGTTTTTCGATTTTTTTCGATTTTAAGTTTTTCAAATGTTTTTGGTATTTCTTTAGAAAAAGGGATCTTCCGTCATACCTACAAAGGGAAAACACTACGGGTTAGGCTCGGAATAGGAGGTCTAAACCATAGGTCTCTTCTAAGACAGGCTCCGGGGCACCCTTGACCCAGGTGGTCACCGGGGGTGGCTCCGGCGGTATTCGGGGAGTATAGCCGATCCCATATCGGCTTGGGTTGGCCCTAGGTAGGATGGGCTCTAGGAGACCCTGGTTTTGTGCCCCTAGACTCTTGTAGGGCGTGTAGCCCATGTTCAATAACATGTTCCACGACCTTTTGTTTTTTGAAAAGATGGGATATAAGTCGTGGTCCTGGAACATGCTATTGTCCATATTAGGCTCGTATGGCCTTTTGTCCAGGGGTTTTGGAAATAGGGAACGTTTGGGTTTTCCTAGGAGGATTAGAGTCGGGAGGGGACCTGCTTTGGGCGGCCCCTTCACACATACAACCTTCCTAGGGTTGTTCAACACGAGCCGAGGTGGCTCAACCATAATTTGCCCCAGGTTAGCCTCATGGGCCTGGGAGCTTGATAAACAAGGGGAGTTTATGATCCCCTGAAGCTGTGGGTGACTCTCACCTAGGATCACTACGACCTGGTCCCTAAAAGGGATCTTGACACACCTGTGGAAGGTGGATGGCACAGCGCACAAACTGTGTATCCAGGGTCTTCCCAGCAACAGGTTATAATGGGGGTGGATGTCCAAGACATGGAACACCCCCGTGTGTTCGATCCCTCCCGTTTCCATTGGGAGTTCGATGGATCCTAAAGGTCTAGATGCATTCCCATCGTATCCAGTGATAACGATGGGGCTTGGGTTCACTGAAGTCAAGGTGACTTCGATTTTATACGCCACGTGAAGTGGAAGGATGTTGAGCCCTCCTCCACCATCGACTAGGCACCTGTCTAGAGAGTGGTTGTTTAGAACCACCTCGATGTGCAGGGCCTGGTTATGGGTTTCGTAGGGTCTATCTACATCATCTTCCAAAAAGGTGATGGGCGATTTTGCTCCTAATAAAGCCACTTGGGCAGACAAGGATTCCGGACTTATGTTCGAATCAATCTTGGCCCTTTCTAGAATTTTCTCTAAGACAAGTCTATGCCTAGGCGAGGTTTTGATAAGCTCTAGAATAGACATGTGAATAGGAATCTTTGAAAGGTGGTTTTCGAAATCATAAGGATTTAGGATGATTTTGTCTTTATCTGCTTTTGGCAGACCACTAGGGATACATGCTTTTGAGGGGCCAGGCACACTGACCACCTTTTGAGCACCTTGAAGGTGCGGGGGTTGGTAGATCCTCCCAGATCTAGTGACTTCCCCCACGACCAGCCTAGGGTTTGCGCTAAACTTGGCTCTAAGGATGAGCTGAGGAGAACCTTGAGTTTTCAAAACTGGTTTTGCCGGGGTTTCCACTTTTGGTGGTCCCCGAATGACGACTTGGGCGGGCCTCTTGTATAGTACAAGGATGGGCGCACCAGCAGGTCGACCAGGTTCTGGTTTTTGCGCTAGTTCCTTGGAAATGGTGAGGGTACATACCTCTTTTGCTTTCCCACTGCCACTGGCGTGTTTGGTAAAGGGTTCCTTGAAGATAGCTTGAGGTGGCTCAGGTTCCGCAGTGACCTGGAGCCGACCCTCCGCTATCAAGTTCTCAATTTTATTTAGAAGAGAGAAGCACCGTTTGGTATCATGGCCTTTGAGCCGATGATACTTGCAAAATCGGTTTAAATACCCCCCTTTGGATGTGACTCCTTCTGGGATTTCAGGGAGTTCGATCATGCCCTGGGCAAGTAAGAGGTCTAGGACCTCCGACACAGGTTGCCCCAGCGGAGTGTACTCCCGTTTTTCAATTGGTTTTGAAAAATTGCGTTCTCTCTTATTTTCTATTTTTTGAAAATTTTTAGAAGTGCCCGCCATGCCTGGATCCACCCGGACATTGGCGATTTTATGGGTCTTTGCCCCTTTGTCCGTTGTGGGCAGCCCATATGCGATGGGCTTTTTCACACGTGTTTTGGGAACGGCACTTCCTTTCCATAAGTGGTCGTATGTCCCTTTTCGTAAGTTGGTTTCGAAAAGGGAGGCCTTTTTGATCAACTTATGGAAAGTTGAAATCTCATGGAGCGAGAGAAGGATTTTTAACTCGCTTTTGAAATTATCCAGGATGAGCATTACTGCGCATCCTTCGAATATAGGCTCTCGCACTTGGCCCAAAAGAGACCTCCACCTTATAATGAAGGCATGCACGTCCTCGTTCATGCCTTGCTTTGTATCCCTTAAGGTATTCAGTGTTGGCGTGACTTCCACGTTGTGTGCAAACCTTTGCATGAAGCAGTTCGCTAACTCTTCAAAAGTAGCGAACTGGCTTAAGTCGTAGGAAGCCAGCCATTTGGCAGCTGTGCCTTTAAGGGATAGAGGGAACCAATACACCCATTTCATCGAGTCCTTTTTCTTCTTATGGGCTCGACGTGAGAAAAGCTGCAAGTGAGACCTAGGGTCTCCCATGCCATCATACCGATGGAAGTTCGGTATTTCATCGTCACTGTCTGTTTCGTAATCCATAGGAAGGAAATCAGACAGGGCGTAGCTTCTTTTCTCTTTATTTTGCCCTTTCAGCAGCTGCTGTAGGGCTTTACGGTCCTTTTGTGTGAAGGACTCGTGGTATTGGTTGCCTTCCATTACGGAGGCCTCTTTTTGCTTGCGAGGTTTTTCAAATTTCTTTTTAGGCCTTTGTTCACCGTTTGATGAACATGAATCGCCTACTTCAGCCTCTTGGCTGAGAGCATCGATTTTGGCCTCAAATTCCCTTCTCAAGTCCTCGATTTCATCTAGTTTTATTTTGTTTTTGAAAATCCTCCTAGAGTGAGAACTTGATGCGCATGAGCCTTGGCTCGACACTTCACTTGGATTGGATTTTGACATGCTTTTCAAGCTTTTTTCAAAATTTCCTAAGTAAAAGCAAAGAAAACAAGTTAAAACGACACCTTTATAAAATTTTCGCAAGACTTCTACAAGTAAACTCGATTTTTGAAAAGGCTCACGTCCCACCGGGCATGCCAATCTCTGTGGACGCGCGAAAATCCCCGCCTCTTCGTCCCTTCCGGGGGCTTGGAGTGGATCTTCTCGTGCGTCTAAGGCCTATGTATACAAATAGGGCGTGCCAGCTAGCTTACTTAAGCTAGCGAAGATATATTTAACACTGACTTCTAAACGTGGCGACTGTGAGCAAGTAAGCTCTTGTCGTCGCAGACCTTCTTGCACCGATGCGCAAGGGTCAGTCTGTACGCTTTTGCAAAAATCGAGTTTTGGGGAGAAAGTCTACGAAACGGTTCGAGGTGTCTATTTCGGGTCTTTAAGATGCGATTGCATGTTTTAGATCACGTGGATTTGCACGTGCCTAAGTCTTTTCTTTTATCCCTTTTTTGGGTCGCCTAGTTTGTGTGTTATGAACACTCCACTACATGGGCGAATTCGAGCGGGGCTTGCTTCGATGCAATATGCGTCCTACCTCGTGGTATGGCGTAGATGCAATGCAAACTCACGCTACTCCAAAGGGAAAACCCGAAATGTAAAGACAATACTGAAGGGAAATAACAGAAGGGAAATAACCGAAGGGAAATAACCGAAGGGAAATAACCGAAGGGAAATATGTATATATCTTATGTATATGAGCCCTTACTCGGGTCTTGCAAATAAGAGCGAAGGCTCAATGTGGGTGCGTGCTTGAATTGAAAGACTTACGCACACGACATGAATTTAAACCCAAATATAAATTGCAGTATGGCCTTGACTAAGGTCTTGGGAATAAGAGCGAAGGCTCAATGTGTGTGAGAGTGCTTGAATTGAAAGACTTACTCACACGACAAGAAATGAAACCCAAATAGTATAGGTCGGCCCTTACGTGGGTCTTTCAAATAAGAGCGAAAGCTCAATGTGTGTGAGAGTGCTTGAATTGAAAGACTTACTCACACGACATGAAATGAAACCCAAATAGTATAGGTCGGCCCTTACTTGGGTCTTTCAAATAAGAGCGAAAGCTCAATGTGTGTGAGAGTGCTTGAATTGAAAGACTTACTCACACGACAAGAAATGAAACCCAAATAGTATAGGTCGGCCCTTACTTGGGTCTTTCAAATAAGAGCGAAAGCTCAATGTGTGTGAGAGTGCTTGAATTGAAAGACTACGCACACGACATGAATTTAAACCCAAATATAAATTGCAGTATGGCCTTGACTAAGGTCTTGGGAATAAGAGCGAAGGCTCAATGTGTGTGAGAGTGCTTGAATTGAAAGACTTACTCACACAACATGAAATGAAACCGAAATAGTATAGGTTGGCCCTTACTTGGGTCTTTCAAATAAGAGCGAAAGCTCAATGTGTGTGAGAGTGCTTGAATTGAAAGACTTACTCACACGACAAGAAATGAAACCCAAATAGTATAGGTCGGCCCTTACTTGGGTCTTTCAAATAAGAGTGAAAGCTCAATGTGTGTGAGAGTGCTTGAATTGAAAGACTTACTCACACGACAAGAAATGAAACCCAAATAGTATAGGTCGGCCCTTACTTGGGTCTTTCAAATAAGAGCGAAAGCTCAATGTGTGTGAGAGTGCTTGAATTGAAAGACTTACTCACACAACATGAAATGAAACCCAAATAGTATAGGTCGGCCCTTACTTGGGTCTTTCAAATAAGAGCGAAAGCTCAATGTGTGTGAGAGTGCTTGAATTGAAAGACTACGCACCCAACTTAAACAAAACCCTTCGAAAATGAAATATATATGTACACTTATATATTAGGGGCTGATTAGGCCCGTGTGTGTTCAAAATTGTGCACGACTAAGAGAGTGCACGTGTGTGGTTGTGCCAAGCCACGTTATTACAAGCGGGGGGAGACTATGCTCCGTTATTACAACCCCGTATCAAATTGAATTTCCAGCAAGTGTACGACTAAAGACCGAGTTTAGACACTTACGAGTAGCTGGTCCGTAGAGGTCTTGCTTGAGCGTGGCCCGGGCCTTGGGCTGCAAACGGGAGCTCCGCGAAGGTAGGTGATCAAGGGTGCTGGCCGGCTGCAAGTGGGGCGCGGGATAGGCGCCTCGAAGGGGGCCGGTGGCAAGTAGGTGGCGCCTCCAAGTAGGGAGTTTAGAGTGGCTGAATAAGTGGGTATTAGGATCACTAGGGGAGTTGGGTACTTAGGGAAACTGGACCTAAAAGGTGAGCTAGTGGGAAGGCCGAATAGGACACCTAGGGGGGTTGGCCGAATGGGAGATGGTGGCTAAGTAGTGGCCAGCAACTTGGGTTATACTAGGTTCGGCTAGGTTTAGGTGGTGGCGGCAAAAGGGCTGAGATGAAGGTAGGAGGGGTGGCTAAGAGTGGAGAGGTGGAAGAGAGGGGCTTTGAGGGAGTTCGGGGCACTTACCGAATGGGGAGAGGTGACGAATGAAGTGGGAAGGTGGCGGGCAGGTGGCTGTCGGCTGGTTCGGTTGGGTGAAGACGATGGCGTCCGGCTGAGGGGTGGTGGTGGTGGATGGAAGAGGGAAGGTGGCGGAGCAGGTGGCGGCTGGTGGAGCAGGTGGAGCAGGCCAAGGTGGGGAGTCATCCCGGCTGGGTGAGAGAAGGGAGAAGGAGAGTGCCCGGTTGGGTGAGGTAGTGGTTCCCACTTGGAAAACCCGCCCACAAGGAGGGGGGTTTAAATAGGGGATGGGTAGGTCGGTTAGGGCTGGGCTGTGGGTAGTGGTTAGGTGGTTTAGGTAGGGTGGTATGTAGATAAGGTGGGCTGGATGGGGTTGGGCCAGATATTTTAAAACTAGGGGTTTGGGTAAATCGTGGGCTAAGGGTGGTTTAGGGGTTTAGGGCTAGGTTAGGTGGTTGGGTTTTAGGGTGAGGTTTAGTGAGCTAGGTTAGGTGATTAGGCTAGGTTTAGGCTAGGATTAGGGAAATTAATCTAGGTTTAGGGAAGGATTAGGGAAGTGGGTTAGGTGATTAGGTTGGGATTTAGGACGGGATTAGGGAAGTGGGTTAGGTGATTAGGTTCAGATTAGGGGTGGATTAGGGGTTTAGGCTAGGATTAGGCATTTTGGGTTAGGTTTAGGTGAAGGAGCTCCCTTAGCATGGCCCATAGACCTTGATCACCCCATGTTGGTGCAGCCCTAGGTTAGGTTCTAGCTAATTACAAGCTTAAACCCACTCAATTAGGCTAACCCACATGATTAACCCAAACTTGACACACAAGTCAAGCTTAATACAACACTCTTGATATTTTTCAACCCCACTCTCTCTCATGCCCATGATCCCACGTGAAACTCAAGTGGGCCCCACCTCCATTTATGAGAAGGTGATGTGGGCCATGGATATGGATATTGGATTGGATCTCTGGATCCAAATCCAAATCCAAGTCCACATATGGGTTTGGATTGGGATCTGGATATATATGGTCCAGATCCACTCCAAACTGAACTCTGACTCCTTCGAGCTGGGTTCGAAACGGACGATTCGTGCGGGGCCTAACAGCATCAGTACTCCGTCTGCGTTGGGTCTTCGCCAACATAGTCGTCCGCCTCCGTTTCTGCCTTCCGGAGATGACTTCGAATGCTATTTTGATAAGAACAGGGTCTTGGACGTTCGAGATCCTGGGGTGTGAATCAGATACAAGAGTTGCTGCGCCGGGCTTGACGTGTGCTCCGGTTCCGGGCTCTTCTAAGCTCTCCTGGTCCTGCCTTGATGAGGCCAAGCCACTTCGGGGTTTCAAAACATGTTTTAAAAGGGTTTTCAAAAGCCATATCGTATGTTTTTGAAAGATATAGTTTAAAACATATATACAGGGTTGTTTGGAAGGCTCCTGGGTTTCTAAACTCAAAATGACCCTTTGGGGCTGCTTGTATAAAACCAGATGGATTTTGAGAAATTCGTGGGATTTCGGGGTGTTTACAACCAACATGATGCAATAAGGTCTATGGGTCATTCAAAGGGAGCTTCCTAACCCAATCCTAAGTAAAAAACCCTAATCCTAGCCTTTTACCCTAATCCCGTCCTAAACCTTGCCTAATCACCTAACCCACTTCCCTAATCCCAGCCTAATCCCAACCTAATCACCTAACCCACTTCCCTAATCCTCCCCTAAACCTAGCTTAATTTCCTTAAACCTAACCTAATCGTAGCCTAATCACCTAACCCACCTCACTAAACCTCACCTAAACCTAGCACACCATATCCCTAAAACCCCTTTAACCAAAATATCTGGCCCCTCCTCAAAACCAGCCCACCTTATCACCACACCACCACCACCTAAACCACCTTACCACCCTCCAAATACCAGCCCCAACCGCCATCTCCAAAGCTATAAACCCCCCCCCCCTAGTGGGTGGGTTTTTCAAGCTTTTCCACCTTGGGCCAGCCGACCTTGGCCAATCTCCTTCCAGCCGAGCCTTCCACCTTGCTCTACCTGCACCACTTCCATCCAGCCAAGCTCCACCTTGCGCCACCACCACCTCCCAGCCTGCTCCACACCACGTCGCCACCACCATCCGGCCGAATTCCACCCATCCAAAGCACCCGGCTGCCCTTCAACCATCCACCAACTCCTCCACCATACGGTTAGTACCTTGTAGACGCGCGAAAATCCCCGCCTCTCACCTTTTCAGGGCTCGGAACGGATCCTCTCTTGCGTCTAAGGCCTTATTTATGCAAACAGGGCATGCCAGCTAGCTTACCTAAGCTAGCGAAGATATATTTAACACTGACTTCTAATCGTGGTGACTGTGAGCAAGTGAGCTCTTGTCGTCGCAGACCTTCTTGCACCGATGCGCAAGCGTCAGTCTATACGCTTTGCAAAAATCGAGTTTTGGGAGAGAAAGTCTATGAAGCGGTTCGAGGTGTCTAATTCGGGTCTTTTAGATGCGATTGCATGTTTTAGATCACGTGGATTTGCACGCGCCTAAGTCTTTTCTTTTATCCCTTTGCGGGCCACCTAGTTTGTGTGTTATAAACACTCCACTACATGGGCGAATTCGAGCGGGGCTTGCTTTGATGCAATATGCATCCTACCTCGTGGTATGGCGTAGATGCGATGCAAACTCACTCTACTCCAAAGGGAAAACCCGAATGTAAAGACAATACTGAAGGGAAATAACCGAAGGGAAATAACCGCAGGGAAATGACTTGAAATATAAATGCCGAAGGGAGATATGTATATAGAATATGTATATGAGCCCTTACTCGGGTCTTGCAAATAAGAGCGAAGGCTCAATGTGTGTGCGTGCTTGAATGGAAAGACTTACACACACGACAAGAAATTAAACCCAAATATAAATTGCAGTATGGCTTTGACTAAGGTCTTGGGAGTAAGAGCGAAAGCTCAATGTGTGTGAGAGTGCTTGAATTGAAAGACTTACACACACAACATGAAATAAAACCCAAATAGTATTGGTCGGCCCTTACTTGGGTCTTTCAAATAAGAGCGAAAGCTCAATGTGTGTGAGAGTGCTTGAATTGAAAGACTTGCCCACACGACATGAAATGAAACCCAAATAGTATAGGTCGGCCCTTACTTGGGTCTTTCAAATAAGAGCGAAAGCTCAATGTGTGTGAGTGCTTGAATTGAAAGACAACGCACCCAACTTAAGCAAAACCCTTCAAAATGAAAGTATATGTATATACTTATGTATTAGGGGCTGATTAGGCCCGTGTGTGTTCAAAATCGTGCACAACTAAGAGAGTGCACGTGTGTGGGTGTGCCAAGCCACGTTATTACAAGCGGGGGGAGACTATGCTCCGTTATTACAACCCCGTATCGAATTGAATCTCAAGCAAGTATACAACTAAAGACCGAGTTAGGCACTTACTAGTAGCTGGTCCGTAGAGGCCTTGCTTGAGCGTGGGCTTGGCCTTCGCCTTGGGTTGTAAACGGGAGCTCCACGAGGTTGAGCAACAAAGGGTGTTGGCCGGCTGCAAATGGGGCGCGGGAGAGGCGCCTTGAAGGTGGCCGGCTGCAAGCAAGGGTGTCGCCTTGATGTGGGGGATAAAAGGGGCTGGGCAAGGTGAGTATATAGGGTCACTAGGAGAGTATATAGTGTTAGGGAGTATGGCCCTAAGGGGAGCCTAAGGGAAGATCGAATGGGACACCTAGGGGAAAAGAGGTGGCTGGCCGAATGGAAGGGATATTCGGTTGGAGTGGCCGACTAGGGGAATATGGTGGTGGCGGGCTGCTAGGATAGCTATGGGTGGAGTATGGGAAGGAAGCTAGCTAGGTGATGGGGCTAGGTGGTAGTGGGGGTAGTGGGTGTAAGGGAGTGCTATGGGCAGGTCTTAGGAAATCGAATAGGGTGGCCGGGTGTAGCTAGGGTAGTTAGGTAGTGGCGGGTAGTTAGGGTGACTAAGGCTTGGCCGAGTGGGAGTGGTGGCGGTAAGTGGCGGATATTAGGGTAAGGTGGTGGTATGGTGGGTGGCTGGGAGTGGAGAGGGAGTGGAGAAGGAGCTAGGTAGAGTGTGGGGTACTAACCGGATGAAGAGGCGGCGGGTGGTTGAGGAACTGCCGGATGTGGGGGCTCGGCTGGTTCGGTCGGGTGAAGAAGGTGACGATGGAGGTGGCTTCGGCTGGAATGGTGGTGGCGGTGGTGGTGCTGGTGTGGTGGGATGTGGAGCAGGTGGAGCAGGTGGAGCTTGGGGAAGTGGAGGAAAGAGAGGACCCGACTGGCTTGGGTGAGGGCTCTAGATAGCAAAACCCGCCCCCAAGGGGGGGGGGGGGGGGGTTTATATAGGGATGGGTAGGTCGGTTAGGGCTGGGTTTGGGGTAGTGGTTAGGTGGTTTAGGTAGGGTGGTATGAAGATAAGGTGGGCTGGAAAGGGTAGGGCCAGATATTTTAAATACTAGTGGTTTGGGTAGATTGTGGGCTAGGGGTGGTTTAGGGGTTTAGGGCTTGGTTAGGTGGTTGGGTTCTAGGGTGAGGTTTAGTGAGCTAGGTTAGGTGATTAGGCTAGGATTAGGCTAGGTTTAGGGAAATTAACCTAGGTTTAGGGAAGGATTAAGGAAGTGGGTTAGGTGATTAGGTTGGGATTAGGCCGGGATTAGGGAAGTGGGTTAGGTGATTAGGCTCAGATTAGGGGTGGATTAGGGTGGAAGGCTAGGATTAGGTGTTTTGGGTTAGGTTTAGGTGAAGGAGCTCCCTTTGCATGGCCCATAGACCTTAACCACCTCATGTTGGTGCAGCCCTAGGTTAGGTTTTGGCTCATTACAAGCTTAAACCCACTTAATTAGGCTAACCCACATGATTAACCCCAAACTTGACACACAAGTCAAGCTTAATTACAACACTCTTGATCTTATCCACCCCCACTCTCTCTCATGCCCATAATCCCACGTGAATTTCAAGTGGGCCCCACCTCCATTTATGAGAAGGTGATGTGGGCCATGGATATAGATATTGGATTGGATTTTTGAATCCAAATCTAAATCCAAGTCCATACATGGGTTTGGATTTGGATCTGGATATATATGGTCCAGATCCAATCCAAACTGAACTCTGACTCCTTCGAGCTGTATTCGAAACGAACGGTTTGTGCGGGGCCTGACAGCATCAGTGCTCCGTCTACGTTGGGTCTTCGCCAACATGATCGTTCGCCTCTGTTTTCGCCTTCCGGAGATTACTTGAAAGGATGTTTTGATGATAACAGGGTCTTGGACGTTCGAGATCCTGGGGTGTGAATTTCATACAAGAGTTGTTGTGTTGGGCTCGACATGTGCTCCGGTTCCGGGCTCTTCTTAGCTCTCCTGGTCTTGTCTGGATTAGGCCAAGCTGTTTCGGGGTTTCAAAAAATGTTTTTTTTTTATAGGGTTTTAAAAGCCATATTGTATGTTTTCGAAATATAGAGTTCAAAACATATGTACAGGGTTGTCTGGAAGGCTCTTGGGTTTCCAGACTCAAAATAGCCCTTTGGGGCTGCTTTTACAAAACCAGATGAATTTGAGAAATTCGTGGGATTTCGGGGTGTTTACAGATGCCCCTCTTTGGCCTTGTCCAAATAGATTTGGATAAGGGCAAAGATGACAAACACCCCTTTTAATGTCTCCCTAGATCTATCCACGAAGAATATGGGATCGTCCCAATTTTTTGCAAAATCTCAATTTACAAACTCTGGTAGGAGGAGATATCACGCCAAAGGGTTCTTCTATGGAATCTGGTCCTAAAATGGGATCATGTTCATGCAAGTACCATGCATGGAATGCAAATGACATGGGTGTGGTGCCAAAAGTGGCGACCTCCCAGGGACCAGATGTGATCGAACTCTAGAGACTTACAAGGCCTACTGCTCCAAGTCAGCAGATCCTATGCTGTTCGATGTTCGGTTTTCAAAACTTATTTACAAAAGCTATTTACAAAAGGGACAACTGTCTTGAGCCTCGATCCTAAGGATCTCGAGCTCTTCGTGCTTGCCCTTGTTTGAGTCTTAACACTCGCTTATCTAGCGGAGGTTTTATAAGAAAACAAGCTTCATTTCAAATTCCTACGTCTTACTCGAAACGTCGAATTCTCAAACAAGATGAAATTCAAGTAAGTAAATCCTATTTTTACTTTAGGATTCCTCGAAATGAACCATGCTTTAGCTTGGGATAAGCCAGGGATGGGAAAGAGATAGCACGGTCCCTTCTGAAGCGTCCCGTGATTTAAGGTATAGAAGGCGGAAAACTGCTCTTTTTGAGCTTTTTGGCCTCTTTTTCCTTTTTTTCATAGAGGGTCTCCCTTTGGGAGTATTTTTTCTTTAATCCCTCTTTTTCACAAGAGTTTCGATTTTTCTTTGGAAATCTGGTTTCTTTCTTTTGGAAAGGGACTTTGAATGGGAAATTCCCTTTTGTTTTGGGCCTTTGTTTTCCTTTTGGAAATAGAAGAGAAGAGGGGAGGACTTATCCCAAGCCTACGCTCGATCCATTCCAGATCAGCCTATTTAGAAATAGCACGTACTACTTGCAAGTATCTTGCTATGTTGAACTAGGCCTTTCTTTGTAAGAGGAAGGATTTTGAAATGTAACCATGATTTTGAAGACTCCACTCTTTCACAAGTGCGAATTCTCTCACTCAAGGTCACACGAGTTTGCTTTTGCACCTTATTCACCTGTCTCAGGGCAGCTATCCCTAAAATTTTTCGAAAGATGGAATTTAATCCAAATCCTACACATGATACTTCTTTAAGTATTGAATATTGATAGGATCTGCTAAATTCCTACCTTCTACATTGATCAACCAATACGAATTGTTCATAGTGGTTGCTCGTACAACATAGGGTCCATCCCAGTTGGGGCGCCACTTGCCTAGAGGGTGTGGGCCACGATGGTGGATGGTTTTTAAGACCAGATCTCCCACTTCAAAGTGGCGAGGTCTCATGTGTTTGCTATAATGTCGGGCTATCCTTTGCCGGTATGCACGAGCATGATCCATGGCAAGGAGTCGCCTCTCATCTAGCAAATCTAGTTCGGCCATTCTAGCATGCTGAAGCATCTCTAGAGGGAGGTCGAGTGCTATGGATGTATGGAATGAATGCAGTTGAGTATGAATGGGAAGAATGGCGTTTGTGCCATAGACCAATTCGAATGGTGTGGCATTCGTGGGAGTTCGGATGGAAGTCCTATAAGCCCATAAGGCTTTATCCAGCTTCTCGTGCCACGTCCTACCCTTCTCTAAGGTTTTCTCAATAATACTAATGAGAGTCTTATTTGTGGCTTCGGCTTGGCCGTTGCCTTGAGGGTAGTAGGGCGAGGAGAAGTGGTGAGTTATGCCATACGTGTTGCACAACTTAACCATCCGCTCATTCTTGAATGGGGTACCATTATCAGACACAAGGTCTCGTGGAACCCCAAAACGAGCCAAGATATTCCTCCGGATGAAAGCCACCACATGTTGCCCCATTACATTGGTTAGGGAAATGGCTTCCACCCACTTGGAGAGATACTCCGTGGCTGCTAAAATAAATCGATGCCCATTCGAGGCCTTTGGAAATATTGGGCCTACGATGTCAAACGCCCACATGGTAAATGGCCAGGGGCTGACCACGGAATGCAATGCAGATGATGAGATATGAATGGCGTGCCCATGCACTTGACATGGATGACACTTCCTAACATGATCGTGACAATCCCTTTTCAGGGTGGACCAAAAATAGCCCCCTCTAAGTATTTTCATTGCCATCATGTTGGCATTAACATGACCTCGACATTCTCCATCGTGGAACTCATGCATCACTATCCTAGCCTCCTCTAGGTCGATACACCTAAGCAGAATACCAGTAAAACTTTTTTTGTATAAAACCCCACCCAGAATAGTGTATCGGGTCGAAATCTTACGAATGAATGCCTTATCTTTGGATGTGGCATCCTCGGCGAATCCCCCATTTTCTAAAAATTGTTTTATGTCATAAAACCAGGGTTTTTCAATAGACTCTGGGTTGTTTTGGCAAATATCCAAGTCGTGTGTGGATGGGTGGGGCGCATGCCATATTTCCAAAGATCTGGTCCCTGAAATGGGATCAACCTTCAGGGCTGAACCCAAGGAGGAGAGGGCGTCGGCGATGCCATTGTCCTCTCTTCCTATGTATGTGAGTTTACACGACTGGAAGGATTGGACCAATCGAGTGGCCAACTCGTGATATGGAAGTAGTTTCTCATTACGTACTTGCCAAATTTTTAAAACCTGGTTTATGACAAGGAGCGAATCTCCAAAGGCCTCGATGCATGATGCCCCTAGAGTTTTTGAAATCCTTAAGCCTTGTATGAGTGCTTCATACTCAGCTACATTGTTGGAACATTCGAAATCTAAGCGGACTGCTATGGGAATCTCGCCCTTTTCAGGGGAGATTAGGATGACCCCAGCACCAGCCCCTCGTTGGTTTCGTGCCCCATCGAAGTGCATCCTCCACACTTGGTTTTCGAAAGAATTTGCCAAACTGTGGTTTTGAAAATGGTTTTGCAATATGCCTTCATCAGGCATTTCGACAAGAGTGGGATATGCGTCCTCTAAGGGGAATTCAGCCACGTAATCTGCCAGGGCTTGCCCCTTAATGGAGATCTGGTGATGGTATTTCAGATCATACTCCATTAGAAGGAGTTGCCATTTGCCCAATCTACCCGTGAGAATGGGTTTTTCGAACAAGTGCTTGATTGGATCAAGCTTGGACACTATCCAGATCTCATGATCTAGGAAATAATGTCTGAACTTCTGGCAGGCCCAGACTAGGGCCAAGCACATCTTCTCCATGGCTTGATAATTTCGTTCATAAGCCAAGAGAGTTTTCGAAATATAGTAGATGGCATACTCCTTATGGGTGCCATCCTCGAATTGAGCCAACAGGGCTCCTAAAGCATTTGCATGCACGGAGATGTATAATAAAAGTGGTTTTCCTTGCTTTGGAGGATTCAAAACGGGGGGATTAACCAAGTATGCCTTCAGTCTCTCGGAGGACTTTTGGCATTCGTCATCCCATAAGAATTTTGTGCCCTTCCTCAACAGTTTGTTGAAGGGTTCGCATCTAGTTGCCAAATTCGATATGAATCGGTGAACGGATTGTAATTGACCCTGGAGGCTACGGATTTGGGTGAGATTGGAGGGTGGAGCCATGTCTATGATGGCTCGACACTTAGAGGGGTCAACTTCTATTCCCCTTTGGCTTACCATAAAGCCTAGAAGCTTCCCTGATTCTACCCCGAACACACATTTTTGAGGGTTTAGCTTTACTTTGTAAAGCCTAAGCCTTTCGAAAATCTTTTGTAAACATTCGATATGGGTGCATCGGGTTTTGGATTTTGCCAAGAGATCATCTACATACACTTCTACAAGCTCATGAATTTGATCATGGAAGATCGTGGTCATGGCTCGTTGGTATGTTGCGCCGGCATTTTTCAAACCAAAGGGCATGACTGTATAGGAGTACGTGCCCCATGGGGTTGTGAAGGCGGTCTTACCCTGATCTCGTGGACTTAGTTTGATTTGATTATAGCCTGAATAGCCATCCATGAATGAAAACATTTCATGATTTGCAGTACTATCGACTATCAAATCTATGTTTGGTAAAGGATAATTATCCTTTGGAGTGGCTTTATTCAGGTTTCTGAAATCGATGCATATTCGAATTTTCCCATTGGTTTTTCGAACTACAACGATATTTGATAACCAATTAGAATACGTAATGGGTTTTATAAATCCGGCTTTTAGCAGATCTTCTAAACCCTCTTTGACTTGCGTGTGTACATTCGAGTGTATTTTCCTAAGCTTCTGCTTTATGGGTTTTACACCTGCATCTAAGGGAAGACGATGCTCGACAATGCTGGGATCTATGCCCGGCATGTCTTCATGCGTCCATGCAAACACATCTAAATAGGTTCGTAGAAATGCAATGAATGCTAACCTTTCGGTTTCATGCAAGCATGCGCCTATTTTGATGGTTTTGGGATTGGAATCATCCCCTAGGTTCACCTCTATGAAATCTCCTCCTACTGATTGGGAAGGTTTTTCAAAATCGAGAATTCTATGAAATTCTGGGAGCTCAGAAGTAGGATCTTCCTCAAGGGGATCCACTTCTGGGCTTTGATCATTCTCGTGGGCTATAGACCCGAGGGAATTTGATGCGTGGTTTTCAAAATGACCTGGCTATGCAGACGACGTTTCTTTCGAAATCCTTTTCTTTAGCCAAAGTCCTACTAGGAGCAGCTATATACAAAATCTTTTTGGTATTTTCCAAATTTTCGATTTTTTGGGGTTTTTGTAAAACAAGAACTTTGGGAACTATACAAAGCACTCTTTTTTCGAGTTTTTGTTTTTCCATTGTTTTTGGTTTTTCTTGTTTTTCGATTTTTTTTTATTTTAAGTTTTGCAAATGTTTTTGTATTTTTAGAAAAAGGGATCTTCCGTCATACCTACAAAGGGAAAATGCTATGGGTTAGACTCGGAATAGGAGATATAAATCGTAGGTCTCTTCTAAGGCAGGCTCCGGGGCACCCTTGACCCAAGTGGTCACAGGGGGTGGCTCCGGCGGTATTCGAGTAGTGTAGCCGATCCCATATCGGCTTGGGTTGGCCCTAGGAAGGATGGGCTCTAGGAGACCTTGGTTCTGTGCCCCTAGACTCTTGTAGGGCGTGTAGCCCATGTTCAACAACATGTTCCATGACTTTTTGTTTTTCGAAAAAGTTTGATATAAGTCGTGATCCTGGAACATGCTATCGTCCATATTGTGCTCGTTTGGCCTCTTGTTCAGGGGCTTTGGAAATAGGGAACGCTTGGGTTTTCCTAGAAGGATTAGAGTCGGGAGGGGGCCTGCTTTGGGCGGTCCCTTCACATATACAACCTTCCTAGGGTTGCTCAACACGAGCCGAGGTGGCTCAACCATAATTTGCCCCAAGTTAGCCTCATGGGCCTGGGAGCTTGATAAACAAGGGGAGTTTATGATCCCCTGAAGCTGTGGGTGACTCTCACCTAGGATCACTACGACCTGGTCCCTAAAAGGGATCTTAACACACCTGTGGAAGGTGGATGGCACAGCACACAAACTGTGTATCCAGGGCCTTCCCAGCAACAGGTTATAATGGGGGTGGATGTCCAAGACATGGAACACCCCCGTGTGTTCGATCCCTCCCGTTTCCATTGGGAGTTTGATGGATCCTAAAGGTCTAGACGCATTCCCATCGTATCCAGTGATAACGATGGGGCTTGGGTTCACTGAAGTCAAGGTGACTCCGATTTTGTACGCCACATGAAGTGAAAGGATGTTGAGCCCTCCTCCACCATCGACTAGGCACCTGTCCAGAGAGTGGTTGTTTAGAACCATCTCGATATGCAGGGCCTGGTTATGGGTTTCGTAGGGTCTATCTACATCATCTTCTGAGAAAGTGATGGGCGATTTTGCTCCTAATAAAGCCACTTAGGCAGACAAGTATTCCGGACTTATGTTCAAATCAACTTTGGCCCTTTCTAGAATTTTCTCTAATACAAGTCTATGCCTAGGCGAAGTTTTTATAAGCTCTAAGATAGACATGTGAATAGGAATCTTTGAAAGGTGGTTTTCGAAGTCATAAGGCTTTAGGATGACTTTGTCCTTATCTGCTTTTGGCAGAACACTAGGGATACATGCTTTTGAGGGGCCAGGCACACTGACCACTTTTTGAGCACCTTGAAGGTGCGGGGGTTGATAGATCCTCCCGGATCTAGTGACTTCCCCCACGACCAGCCTAGGGTTCGCGCTAAACTTGGCTCTAAGGATGAGCTGAGGAGAACCTTGGATTTTCAAAACTGGTTTTACCGGGGTTTCCACTTTTGGTGGTCCCCGAATGATGACTTGGGCGGGCCTCTTGTATAGTACAAGAATGGGCGCATAAGTAGGTCGACCAGGTTTGGTTTTTGCGCTAGTTCCTTGGAAATGGTGAGGGTACATACCTCCTTTCCTTTCCCACTGCCACTGGCGTGTTTGGGAAAGGGTTCCTTGAAGATAGCTTGAGGTGGCTCAGGTTCCGCAGTGACCTAGAGCCGGCCTTCTGCTATCAAGTTCTCAATTTTATTTAAGAGGGAGAGGCAGTGTTTGGTATCATGGCCTTTGAGCTGATGATACTTATAAAATCGATTCAAATACCCCCCTTTGGAAGTGACTCCTTCAGGGATTTCAGGGAGTTCTATCATGCCCTGGACAAGTAGGAGGTCTAGGACCTCCGACACAGGTTGCCCCAGCGGAGTGTACTCCCGTTTTTCAACCGATTTTTGAAAATTTCGCTCCCTCTTATTTTCTAATTTTTCAAAATTTTTGGAAGTGCCCGCTACGCCTGGATCCACCCGGACATTGGCGATTTTATGGGGCTTTGCCCCTTTATCCGTCGTGGGCAGCCCATATGCGATGGGCTTTTCCAAGCGGGTTTTTGGAACGACACTTCCTTTCCACAAGTGATCGTATGTCCCTTTTCGCAAGTTGGTTTCGAAAAGAGAAGCCTTTTTGATCAACTTATGGAAAGTTGAAATCTCATAGAGCGAGAGAAGGGTTTTTAACTCGCTTTTAAAATTATCCAGGATGAGCATTACTGCGCATCCTTCGGATATGGGCTCTCGCACTTGGCCCAAAAGCGACCTCCATCTTATAATGAAGGCATGTATGTCTTCGTTCATGCCTTGCTTTGTATCCCTTAAGGTATTCAGGGTTGGCGTGACTTCTACGTTGTGTGCAAATCTTTGCATGAAGCAGTTCGCTAACTCTTCAAAAGTAGCGAACTGGCTTAAGTCGTAGGAAGCCAGCCATTTGGCAGTTGTGCCTTTAAGGGATAAAGGGAACCAATACACCCATTTCATCGAGTCCTTTTTCTTTTTATGGGCTCGACGCGAGAAAAGCTGCAAGTGAGACCTAGGGTCTCCCATGCCATCATACCGATGGAAGTTCGGTATTTCATCGTCACTGTCTGTTTCGTAATCCATAGGAAGGAAATCAGGCAGGGCGTAGCTTCTTTTCTCTTTATTCTGCCCTTTCAGCAACTGCTGTAGGGCTTTACGGTCCTTTTGTGTGAAGGACTCGTGGTATTGGTTGCCTTCCATTACGGAGGCCTCTTTGTGCTTGCGAGGTTTTTCAGATTTCTTTTTAGGCCTTTGTTCACCGTTTAATGAACATGAATCGCCTAATTCAGCCTCTTGGCTGAGAGCATCGATTTTGGCCTCAAACTCCCTTCTCAAGTCCTCGATTTCATCTAGTTTTATTTTGTTTTTGAAAATCCTCCTAGAGTGAGAACTTGATGCGCATGAGCCTTGGCTCGACACTTCACTTGGATTGGATTTTGACATGCTTTTCAAGCTTTTTCAAAATGTCCTAAGTATAAGCAAAGAAAACAAGTTAAAACGACACCTTTTACAAAATTTTTGCAAGACTTCTACTTAAAAACTCAATTTTTGAAAGGCTCACGTCCCACCGGGCGTGCCAATCTCTATAGACGCGTGAAAATCCCCGCCTCTTACCTTTTCAGGGCTCGGAACGGATCCTCTCATGCGTCTAAGGCCTTATTTATGCAAACAGGGCATGCCAGCTGGCTTACCTAAGCTAGCGAAGATATATTTAACACTGACTTCTAATCGTGGTGACTGTCAGCAAGTGAGCTCTTGTCGTCGCAGACCTTCTTGCACCAATGCGCAAGGGTCAGTCTGTACGCTTTGCAAAAATCGAGTTTTGGGAGAGAAAGTCTACGAAGCGGTTTGAGGTGTCTAATTTGGGTCTTTTAGATGCGATTGCATGTTTTAGATCACGTGGATTTGCACGCGCCTAAGTCTTTTCTTTTATCCCTTTGCGGGCCACCTAGTTTGTCTGTTATAAACACTCCACTATATGGGCGAATTCGAGCGGGGCTTGCTTTGATGCAATATGCGTCCTACCTCATGGTATGGTGTAGATGCAATGCAAACTCACGCTACTCCAAAGGGAAAACCCGAATGTAAAGACAATACTGAAGGGAAATAACCGAAGGGAAATAACCGAAGGGAAATGACTTGAAATATAAATGCCGAAGGGAGATATGTATATAGAATATGTATATGAGCCCTTACTCGAGTCTTGCAAATAAGAGCGAAGGCTCAATGTGTGTGCGTGCTTGAATGGAAAGACTTACACACACGACAAGAAATTAAACCCAAATATAAATTGCAGTATGGCTTTGACTAAGGTCTTGGGAGTAAGAGCGAAAGCTCAATGTGTGTGAGAGTGCTTGAATTGAAAGACTTACACACACAACATGAAATAAAACCCAAATAGTATTGGTCGGCCCTTACTTGGGTCTTTCAAATAAGAGCGAAAGCTCAATGTGTGTGAGAGTGCTTGAATTGAAAGACTTGCCCACACGACATGAAATGAAACCCAAATAGTATAGGTCGGCCCTTACTTGGGTCTTTCAAATAAGAGCGAAAGCTCAATGTGTGTGAGTGCTTGAATTGAAAGACAACGCACCCAACTTAAGCAAAACCCTTCAAAATGAAAGTATATGTATATACTTATGTATTAGGGGCTGATTAGGCCCGTGTGTGTTCAAAATCGTGCACAACTAAGAGAGTGCACGTGTGTGGGTGTGCCAAGCCACGTTATTACAAGCGGGGGGAGACTATGCTCCGTTATTACAACCCCGTATCGAATTGAATCTCAAGCAAGTATACAACTAAAGACCGAGTTAGGCACTTACTAGTAGCTGGTCCGTAGAGGCCTTGCTTGAGCGTGGGCTTGGCCTTCGCCTTGGGTTGTAAACGGGAGCTCCACGAGGTTGAGCAACAAAGGGTGTTGGCCGGCTGCAAATGGGGCGCGGGAGAGGCGCCTTGAAGGTGGCCGGCTGCAAGCAAGGATGTCGCCTTGATGTGGGGGATAAAAGGGGCTGGGCAAGGTGAGTATATAGGGTCACTAGGAGAGTATATAGTGTTAGGGAGTATGGCCCTAAGGGGAGCCTAAGGGAAGATCAAATGGGACACATAGGGGAAAAGAGGTGGCTGGCCGAATGGAAGGGATAGTCAGTTGGAGTGGCCGACTAGGGGAATATGGTGGTGGCGGGCTGCTAGGATAGCTATGGGTGGAGTATGGGAAGGAAGCTAGCTAGGTGACGGGGCTAGGTGGTAGTGGGGGTAGTGGGTGTAAGGGAGTGCTATGGGCAGGTCTTAGGAAATCGAATAGGGTGGCTGGGTGTAGCTAGGGTAGTTAGGTAGTGGCGGGTAGTTAGGGTGACTAAGGCTTGGCCGAGTGGGAGTGGTGGCGGTAAGTGGCGGATATTAGGGTAAGGTGGTGGTATGGTGGGTGGCTGGGAGTGGAGAGGGAGTGGAGAAGGAGCTAGGTAGAGTGTGGGGTACTAACCGGATGAAGAGGTGGCGGGTGGTTGAGGAGCAGCCGGATGTGGGGGCTCGGCTGGTTCGATCGGGTGAAGAAGGTGACGATGAAGGTGGCTTCGGCTGGAATGGTGGTGGCAGTGGTGGTGCTGGTGTGGTGGGATGTGGAGCAGGTGGAGCAGGTGGAGCTTGGGGAAGTGGAGGAAAGAGAGGACCCGACTGGCTTGGGTGAGGGCTCTAGATAGCAAAACCCGCCCCCAAGGGGGGGGTTTATATAGGGCTAGGTAGGTCGGTTTGGGCTAGGTTTGGGGTAGTGGTTAGGTGGTTTAGGTAGGGTGGTATGAAGATAAGGTGGGCTGGAAAGGGTAGGGCCAGATATTTTAAATACTAGTGGTTTGGGTAGATTGTGGGCTAGGGGTGGTTTAGGGGTGGTTTAGGGGTTTAGGGCTTGGTTAGGTGGTTGGGTTCTAGGGTGAGGTTTAGTGAGCTAGGTTAGGTGATTAGGCTAGGATTAGGCTAGGTTTAGGGAAGGATTAGGGAAGTGAGTTAGGTGATTAGGTTAGGATTAGGCCGGGATTAGAGAAGTGGGTTAGGTGATTAGGCTCAGATTAGGGGTGGATTAGGGTGGAAGGCTAGGATTAGGTGTTTTGGGTTAGGTTTAGGTGAAGGAGCTCCCTTTGCATGGCCCATAGACCTTAACCACCTCATGTTGGTGCAGCCCTAGGTTAGGTTTTGGCTAATTACAAGCTTAAACCCACTCAATTAGGCTAACCCACATGATTAACCCCAAACTTGACACACAAGTCAAGCTTAATTACAACACTCTTGATCTTATCCACCCCCACTCTCTCTCATGCCCATAATCCCACGTGAATTTCAAGTGGGCCCCACCTCCATTTATGAGAAGGTGATGTGGGCCATGGATATGGATATTGGATTGTATTTTTGAATCCAAATCCAAATCCAAGTCCATACATGGGTTTGGATTGAGATCTGGATATATATGGTCCAGATCCAATCCAAACTGAACTCTGACTCCTTCGAGCTGTATTCGAAACGAACGGTTTGTGCGGGGCCTGACAACATCAGTGCTCCGTCTGCGTTGGGTCTTCGCCAACATGATCGTCCGCCTCTGTTTTCGCCTTCCGGAGATGACTTCAAAGGATGTTTTGATGATAACAGGTTCTTGGACGTTCGAGATCCTGGGGGTGTGAATTTGATACAAGAGTTGTTGTGCCGGGCTCAACATGTGCTCCGGTTCTGGGCTCTTCTTAGCTCTCCTGGTCCTGTCTGGATTAGGCCAAGCTGTTTCGGGGTTTCAAAAAATGTTTTTTTTTTAAAGGGTTTTAAAAGCCATATTGTATGTTTTCGAAATATAGGGTTCAAAACATATGTACAGGGTTGTCTAGAAGGCTCCTGGGTTTCCAGACTCAAAATAGCCCTTTGGGGCTGCTTTTACAAAACCAGATGAATTTGAGAAATTCGTGGGATTTCGGGGTGTTTACATACCTCATACCCAACTTCATCTCCTCTTTGCTCCCCCTCCACTCTCAGCCACCCATACCACCACCCCATAGCTCCATCATAGCCATCCGCCACCCTTACCCATTCGTCCAGACCTAAACCCTTACGCCACCCGCTCTCTACCTTCTCCCCTAGTGATACCCGGCCACCTTCCACCTTGCTCCCTAGGACCTGCCCCTTCCAACTCTTAGTCATCCACTAACCCCACCTTCCACCACACCCTAGTTAGCTCCCTTCCCATCCATAACATCCCCACTACCCCAGCCGGCCACCACAAAAATTCCCCTAGTCGGCCACCCCAGTCGACTGTACCAAACCCATTTGGTAGCCACCCCATTTCCCTTAGGCTCCCCTTAGCGCCACCTTTCCTAACACCACACTATCCCTTAGTGACCCTCCTTAGTCGCCTTAGCCCAAAGCACCAAGGCAGCACACTCCTAGCAGCCGACCAGCTTCAAGACGCCCTTCCCATGCACCCAAGTCACCCGGCTAGTATCTCCTCTTGTCGTTCAACTCCGAGGAGCTCCCTCTTAAAGCCCAAGGCGAAGCCAAGCCCACGCTCAAGCAAGTCATCTTCGGACCAGCTATAAGTAAGTGCCTAACTCGGTCCTTAGTTGTAGACTTGCTTAAATTAAATTGAATTTGATACGAGGTTGTAATAACGGAGCATAGTCTCCCCCCGCTTGTAATAACGTGGCTTGGCACACCCACACACACGTGCATTTGAGCCTACTTCGCTCTTAGTTGTGCACGATTTTGAACACACACGGGCCTAATCAGCCCCTTTAAATATAGGTTTATGTATATACTTTGAGTAGCGTAGGGTTTTGCTTCAGTTGGGTGTGTTGTCTTTACATTCTCGCACGCACCCACATTGAGCCTTCGCTCTTATTTGCAAGACCCAAATAAGGGCCGTGTGATACTATCTTTGGGTTTAATTTCATGTTGTGTGCGTAGTACTTCAATTCAAGCACTCACACACATTGAGCTTTCGCTCTTATTCCCAAGACCTTAGTTAAGGCCATATTGCAATTTCTATTTGGGTTTAATTTCATGTTGTGTGCATAGTACTTCAATTCAAGCACTCACACACATTGAGCTTTCGCTCTTATTCCCAAGACCTTAGTTAAGGTCATATTGCAATTTATATTTGGGTTTCATTTGAAGTCGTGTGTGTTGTCTTTACATTTTCACATGCACCCACATTGAGCCTTCGCTCTTATTTGTAAGACCCAAGTAAGGGCTCATATATACTATATACGTATTTCCATTTTGGCAATGTCTTTTCAATTTGGGTTTTAAGGTTTAGCTATGTGCGTAGTCTTTCAATATATACACGGCACACACTTGCACAATTGAGCCTTTCCGCTCTTAAGATATAGCCATATTTTCCTTTTGCAATTTGCCTTCGGCAATTTCCATTACAAGTCATTTCCCTTCGGCAATTTCCATTACAAGTCATTTCCCTTCGGCATTGTCTCTTAAATTCGGGTTTTCCCTTTGGAGTAGCATGAGTTTGCATCGCATATATGCCATACCACGAGTTAGGACGCATATTGCATCAAAGCAAACCCCATACTCCCACTCAAAGTCTCCATATCTTAGTGGAGTGTTCATAACACACACCTAGGTGGCTCGAAAAGGGATAAAAAGAAAGACTTAGGCACGTGCAAATCCACGTGATCTAAAATCTGAAAATCATACTAAAAGGACCCGAATCAAACACCTCGAACCGCTTTCGTAAGTTCTTACACTCCCAAAACTCGATTTTAAAAGCGTACAGACTGACTCTTGCGCATCGGTGCAAGAAGGTCTGCGACGACAAGAGCTTCCTTGCTCACAGTCGCCACGTTAGAAGTCAGGTTTTAGAATACATCTTCGCTAGCTTAAGTAAGCTAGCTGGCATGCCCTGTTTATTTAAATAGGACTTAGACACACGAAAAGGTTCACTTCAGGCCTAAGAACCAAGAAGCGGAGATTTTCTGCGTCTACACATTGTTTTTGGTTTTTCCACTTTTTCAATTTTTTCGATTTTAAGTTTTTTAAATGTTTTTGTATTTTTATAAAAGGGATCTTCCATCATACCTACAAAGGGAAAACACTACGGGTTAGACTCGGAATAAGAGGTCTAAATCGTAGGTCTCTTCTAGGGTAGGCTCTAGGGCACCCTTGACCCAGGTGGTCACAAGGGGTGGCTCTGACGGTATTTTGGGAGTATAGCCGATCGGCTTGGATTGGCCCTAGGAAGGATGGGCTCTAGGAGACCCTGGTTTTGTGCCCCTAGACTTTTATAGGGTGTGTAGCCCATATTCAACAGCATGTTCCATGATTTTTTGTTTTTTGAAAAATTATGATACAAATCGTGGCCCTGGAACTTGCTGTCATCCATATCGTGCTCGTATGGCTTTTTGTCTAGGGGTTTTGGAAATAAGGGATGTTTGGGTCTTCCTAGAAGGTTTAGGATTAGGAGGGGGCCTGCTTTGGGCGGCCCCTTCACATACACAACCTTCCTAGGGTTGTTTAACACGAGCCTTGGTGGCTCGACCATGGTCTGCCCCAAGTTAGCCTCATGGGCCTGGGAACTCGACAAACAAGGGGAGTTTATGATCCCCTGAAGCTGAGGGTGACTCTCACCTAGGATCACCATGACTTGGTCCCTAAAAGGGATCTTGACACACCTGTGGAAGGTGGATGGTACAGCGCACAAGCTGTGCATCCACGGCCTTCCCAGTAACAGGTTATAATGGGGGTGGATGTCCAAGACATGGAACACCCCCGTGTGTGTGATCCCTCCCGTTTCCATTAGGAGTTTGATTGATCCTAAAGGTCTAAACGCATTCCCATCGTATCCAGTGATAACGATGGGGCTTGGGTTCACAGAAGTCAAGGTGACTCCGATTTGATACGCCACATGAAGTGGAAGGATGTTGAGCCCTCCTCCCCCATCGACTAGGCACCTGTCCAGAGAGTGTTTATTCAAAACCAGCTCGATATGTAGGGCCTGGTTATGGGACTCGTAGGGTCTATCTACATCATCTTCCGAGAAAGTGATGGGCGATTTTGCTCCTATTGACGCCACTTGGTCAGACAGGGATTCAGGACTTATGTTCGAACTAACCTTAGCTCTTTCTAGAATTTTCTCTAGCACGAGTCTATGCCTAGGCGAAGTTTGTATAAGCTCTAGGATGGACATATGGATAGGAATCTTTGAAAGATGGTTTTCAAAATCATAAGGGTTTAGGATGATTTTCCCATTGTCTGCTTTTGGCAGAACCCTAGGAATACATGCTTTTGAGGGGCCAGGCACACTGACCACCTTTTTAGCACTTTGTAGGTGCGGGGGTTGATAGATCCTTCCGGATCTAGTCACTTCCCCCACGACCAACCTAGGGTTCGCTTTTGAATTGGTTCTAATTGAGAGTTTAGGAGTACCTTGAAGTTTTAAAACTGGTTTAGCCAGGGATTCAGCTCTTGGTGTTCCCCGGATGACTACTTGGGCGAGCTTCTTGTAAAGCACAAGAGTAGACGCACAAGTGGGTCGACCAGACTCAGATGAATGCGCTAGTTCTTTTGAAAATGTGAGGGTACATACCTCCTTTCCTTTCCCACTGCTATTGGCGTGCTTGAGAAAGGGTTCTTTGAAGACAGCTTGAGGTGGCTCAGGTTCCGCAGTGACCTGGAGCTAGCCCTCCGCTATCAAGTTCTCGATTTTATTTAAAAGGGAGAAACAACGTTTGGTATCATGGCCTTTGAGCTGATGATACTTACAAAATCGATTTAAATACCCACCTTTGGAAGTGACTCCTTCGGGGATTTTCGGAAGTTCTATCATGCCTTAGGCAAGTAGGAGGTCTAGGACCTCCGACACAGGTTGTCCCAGTGGTGTGTACTCCCATTTTTCAATCGGTTTTTGAAAGGTTCGCTCCCTTTTGTTTTCTAGTTTTTCAAAATTTTTGGAAGTGCCCGCCACGCCTGGATCCACCCGGACATTGGCGATTTTATGGGGCTTTGCCCTTTTGTCCATCGTGGGTAGCCCATAAGTGATGGGCTTTTCCAAGCGGGTTTTAGAAATGGCACTTCCTTTCCATAAGTGATCGTATGTCCCTTTTCTCAAGTTTGTTTCGAAAATGGATGCTTTTTTTATCAACTTATGGAAAGTTGAGATCTCATGGAGCGAGAGAAGGGTTTTAACTCGCTTTTAAAATTATCCAGGATGAGCATGACTGCGCATCCTTCGGATATGGGCTCTCGCACTTGGCCCAAAAGTGACCTCCATCATATAATAAAGGCATGTACGTCTTCGTTCATGCCTTGCTTCGTATCCCTTAAAGTGTTCAGAGTCGGCGTGACTTCTACGTTGTGTGCAAATCTTTGCATGAAGCAGTTCGCTAACTCTTCAAAAGTAGCGAACTGGCTTAAGTCGTAGGAAGTCAGCCATTTGGCAGCTGTGCCTTTAAGGGATAAAGGGAACCAATACACCCATTTCATCGAGTCCTTTTTTTTTCTTATGGGCTCGACGCGAGAAAAGTTGCAAGTGAGACCTAGGGTCTCCCATGCCATCATACCGATGAAAGTTCGGTATTTCGTCATCACTATCTGTTTCGTAATCCATAGGAAGGAAATCAGACAGGGCGTAACTCCTTTTCTCTTTGTTTTTCCCTTTCAGCAGCTGTTGTAGGGCTTTACGGTCCTTTTGTGTGAAGGACTCGTGGTATTGGTTGCCTTCCATTACGGAGGCCTCTTTGTGCTTGCAAGGTTTTTCAGATTTTCTTTTGGCCTTTTGTTCACCATTCGATGAACACGAATCACCTACTTCAGCCTCTTGGCTGAGAGCATCGATTTTGGCCTCGAATTCCCTTCTCAGGTCCTCTATCTCGTCTAGTTTGATCTTGTTTTTCAAAATCCTCCTAGAGTGAGAACTTGATGCGCATGAGACTTGGCTCGACACTTCACTTGGGTTGGATTTTGACATGCTTTTCAAGCTTTTCAAAATTCCTACATATGAAATACAATACAGAAAGAGTTAAAAACAACACCTTTTGAAAATGTTTTCACAAGATTCCTAAGGCAACTCGATTTTCAAAAGGCTTACGTCCCACCGGGCATGCCAAATAACTGTAGACGCAGAAAGTTTCTGCTCCTGGTTCTTAGGCCTGAAGCAAACCTTTTCGTGTGTCTAAGTTCTAATTAAGCAAAAGGGTGTGCCAGCTAGCTTACTTAAGCTAGCGAAGAAATACTTTAAAATCTGACTCCTAACGTGGCGACCGTGAGCAAGCAAGCTCTTTTCGTCGCAGATCTTCTTGCACCGATGCGCAAGGGTCAATCTGTACGCTTTAAAAATCGAGTTTTGGAATATAAGAACCTATGAAAAACGTGTTTGAGGTGTTTGATTCGGGTTGTTTTGTATGATTTTCAGATTTTATTTCACGTGGATTTGCACGTGCCTATGTCTTTCTTTTTATCCCTTTTCGGGCCAACTAGGTGTGTGTTATGAACATGTAACCTAAGTGGGGCGACTTTGAGCGGGAGTATGGGATTTGCTTTGATGCAATATGCGTCCTAACTCGTGGTATGGCGTATATGCAATGCAAACTCATGCAACTCCAAAGGGAAAACCTGAAATTTGAAAGACGATGCCGAAGGGAAACGACTTGTAATGTAAATTGCCGAAGGAAAATTGCGGAAGGGAAATATGGCTATATCTTAAGAGCGAAAAGGCTTAATAGTGCAAGTGTGTGCCGTGTATATGTGTAAAGACTACGCACACTGCTGAACCTTAAAACCCAAATCTAAAAGACATAGCCGAAAGGGAAATACTTATAATATATATGGGCCCGAAGGTCACCAACGTGTTGCGTGGGTGTTGTGTGTATATTGAAAGACAACTCACACGACTCAAATGAAACCCAAATATAAATTGCAATATGGCCTTAACTAAGGTCTTGGGAGTAAGAGCGAAAGCTCAATGTGTGTGAGTGCGAGAATTGAAGGACTACGCACACAACATGAAATGAAACCCAAATATAAACTGCAATATGGCCTTAACTAAGGTCTTGGGGAGTAAGAGCGAAAGCTCAATGTGTGTGAGTGCGAGAATTGAAGGACTACGCACACAACATGAAATGAAACCCAAATATAAATTGCAATATGGACTTAACTAAGGTCTTGGGGAGTAAGAGCGAAAGCTCAATGTGTGTGAGTGCGAGAATTGAAAGGCAACATACATGACATGAAATTAAACCCAAGGGAAATATATCACGGCCCTTACTTGGGTCTTGCAAATAAGAGCGAAAGCTCAATGTGTGTGAGTGCGGGAATTGAAAGACAACACACACAACTTAAGCAAAACCCCACGCAACTTAAATTATATAAATAAATTTATATCTTAGGGGCTGATTAGGCTCGTGTGTGTTCAAAATCGTGCACGACTAAGAGCAAGGTAGGCTCAAGTGCACGTGTGTGTGGGTGTGCCAAGCCACGTTATTACAAGCGAGGGGAGACAATGCTCCGTTATTACAACCCCGTATCAAATTTAATTTAACTTAAGCAAGTCTACAAATAAGGACCGAGTTAGGCACTTATGTATAGTTGGTCCAGAGGTGACTTACTTGATCTTGGGCTTGGGCGTCGCCTTGGGCTATAAGAGGGAGCTCCTCGGAATGGCACGGCAAGGGTGTGACTGGCCGGGTGACAAGGGAGTGTGGGTGTGGCGCCTTGTGGCTTGCCGGCTGCTAGGAGGGTGCTGTCGTGGTGTCTCAGGCTGAGGTGTTTAGGGAGTGTCACTAAGGTATAGGGCAGATCCTAGGGAAGGTGGAGCTAAGGGGTGACTAAGGGGGATGTCTAAGGAAGAGGGTGTAAGACCGCGGGTGGTTAGATGCAATCGGCTATGGCTGGCCGACTGGTGGCAGGTAAGGTGGTGGCCGGCTGGGGTAGCTAGGGGTGTTTAGGAATGGCGAGGGAGCTAGCTAGGGTGTTGGCTAAGGGATGGTTAAAGGGGAGGAAGGGCAGGTCCTAGGGAACAAGGTAAGGTGGCTGGGGTAGTTAGGGGGTGTCACGAATGGGAAGGTAGGGCAGTGGGCGGTGCGGTTGGGTATGGTTGAAGGGTGGTGGGTAGTTAGGTGGTGGCCGACTGAATGGAGTGGAGACTAGGCTAAGGTAGGGTGCTATGGGATGGCTAAGAGTGGAGGGGGAGTGAAGATAGGGTGGAGTTAGGATAAGGTACTAACCGGATAGGAGAGGGAGGTTGGCGAGTGTCCAAGGAAGGAGTGGATGCAGCCGGGTGAAGCAAGGGTGGCGACGTGGAATGGAGCAGGCCGGGAGTTGGTGGCGACATGGAATGGAGCAGGCCGGGAGGTGGTGGTGGAGCAGGTGAGAGAAGGGAACAAAGGAGTGAGAGAGGGCTCGGCTAGGCTGGTGCTGGGAAAAGTTGAAAAACCCGCCCACTAGGGGGGGGTTTTATAGGTTTTTCAAAAGTCGGTTTGGGCTGGTTTTGAAAGGGTAGTTTGGTGGTTAGGTGGTGGGGGTTTAGTGATAAGGTGGGCTAGATATTTAGGGGGGACCAAATTTTTAGTTTAGGTGGTTTTAAGGATATGGTGGGCTAAGGTTTAGGTGGGGTGGTTTAGTAGTTTAGGGCTTAGCTAGGTGGGTTGGTTTTGGGGTGAGGTTTAGTGAGGTGGGTTAGGTGTTTAGGCTAAGATTAGGTTAGGATTAGGGAAATTAGGCTAGGTTTAGTGAAGGATTAGGGAGGTGGGTTAGGTGATTAGGTTGGGATTAGGGAAGTGGGTTAGGTGATTAGGCTAGGATTAGGCTGGGATTAGGGTAAATGGCTAGGATTAGAGGTTTTGGCTTAGGATTGGGTTAGGAGGCTCCCTTTGCATAACCCATGGACTTCATTGTATCATGTTGGTGCAGCCCTAGGTTAGGTGTAGGCTCATACAAGCTTAAACCCTCATTAATTAGGTTAACCCACATGATTAACCCAAACTTGACACACAAGTCAAGCTTAATACATCTCCCTCAAGGCAGACCAAACTTTAGGTAAAAATGGGACACGGCCTGTTGGTGCATGCCGTGGGTTTTTATGGAAAGGGCTCGAGCCAAGGTGGCTCGAGTTAGGGTTGTTTAAAATGGGAAGTTTGACTAGGTGGTGGCCGAACTTGGCTGAGTTCAAAGGGGGAGTTCGGCCAGGTGGTGGCCGAATTGGGTTAGGCCTTGGGGTAGCTTGGTTAGGTGGTGGTCTAGGGTAGGAGTCTTGGTGAAAACCGGCCAAAACTTGATTGGTTTAATGGTGTTTTTAGGGGGCTGGTTTAGCTAGTTTTAGGATGGGTGGTCTAGAGGATTAGGGGAAGAAGTGGGTTAGGTTAGGGCTTAGGGGACTTACCTTAGGGTGCAGCTCCACTCCCGACCGCCTCCAAGCCACCAAGCTCCACCATGCAACGCTCCACCATGCAACGCTCCACTCCAGCTTGAAGGAGACGCCACCTTGTTGGTGCAGCCCTTGCCTCCATGGGCCAATCCCAAGCTCTCAAACAAAACGTTTTGGCCAATCGGGCTTTTCTCTCTCATCCCCCTCTTTTTCACGTGAAAGGCCTCTCCCCTTTGAGCCTCACGTCCTGGATTTTTTTAAGCCCCCTCACCTCTATTTATAGAGGTTCCAAATGGGTCTTGGATTTGGGTCTAGGTATCCGAATCCAATCCAAACCCTATTTGGATCTGGATCATGGATCTCAGATATTTTGAGATCCAGATCCAATCTAAACACTATTTGGATCTGGATCTGGATATTTTTAGGTCCAGATCCAGTCCGAACTTTTCTTTTGCTCCTTGGTTTTCTGGTACTTTTCACTGTCAGTTTCGAGCGGCCTTCGATTCATCGGTCGCCCAACTCTGGCCTGGGTCTTCCCTAAGTCTTCCTTCCAACCGGTGTTCTGCTTTTCAGGACCTTTTCGGTGTTCGTTTCGGTCTGTCGTTTTGGTTTCGGGCCGGTTCTTGTGATATCGAACTCAGATTGTCGCACGGATTCCGTTCTTCATTCTGACGAAACGTTTCTCGAACTTCTATCGACTTCCTCAGGTACTGGTCTTCTTTCTGCATTTTGGAGCTGCTTTGCCCTTTTCTTTGACCCAAATTACACTTTTACCCTTCTGTCGGGCTTTTCTCTAAACGGGCTCTCCTTACTTCTGTTTTTGAGCAGGGGGTGGCTTTTGAAGCTTTGAGCTTGAATCCTCTTCTAGCCTAGGGTCTCTTTTTGCCTTTTGTACCTGTTTTCATATTTTAAAACAGGTTGTCGTTTGGGCTCAAACGAGCCTTTTTGTGTTTTTTGAGAGTTTTTGCATTTTGGAAAATTCGGGGTGTTTACAGTGGTCTCTCTTGATCAAGTGTTGGACCAGCCCCATGCAGCTTTTGACGTGGGTTGGTCCTTGACTCGAGCTAGGCATGCAACCGACTAGGTGCTTCCAAGTGCAATCGGCTAGGCGGTCCATCTTTGGTGGGTTCAACCAAATATTTAGGGGTTGGGTCATGATGGACATGGCCCCTTGTCCAGCCATGGTAGGTCGAAGCAAGTGAGTCCTCTCCAATGAGCCGATAAGGGATAAGACCCTGCACCTTACAAATTCAACTTAAAGACCATGAGCTTGGTCGTGTAGGTGAATTTTATAGATAGCACCAATCATTTCTTGTGCTTCCGTGCTCACGAAAATATAATGGTCCTCCATTTGACTTGCTTGCATGGTTCGATTGGCAAGGTAAGATATGGCTATCAAATCAGGCTACAGTTTTGGGAAAAGGGCCTTTTTGCTGAATTGGTCAGGCTTCTTTCCATGTTGGCATCAGTCGATCCTCCTTCCATGTTGAAGTGGGCCTGGCTTGTATTCTTTATGTTTCTTGCTTCGATCTTCTATTACATCCGGCCATGCTGAATCCTCAGCATAGCTTTCGCGTGTTGTATCCCTTCAACCTCATCTTTTTCAAATCTTATTTTAAACTTTTAAAATCCTTTGAATTTTCAAACATTTAAAATTTCCTCTTTGATTTTATAAAATGTATTATGAATCAGGACATTTTGAAAACCAACTTATTGTTTTGAAAATTCTAAAACAGGTTGGGTTTAATTTCAAAATTATTTTGGGTGTTTACAAGTTGTACGTAAGTTTTGGTTCTAATAAAGAACCAAGCCCTATGATACTATTCTTCAATATTTAAACTTTAAATACAAAGTATAAGACTTGGTTCGGAATTTACTAATAGTCTTCTATCCCCGACAAGGTAGGGTCAACCTCCACATTCTAGTGATTGTCAATATATTAGTTTGATAGAAATATGCATCAGTGTGTATGAGGTAATAAGAGCATCAAAGCATAAACACAATTTCAAAAAAAGGAACTCCTTAATTAATTTTTGTGAACAATCAACAAAATGAGGCAATGAATATCAAATAAAGGCACTTTATTAAATATAGAGTGCATGAACGATAATGTGAATATATCTATGGCCGAATCTCGATTAGAAGAATAACAATCAACAATGATGATGGTATGTCAAGCACGGATTAACTAATTATTTGATTGGTCAAAATATGTTTTAGAAAATAGTCAATTTTTTGTGGGTATCTAGTGTGAATGATATGAATTATGAATGTTATTCATTCTTAGGTATTGTGAATGCTACGAGGACATGCTTAAATGTGATACTCTTTATATAGTACAATTAAAATTGGAGGAGATCAAGGTGTGGACCAGAAATTACATGGCTCTACAAGCGGGACATGGTATTTAGGAAGTTATGTTTTGCGATAAAAAATCATTCTATAAATCTACCTAAGCACGAATGTAGGTGTAAAAAGTGACAATTGAGTGGTCTTCAATGCAAGTATGTTGTAGCTGCTATATGTGCACATAGAGGGATGCTTGAAGATTATATCAACAAAGTATATAAAAGGGGAGACCTACCTTGCTGTGTATAATGAAGTAATTCATTTCATTCCTGTAGACGCAGCGAAAAAATCCCAGCCTCTCGCCTTTTCAAGGCTTGGAGCGGATCCTCTCGTGTGTCTAAGGCCTATTTATATAAACAGGGCGTGCCAGCTAGCTTACCTAAGCTAGCGAAGATGTATTCTAAACTGACTTCTAATCGTAGCGACTGTGAGCAAGTGAGCTCTTGTCGTCGCAGACCTTCTTGCACCGATGCGCAAAGGTTAGTCTGTACGCTTTGAAAAATCAAGTTTTTGGGTATAGAAAGCCTACGAAGCGGTTCGAGGTGTTTAATTCGGGTCTTTTAGATACGATTGCAGATTTTAGATCACGTGGATTTGCACGTGCCTAAGTCTTTCTTTTTATCCCTTTATGGGCCACCTAGTTTGTGTGTTATGAACACTCCACTACATGGGCGAATTTTGAGCGGAAATACGGGGCTTGCTTCGATGCAATATGCGTCCTACCTCGTGGTATGGCGTAGATGCAATGCAAACTCACACTACTCTAAAGGGAAAACCCGAATGTAAACACAATGCCGAAGGGAAATAACCGAAGGAAAATGACTTGTAATGTAAATGCCGAAGGGAGATGTATATATGGTATGTATATGGGCCCTTACTCGGGTCTTGCAAATAAGAGCGAAGGCTCAATGTGGGTGCGTGCTTGAATTGAAAGACTTACACACACGACATGAAATTAAACCCAAATATAACTTACAGTATGGCCTTGATTAAGGTCTTGAGAATAAGAGCGAAAGCTCAATGTGTGTGAGTGCTTGAATTGAAGTACTACGCACACAACATGAAATTAAACCCAAATAGTATAGCTCGGCCCTTACTTGGGTCTTTCAAATAAGAGTGAAGGCTCAATGTGTGTGAGTGCTTGAATTGAAAAACTTACACACACGACATGAAATGAAAGCCCAAATAGTATAACATGGCCCTTACTTGGGTCTTTCAAATAAGAGCGAAGGCTCAATGTGTGTGAGTGCTTGAATTGAAAGACTTACACACACGACATGAAATGAAAGCCCAAATAGTATAACACGGCCCTTATTTGGGTCTTTCAAATAAGAGCGAAGGCTCAATGTGTGTGAGTGCTTGAATTGAAAGACTTACACACACGACATGAAATGAAAGCCCAAATAGTATAACACGACCCTTACTTGGGTCTTTCAAATAAGAGCGAAGGCTCAATGTGTGTGAGTGCTTGAATTGAAAGACTTACACACACGACATGAAATGAAAGCCCAAATAGTATAACACGGCCCTTACTTGGGTCTTTCAAATAAGAGCGAAGGCTCAATGTGTGTGAGTGCTTGAATTGAAAGACTTACACACACGACATGAAATGAAAGCCCAAATAGTATAACACGGCCCTTACTTGGGTCTTTCAAATAAGAGCGAAGGCTCAATGTGTGTGAGTGCTTGAATTGAAAGACAACACACCCAACTTAAGCAAAACCCTACAAAAATTAAAGTATATATCTACACTTATGTATTAGGGGTTGATTAGGCCCGTGTGTGTTCAAAATCGTGCACAACTAAGAGAGTGCGCGTGTGTGGGTGTGCCAAGCCACGTTATTACAAGTGGGGGGAGACTATGCTCCGTTATTACAACCCCGTATCGAATTGAATCTTAAGCAAGTATACAACTAAGGACCGAGTTAGGCACTTACTAATAGCTGGTCTGAAGAAGTCTTGCTTGAACATGGGCTTGGCCTTCGCCTTGGGCTGCAAGAGGGAGCTCCGCGGATTAAACGGCAAGGGGCTGCTGGCCGGGTGCTTCGGTGCGCGGAAGAGGAGCCTTGAAGGTGGCCGGCTACTTGGGATGGGCTGGTTTCGTATGTAGGGCTAAGGTGACTACGTAGGGTCACTAAGGAAGGTTGAGTTTAGAGAGTATGACACTAAGGGGGACTAAGGGAATGGTCTAACGGAGCACCTAGGGTTGGCGGGTTGCTAGGGTGGCTAGGAGTGGTGTAAGGGAAGGGAACTAGCTAGGAGATGGGGTCAGGTGGTAGTAGGTGTAGTGGGTGTAGTGGGGTGATATGGGTAGGTCTTAGGGAGTCGGATAGGGTGGCCGAATGGAGCTAAGGTGTCTAGGTAGTGGCGGGTAGTTAGGGTGGTTATGGCCGGGCCGAGTGGGAATGGTGGCGGCAAGTGGCTGGTATTAGGGTGATATGGTAGTGGGTTAGGTGGTTGAGAGTGGAGAGGGAGTGGAGAAGGAGTAAGGTGGAGGATACTAACCGGTTGATGGGAGGTGGTGGCGGATGGAAGGGGAAGCAGCCGGGTGATTGGGATGCATAGGATGAGGTTCGGCAGGGAGGAAGGGTGGCGAAGTGGACCTCGGCTGGAGCGGTGATGGTGGTGGTGCTCGGCTGGGAGGTAGTGGCACAGGTGGTGGCTGGTTGTGGGGGCAGGTGGAGCAGGATGGGAGTCGGCTGGGCTAGAGAGTGGAGGACCCCGCTTGGTGGAGGATGGAGCTTGAAGATGGGAAAAACCCACCTCAAAGGGGCGGGTTTATATAGGGCTGCAAGAGGCGGTTGGGGGTGGTTTTGGGGGTAGTGGTTAGGTGGTTTAGGTAGGGTGGTGTGGTGATAAGGTGGGCTGGGAAGGGTAGGGCCAGATATTTTAAATACAAGGGGTTTGGGTAGGTTGTGTGCTAGGGGTGGTTTAGAGGTTTAAGGTTTAGCTAGGTGGGTTGGTTCTAGGGTGAGGTTTAGTGAGGTAGGTTAGGTGATTAGGCTAGTATTAGGCTAGGTTTAGGAAAATTAACCTAGGTTTAGGGAAGGATTAGGGAAGTGGGTTAGGTGATTAGGTTGGGATTAGGCCGGGATTAGGGAAGTGGGTTAGGTGATTAGGCTCAGATTAGGACAGGATTAGGGTAGAAGGCTAGGATTAGGTGTTTTTGGTTAGGTTTAGGTGAAGGAGCTCCCTTTGCATGGCCCATAGACCCTAATCATATCATGTTGGTGCAGCCCTAGGTTAGGTTTTGGCTAATTACAAGCTTAAACCCACTTAATTAGGCTAACCCACATGATTAACCCCAAACTTGACACACAAGTCAAGTTTAATTACAACACACACTTGATCTTATCCACCCCCACTCTCTCTCATGCCCATAATCCCACGTGAAATTCAAGTGGGCCCCACCTCCATTTATGAGAAGGTGATGTGGGCCATGGATATTGGATTGGATCTCTGGATCCAAATCCAAATCTAAATCCATACATGGGTTTGGATTGGGATCGGATATATATGGTCCAGATCCAATCCAAACTGAATTCTGACTCCTTTGAGCTGTGTTCGAAACGAACGGTTTGTGCGGGGCCTGACAGCATCAGCACTCCGTCTGCGTTGGGTCTTCGCCAACATGATCGTCTGCCTCTATTTTCGCCTTCCGGAGATGACTTCAAATGATGTTTTGATGATAATAGGGTCTTGGACGTTCGAGATCCTGGGGGTGTGGATTTGATACGAGAGTTGTTGTGCCGGACTCAACATGTGCTCCAGTTCCGGGCTCTTCTTAGCTTTCCTGGTCCTGTCTGGATTAGGCCAAGCTGCTTCGGGGTTTCAAAAACGTGTTTTAAAAGGTTTTTAAAGCCATGTTGTATATTTTTGAAATACAGAGTTTAAAACATATGTACAGGGGTGCCTAGAAGGCTCTTGGGTTTCCAGACTCAAAATGGCCCTTTGGAGCTGCTTTTACAAAACCCGATGGATTTGAGAAATTCGTGGGATTTCGGGGTGTTTACAATTCCTAGTCTCGGTGGGTCGTGACTAACCAACAAGATGTGTGGCCTCCAATTATTTGAAAGCCAACAAGCATACCTAAAAAATTTAGGAGACCATATGAGCCACTACTTGCTCATAAGGAATCACAAATTGATGGCATAATAAGATGTGTGTTACAAACAACCTGGCCATAATTTCACGGTGCAAGATGGGTTAGACTAGAGAGAGTCCATATCACTGTAGGACGAGGAGCGTGAAGGGAATGCATCTTCCTCTACTTCATAGGTTTAATTTTTTATATATTTTAGTTGATACATATGACATTATAAATTAAGTAAATGAAAAGGCAATAAATTACAGGTGCAAGTGTTTGAAAGGAACGAATAGTATCTCCAATTTGACGATTTGGGGTTTTGTTAAAATTTCGATATTTCGGGCTCTAGCAAAGAGAGAATTGCTAAGAGAAGAGATTAAGAAAAGCACAACAATGAGGGAGATGAAGCTAGTATTCCTCATCAAAAACTATGTAAACCACCAACATCGAATTCCAACTTATTTCAAACAAGAAGTGGATCAATATATCCCAATAGACAAGCAACCCGATATGTTCTCTATTTGACCATCATCAAAAAAATTATACCTCACTAGAAACCGAAAGCATCACTCAGACGATCTCCCAGCATTCAAAAATAACAATTAACCACCAAAATAAAGATGACCTGTGGCAATAAGAAGTAATAAAAATATACGCAAACCCGGAAACAACTGTACCCACATCGTAAGAAGTAAAAATTAGTAGAAAAAGGTTGGTGTGTTCGGCAAACCAGGAAATTGATGAAGAAGGGGAAGGAGAAAAAAGTTCTGTATCGAACCAGTAAGAAATAAAAAATGACGAACGCAATAAATGCAGTGAAGAGGATGCCGGCAACATTTACTGTCCAACGGAGGCCTGAGCAGGGGAGGATGATGGCCACGGCGAGTGCCCAATGACGCTTGAGATGATGGACAGCGACAGTTGATCCTTGGGCGGGGCTATCGACTAGGGAGGGGGCTTAATGGTGAAGAGTCCATATGCCAACGCCAGAGAGAGAGCAACATCTTGCTTCGTCCAAGAGGGAGGCAGACGACAACAGATTGCTAAGATGGGAGGGAGAGAGACAAGGAGGGAAATGTGAACCAGGAAAGAGACGGGAGAGGGAACCGATGGCAATCCGGTTTTTATTTCCTGCGATGAATGACCAAGATTTGTCGCAATAGACAACCTTTGTTCTTAAGCAGATTTAAGCAGGGAAGAATACTATGCAGCCAAGACTGCCTACATACATATATAATTGATTTGGTTCTAGAGGTTCGATTTGACCTTCAAACAATGCACGAAATCACAAAGGAAAAAAAAAATACTAACTGGTTTCTATTAGTTTGATTAGTTCTTTGAACACTTCTGCTCACTCTTAAAGCCTATGCTGGACACCAGCTTGTGCATGGGTTCAGGCTACCAAAGGCAAAGTATCTTATTGTATGGCTTCTCTTCCCATGATGGGCTCGTATCCTTCAGCTTGAGGAACATAACCAGAAAACGTTTTCAGCACAGTTTAGGAAGACGGGCTGTGAATGTTTGTGGACTCAATTCCTTTCGGCTTGTGTGGAAATTTGCAGGCAAACATAGTTCAGTATCAACAAAACTTGCATGTGTATGCTAGAAAACGTGCTTACCCAATTAGACGACTGTAATTCTTGAATTGGTGAAGAGGTTAACTTTTACAATAGAGGACTCAGTGAACACATTAATTTCCACCCCAATGAGCACAATGTTCTTTTCTCACAGATTCTTTCTGGTGCAATGGTGAGGCCCAAGGCAGATGCATGCCCTAGGTATCGAATTTGTGATCTTCAGGTTGTGAGTTGACTTCCTAGCCAGGTGAGTTATTGCTCCTGCTTTTCACAGATTTACACAAATAAATAACATTATTCATGCAAGCCATAAAACAAGCGCAACCCAGCATAATCAGCTCATCTGTCCATCCAGGTGTTCTGACTTCAAAAGTATTTCCATGTTACGATGTTGGTGACTAGTAAGAAGAATCAGAAACATTCAAATATGAGACTAGGCCAAAACTGAGATAAATTACTCTTACAATCTTTATCTAAATAAAAGGTCTCATTTTGCTTTGCATGATCGATTCCCAATTGCTACCTAAGTGACAGGATAAGTATTGATGAGGCTCAGCCTTCTGTATTTATCCCATAATAGAGTCCGCTCTTCTAGTTAGAGGCGCAAACAATCCAATTTAATGTCACCAAAACCCAAATGCATTTCTGGATTGAATTAGGCCTGTATATCATATTCTTAAAATTCCCACCTGGATCCGAAAAGATTCTTGTTTACAAATGTATGATGGATCCATTTTAAATCTGTTTCATTTGTGTTTTTTGCATGTAAGGTACAATTTTCACTTCTATTGAGTTAAAGTTTACAAGAGAAGGATTAGGTTGGAAATATGGGACATCTGTATGTTACAATGCACCATGAGTAACTACAAGCAAGAGAGAATCTCCAAATACAAAGTTGACAACATTCCCCCACAAAATGCCATCATCCCTTCGAAGAACAATGCTGTTAGTATCCGTTGCCTTCAGAAATAAGAATGCCGATCAAAGTAGGAATTGGAGCTTTAGCACAACCAAAATCATTGCAATTAAAATCCTGTATCCTGAAAATGAAGCTAAACCAAGTTGCCAAATGCTTCGCTATCTTCAGCGAAAGGCCTTCATCAAAGTTTGACAGTATCACCTTCAAAGTTTTCAAGAAAAGATCATCTTGGCTTCTCACTTCCCTGAAACCCAAAACTAGAAAAGGTCTGGCTTCATCCATCAGTTGAGATCTTCGAAGAAGGTAGATGGGATCTCTTCTGCGGAGATCAAGGTTGAGACACACTTGAACTGTCACAAGGTACATTTCAATGAAATAAGCTAACTCTCGATGGCGTGTATGTGCAAAGTAACTCAGTAGTTGCAAAGAGACAAGGTCCTACCTTGTGCTGATTGTATTTCTCCCTAACTGCTTTCAGTGTACACTTTCTTTTGTTCAATTGCAGGTCATGTATGGCATGGATGCAATCTTTAAGATCAGATGGCTTATAACCCGCCTGATTTTGCAGAGCCAGTGTCTGAAAACGTGCTTATATTGTTAAGTTTCTCATTATGAATATATTATGCTATCATAGAGTGAATGTCAAACAGAGATGACACTCGCAGACTTACCCAAGGATGAGCCCTTGGCAGGATGGTGAATCTTGCAACAAATAAAATAGATGCAGCAATTTGTGATGGCAAGAAACGAAGGCAGCCATAATCTAATAAGCTTAGTTCAGCCAGGTAACTGCTCAAAAACTCCAATAGCAAATTGGCTGACTGCAAACAAGACAATCCCAGAATCGAAAACATAAGCCAGATATATTAACACTGAAGAGCATTAAGGACTATACCTTTACAAAGAAACCCATGTACCTTGTTTCTTCCTTGAAGAGTCGCTACAAATCGTCTGTGGTTTAAAACAAGGACAATGACACCAAAATCAGTCACATATTACAAGAACAGGAAACATACCAAAGGTTCCAGAACAATTCAAAATCAGCTTCTTGCCTTAAGAAAGTCTTGATGGTAGGACTGCTCATCTCAAAATTCAAAAACAAGAGTATCTTCGTCTCCATCTCAACCACCTTCACATATAAGTCAGGCATGGAATTAACAAAAAATGTTTTTGCAAGCAGAATCTGAAAGGTGAAAATGATGCTTGAACGGGGCTTGAAGTTAGCCAAAATTACCTCTTCTTCAGTGTATGTATTGTCAGTTATATAGCAGAAATCTTCAACGTGAGGAGGACTAATCTCTTCATACTTACTGCGATCAAACAAAAACTATTGCATGTCAATAACCAAAGAAACCAAAAAACAAGAAAAAAATTAATGGACTAATGAGAAAAAGACTTACGAGGCAATTAGCATGCAAGAAACTCCTAACAGTTGAAGTTTCTGCCTGTTGAGCGGATTAGCAGAGAGATATAGATCGACGTAAGAGATGGTGAGATATAAAGTATCTGAAACAAGCTTGTATTCTTCCGCGACTTCAACCAACCAATCCACTAAAATCGCTCTCATATTTGGAGTAAGGTCTTTCTGAGTGGACTCCATATAGCTAGGGACTGGCCTTCTTTTTACCTGTTTGATCGAAACAAATCGAAGCCACCATCAGCATCAATTGAACTAAATTTCTTCCAGACGATGAAAACCATGAACGTATGATACAAATCTTCATCAAATAATTGTCAAGATTAACATCAAATCGAGATGAACTTGACAGAGGAAAGACCCTTCTCCATAAAGGGATGAAGTGGCAAAGATGCATTACATAAAACTGAAGGAACCGTTAAACGTGTAAAAGTAAACGAATGACGAAATCAAAAACATAGTTTCATAGGAAACAACACACACAGAAACCTAACTGCAAACATGGAACCATGGATCAACATCACAAGATCTACATAGAAAACGAAGAAAAGTGAACGGAATCCAAGACACAAGGCAATAGTTTCAAACATCACAAAATTCGCCTAAAAAGTGAAGAAGGAACCCAACTCCAAAACATATCAGACGGACCAAAACCGTGAACCCGGCATCAATTCACAGCAAAACTGAACACCCAATATTTATAAATCAATAAGAAATACTTTACCTCTGAGTCTTGAAGGTACCGATAGATATCGGGGGCATAAGGCTCACACATGTGCGGATCGTCGCCGAGAGGGTCGACAGTATCAACCCCGCGCCGTGTCCTTACCACCGCCTTCCTGGCTCCGACGGGTTCGACGACGGGAGAGGTCCCGACGAGGTTAGTGAGCTCACGAAGAACGGCGCGCCTCTTCGGTCGAGCCGCAGAAGAAGAAGAAGAAGGCGATCGAGAGGCATCGCCGAGCCTCTTGGCACCCGCCCGTGTGACTAGAGCTCGGTTCTCTTGGTCGGCAGACATAGCGACCGTAATGATGATCGGCCGTCCTCTACAAGAAGGAGAAGAAGAAGAAGAGAGCAACTCTGGAGCATCTATGTACGCGAAGTAAGGGGAAGGAAGAGAGGCTTTAATGGTGAGCGTTTGTCTGAAAAGAGAAAACGGTATTCGAGGATGGCGCCCATTTTCCCACCTGCCTTATCCTCTTTCAAATTTTCGGTTTGCCACTGACCGGCGTCCACCAGCCGTCTTTCCTTTTTCAAATTGTCGGTTCTCCGTCCACTTGCTAATCTTTACTGTACACTTGCGCTTTGAACTTGTGATGCTTCGATATAATGAGTATCACTAGTATGAAAATATATGTTTCCAACTACGTGAACGCTTGAGATTTCGAATAAACCACTCTTATAAATATCTACACAAGTATAAAGTTATAAGTATAATATGCTACGTACCATCTTAGAGTTTCATTGAATTTTCAATAACAATATTGCTACATATTCTCTTTTACAACTCACTTCGATTAACTGGTATGGGTATCACGTGGTTTCTATGGGTATCACATGGTTTCTAACAATGCGTATGGTTGAGATTTCATATTGTAAGACACAACAATCCCTTGCTCCTGGTTTACAAGACCAGAAACGAGTTTTTTTCGAGTTTACGTTGCTTTATGGGTGTGTCAGCTAGCTTACTCAAACTAGCGAAGGTTTTTAAAATATATCTGACTTTTTGGGCAATTGTGGACAAGCGGGATCTTTTCGCTTGAAACCTTCTTGAACCGGTACTCAAGGGTCAGTTCTAGCGCTTAGAAAACTTCGATCTTTTAAACAAACCTATCTTTTGAAAAGAAAAGCAAGTATGAGGATTCTTTGCCTAAGTTGCAGGTTTTATTTACAGGGTTATCCATATCCAAGTCTTGGAGCTTTTAAGCTAATTAGGTCGGATGTGTGTGCTTCAAGTGGCCTATATTAGCGAAGTTTGAGCGTAGTTTGGGGTTTCTTCTTTGACAATGCGCAAGATGCAAGGATGCACGAACTCTCGCGGGTTGGATATGATGTGAGCTAGGCTCGAATTGAAAGCAACTCACACACCCAATTGAAGGGGAAATACCCGAACCTTAAAAGCAACTCACACGACTTGAATGTAAATTACGGAAGGAAGATATACTTGTATTAAGAGCGAAAAGGCTCAATGCACGCGTGTGTGAGTGTAGAATTGAAATGACAAACTCACATGACTTGAATTGAACTTGCCGAAATTGAAATATAAGTATATATATGAGCGGTAAGGCTCAACGTGTTCGTGTGTGTTGTGTATAAATGGAAAGACAACTCACACACACGACTTGAATTGAATTTTGCCGAAAGGAAAATATATATATATATATATGAGCGGTAAGGCTCAACGTGTTCATGTGTGTTGTGTATAAATTGAAAGACAACTCACATACACGACTGAAAATTAACTTGTTGAAAGGGGAAATATAGATATAAGAGCGAAAAGGCTCAATGTGAGTGAGTGCTTTTGGTGTGTAAATGGAAAGACAACTCACACAACTGAAATTGAACCACCTGGAATATAAAGACGTACACAGCTGAACATAAAATTCACGCAGCTGAAAGTATATAGATACTCTATATCTTAGGGGTTGCCAAGGCGAAAATGTGCATGAGGGTGTTGAGCAAGTTCTTGGGTGCCCTTCATGTGCAAGTGTTGAATTGAAATGACAACGCACACAGCTGAAAGTAACAACCCAAATGAAATTGTAACGTACACGGCTTTTACTAGAGTCTTTGGAGTAAGAGCGAAAGCTCAATGCGTGTGTGTGCAAAGCGTGTACGATTAAGAGCTAAAGCTCAAGTGTACGTGAGTGTCTTGTGCACGAGATAAGAGCTAAGGCTCAAGTGCACGTGTGTGTCTCATGTACGAGATAAGAGCTAAAGCTCAAGTGCACGTATGTGTCTCGTGTATCAAGCACCAATATTACATCTCGGGGGGAGACCACACTCCATTACTACAACCCCGTATCAAAATTGAATTAAGTATGAAAGGAGTAATGTAAATACCGAATTTTAAACACTTACAAATTATTCAACTTTCTTCTCCTTGCTCATGCTTGGGCTTGTGTCCACCTTGGGCAGCCAAGAGGGGTCTCCCTAGCTGGGTTTGAGAGAGAGTTTGGGGCTTGGGAAAGCTCGTGGGTTTGGGACTTAGGAGGACCTAGGTTCGGCCAAGAAGCTCACGGCAACAAGGTGGGGCTGGTTAAGGTCGGTCCTAGGGTAGGTCACGTCCTAGATGGGGGCATGGTTAGGGTGTGGCTGGCTAAGGGCTGAGCCACGGATATAGGATAGCAAGTAGGTCCTAAGGTGATGCGCAAGGCAGCCGGGACAGGCACTGCAGGCAGGGTGGCGTCTGGCTCTAGGGCGCGGGGCATGCAGGCAGGTCGGCGCTGGCGCTAGGGCACTAGGCGAGCAGTAGGGGGCATGGGCGGCAGTGTGGGGCGCGCTGGGGGCGCGGGACGCGGTAGGGGCGGCAGGGCTCATGGATGGTTGGGGGCCATGAGGGTGGCCTTGGGGGTTTAGCCTAGGTTCTTGTTAGGGGTAGTTTGAGTGGGTTAGGCTAGGTTTAGTCCAATTAGGGTGAGGTTTAATGATGTGGCTTAGGTGGATTAAGCTATGATTAGGCTAGGATTAGGAGACCTACCTCTTGGAGCCGGTCCTTCTTGGTTGAGCCCACGTCCAAGCCACGGTTGCAACCTTCCTTGATCGAGCCCACCTTGGTTGCAGCCCACTTAGCCAACAAGGCTTGAACCCACCTCACCCTTGAGCCAACATGGCTAGGTTTACCTCTCACTCTCTCTCTCCTCCAAGCAATTTCACGTGAATCCCTTCTTGGAGACCCCCTCACCTCTATTTATAGGCAAGTGAGGTGGGTCTTGGGTTTGGATATGGGTTCAAGATCTGGATCCAAATCCAAATCCAAGTATTTGGATTTGGATCTAGATATTTATGACCAGATCTGATCCAAATCCAAACATTTATATGGATATGGATATGGATATTTTGGTTTAGATCTGATCCAATCCAAACACTATTTAGATTCAATCCAAATCCAAACACTATTTAGATTGATCCAAATCCAAAACTATTTGGATATGGATTTGGATATTTATGGTCTAGATCCAATCCAAATTTTCTCTGAATAGTCCTTCTTGGTGTTTCGAGATGGACGGTTTGTGTGGGCTCTTGCTTCATCAACGCTCCGTCTTATGTTGGGTTTTCCTCAATTTTGTCGTCCGAATTCCTTCTCGCCTTTTTGGACTTCGTTTCTGCTCAATTTCGCCGTTCTGGCTTGAATTTCTACTACTTGGGTTGATGTGCTTGACTTGGCTTTTGGGTGCTTCGGGCTAGCAATCTGCATCGGGCCTGGGCCTTCTTTTCGCCTTTTGACCCTAGCTTTTATCAAGCCAGGGTGCTGTCTTCGGACTTCTGAACCTGTTTTGGAGGCTGCTTTAGCATTCAGGCTTTTGGAGCTGCTTCTTGATTAGGTGTCGTCCTTCATGCTTCACCTGTTTCATTTGGCTTTTGCAAGATTGGGACTTGGCTTATATGTGTGTAAAAATCAATTTGAACGGGGTTTAAAGCAAAATTTTGAGCTTTTACAACCCTTGGGTTTTCAAAAACTCCAGTTTGGGTTTTTAAATGAACTTTAAAACCAAGTGTTTGGTTTTGAAATTCGTTTTATTTTGGGGTGTTTACAAATGCCCCTCTTTGGCATTATCCAAATTTATTTGGATGATGGCAAAGACGACAACACCCCTGTTTGCTTTCTCCCTAGATTCATCCTCGATAATATAGGATCGTTCCTGTTTTGAGAAAAACGTTTGTTTTGTGCCCAGTAAGAGGGGGTTTTCGCCAAAGGAGACTTTGCCTAAGATGGTGCTAGTCCTAAATTGGGATTGTGCAAGTGTCCATGCATGCATATGAATGAGTGGCATGGGAATGTCATGCTAGGAAGTATGGTCTCCTAAAGACTTAATGTAATGGTCAAACTTTGGGAGTCTTATGAAGACCTGCTGCACCAAGTGGGTTGGTCTTATGCTGCTCGATGCTCGAGGTTTTCTAAACTCGTTTTTGAAAGAGGAAAGCTCTTTTTTGGCTTCAATCCTAAGGATTTCAACTTTTCGTATTTCCCTTTACTTGAGTCTTGATACTCGCTAATCTAGCGGAGGTTTTATTCGAAAATCAAGCCATATTTTAAAATTCCTATGCCTTACTTAGACATCTAATTCTCAAACAAGATGAGATTCAAGTAAGCAAATCCTATTTTTACTTTAGGATTCCTCGAAATGAACCTTTCTTCACTTGGGATAAGTCGTAGGGATGGGGAAAGAGCTACCACGACCCCTTCTGGAGTGTCCCGTGGTTTAAGGCAAAGAGGCAAAAAACTGCTCTTTTTGAGCTTTTTGGTCGTTTTTCTGTTTTTCGTAGAGGGTCTCCCTTTGGGAGTATTTTTTTTTTATTCCCTCTTTTCCATGGAATAAATGATTTTTTCTTTTAAAGCAACTTTCTTTTGGAAAAGAGATTTTTGTAGGGATTTCCCTTTTTCTTTTTGGCCAAGTTTTCCTTTTGGGGAAGAGAAGAGAAACGGGGAAGGACTTATCCCAAGGATCTACTCGATTCATCCCAGATCAGCCTATTTAGAAATAGCACGTACTACTTGCAAGTATCTTGCTATTTTGAGCCAGGCCTTCTTTTGTAAGAAGAAGGATTTTGAAAATGTGACCTATTGGTTTTGGAAAACTCCGCTTTTTCACAAGCAATCGAGTCTCTCATTCAGGGTTGCACGATTTGCTTTGATCCTTCCTCACGAAGTTTCAAAGGAGGTTTTTAAAATATTTTCGAAATAGGGCTCAACTTAGACCCTGCACATGGTATTTTTTCAAAAATTGAGTATTCATAGGGTCGGCTAAGTTCCTACCCTCAACATCGACTAGCTAATAGGCGTTGTTCGTGGTGGTTCCACGCACAACATAAGGGCCATCCCACTTGGGCTGCCACTTTCCATGTGGATGTGGGCCACGATATTGGATGATTTTGAGCACAAGGTCTCCCACTTTGAAGTGGCGAGGTCTCATATGTTTCTCATAGTGTCGGGCTACCCTTTGCTAGTATGCATGTGCATGATCCATGGCAAGGAGCCTTCGCTCATCTAGTAAATCAAGCTCAGCCATTCTAGCATGGTGAAGCATCTCTAGGGGGAGGTCGAGTGCAAGTGATGTATGAAATGAATGAATTTTGGTATGAATGGGGAGAATGACGTTTGTGCCATAGACCAACTCAAATGGTGTGGCATTTGTGGGAGTTTGGATGGAAGTCCTATAAGCCCATAAGGCTTCATCCAGCTTTCCATGCCACGTCCTACCCTTTTCTAATGTTTTCTCAATAATGCTTATGAGAGTCTTATTGGTGGCTTCGGCTTGGCCGTTGCCTTGAGGGTAGTAGGGCAATGAGAAGTGGTGAGTTATGCCATACATGTTACATAACTTAACCATCCTCTCGTTTTTGAAGGAGGTACCATTATCGGACACTAGGTCCTTTGGAACCCCAAAGCGAGCCAGAATATTTTTCCTAATGAACGCCACTACATGTTGTCCTTGAACATTGGTCAGGGAGGTAGCTTCAACCCATTTGGAAAAATATTCAGTGGCTGCGAGTATAAACCTATGCCCATTTGATGCATGAGGAAATATTGGTCCTATGATGTCAAACGCCCACATGGTGAATGGCCAGGGGCTGACCACGGAATGTAATGTGGATGATGGGGTATGAATGGTGTGTTCATGCACTTGACATGGGTGACACTTCCTAACATGGTCATGGCAATCCTGCTTTAAGGTGGACCAAAAATAACCCGCTCTAAGTATTTTCATTGCCATCATATTGGCATTTACATGCCCTCCACATTCTCCATCATGGAATTCATGCATTACTATCCTAGCCTCCTCCAGGTCGACACACCTCAGTAAGATGCCTGTGAAACTTTTTTTGTAAAGAACCCCTCCCAAAATCAGATATCGGGTTGAAATTCTTTATATAAAAGCTTTGTCTTTAGACAAAGTGTATTCTGAAAATCCTCCATTTTCTAAGAACTCTTTAATGTCTTGAAACCAGGGTTTTTTAGTGGAAATTGTGTTGCTTTGGCAAATCTCCAAATCGAGTGTTGATGGTGTGGGCGAGTGCCATATTTCTAAGGGTCTAGTTCCCAAAGTGGGATCGACCCTTAGGGCTGAGCCCAAGGATGAGAGGGCATCGGCTATGCCATTATCCTCTCTTCCAACGTGTGTGAGTATACACGATTTGAATGACTCGACCAGCTTGGTGGCCAACTCGTGGTATAGAAGAAGTTTTTCATTGTTGACTTGCCAAATCTTTAACACTTGGTTTATGACAAGTAAGGAATCTCCAAAGACTTCGATGCATGATGCTCCTAGAGTTTTTGAAATTTTTAGGCCTTGTATGAGTGCTTCATACTCGGCTGTATTGTTGGAACATTTGAAATTTAGGCGAATGGCTATGGGTATTTCTCCCTTTTCAGGGGATATGAGGATGATTCCTGCCCCAACCCCTCTTTGGTTTCGTGCCCCATCGAAGTGCATCTTCCACACTTGGTTTTCATTTGAATAATTTGATAAAATATGATTTTGAAATTGGTTTTGAAAGATGCCTTCATCGGGCATTTTGTTAAGTGTGGGATACGAATCCTCTAAGGAGAAGTCGGCCACATAGTCGGCTAGGGCTTGCCCCTTGATGGAAGTTTGATTATGGAATTTCAGGTCATACTCCATCAAGAGGAGCTGCCATTTACCCAACCTACCCGTGAGGATGGGTTTTGCAAATAAATGCTTGATTGGATCAAGCCTAGACACTATCCAGATCTCATGATCTAGGAAATAGTGTCGAAATTTCTGGTAGGCCCATACCAAGGCCAAGCACGTCTTCTCCATGGCTTGATAATTTCGTTCATAAGCCAATAGAGTTTTTGAAATATAGTAGATGGCATACTCTTTGTAGGTATCATTCTCATATTGAGCTAATAATGCATCCAAAGCATTCGCATGCACAGAAATGTAAAGCAAAAGAGGTTTTCCTTTCTTTAGAGGGTTCAAAACAGGAGGATTAACCAAATACGCTTTTAGTTTTTCGAAAGCCTTTTGGCAATCATCGTCCCACACGAATTTCACCCCTTTTCTCAAAAGTTTGTTGAAAGGTTCGCATCTTATAGCGAGGTTCGAAATGAACCTTCTAATTGATTGGAGGTGACCTTGGAGGCTTCGGATTTGTGTTAGATTGGAGGGTGGAGGCATATCTATAATGGCTCGACATGTAGAGGGGTCGACTTCAATGCTCCTTTGGCTTACCATAAAACCTAAAAGCTTGCCAGATTCTACTCCGAAGACGCGCTTTTGAGGGTTTAGTTTTACCTTATAAAGCCTCAATCTTTCAAAAACTTTTTGCAAGGATTCAATATGTATATCTCTGGTTTTTTATTTTACCAAGAGATCATCCACATACACCTCTAAGAGCTCATGAATTTGATCGTGAAAGATCGTGGTCATGGCTCTTTGGTATGTGGCACCAGCATTTTTCAAACTAAAGGGCATGACTGTATAGCAGTACGTGTCCCAAGGTATAGTAAAAACAGTTTTAACCTGGTCTCTTGGGGCTAATTTGATTTGATTATAGCCCGAGTAGCCATCCATAAAGGAAAACATTTCATGATTTGGCTTATGTTTAAGAGCCTCTTTGACTTCATTCTTTTAAATACGTCTGTAGAAATTGTGGTTTATATACTTTTTTGACTTGGCTAAATCTCCTAAACTAATACTAGCATCTTTATTTTCATTAAAAAGATTATAAAAATAGTTTTTTCATCTATTTCTTATATCATCATTTGCCACTAGAATTTTTTCATCCTCGTCTTTTATACATGTAACATAATTAAGATCTTTAGTTTTCTTATCTCTAGTCCTAGCTATCCTAAAAATATCTCTTTCACCCTCTTTTGAGTTGAGTTTTTTATATAAGTCATCTCAAATCTTAGCTTTTGCTTCACTAACGGCCTTTTTCGCCATCCATATAGCCCGAGTAGCCATCCAAAATATCTGGCCCAACCCTTTCCAGCCCACCTTATCTTCATACCACCCTACCTAAACCACCTAACCACTACCCCAAACCCAGCCCTAACCGACCTACCCATCCCTATTTAAACCCCCCCCCTTGGGGGCGGGTTTTTCAAGCTGGAACCCTTCACCAATCCCAGCCGGGCCCTCTCTTTCCCCCACTTCCTAGCTCAGCCGAACCTGCCCAGCTGCTCGACCTGCGCCGCCTGCACCACCACCATCCCTCCATCCCACCACAGCTCGCACCGCCATCTCCACCACCTCCCAGCCGAGCTTCACAGCCTGCCCACCTTTCTCCCAGCCGGGTACCACCTTCTCCCCATTCGGTAAGCACCCCCCAACTCTACCTAAATCCTTCTCTACTCCCTCTCCATTCCTAGCCACCCACCATACCATCATCTCACCTACACATCAACCCTTTGCTGCCACCATTCTCCCTTAGCCGAACCTAGCACAACCTAAACCATCGGCCACCACCTAACTACCCTAACTACACCCGGCCAACCATCTCTTTTCCCCTTAGACTCCCATTCGGCCTTCCCTTAAACTCCCTTAGGTCCATACTCCCCAATACTCTAGACTCTCCTAGTGACCCTACACACTCACTTGGCCCAGCCCCTTTTACCCCCCACATTAAGGTGACACCCACTTGCAGCCGGCCGCCTTCGAGGCGCCTATCCCGCACCCCACTTGCAGCCGGCCAGCACCCTTTGTCATCCACCCTCGCGGAGCTCCCGTTTGCAGCCCAAGGCGAAGGCCAAGCCCACGCTCAAGCAAGGCCTCTACGGACCAGCTACTCGTAAGTGCCTAAACTCGGTCTTTAGTTGTATACTTGCTTGAGATTCAATTTGATACGAGGTTGTAATAACGGAGCATAGTCTCCCCCCGCTTGTAATAACGTGGCTTGGCACACCCACACATGTGCACTCTCTTAGTTGTGCACGATTTTGAACACACACGGGCCTAATCAGCCCCTAATACATAAGTGTATATATATACTTTCATTTTCGAAGGGTTTTTGCTTAAGTTGGGTGCGTTGTCTTTCAATTCAAGCACTCACACACATTGAGCTTTCGCTCTTATTTGAAAGACCCAAGTAAGGGCCGACCTATACTATTTGGGTTTTATTTCATGTCGTGTGAGTAAGTCTTTCAATTCAAGCACTCTCACACACATTGAGCTTTTGCTCTTATTTGAAAGACCCAAGTAAGGGCCGACCTATACTATCTGGGTTTAATTTCATGTCGTGTGTGTAAGTCTTTCAATTCAAGCACTCTCACACACATTGAGCCTTCGCTCTTATTCCCAAGACCTTAGTAAAGGCCTTATTGCAGTTATATTTGGGTTTCATTTATGTCGTGGGTGTAGTACTTCAATTCAAGCACTCTCACACACATTGAGCCTTCGCTCTTACTCCCAAGACCTTAGTCAAGGCCATACTGCAATTTATATTTGGGTTTAATTTCATGTCGTGTGTGTAAGTCTTTTAATTCAAGCACGCACCCACATTGAGCCTTCGCTCTTATTTGCAAGACCCGAGTAAGGGCTCATATACATACTCTATATACATATCTCCCTTCGGTTATTTCCCTTCGGTTATTTCCCTTCAGTATTGTCTTTACATTTCGGGTTTTCCCTTTGGAGTAGCATGAGTTTGCATTGCATCTACACCATACCACGAGGTAGGATGCATATTGCATCAACGCAAGCCCCGCTCGAATTCGCCCACGTAGTGGAGTGTTCATAACACACAAACTAGGTGGCCCGAAAAGGGATAAAAGAAAAGACTTAGGCACGTGCAAATCCACGTGATCTAAAACATGCAATCGCATTTTAAAGACCCGAAATAGACACCTCGAACCGCTTCGTAGACTTTCTCTCCAAAAACTCGATTTTTGCAAAGCGTACAGACTGACCCTTGCGCATCGGTGCAAGAAGGTCTGCGACGATAAGAGCTTACTTGCTCATAGTCGCCACGTTTAGAAGTCAGTGGTAAATATATCTTCGCTAGCTTAAGTAAGCTAGCTGGCATGCCTTGTTTGCATACATAGGCCTTAGACACACGAGAGGATCCGCTCCGAGCCCTGAAAAAGGCAAAGAGGCGGGGATTTTCGTGCGTCTACAGGGATTGGCACGCCCGGTGGGACGTGAGCCTTTCAAAAATCGAGTTTTTAAGTAGGAGTCTTGCGAAAATTTTGTAAAAGGTGTCATTTTAACTTGTTTTCTTTACTTGTACTTAGGATATTTTGAAAAAGCTTGAAAAGCATGTCAAAATCCAATCCAAGTGAAGTGTCGAGCCAAGGCTCATGCGCATCAAGTTCTCACTCTAGGAGGATTTTCAAAAACAAAATAAAACTAGATGAAATCGAGGACTTGAGAAGGGAGTTTGAGGCCAAAATCGAAGCTCTCAGCCAAGAGGCTGAAGTAGGCGATTCATGTTCATCGAACGGTGAACAAAGGCCTAAAAAGAAATCTGAAAAACCTCGCAAGCAAAAAGAGGCCTCCGTAATGGAAGGCAACCAATACCACGAGTCCTTCATACAAAAGGACCGTAAAGCCCTACAGCAGTTGCTAAAAGGGCAGAATAAAGAGAAAAGAAGCTACGCCCTGTCTGATTTCCTTCCTCTGGACTACGAAACAGACAGTGATGATGAAATACCGAACTTCCATCGGTATGATGGCATGGGAGACCCTAGGTCTCACTTGCAGCTTTTCTCACGTCGAGCCCATAAGAAGAAAAAGGACTCGATGAAATGGGTGTATTGGTTCCCTCTATCCCTTAAAGGTACAGCTGCCAAATGGCTGGCTTCCTATGACTTAAGCCAGTTTGCTACTTTTGAAGAGTTAGCGAACTGCTTCATGCAAAGATTTGCACACAACGTAGAAGTCATGCCAACCCTGAATACCTTAAGGGATACAAAGCAAGGCATGAACGAAGACGTGCATGCCTTCATTATAAGATGGAGGTCACTTTTGGGCCAAGTGCGAGAGCCCATATCCGAAGGATGCACAGTAATGCTCATCCTGGATAATTTTAAAAGCGAATTAAAAACCCTTCTCTTGCTCCATGAAATTTCAACTTTCCATAAGTTGATCAAAAAGGCCTCCCTTTTCGAAACCAACTTGCGAAAAGAGACATACGATCACTTATGGAAAGGAAGTGCCGTTCCAAAAACCCGTTTGGAAAAGCCCATCGCATATGGGCTACCCACGACGGACAAAGGGGCAAAGCCCTATAAAATCGCCAATGTCCGGGTGGATCCAGGCATGGCGGGCACTTCCAAAAATTTTGAAAAATTAGAAAATAAGAGAGAATGCAATTTTCAAAAACCGGTTGAAAAACAAGAGTATACTCCACTGGGGCAACTTGTGTCGGAGGTCCTAGACCTCCTACTTGCCTAGGGCATGATAGAACTCCCTGAAATCCCCGAAGGAGTCACTTCTAAAGGGGGGTATTTAAACCGATTTTGTAAGTATCATCGGCTCAAAGGCCATGATACCAAACGCTGCTTCTCTCTTTTAAATAAAATTGAGAACTTGATAGCAGAAGGCCTGCTCCAGGTCACTGCGGAACCTGAGCCACCTCAAGCTATCTTCAAGGAACCCTTTCCCAAACATGCCAGTGGCAGTGGGAAAGGAAAGGAGGTATGTACCCTCACCGTTTCCAAGGAACTAGCACGAAAGCCAGAACCTGGTCGACCTACTTGTGCGTCCCTATACAAGAGGCCTGCCCAAGTCGTCATTCGGGGACCACCAAAAGTGGAAACCCCGGTAAAACCAGTTTTGAAAATCCAAGGTTCTCCTCAGCTCATCCTTAGAGCCAAGTTTAGTGCAAACCCTAGGCTGGTCGTGGGGGAAGTCACTAGATCCGGGAGGATCTATCAACCCTCGCACCTTAAAGGTGCTCAAAAGGTGGTCAGTGTGCCTGGCCCCTCAAAAGCATGTATCTCTAGCGGTCTGCCAAAAGCAGATTAGGACAAAGTCATCCTAAATCCTTATGACTTCGAAAACCACCTTTCAAAGATTCCTATTCACATGTCTATCCTAGAGCTTATAAAAACCTCGCCTAGGCATAGACTTGTATTAGAGAAAATTCTAGAAAGGGCCAAGGTTGATTCGAACATAAGTTCGGAGTCCTTGTCTGCCCAAGTGGCTTTATTAGGAGCAAAATCGCCCATCACTTTCTCGGAAGATGATGTAGATAGACCCTACGAAACTCATAACCAGGCCCTGCATATCGAGGTGGTTCTAAACAACCACTCTCTGGACAGGTGCCTAGTCGATGGTGGAGGAGGGCTCAACATCCTTCCACTTCATGTGGCGTACAAAATCAGAGTCACCTTGACTTCAGTGAACCCAAGCCCATCGTTATCACTGGATACGATGGGAATGCGTCTAGACCTTTAGGATCCATCGAACTCCCAATGGAAACGGGAGGGATCGAACACACGGGGGTGTTCCATGTCTTGGACATCCACCCCCATTATAACCTATTGCTGGGAAGGCCCTAGATACACAGTTTGTGCGCTGTGCCATCCACGTTCCACAGGTGTGTCAAGATCCCTTTTAGGGACCAGGTCGTAGTGATCCTAGGTGAGAGTCACCCACAGCTTCAGGGGATCATAAACTCCCCTTGTTTATCAAGCTCCCAGGCCCATGAGGCTAACCTGGGGAAAATTATGGTTGAGCCACCTCGGCTCGTGTTGAACAACCCTAGGAAGGTTGTATGTGTGAAGGGGCCACCCAAAGCTGGCCCCCTCCCGACTTTAATCCTCCTAGGAAAACCCAAGCGTTCCCCATTTCCAAAGCCCCTGGACAAGAGGCCATACGAGCCTAATATGGACGATAGCATGTTCCAGGACCACGACTTGTATCCCACTGTAAACACCCCGAAATCCCACGAATTTCTCAAATTCATCTGGTTTGTAAAAGCAGCCCCAGAGGGCTATTTTGAGTTTGGAAACCCAGGAGCCTTCCAGACAACCCTGTATATCTGTTTTAAACTACATCTTTCAAAAACATATGATATGGCTTTTGAAAACCCCTTTTAAAACATGTTTTGAAACCCCGAAGTGGCTTGGCCCGATCAAGACAGGACCAGGAGAGCCAAGAAGAGCCCGGAACCGGAGCACACGTCGAGCCCGGCGCAGCAACTCCTATATCTGATTCACACCCCAGGATCTCGAACGTCCAAGACCCTGTTCTTACCAAAATAGCATTTGAAGTCATCTCCGGAAGGTAGAAACGAAGGCAGACGACTATGTTGGCGAAGACCCAACGCAGACGGAGTACTGATGCTGTCAGGCCCCGCATGAATCGTCCGTTTTGAACCCACCTCGAAGGAGTCAGAGTTCAGTTTGGATTGGATCTGGACCATATATATCCAGATTCCAATCCAAACCCATATGTGGACTTGGATTTGGATTTGGATCCAGAGATCCAATCCAATATCCATATCCATGGCCCACATCACCTTCTCATAAATGGAGGTGGGGCCCACTTGAAATTCACGTGGGATATTGGGCATGAGAGAGAGTGGGGGTGAAAAATATCAAGAGTGTTGTATTAAGCTTGACTTGTGTGTCAAGTTTGGGTTAATCATGTGGGTTAGCCTAATTGAGTGGGTTTAAGCTTGTAATTAGCTAAAACCTAACCTAGGGCTGCACCAACATGGGGTGATCAAGGTCTATGGGCCATGCTAAGGGAGCTCCCTCATCTAAACCTAACCCAAAATGCCTAATCCTAGCCTAAACCCCTAATCCACCCCTAATCCGAACCTAATCACCTAACCCACTTCCCTAATCCCGGCCTAATCCCAACCTAATCACCTAACCCACTTCCCTAATCCTTCCCTAAACCTAGATTAATTTCCCTAATCCTAGCCTAAACCTAGCCTAATCACCTAACCTAGCTCACTAAACCTCACCCTAAAACCCAACCACCTAACCTAGCCCTAAACCCCTAAACCACCCTTAGCCCACGATTTACCCAAACCCCTAGTTTTAAAATATCTGGCCCAACCCTTTCCAGCCCACCTTATCTACATACCACCCTACCTAAACCACCTAACCACTACCCTCAGCCCAGCCCTAACCGACCTACCCATTCCCTATTTAAACCCCTCCCCTTTGTGGGCAGGTTTTCTAAGTGGGAACCACCATCTCACCCAGCCGGGCCCTCTCCATCTCCCATATCTCACCCAACCGGGACCACTCTCCATCACCTTCGCCTGCTCCACCTGCTCCATCAGCTCCACCTGCACCGCCACCTTCCCTCTTCCATCCACCACCACCTCACCCAGCCGGATGCCACCACCTTCATCCAGCCGAACTCCCATCAACACCCAGCTTCTCTCTTCATCCACTCGCCACTTCTCCCCATCCGGTCAGCCTTCTTTAACCTTACCTAGCCCCCTTCTCTACTCCCTCTCCACTCCCAGCCACCCACCACACCATCACCTTAGTCACCCTAGCAGCCCGCCACCACCATTTTAACTTAGCCGAACCTAGCATAGCCCAAGCTGCCGACCACTACCTAGCCATCATCTCCCATTCGGCCTTCCCCTAGGTGTCCTATTCAGCCTTCCCACCAACTCACCTTCTAGGTCCAGTTTCCCTAAACTCTCAACTCCCCTAGTGACCCTAAGAACCCACTTATTCAGCCACTTTAAACCCCCTACTTGGAGGCGCCATCTACTTGCCACCGGCCACCTTCGAGGCGCCTATCCCGCGCCCCACTTACAGCCGGCCAGCACCCTTGATTACCTACCTTCGCGGAGCTCCCGTTTGCAGCCCAAGGCCAAGCCCACGCTCAAGCAAAACCTCTACGGACCAGCTACTCGTAAGTGTCTAAACTCGGTCCTTAGTTGTATACTTGCTTGAGATTCAATTGATACGGGGTTGTAATAACGGAGCATAGTCTCCCCCCGCTTGTAATAACGTGGCTTGGCACAACCACACACGTGCACTCTCTTAGTCGTGCACGATTTTTAACACACACGGGCCTAATCAGCCCCTAATATATAAGTGTACATATATACTTTCATTTTCGAAGGGTTTTGTTTAAGTTGGGTGCGTTGTCTTTCAATTCAAGCACTCTCACACACATTGAGCTTTCGCTCTTATTTGAAAGACCCAAGTAAGGGCCGACCTATACTATTTGGGTTTCATTTCTTGTCGTGTGAGTAAGTCTTTCAATTCAAGCACTCTCACACACATTGAGCTTTCGCTCTTATTTGAAAGACCCAAGTAAGGGCCGACCTATACTATTTGGGTTTCATTTCATGTCGTGTGAGTAAGTCTTTCAATTCAAGCACTTTCACACACATTGAGCCTTCGCTCTTACTCCCAAGACCTTAGTAAAGGCCTTATTGCAGTTATATTTGGGTTTCATTTATGTCGTGAGGGTAGTCTTTCAATTCAAGCACTCTCACACACATTGAGCCTTCGCTCTTACTCCCAAGACCTTAGTCAAGGCCATACTGCAATTTATATTTGGGTTTAATTTCATGTCGTGTGTGTAAGTCTTTCAATTCAAGCACGCACCCACATTGAGCCTTCGCTCTTATTTGCAAGACCCGAGTAAGGGCTCATATACATAAGCTATATACATATCTCCCTTCGGTTATTTCCCTTCGGTTATTTCCCTTCGGTTATTTCCCTTCGATTATTTCCCTTATGTTATTTCCCCTTCAGTATTGTCTTTAATTTCGGGTTTTCCCTTTGGAGTAGCGTGAGTTTGCATTGCATCTACGCCATACCACGAGGTAGGACGCATATTGCATCAAAGCAAGCCTCGCTCGAATTCGCCCATGTAGTGGAGTGTTCATAACACACAAACTAGGTGGCTCGAAAAGGGATAAAAGAAAAGACTTAGGCACGTGCAAATCCACGTGATCTAAAATATGCAATCGCATCCTAAAGACCCGAAATAGACACCTCGAATCGTTTCGTAGACTTTCTCCCCAAAACTCGATTTTTGCAAAAGCGTACAGATTGACCCTTGCGCATCGGTGCAAGAAGGTTTGCGACGACAAGAGCTTACTTGCTCACAGTCGCCACGTTTAGAAGTCAGTGTTAAATATATCTTCGCTAGCTTAAGTAAGCTAGCTGGCACGCCCTATTTGTATACATAGGCCTTAGACGCACGAGAAGATCCACTCCAAGCCCCCGAAAGAGGCGAAGAGGTGGGGATTTTCGCGCGTCTACACCCACCTTTTCAAAAAATAAAAAGTCGTGGAACATGTTATTGAACATGGGCTACATGCCCTACAAGAGTCTAGGGGCACAAAACTAGGGTCTCCTAGAGCCCATCCTTCCTAGGGCCAACCCAAGCCGATATGGGATCGGCTATACTCCCCGAATACTGCCGGAGCCACCCCCTGTGACCACTTGGGTCAAGGGTGCCCCGGAGCCTGTCTTAGAAGAGACCTACGATTTAGATCTCCTATTCCGAGTCTAACCCGTAGTGTTTTCCCTTTGTAGGTATGACGGAAGATCCCTTTTCTAAAAATGCCAAAAACATTTGAAAAACTTAAAATCAAAAAAATCGAAAAACAAGAAAAACCAAAAACAATGGAAAAACAAAAACTCAAAAAAAGAGTGCTTTGTATAGTTCCCAAGGTTCTTGTTTTACAAAAACCCAAAAAAATCGAAAATTTGGAAAATACCAAAAAGATTTTGTACATAGCTGCTCCTGGTAGGACTTTGGCGAAAGAAAAGGATTTCGAAAGAAACGTCGTCTGCATAGCCAGACCAAAAATTTTGAAATCACTTGAAAATCCAAGTACAAAACCAGGTCATTTTGAAAACCACGCATCAAGTTCCCTCGGGTCTATAGCCCACGAGAATGATCAAAGCCCAGAAGTGGATCCCCTTGAGGAAGATCCCACTTCTGAGCTCCCAGAATTTCATAGAATTCTCAATTTTGAAAGACCTTCCCAATCAGTAGGAGATTTCATAGAGGTGAACCTAGGGGATGATTCCAATCCCAAAACCATCAAAATAGGCGCATGCTTGCGTGAAACTGAAAAGTTAGCATTCATTGCATTTCTACAAACCTATTTAGATGTGTTTGCATGGACGTATGAAGACATGCCAGGCATAGATCCCAGCATTGTCGAGCATCGTCTTCCCTTAGATACAGGTGTAAAACCCATAAAGCAGAAGCTTAGGAAAATACACCCGAATGTACACACGCAAGTCAAAGAGGGTTTAGAAGATCTGCTAAAAGCCGGATTTATAAAACCCATTGCGTATTCTGATTGGTTGTCAAATATCGTTGTGATTCAATTTGATACGGGGTTGTAATAACGGAGCATAGTCTCTCCCCGCTTGTAATAACGTGGCTTGGCACACCCACACACGTGCACTCTCTTAGTTGTGCACGATTTTGAACACACACGGGCCTAATCAGCCCCTAATACATAAGTGTATATATATACTTTCATTTTCGAAGGGTTTTTGCTTAAGTTGGGTGCGTTGTCTTTCAATTCAAGCACTCACACACATTGAGCTTTCGCTCTTATTTGAAAGACCCAAGTAAGGGCCGACCTATACTATTTGGGTTTTATCTCATGTCGTGTGAGTAAGTCTTTCAATTCAAGCACTCTCACACACATTGAGCTTTCACTCTTATTTGAAAGACCCAAGTAAGGGCCGACCTATACTATCTGGGTTTAATTTCATGTCGTGTGTGTAAGTCTTTTAATTCAAGCACTCTCACACACATTGAGCCTTCGCTCTTATTCCCAAGACCTTAGTAAAGGCCTTATTGCAGTTATATTTGGGTTCCATTTATGTCATGTGTGTAGTACTTCAATTCAAGCACTCTCACACACATTGAGCCTTCGCTCTTACTCCCAAGACCTTAGTCAAGGCCATACTGCAATTTATATTTGGGTTTAATTTCATGTCGTGTGTGTAAGTCTTTTAATTCAAGCACGCACCCACATTGAGCCTTCGCTCTTATTTGCAAGACCCGAGTAAGGGCTCATATACATACTCTATATACATATCTCCCTTCGGTTATTTCCCTTCAGTATTGTCTTTACATTTCGGGTTTTCCCTTTGGAGTAGCGTGAGTTTGCATTGCATCTACGCCATACCACGAGGTAGGACGCATATTGCATCAAAGCAAGCCCCGCTCGAATTCGCCCACGTAGTGGAGTGTTCATAACACACAAACTAGGTGGCCCGAAAAGGGATAAAAGAAAAGACTTAGGCACGTGCAAATCCACGTGATCTAAAACATGCAATCGCATTTTAAAGACCCGAAATAGACACCTCGAACCGCTTCGTAGACTTTCTCTCCAAAAACTCGATTTTTGCAAAGCGTACAGACTAACCCTTGCGCATCGGTGCAAGAAGGTTTGCGACGATCAGTCGCCACGTTTAGAAGTCAGTGGTAAATATATCTTCGCTGGCTTAAGTAAGCTAGCTGGCACGCCCTGTTTGCATACATAGGCCTTAGACACACGAGAGGTTCCGCTCCGAGCCCTGAAAAAGGCAAAGAGGCGGGGATTTTCGCGCGTCTACATATATGTATATACTTATGTATTAGGGGCTGATTAGGCCCGTGTGTGTTCAAAATCGTGCACAACTAAGAGAGTGCACGTGTGTGGGTGTGCCAAGCCACGTTATTACAAGCGGGGGGAGACTATGCTCCGTTATTACAACCCCGTATCGAATTGAATCTCAAGCAAGTATGCAACTAAAGACCGAGTTAGGCACTTACTAGTAGCTGGTCCGTAGAGGCCTTGCTTGAGCGGGGGCTTGGCCTTCGCCTTGGGCTACAAACGGGAGCTCCGCGAGGTTGAGCGCCAAGGGGTGCTGGCCGGCTGCAAATGGGGCGCGGGATAGGCGCCTTGATGTTGGCCGGCTACAAGCAAGGGTGTCTTCTTGGTGTGGGGGATTAAAGGGGCTGGGCAAGGTGAGTATGTAGGGTCACTAGGAGGGTATATAGTGTTAGGGAGTATGGCCCTAAGGGGAGCCTAAGGGAAGGTCGAATGGGACACCTAGGGGAAAAGAGATGGCTGGCCGAATGGAAGGGATAGTCGGTTGGAGTGGCCGACTAGGGAAATGTGGTGGTGGCGAGCTGCTAGGATGACTAAGGCAGGAGTATGGGAAGGAAGCTAGTTAGGTGATGGGGCTAGGTGGTAGTGGGGGTAGTGGGTGTAAGGGTGTGCTAGGGGCAGGTCTTAGGAAGTCGAATAGGGTGGCCGGGTGTAGTTAGTGTAGTTAGGTAGTGGCGGGTAGCTAGGGTGACTAAGGCTAGGCCGAGTGGGAGTGGTGGCGGCAAGTGGCTGATATTAGGGTAAGGTGGTGGTATGGTGGGTGGCTGGGAGTGGAGAGGGAGTGGAGAAGGAGCTAGGTAGAGTGTGGGGTACTTACCGAGTGAAGAGAAGGTGGCGCTCGGCTGGAAGGGAGTTGGGCAGATAGTGATGTTCGGCCGGGAGGTGGCGGAGATGGCGGTGCAAGTGGTGGTGGGATGGAAAGTAGGTGGTGGTGCAGGCGGAGCAGGTGGAGCAGCTGGGGAAGTGGAGGATTCGGCTGGACTTGGAGGAAGGAGAGGACCCGGTTGGGATGGGTGAGGGGTTCTAGATAGGAAAAACCCGCCCCCAAGGGGGGGGGGTTTATATAGGGATGGGTAGGTCGGTTAGGGCTGGGTTTGGGGTAGTGGTTAGGTGGTTTAGGTAGGGTGGTATGAAGATAAGGTGGGCTGGAAAGGGTAGGGCCAGATATTTTAAATACTAGTGGTTTGGGTAGATTGTGGGCTAGGGGTGGTTTAGGGGTTTAGGGTTTGGTTAGGTGGTTGGGTTCTAGGGTGAGGTTTAGTGAACTAGGTTAGGTGATTAGGCTAGGATTAGGCTAGGTTTAGGGAAATTAACTTAGGTTTAGGGAAGGATTAGGGAAGTGGGTTAGGTGATTAGGTTGGGATTAGGCCGGGATTAGGGAAGTGGGTTAGGTGATTAGGCTCAGATTAGGGGTGGATTAGGGTGGAAGGCTAGGATTAGGTGTTTTGGGTTAGGTTTAGGTGAAGGAGCTCCCTTTGCATGGCCCATAGACCTTAACCACCTCATGTTGGTGCAACCCTAGGTTATGTTTTGGCTAATTACAAGCTTAAACCCACTTAATTAGGCTAATCCACATGATTAACCCCAAACTTGACACACAAGTCAAGCTTAATTACAACACTCTTGATCTTATCCACCCCCACTCTCTCTCATGCCCATGATCCCACGTGAATTCAAGTGGGCCCCACCTCCATTTATGAGAAGGTGATGTGGGCCATGGATATGGATATTGGATTGGATTTTTGAATCTAAATCCAAATCCAAGTCCATACATGGGTTTGGATTGGGATCTGGATATATATGGTCTAGATCCAATCCAAACTGAACTCTGACTCCTTCGAGCTGGGTTCGAAACGGATGATTTGTGCGGGGTCTGACAGCATCAGCACTCCGTCTGCGTTGGGTCTTCGCCAACATGATCGTCCGCCTCCGTTTCTGCCTTCCGGAGATGACTTCAAATGACATTTTGATAATAACAGGGTCTTGGACGTTCGAGATCCTGGGGGTATGGATTTGATACAAGAGTTGTTGTGCCGGGCTCGACATGTGCTCCGGTTCCGGGCTCTCTTTGACTTCGCTGGTCCTGTCTTGATTAGGCCAAGCTTCTTTGGGGTTTCAAAAACGTGTTTTAAAAGGTTTTCAAAAGCCATATTATATATTTTTGAAATATGAAGTTTAAAACATATATACAGGGTTGTCTGGAAGGCTCCTAGGTTTCCAGACTCAAAAATGGCCCTTTGGGGCTGCTTGTACAAAACCAGGTTTGCTTAAGGAATTCATGGGATTTCGGGGTGTTTACAAGTCTCAATCAAAAAGATCTCGAGCTCTTCGTGTTTGCCTTTGCTTGAGTCTTGACACTCGCTAATCTAGTGGAGGTTTTATAAGAAAACAAGCAACATTTCAAATTCCTACGTCTTACTCGAAACGTCGAATTCTCAAACAAAATGAAATTCAAGTAAGTAAATCCTATTTTTACTTTAGGATTCCTCGAAATGAACCATGTTTATACTTGGGATAAGCCAGGGATGGGAAAGAGGTACCACGGTCCCTTCTGAAGCGTCCCGTGGTTTAAGGTATAGAAGGCGGAAAACTGCTCTTTTTGAGCTTTTTGGCCTCTTTTTCCTTTTTTTCATAGAGGGTCTCCCTTTGGGAGTATTTTTTTCTTTAATCCCTCTTTTTTATAAGAGAATCAAATTTTTCTTTTGGATTCTGGTTTCTTTCTTTTGGAAAGAGACTTTGGATGGGAAAATTCCCTTTATTTGGGCCGTGTTTTCCTTTTGGAAGGAGAAGAGAAAAGGGGAGGACTTATCCCAAGGTCATACTCGATCCATTCCAGATCAGCCTATTTAGAAATAATACGTACTACTTGCAAGTATCTTGCTATATTGAACTAGGCCTTTCTTTGTAAGAAGAAGGATTTTGAAATATAACCATGATTTGGAAGACTCCACTCTTTCACAAGTGCGAATTCTCTCACTCAGGGTCACATGATTTTGCCTTTGAACCTTATTTCCTAAGTCTCAAAGCAGCTATCCCTTAGGTTTTCAAAAATTTGAATTTAACCCAAATCCTACACATAATACTTCTTTAAGTATTGGATATTGATAGGATCTGCTAAATTCCTACCTTCTACATCGATCAACCAATATGAGTTGTTCGTGGTGGTTGCACGTACAACATAGGGTCCATCCCACTTGGGGCGCCACTTTCCAAGGGGATGTGGGCCACGATAGTGGATGATTTTCAAAACCAGATCCCCCACTTCAAAGTGGCGAGGTCTCATGTGTTTGCCATAGTGTCGGGCTATCCTTTGCCGATATGCACGAGCATGATCTATAGCAAGGAGTCGTCTCTCATCTAGCGAATCTAGTTCGGCCATCCTAGCATGCTGAGGCGTCTCTAGGGGGAGGTCGAGTGCAATGGATGTATGGAATGAATGCAATTGAGTATGAATGGGAAGAATGGCGTTTGTGCCATAGACCAATTCGAATGGTGTGGCATTCGTGGGAGTCCGGATGGAAGTCCTATAAGCCCATAAGGCTTCATCCAGCTTCTCGTGCCACGTCCTACCCTTCTCTAAAGTCTTCTCAATTATGCTAATGAGAGTCTTGTTTGTGGCTTCGGCTTGGCCGTTGCCTTGAGGGTAGTAGGGCGAAGAGAAGTGATGAGTTATGCTATACATGTTGCACAATGTTGCCCATTCGAGGCTTTTGGAAATATAGGGCCTACGATGTCAAACGCCCACATGGTGAATGGCCAGGGGCTGACCACGGAATGTAATGCAGATGAGGGGATATGAATGGCATGCCCATGCACTTGACATGGATGACACTTCCTAACATGATCGTGACAATCCTTTTTCAGGGTGGACCAAAAATAACCCGCTCTAAGTATTTTCATTGCCATCATGTTGGCATTAACATGACCCCCACATTCTCCAACATGGAATTCATGCATCACTATCCTAGCCTCCTCTAGATCGATATACCTAAGTAGGATGCCGGTAAAACTTTTCTTATATAGAACCCCACCCAGAATGGTGTATCGGGTCGAGATTTTACGGATGAATGCCTTATCTTTGGATGTGGCATCCTCGGCGAATCCCCCATTTTCTAGAAAATGTTTGATATCATAAAACCAAGGTTTTTCAACAGAATCTGGGTTATTTTGGAAAATATCTAAATCGTGTGTGGATGGGTTGGGCGCATGCCATATTTCTAAAGATCGGGTCCCTGAGATGGGTTCGACCTTTAGGGCTGAACCCAAGGAGGCGAGGGCATCGACAATGCCATTATCCTCTCTTCCTACGTGTGTGAGTTTACACGATTGGAATGACTCAATCAATCGAGTGGCCAACTCGTGATATGGAAGTAGTTTTTAGTTACGTACTTGCCAAATTTTCAAAACCTGGTTTATAACAAGGAGCGAATCTCCAAAGACCTCGATGCATGATGCCCCTAGAGTTTTCGAAATCCTTAAGCCTTGTATGAGTGCTTCATACTCAGCTATGTTGTTGGAACATTCAAAATCTAGGCGATTGCTATGGGAACCTCGCCCTTTTCAGGGGAGATGAGGATGACCCCAACACCAGCCCCTCATTGGTTTCGTGCCCCATTGAAGTGCATCTTCCACACTTGGTTTTTGAAAGAGTTTGCCAAAATGTGGTTTTGGAAATGGTTTTGCAATCTGCCTTCGTCAGGCATTTCATCAAATGTGGGATATCCGTCCTCCAGGGGGAACTCAGCCACGTAGTCAGCTAGGGCTTGCCCCTTAATGGAGATCTGGTGATGGTATTTTAGGTCATACTCCATTAGAAGGAGTTGCCATTTGCCCAATCTACCAGTGAGAATGGGTTTTTCGAACAAGTGCTTGATTGGATCAAGTTTGGACACTATCCAGATCTCATAATCTAGGAAATAATGTCTAAATTTCTGGCAGGCCCAAACTAGGGCCAAGCACGTCTTCTCCATGGCTTGATAATTTCGTTCATAAGCCAAGAGAGTTTTCGAAATATAGTAGATGGCATACTCCTTATGGGTGTCATCCTCGTATTGAGCCAATAGGGCTCCCAAAGCATTCGCATGCACGGAAATGTAAAGCAAAAGAGGTTTTCCTTGCTTCGGAGGATTCAAAATAGGGGGATTAACCAGGTATGCCTTTAGTCTCTCGAAGGACTTTTGGCAATCGTCATCTCATAAAAATTTCGTGCCCTTCCTCAACAGTTTGTTGAAGGGTTCGCATCTAGTCACCAGATTTGATATAAATCGGTGAACGGATTGTAATCGACCCTAGAGGCTACGAATTTGTGTGAGATTGGAGGGTGGAGCCATGTCTATGATGGCTCGACACTTAGAGGGGTCGACTTCTATAGCCCTTTGGCTTACCATAAAGCCTAGAAGCTTTCCTGACTCTACCCCGAATACACATTTTTGAGGGTTTAGCTTTACTTTGTAAAGCCTAAGCCTTTCGAAAATCTTTTGCAAACATTCGATATGAGTGCATCGGGTCTTGGATTTTGCCAAGAGATCATCTACATACACTTCTACGAGCTCATGAATCTGATCATGGAAGATCGTGGTCATGGCTCTCTGGTATCTCGCGCCGGCATTTTTCAAACCAAAGGGGATGACTGTATAGTAGTACGTACCCCACGGGGTTGTGAATGCGGTCTTACCCTGATCTCGTGGACTTAATTTAATTTGATTATAGCCTGAATAGCAATCCATAAACGAAAACATTTCATGATTTGTAGTACTATCGACTATCAAATCTATGTTTGGCAAAGGATAATTATCCTTTGGAGTGGCTTTATTCAGGTTTCTGAAATCGATGCATATTCGAATTTTCCTATTGGTTTTTCGAACTACAACGATGTTTGACAACCAGTCAGAATACGCAATGGGTTTTATAAATCCAGCTTTTAGCAGATCTTCTAAACCCTTTTTAACTTGCGTGTGTACATTCGGATGTATTTTCCTAAGCTTCTGCTTTATGGGTTTTACATCCGCATCTAAGGGAAGACGATGTTCGACAATGCTGGGGTCTATGCCCGGCATGTCTTCATACGTCCATGCAAACACATCTAAATAGGTTCGTAGAAATGCAATGAATGCTGATCTTTCATGTTCATGCAAACATGCGCTATCTTGATGAGTTTGGGATTGGAATCACTCCCTAGGTTCACCTCTATGAAATCTCCTCCTACTGAATTGGAAGGTCTTTCAAAATCGAGAATTTTATGAAATTCTGGGAGCTCAGAGGTGGGATCTTCTTCAAGGGGATCCACTTCTGGGCTTCAATCATTCTCGTGAGTTATAGACCCGAGGGAATTTGATGCGTGAGTTTTCAAAAGACTTGATTTTGTACTTAGGGTCAGTCTGTACGTTTAGAGACTTCGTTTGAACAAGTTACACAAAAATTCGATTTTTGAATGATCAGGTGTTTGAAAACTTTGGAAATCATGCACTTGGCGAGTTTTTGCTTTTACTGGGCTTGGGCGACCCTAAGTCTTTCAATTTTAATCACTTGGGCGTGGAGTGTGTGCATCAAGTGGCCTAAGTTGGGCGTTTTGCACGTTTTTGTTCGGGGTTTATTCGATGCAGGTATGCAACCTAGCTCGAGTATGGCGAGTATGCAATGCAACTCACACAACTTGAATGTAAAGACTTAGCAGAAGGGAAAACCCAAATTGAATGCAACTCACACGACTTGAATGTAAATTGCAGAAATTTAAATATATCTATATCTTAAGAGCGAAAAGGCTCAATGTGTGCATGGGTGTTGTGTATAAATTGAAATGCAACACATGCAACTCAACCATAAAACGCATCAGAAGGGAGATATAGATATATATAAGAGCGAGAAGGCTCAATGTGAGTGAGTGCTTTGAGTGTATAAATTGAAAGACAACTCACACGACTTGAACCTTAAAACCTAGCTGAATGTATATAAATAGGGCTATATCCTATGGCCTTTTGAGGCCCGTTTGTGTGCAAAAAGTGTGCAGATAAGAGCGGAAAGGCTCGAGTGTACGTGTGTGATTCGTGTTTCAAACCACAATATTACATCTCGGGGGGAGACTACACTCCATTATTACAACCCCATATGAATTTAATTGAATTTGGAGTAATGTAGAGAGACCGAAGTTAAAACTTACAGGTGGTCTTCTCGGGGGTTCTCTCGGCACTTGGATCCGTCTTCCTTGGTGTAGCTGCGAGATGACCTTGGACTTAGCTTGGGCTGGTTGTTGCCAAAGGGTAGGTTTTTAGGTTGGTCCTAGTTTAGATCTAGGTTAGGTTATAAGCTGGGAGGTGGTCGGCCAAAGGACTTGGCCGATTTTGGTTTAGGTCTATGGGTCCTAGTTAGGTTAAGGTATGATAGAGTTTAGTCCTAACTAGATTAGGATTAGTGAGCCAGGTACCTTGGTTCGTCCAAGGTGGGTTAAGATGGTTCTAAGCAAGGCTCAGCCAACACTTTGGCTGAGCTCTTGCTGGTTTAGGGGATCAAGTTTAGATAGGTCTCAAATGGGGTCTAAGGGAATGGCTCGACCAGCACTTGGCCAAGCTAGGTGGGTTTTAATGGGTCGAGTTTAGGTAGGTCTCAAGTGGGGTCTAAGGGAATGGCTCGGCCAACACTTGGCCGAGCTAGGTGGGTTTTAATGGGTTTAGTTTAGGTGGTTTAGAGGGTTAGGATAAAGAGGTGATTAGGGACTAACCTTAGGTTGCAGCCAAGCTAGGTACAAGCTCCTTTCTTGCAGCCGCTTCCTCGCCATTTGCAGACCATCCACGCCCCAAGGTGCAGCCCACACTAAGCCCTTAGCCACAAGGCTCAAGCCCACACTCAAAAAGGAAAGTCAAGCCACCATTCTTGACTTGCTTCCCTCTCTCTCTCTCTCTCTCTCTCTCTCTCTCCAAAATCTCACGTGAAAGCCCTCCCACAAATTCACGCATAGGATTTTCCAAGCCCACTAACTCTATTTATAGAGGTTTTAATTGGATCTTGGATCTTGGATCTTGGATTTGGGTCTGGCTATCCGGATCCAATCCAAACTCTATGTGGATCTGGATCACGGATCTCGGATATTTTGAGATCCAGATCCAATCCAAACACAATTTGGATCTGGATCTGGATATTTTTGGGTCCAAACCCAATCTAGACTTTTCTTCTACTCCTTGGTTTTTTGGTCCTTTCTGGTGCTTTTCACCGTCGGTTTTGAGCGGGCTTTGATTCATCGGACGCCCAACTCTGGCCTGGGTCTTCCCCAAGTCTTTCTTCCAACCAGTGTTATGCTTTTCAGGACTTTTTCGGCGTTCGTTTCGGTCCGCCGTTTTGGTTTTTGGCCAGTTTTTGTTGATATCGAACTCAGATTGCCACACGGATTCCGTTCTTCATTCTGATGGGATGTGTCTTAGAATTTTGTTGACTTCCTCAGGTACTGGGCTTCTTTCTGCATTTTGGAGCTGTTTTGTGCTTTTTCTTTGACCCAAATTACATTTTTACCCTTCTGTCAGACTTTTCTCCAAACGGGCTCTTTTTTCTTTTGTTTTTGAACAGGGGGTGGCTTTTGAGATTCCGGGCTCGAATCCTCTTCTTGCCTGGGCTTTTTCTTTTGCTTTTTGTACCTGTTTTCACATTTTAAAACAGGTTGTCGTTTTGGCTCAAATGAGCTTTTTGTATTTTTGAGAGTTTTTGATTTTTGGAAAATTCGGGGTGTTTACAGATGCCCTCTTTGGCATTATCCAAATTGATTTGGATAATGGCAAAGAAGATAACACCCCATTTTGGTTTTTCTCTCAAATTTTCTCAAGAATACACCATTTTTATTTCGCAAAACCTTGTTTTCTTTTACCACAAGTGGGGATTTTTAGCAAAAAAGGGGACTTTCCCTAGGTTTTCCTATGTATGATCATGCATGGACGATTTTTTGGATGCATGCATGAGAAAAACGTTTTTCTTTTTGGGGTTTTCAGCCCGAAGAGTGCCTTTTGAGGCAGGCTGCTCCGAGGAGGTTTTACCCATGTCTTCTAGACGTTTTCGGGTTTTCGAGCTTTGGAGAGAGCCTTTTGAGGTTGTCTGCTCCAAGCAGGTTCTATCCTTATCTTTTTGACATTTGTGGGTTTTTTTGAAAATTTTCTTTTTGAAAACAAACTCCTTTTAGCTTGTATCGAAAAGGACTTCCATTTTTCATACTTCCCTTCATTTGGGTTTCAATACCTGCTACTCAGTAGACGTTTTTTGGGTAGAAAAACTTGGAAAACATTTCAAAGTTCCATTTCCTACAAAACAAAGTCGAGTTCTCAAACAAAATGAAATCCAAATAAGCCAATTTTATTCGTACTTTAGGATTTTCGCAAATTTGAACCTTTTTCCTTGGGGATAAGCCATAGGGATATGGGAAAGAGATACCACGGTCCCTTCTGAAGTGTCCCATGGTTTTAGGCAAAGAGTCAGAAAATCGCTCTTTGAGCTTTGGCTTTTTATTTCTTTTTTTCACAAAGGGTCTCCCTTTGGGAGTATTTTTTCATTAATCCCTCTTTTCTTTAAAGGAGAGCAGCTCTTTGGATGAGTTTTTGTATTCCCTGTTTATGAAGGGAAGACCTCTTTGGGAGGAGTGTTTTTATATCTCCTTTTTCTTTTGAAACGAGAAGACCTCTTTCAGAGGAGTTTTTGTATTCCCTGTTTATGAAGGGAAGACCACTTTCGGAGGAGTTTTTATATTCTCGATTTTTTTCTTTCTTTTGAACACAACCAATTTTCCTTTTTTGGAGAAAAAGTAGAATGGGGGAAGGCTTATCCCTTTGGTTACTCGATTCAAACGAGATCGTCCTATTTCTTAATAGCATCTGCTATTTGAAACTATTTTGATATTTTGAACAAGGCTTAATCTTGTAAGCCAGGGTTCTTTGAAATATCGCCAATTTGTTTTTGGAAGACTCTACCTTTCGAAAAGTATAAATTCCTCCATTCAGGGTTGTACAATCTATTTCGATCCTTCTTTCAAGAAGTTTTAAAGGAGTTCGATTTTTCAAAATCTTTTCGAAAAAGGAATTTAACATAAACCCTTTTGAATATTCGGGCATTTTCGGGGTTTTGCTAATTTCGACCCAGAACATCAACAGATTTTTCGAATTTTTCTTGTCCTTTTGAAGACATGGGACATTCCTACTCAGGTTTGCCAACCTCTTGGGCTTTCTTTGGGGTGATATGATATGGATATGATGCATGCTATGCACTCCATGTGATTCAAAATGGAAATACACGATTTTATGCAAGAGTGAACATATGAAATGTATCTCACAAGTCAAGAAGGAGATGCATTCTATGAAATTCGTTTCTTCATGGAAGGTGTCTAGGGGCTACATTTAAAAATGCCCCTAGCTTGAGGGAAATTTAACCATGGTGAAGGGCCATGGTTTTTCAAAAGACTTTTTTGGATGGATGATGGTATGTTCATGTCCATGCATTTCCACGATTTTCCTAACATGATCATGCTACTTTTTGCTCAAGGATGGAAAACACAACCAACCCTAAGTGATCATCATGGCCATCGGGCTTTGATTTTGACATGGTATCCATATTTCATCGTGAGATTCATGTTCTTATCCAACACAATCAAGGTTTTCATATAAACCTGAAGTTTTGAAAATCTTTCTTTTCAAAGTATATGTAGGGTTAAATTTTCGAAATTTTGATCTCTTTTGAGAAAGTAATTTTGGGAAATCCTCCCTTTCTATATGAAGATGTTTTTATGCCAGCCCTTTTGATTTGAAATATGTTTCCTATACTTGATTTTGGTCAAGCAGGGTTTTTGGAATTCATTTTGAAAATTCGTGCCTTCATGGGGCATTTGATCAAGTATGGGGAATGTGTCTCACAGAGGCACTTCAGCCACACGATATAGGGCTTGTCCCTTAATTGAGTCTTGAGTTTTGAAACTCATACTCTGTTGAAAGGGGCTGCCATTTTGCCTACCTGTTTAAGATAGGTTTTTTTAAATGAGTGCTTTAATGAATCATTCCCCTTTCCATGGGAGATGATGTCTCGAATTTTTAGGGCCTACAGCAAGGCCAAGCACGATTTTTCTTTTGGCTTAGTGATTCCTTTCACACGCCAAAAGAGTTTTCGAAAATGTATGGCACATTTAGTATGAACAACATCTTCATTTGATCCAGTCAAGCAGACAATGCATGAATTGCAATGTATGGAAGGTTTTTATCAAAAAGAATTTTGAAAAGGCTTTTGTGAAATGCTAACCCTTTTTTCGAGATTTTCATTTCTTTTGAAATTTGCCTTGAAGGTGTTGGATTTGATTCGTATGTGTAGACGCGCGAAAATCCCCGCCTCTTCCGCCTTTTTCAGGGCTTGGAGCGGATCCTCTCGTGTGTCTAAGGCCTATGTATGCAAATAGGGCGTGCCAGCTAGCTTACTTAAGCTAGCGAAGATATTTTTAACACTGACTTCTAAACGTGGCGACTGTGAGCAAGTAAGCTCTTGTCGTCGCAGACCTTCTTGCACCGATGCGCAAGGGTCAGTCTGTACTTTTTGCAAAAATCGAGTTTTTTGGAGGAAAGTCTACGAAGCGGTTCGAGGTGTCTATTTCGGGTCTTTAAGATGCGATTGCATGTTTTAGATCACGTGGATTTGCACGTGCCTAAGTCTTTTCTTTTATCCCTTTTCGGGCCACCTAGTTTGTGTGTTATGAACACTCCACTACATGGGCGAATTCGAGCGGGGCTTGCTTCGATGCAATATGCGTCCTACCTCGTGGTATGGCGTAGATGCAATGCAAACTCACGCTACTCCAAAGGGAAAACCCGAAATGTAAAGACAATACTGAAGGGAAATGACTGAAGGGAAATAACCGAAGGGAAATAACTGAAGGGAAATAACCGAAGGGAGATATGTATATAGATTATGTATATGAGCCCTTACTCGGGTCTTGCAAATAAGAGCGAAGGCTCAATGTGGGTGCGTGCTTGAATTGAAAGACTTACACACACGACATGAAATTAAACCCAAATATAAATTGCAGTATGGCCTTGACTAAGGTCTTGGGAGTAAGAGCGAAGGCTCAATGTGTGTGAGAGTGCTTGAATTGAAGTACTACACACACGACATAAATGAAACCCAAATATAACTGCAATAAGGCCTTTACTAAGGTCTTGGGAGTAAGAGCGAAGGCTCAATGTGTGTGAAAGTGCTTGAATTGAAAGACTTACTCACACGACATGAAATAAAACCCAAATAGTATAGGTCGGCCCTTACTTGGGTCTTTCAAATAAGAGCGAAAGCTCAATGTGTGTGAGAGTGCTTGAATTGAAAGACTTACTCACACGACATGAAATAAAACCCAAATAGTATAGGTCGGCCCTTACTTGGGTCTTTCAAATAAGAGCGAAAGCTCAATGTGTGTGAGTGCTTGAATTGAAAGACAACGCACCCAACTTAAACAAAACCCTTCGAAAATGAAAGTATATATACACACTTATGTATTAGGGGCTGATTAGGCCCGTGTGTGTTCAAAATCGTGCACGACTAAGAGAATGCACGTGTGTGGGTGTGCCAAGCCACATTATTACAAGCGGGGGGAGGCTACGCTCCGTTATTACAACCCCATATCAAATTGAATCTCAAGCAAGTATACAACTAAAGACCGAGTTTAGGCACTTACAAGTAGCTGGTCCGTAGAGGTCTTCCTTGAGCGTGGGCTTGGGCTTCGCCTTGGGCTGCAAACGGGAGCTCCGCGAAGATAGGTGATCAAAGGTGCTGGCCGGCTGCAAGTGGATGTCGCCTCGAGGTGGGGGGTTAAAGGGGCTGAACAAGTGAGTTTTTAGGGTCACTAGGGGAGTTGAGTGTTTAGGGAAACTGGACCTAAAGGAGAGTTTGTGGGAAGGCCGAATGGGACACCTAGGGGAAGGCCGAATGGGATAGGAGGGTTAGGTAGTGGCCGGTAGTTTGGGTTATGCTAGGTTCGGCTAAGTGAAAAGGGTGGTGGAAAAGGGCTGAGATGATGATAGGGTGGGTGGCTAGGAGTGGAGAGGTAGTAGAGAAGGGTTTTGGGTAGAGTTAGAGAGTACTTACCGGATGGGGAGAGGTGGCGGATGGAAGAGAGAAGCCGGGTGTGGATGGGAGCTCGGCTGGTTCGGTTGGGTCAAGGTGGTGGCGTCCGGCTGGGTGAGGTGATGGAGAGTGGAAGAGGGAAGGTGGCGGTGCAGGTAGTGCTGGTGGAGAGTGGAGCAGGCGGGCAGGTGGAGAGTGGAGCAGGCGGGCAGGTGGAGAGTGGAGCCGGCTGGGCTGAGGTGAGGGCTCTCACTTGCAAAACCCGCCCCCAAGGGGGGGGGTTTAAATAGGGGATGGGTAGGTCGGTTAGGGCTGGGCTTGGGGAAGTGGTTAGGTGGTTTAGGTAGGGTGGTATGTAGATAAGGTGGGCTGGAAAGGGTTGGGCCAGATATTTTGAAAACTAGGGGTTTGGGTAGATTGTGGGCTAGGTTAGGTGGTTGGGTTTTAGGGTGAGGTTTAGTGAGCTAGGTTAGGTGATTAGGTTAGGTTTAGGCTAGGATTAGGGAAATTAATCTAGGTTTAGGGAAGGATTAGGGAAGTGGGTTAGGTGATTAGGTTGGGATTAGGGAAGTGGGTTAGGTGATTAGGTTCAGATTAGGGGTGGATTAGGGGTTTAGGCTAGGATTAGGCATTTTGGGTTAGGTTTAGGTGAAGGAGCTCCCTTAGCATGGCCCATACACCTTGATCACCTCATGTTGGTGCAGCCCTAGGTTAGGTTTTAGCTAATTACAAGCTTAAACCCACTCAATTAGGCTAACCCACATGATTAAACCCAAACTTGACACACAAGTCAAGCTTAATACAACACTCTTGATATTTTCCATCCCCACTCTCTCTCATGCCCAATATCCCACGTGAATTTCAAGTGGGCCCCACCTCCATTTATGAGAAGGTGATGTGGGCCATGGATATGGATATTGGATTGGATCTTTGGATCCAAATCCAAATCCAAGTCCACTTATGGGTTTGGATTGGAATCTGGATATATATGGTCCAGATCCAATCCAAACTGAACTCTGACTCCTTCGAGCTGGGTTCGAAACGGACGATTCGTGCGAGGCCTGACAGCATCAGTACTTCGTCTGCGTTGGGTCTTCGCCAACATAGTCGTCCGCCTCCGTTTCTGCCTTCCGGAGATGACTTCAAATGCTATTTTGATAAGAACAGGGTCTTAGACGTTCGAGATCCTGGGGTGTGAATCAGATACAAGAGTTGTTGTGCCAGGCTCGACGTGTGCTCCGGTTCCGGGCTCTTCTTAGCTTTCCTGGTCCTGTCTTGATCGGGCCAAGCCACTTCGGGGTTTCAAAACATGTTTTAAAAGGTTTTTTAAAAGCCATATCATATGTTTTTGAAAGACAAAGTTTAAAACATATATACAGAGTTGTCTGGAAGGCTCCTGGGTTTCCAGACTCAAAAATGGCCCTTTGGGGCTGCTTTTACAAAACCAGGTTTGTTTTAAGAAATTCGTGGGATTTCGGGGTGTTTACAGATGCCCCTCTTTGGCCTTGTCCAAATCGATTTGGATAAGGGCAAAGATGACAAACACCCCTTTTAATGTCTCCCTAGATCTAGCCACGAAGAATATGGGATCGTCCCATTTTTAGCAAAATCTCAATTTACAAACTCTGGTAGGAGGAGATATCACGCCAAAGGGGTTTCTACATGGAATCTGGTCCTAAATGGGATCATGTTCATGCAAGTACCATGCGTGGAATGCAGATGACATGGGTGTGGTGCCAAAAGTGGCGACCTCCCAGAGACCAGATGTGGTCGAACTCTAGAGACTTACAAGTCCTGTTGCTCCAAGTGAGCAAATCCTATGCTGTTCGATGTTCGGTTTTCAAAACTTATTTACAAAACTATTTACAAAAGGGACAACTGTCTTGAGCCTCGATCCTAAGGACCTCGAGCTCTTCGTGCTTGCCCTTGTTTGAGTCTTAACACTCGCTTATCTAGCGGAGGTTTTATAAGAAAACAAGCTTCATTTCAAATTCCTACGTCTTACTCGAAACGTCGAATTCTCAAACAAGATGAAATTCAAGTAAGTAAATCCTATTTTTACTTTAGGATTCCTCGAAACGAACCATGCTTCAGCTTGGGATAAGCCAGGGATGGGAAAGAGATACCACGGTCCCTTCTGAAGCGTCCCGTGGCTTAAGGCATAGAAGGCGGAAAACTGCTCTTTTTGAGCTTTTTGGCCTCTTTTTCCTTTTTTTCATAGAGGGTCTCCCTTTGGGAGTATTTTTTCTTTAATCCCTCTTTTTCACAAGAGAATCGATTTTTCTTTTTGATTCTGGTTTCTTTCTTTTGGAAAGATACTTCGAAATGGGAAATTCCCTTTATTTGGGCCTTGGTTTTCCTTTTAGAAGCAGAAGAGAAGAGGGGAGGACTTATCCCAAGCCTACACTCGATCCATTCCAGATCAGTCTATTTAGAAATAGCACGTACTACTTGCAAGTATCTTGCTATGTTGAACTAGGCCTTTCTTTGTAAGAAGAAGGATTTTGAAATGTAACCACGATTTTGAAAACTCCACTCTTTCACAAGTGCGAATTCTCTCACTTGGGTTCACACGAGTTTGCCTTTGCACCTTATTCACATGTCTCAGGGCAGCTATCCCTACAAATTTTCGAAAACTGGAATTTAATCCATATCCTACACATGATACTTCTTTAAGTATTGAATATTGATAGGATCTGCTAAATTCCTACCTTCTACATCGATCAACCAATACGAATTGCTCGTAGTGGTTGCTCGTACAACATAGGGTCCATCCCAGTTGGGGCGCCACTTGCCTAGGGGGTGTGGGCCACGATGGTGGATGGTTTTTAAGACCAGATCTCCCACTTCAAAGTGGCGAGGTCTCATGTGTTTGCTATAATGTCGGGCTATCCTTTGCCGGTATGCGCGAGCATGATCCATGGCAAGGAGTCGCCTCTCATCTAGCAAATCTAGTTCGGCCATCCTAGCATGCTGAAGCGTCTCTAGGGGGAGGTCGAGTGCTATGGATGTATGAAATGAATGCAGTTGAGTATGAATGGGAAGAATGGCGTTTGTGCCATAGACCAATTCGAATGGTGTGGCATTCGTGGGAGTCCGGATGGAAGTCCTATAAGCCCATAAGGCTTCATCCAGCTTCTCGTGCCACGTCCTACCCTTCTCTAAGGTTTTCTCAATAATACTAATGAGAGTCTTGTTTGTGGCTTCAGCTTGGCCGTTGCCTTGAGGGTAGTAGGGCGAGGAGAAGTGGTGAGTTATGCCATACGTGTTGCACAACTTAACCATCCGCTCATTCTTGAATGGGGTACCATTATCAAACACAAGGTCTCGTGGAACCCCGAATCGAGCCAAGATATTCCTCCGGATGAAAGCCACCACATGTTGCCCCATTACATTCATTAGGGAAATGGCTTCCACCCACTTGGAGAAATACTCCGTGGCTGCTAAAATAAAACGATGCCCATTCGAAGCCTTTGGAAATATTGGGCCTACAATGTCAAACGCCCACATGGTAAATGGCCAGGGGCTGACCACGGAATGCAATGCAGATGAAGGGATATGAATGGCGTGCCCATGCACTTGACACGGATGACACTTCCTAACATGATCGTGACAATCCTTTTTCAGGGTGGACCAAAAATAGCCCCCTCTAAGTATTTTCATTGCCATCATGTTGGCATTAACATGACCTCCACATTCTCCATCGTGGAACTCATGCATTACTATCCTAGCCTCTTCTAGGTCGATACACCTAAGCAGAATGCCGATAAAACTCTTTTTGTATAAGACCCCACCCAGAATGGTGTATCGGGTTGAAATCTTACGAATGAATGCCTTATCTTTGGATGTGGCATCCTCGGTGAATCCCCCATTTTCTAAAAATTGTTTTATGTCATAGAACCAGGGTTTTTCAATAGACTCTGGGTTGTTTTGGCAAATATCCAAGTCGTGTGTGGATGGATGGGGTGCATGCCATATTTCCAAAGATCTGGTCCCTGAAATGGGATCGACCTTCAGGGCTGAACCCAAGGAGGAGAGGGCATCGGCGATGCCATTGTCCTCTCTTCCTACGTGTGTGAGCTTACACGACTGGAAGGATTGGACCAATCGAGTGGCCAACTCGTGATATGGAAGTAGTTTCTCATTATGTACTTGCCAAATTTTTAAAACCTGGTTTATGACAAGGAGCGAATCTCCGAAGACCTCGATACATGATGCCCCTAGAGTTTTCGAAATCCTTAAGCCTTGTATGAGTGCTTCATACTCAGCTACGTTGTTGGAACATTCAACCGAACCCCATCCACTCCAACCGCCCGGCTGCCCCTCTTCCATCCACTGCCTCTCCTCATCACCCGGTTAGTAGCTCAGCTTCACTCTACCTCTTCTTCACTCCCCCTCCACTCTCAACCACCTACACCACCGCCACATCATCCCAACACCAGCCACCCACCATCCTACCCATTCGGCTAGACCTTAGCCACTTCAAACACCCGCCTTGAACCACTTCCCCTAGCAACACCCGGCCACTCCACTTAGCTCCCTAAGACCTGCCCATATCACTTTCCACCAGCCCCTAACTCCACCTCAACCCATACCCTAGCTAGCTTCCTTCCCATCCTCGCCATTGCCTAGCCACCCTAGCAGCCAGCCACCACCAAGTTCCCCTTAGTCGGCCACTCCAACCGACTGCACCAAACCCACTCGGCCAGCCACCCGCCAGCCATACACTCCCTTAGGCTCCCCTTTAGCACTACCTACCTTAATACTATCCCATCCCCTAGTGACCTTCCTTAGTCACCTTAGCCCAACACACCAAGGTAGCCCATTCCTAGCAGCCGACCACCTTCAAGGTTGTAGACGCGCGAAAATCCCTGACTCTGGCTTCTCAGGGCCTTTAGCGGATCCTCTCGTGTGTCTAAGGCTTATTTATATAAATAGGGCGTACCAGCTAGCTTACCTAAGCTAGCGAAGATATATTTTAAGCTGACTTCTAATCGTGGCGACTATGAGCAAGTGAGCTCTTGTCGTCGCAGACCTTCTTGCACCGATGCGCAAGGGTCAGTCTATACGCTTTGAACAATCGAGTTTTAGGTTATAGAAAGCCTACGAAGCGGTTCGAGGTGTCTAATTCGAGTCTTTTAGATACGATTGCAGCTTTTAGATCACGTGGATTTGCACGTGCCTAAGTCTTTCTTTTTATCCCTTTATGGGCCACCTAGTTTGTGTGTTATGAACACTCCACTACATGGGCGAAATTTGAACGGGAGTACGGGGCTTGCTTCGATGCAATATGCGTCCTACCTCGTGGTATGGCGTAGATGCAATGCAAACTCACGCTACTCCAAAGGGAAAACCCGAATGTAAAGACAATGCCGAAGGGAAATAACCGAAGGGAAATAACCGAAGGGAAATGACCGAAGGGAAATAACCGAAGGGAAATGACCGAAGGGAAATGACTTGTAATGTAAATGCCGAAGGGAGATATGTATATAAGGTATATACGTGCCCTTACTTGGGTCTTGCAAATGAGAGCGAAGGCTCAATGTGGGTGCGTGCTTGAATTGAAAGACCCATAAAGTTTAATGAAAAAGGAGATAATTATGAAACATGAAGGAAGAATGGACTTGTGGCGGAAGGATTGGAGAACGGCTAGCGGTTGGCGGTGCGTTCTTCTTCCTCTCTTTCTCCTTCTCTCTTTCTCTCTTTCTCTCTTTCTCTCCCTCTTGTTGGATAGATGGTTGAACTCAGATTGATGATTTGTAGCCCCTTTGGGGCCACTTTTATAGGCCAAGGGCTGCCTCTTTGCTGCAAATTTTCATAAGGAAAGTTGCCTTATTGAAGATGGCTATATTTGGCAAGTGAATGTTGTCCATTCTTGCCAAAAGCTGCACCCTTGGATAAAGTAAGTGAAGTGTTGCATATGGACTTTCCAAACTGGTTGTTTTGCTATCTTTTGGCAAGTAGGTTCGGTCAAGTAGGTTCAGCCTAGTGGGTTTAGTCAAATAGGTTCATCCAAGTGGGTTCGGTCAAGATATGTTTAGCCATGGAACTAGGTCCGCCAAGATGTGTTGGTTCCCAGTTTATACACAAGTTTGGATTTGAGGAAATCATGCCATTGGGAATACATTCAAGAAGGACCATTCTATTGTAAATCAGGTCAACAACAACAACACCATAAGAAGCTAACGATTGTTGTTGCAAGGAAGTGGCACGAGATGCACCAGAAGTTGGGACAGGAGCTGCTTCATCTAGGACTTGATTCAATGCACCAAGAACCAGAAGATAATTGATCCTCTTGGATTTGGAAACTTCTATGCTGAATTTGGCAAGGCGTCCATGATGGAATCGGGTGAGGTTTGGTGTGGTATGTTGCAGAAATCAGACTTGGCTTGAATCGGTAAGTGGCCTCTTCTATTGCAGACTTTCCTTTTCATGATAAGCAACATGAAATAAAGGATTCACAGCAGTCCCATTCATCCATGGAAGGCTTGATTCGATGCCATTTATGTGTTCAACGAAGTCAACATATGTTGCTTGGATATCTGACCCAGGAAATAGCCATTGTCCATCTGAGTGTTAGTGTAGTGATCTTCCAAACCGAGCTGGAATGTTGAGGTCAGCTGCAACCTTGTTGGTTGACTTACCATATTAATTCATGGTGGCTGCAATTGGGAAGATGTTGGAGATGTTTTGAGGACTTACTAAATCAGCCCGCCTTGTGATGGTGCTATCCATGTTGAGGTCAACTGAAGCATGTTGGCTAGAATTCGGTAAGTGACTAAAGTATGTATCAAGGTTGTCAAATTGTACCAAAGTTGCTTTGATCCTTCCATATTAAAATTGGTAAGGCTGGATAACTTACCAAACTGCATACCAGGGCTACCAAATTGTATGCCAAAGTTATCGATGGCTTGAACATCATAGCTTGCCAAATTAGACATCGCAACTTTTCAAATCGAGCATCACTTTCTCGTTTTGTGGATGATACCAACTTTCCATCCTGAATACTGACTTTCCTTTCCGAGTACCAACTTTCCTTCTTGAATGTCGACTTTCCTTTTTTTGCTGCCGACCTTTCCTTTTAATACCTGAGACTAAAAATGGCAGGTTAACTTGCCCAACAGTGCCAAAATTCATAGGTGCTCGGTTGTTGCCTTTTTGGTTCATACTTTCTCCTCTTTTCGAGGAATTTGCCTCCCTTCAGTCCGAGTCTTATATATGGCAGGTATAGTTTCAAACACTTTATATAAAAAGAATATTTTTATATTTGAAAACATCAAATTTAATAAAATCTTCAAATATTATTTTGGAAAAGCACTGGATTTTGACCAATATTGGAATCAAACCTAGACCCAAAAAGCATCAAGGCTAGGATCATATCATGCATATTCCTAAGCCATGCCAAAAACCAAGATCGTGCATGTATAAGTCATTCATGCATCACATGCCACAATAGGGGTCGGCCATAATGTTAATGATCATATCATTCAAACTAGGGGCATTAGAATGCATTCGCACCTTTCATGGAAACATGCATCATTCCATATATCTCTATCACCTCGTATAGGGATATATTTTACATATCATGCATCTCCCTAGTCCATGTGAAAAACAAGACGTCCAATGACATAGTACATGTAAGAGTCATTCATACATCACATTGAAAATCATTCATCACATGCTACAATAGGGGTCGGCCATAGTGTATGAATGCTCATGTGATCTTCAGCAAATTGGGGGCATGTATAGTGCATTCCCTAAACACCTTTCATGGAGACTTAAGACATTCATCATTTCATGAAGCATGTATCTCCATCATCTCATATGGAATACATTTTTACATGTCATGCATTCCATGCACATCATTCACCCAAAGAGGCCCAAAAAGGTGGCTGCCCAAGTGGGAATGTCCTCATGTCATAAAAGGGGCAACAAAAAAAATCGATCATGCATATTGGCTCATTGATGCCTATGGAAAAATCATAGTAGACCCTATAAATGCCCAATATCAAAAAGATATGATGCTAGTGTCTACCATAAATTCTTTTGAAATTATTTTTGCAAAATAGATCTTCTTTACTTTCTTGAAGAAGGGACCATGGTAACTCGTTCCCAAATCCCCTACAGCTTCTCTCGAAAGAAAAAAGTTTGTCAGTATGGTCCTAAAATAGGAATAGAACCTACCAATTTGGATCTCATTTTGTTTGAGGATTAGGCCTTGTAGTGTGGAAAATAGAGTTTTTGAAATGTTGTTGAGTTTTTTCAACTATAAAATCCTCTACCAAATAATTTTGCATTAAAACCAAAGTGAAGGGAAATATAGGAGATGAAAGTCCTTTTTTATAGAAACGAAAAGAAAGTATCCCTTTCAAAATGATTTCTACAAAATCAAAGGCATCAAGAAAATAAACATGGAGGCATCCCACTTAGGGCAGCCAACTTTCATGGGATCTCCCCTAAACAAATCGTGGAGATCATCAAACATACATGATTCATACATTGCATACATATCATGCCCATGTGTATTCATAGATGGTCTTATGTATATATGATCCTTGCATTAGTCGACTACCATTCATGTTGAGTCACCCTTGCTAGAAATTCTCTTCCATCGAAATTAGGATAACCCAAGTCCAAGAAATGAACCCCACAAAGATGGGAAAGTTAATTAAATCTTGATTCAACTCAAATAACTCTAGAATTCCAAAAGAATAAAAAAATTTATGGGTATTATTCTTTGCCATTAACCAAATAAATTTGGGTTAATGCCAAAGAAGGGCATCTGTAAACACCCAAAAATTTTCTCAAAATAATTTGATCTTTTACAAATTTCACCTTTTTAAAAAAAATCGCGGTTTTGGGTCTTTTAAGGGTTTTCAAATAAATACACCTTAAACGAACTCATTTTTGCATAAAAATTTTGTGGAAACCTCAAAATAAAGGTAGATTGTACCTCTCTTAGAAAAATCAAATTTTGACAAAGATCCAAAAAATGACTGCTTTGCCCTCAAGCCTAAATTGACAGCATTCTGCCTATTCAAATGATTTCATCTAAAGAAATGATGATTTCAAACAATTTTCTTCAAATATAAATGATACATTGGGAACCAAATGCAAACATGTTTGCTACATGTCAAACTCATCAAAAACTTTTTGAAATCAAATCAAATCCAAATGAGGCCTAAAAAATACACCCGATTGAGAAGAGTCCTACTCCGGAACCCTACACCCATCAAGGGTTAAAGTGGTCCGACACCCTACACCTATCCAAGGTTAAAGTGGTTTGATAGCCTACACCCAACAAAGGGTTAAAGTGGTTGAAACAGTAAAGACCAACTCACGGGGCGAAAAGCAGGTCGCCCATACAAGCAAACACTGGGAATGGAACTTAGTTGTTTTCAAAAGAATATTTGAAGATTTTAAAAAAACTCAATATTTTCAAATATATTTCAAAATGAAATGGTTTTAAATAAGGAAATATTTGAAACCATAAATAGGGATAAAACGGAATCCTCCCTTCCGAAGAATAAGCGAGGATCAAGGATTCGGTTAAAGCAGGCCCAAGCAAGGAACGAGCTTAGGTGGACCACGACAAAGCAAGACTTGAAGACCCAAGGCATGTGGTCAAGCTCACATCATCGGACCCCGGGGGCTCATCAAGGAAAAGCTTTATGAAGACATGGCTCGAGCATGCAAGGTGGATTCAAAATCCTAAGTTCAGACTAAACAGCCGAACCCACCTATTTCCCCTTTATGGATTGAACATAACCTAACCATGACCCATGACTTAGTCTTGATCAAACTACATTGGCTAGACCAAATTGCCATGAATCACACTAACCTTGGCTGAACCTAACTCGCCTAGTCCACCTTGGTCGATCGAACACACTTGGCTCGAACCCACCTAGCCTACCTTGGAGCCACACCTTGCCATGACTCGGCTACACCCTAGGACGCCTTAGGCTATTCTAAGAAGAGGATGGGATGAGCCACAATGGAATTCAATCAACCAAGTTGAAATCAAGCCTAGATGATCGCACTTGGGAGCACCTAGCCTAGCTCGAGCCCAAGGACCAAACCAAGACCACATGGGGCTGGTCCAGCCTTGCCATGAGGGGACCCCAAGACATGCCCACATGAAGGAGTTGGTCCTGCAATTGATCAAGAAGTGGAGCAAGACATGGGCCAAAGGACCCATGTCCAACCCACCCTAGAAAAGGGTCTAGCAAGACCCCCCCCCCCCCTTGGCCTATAAATAAAGGCCAAGGGGGGGACATTTCCAACATCTTGCAGATTGGAGGGACTTGCCAAAACATGAGGGAAGAGAGAGAGAGAGAGCCTAGGAGGAAGGGGAGGTGCTTCAAATTAGAGAGAGAGAGAGATAAAAAAAAAAGAGAGAAGAAAGAAAAGAGAGGAAGAAGAGAGGGTGTCTCCAAGAGAGGAAGTGGACGGTCCTCTTGTAGATCCGTTTGTCCTTGGAGGCTGTTAAGTAAGTATTTTCTAACTTGATTAATCTTCATTCTCCTCTTAACATTCAATTCAAGAAAGGGATTGTAATAATGGAGCTTCATCTCCCCCCATGTTGTAATAGCAAGTAGATATGCTGTCAATTTCATTTCCAACATATGCACTCTACTTGTTTGCTTTCTTGATTCTACCTCTCTATATTCTATAAAACTCCTATAACTCCTAACCACCTCTATGCTTAAGCAAATACATATCTTTACATTCATTTCCCTTTATCAATTTACTTTGAGTTTGTCGTGATTATACCATTTAATTTCGGGTGAGTTGCATCACGTATGTTGTAAACACAGAAAAACTTTTTTTAGCATCTCTGCATACGTCTGATGTTTTAATTTTCATTTCCTCATTTCTGCTCCGATTAACCTAAAATTTGTAACACTTCATCTACACACACAAACCCACATACAAGAATTTTAGGTGCGTATGATTGGAAAAATCCAAAACCATTTCTGTCAAAACTGTATTTCCTACAATAGAGCCTGGGTAATCATCTCATAACTCTATCTGTAGTTGTCCAATTTCAGTGAAACATGGTTCATTGGAAAGCTGACATTCATATCTTTTTAACAAGATCAAGTGCACAATAATCGAAGCTCTTTGCATTGAGACGTAGACCTTTCTTTGAGTCTTTATATTTTTGTGATAGAATAGTTCCGAGTGTTTGAATAGAGACACTTCCCTAATTTAATTCTGAATAATCACAACACCCAAAAATAGAATAAAAATATTTTTAGAATCTACATATGTGCCTATTCACTATAAATTTTTCCTGATTTTCGAAGATTCAGAAGTCACTGATAGCAAATCAGAAAGCAAGGTCTGAAAACAGAACCAGTTTTTGTTTTTCAGAACTTGGCAAACTTGGTTTTCCAAACACCTAGTGCACGATTTTGATCAAGTCTCTCAAGCTTTTCTTAAAATGGATCTAGAATCACTCCTGTACAAATAAGTCCTTAAACATTGGTTCAAGAAGGCCTAAGCTGACCCTTGAACATCGGTTCAAGAAGGCCTAAGGTGACAAGATCTTGCTTAGCCACAATCGCACAAAAGTGTGATTTATAAAACTTTGCTAGCTTTGAAAACTAGCTGGCACGCTCGTGCACAAACGAAGTAGGTTTGAAGAGTTTATTTCAAGTCTCTACATAAGTTTAGAGTAAAATTTTCACATCTAGAGTTTGCTTTTAATTTCAGATGAATGCACACATATGTTTTAGAAACTAAAACTTTGTTTTCAGCATCCTACATATGTTTGTTGTTGTATTTTTCATTTCCGAACCTCTGCTCCGAATGATATAAAATTTGGAACACAAAATCTTCTCACACAAGCCCACTCATAATAAACTTTTAAAGAATTTTAGGGTCATGTAGTATGGTGAATAAAATAGAGGAAGATCAGAAAAATTCAGAGTCAAGTCTCTCCAGTTTAGGTGTTCTGTAATAGAGGTTGGGTAATCTCCTCATAACTTTGTCTGTAGTGAGTCAAATCTGGCGAAACTAGTCTCATTAGAAAGGTGACATCCTTAGCTTTCAAAGAAGACTAAATTCATAGAAATTGTAGCTCTATGCACCTGTAAACACCCCAAAATCCCATGATTTTCTCAAATATACCTGGTTTTACAAAAGCAGCCCCAAAGGGCTATTTTGAGTCTAGAAACCCAGGAGCCTTCCAGACATCCCTGTACATATTTTAAACCTGTACATACGTTTTAAAACTTTATTCATATTATTTTTAGACTTTAAAAAGTGTTTTGAAGCCCCAAAAGACTCCTAGACTAACAAAAGCGGATCGAAAAGGCAAAGAAGAGCCCAGACCCAAAGCATACTTCAAGCCCGGCATATCAACTCTCATGTCAAAAGAATCCCCAAATTCTCAGACATCTAAGCCCCAAATATCAGAAAAATGATCAAAATGAAAGCTTGAAGGTGAGAAAAAGCTCGGACGATAATGTTGGCGAAGACCCAACGCAAGACGGAGTACTGATGAAGTCAGGCCCCGCACAAACCATCCATCTCGAAATGCCATGAAGGAATCAAAAAATCAAGTTTGAGTCGGATCTGGACCATATATATCCAGATCTAAACCCAAAATGTATTTGGATTTGGATCCCAAGATCCAAATCCAATATCTGTATCCATGGCCCACTTCACCTCCCCATAAATGGGGGTGAGGGGCCCACAAAGTTTCATGTGAAATGCCTTGGAAGGCTTGGGTAGAGAGAGAAAGGGGGCCATAAAGTAAGAGTGAGAAAGTTGATAGGCTTGACTTTTGGTCAAAAGTGGGTTACCCTTGTGGGTTTAACCAAGAGTGTGGGTTCAAGCTTGTATGCACCTACACTTGACCTAGGGCTGCACCAACTTGGACATGGCTACAATGGACCGGCGCCAAGGGGTGGTTCCTAAACCTAGCCCTAAGCTAGCTCACCTCACCTAGCCCTTTCTCCTAAAACCTAACCCAAACCCAATCTAGACTTAGCCCTTCTCACCCAAAACCGCACCCACTTCACCTAGCCGACCTCACCTAGCTAGACCACCTAGACCCTAACCAACTAAGCCTAAACTAACCTTAGTTTACCTAACTAAATCCCTAACCAACTAGAACCCAACCCACCTAACCAACCTACCCCAAACCATTAAACCAGCCCACAACATTCCCTAAAACCAAAAACTAAACTAGTTGCAGCCACCCCCATCCTAAACCATAAATATCTAGCCCACAATATATATCCCAGCCCACCTAATGAAAATATCTAGCCCACATCCCACCTAACTAGACTTAGTTCCTAACTAGACCCAACCACCCACTAGCCAACCGACCTTCCACCTTGCCTATCCCCCCCCCAACCACTTCCTAACTAGACCCAGCCACTAACTAACCGACCTAGCTGGCCAGCACTCATTCTCACCCCCACGTAATATCCCAGCCGCCCAGCCACTCAATCCTATCCCCTCGCATAAGATCCCCTCAAGGGGATCCCAACTCTCTCCCCCCCCGGATCTCATCCCCATTTTCGGCCAGCCCCTTTCATTCCCATTCGGCCAGGGCCAGCTCCCATCTCTCGCCATCCTCTCTCTCCCCCCACCATTCGGCCAGGACCAGCAGATCCCCCTTCACTCTCCCATTCGACCAGGACTCCCAGCCACTCACATCTCACGTTCGGCCAGGACAACACCACTCCATCCACCTGCCGCCTCCTTCCCAACTGCCACTCCTTCCATCCTCTTCCAACCGAGCACTCCCATCCACCTACTGCCTCTTTCCAGGTTAGTACCACTCTCCCTTCCACCCAGCCCACCTGCACCATACCCCACTTCAACTCCACTTAGCCAACACCTCCTTCATTCCCAGCCCAACTCCTAGCACCACACCTTAGCTTCCAGCCGAGCCCTACCTATCCCCAAACTCACCCTAACTCCTAGCACCATACCTTAGCTCAACCTACCTTCCCTAAATCACCTCAAGTTCAGCCGGCCAAAACTCCTACCTGCCGCAACCATCCACCTAAAGGACTCCTCTTGGCTACCCAAGGCGGATCACAAGTCCAAGTCCACGCAAGTTGAAGATGGACCAGCTACATGTAAGTGCCTAAACTCGGTCCATTATATGAACTTGCTTTATATTCAATTAAATTTTGACATGGGGTTGTAATAATGGAGCGTAGTCTCCCCCCAAGATGTAATAACTTGGTTTGACACACAAGCACCCATGTGCACTTGAGCCTTTCCGCTCTTAGCTGCACACCTTTTTGCACACATACGGGCCTTGATAGCCCCTAAGATATAATTTTATTTATATATGTTCAACTGCGTGTGTTTTCATTTAAGTCGTGGGTGCTATCTTTCAATTCCATACTCACACACATTGAGCTTTCGCTCTTACTCCCAAGACCCTAATAAGGGCCATATTGCAATTTAATTCGGGGTTTTCATTCAAGTTGTGTGCGTGGTCTTTCAATTCCACACTCACACACATTGAGCTTTCGCTCTTACTCCCAAGACCCTAATAAGGGCCATATTGCAATTCTATTTGGGTTTTACATTACAAGTCGTGTGAGTTGTCTTTACATATACACACAACACCCATGCACACGTTGGCGACCTTCGAGCCCATATATATATATATAGTTGTATTTCCCTTCTGCTATGTCTTTAAGATTTGGGTTTTAAGGTTCAGCTGTGTGAGTAGTCTTTCCATATATACACGACACACACTTACACAATTGAGCCTTTCCGCTCTTAAGATATAGCCATATTTTCCTTTTGCAATTTACCTTACGCAATTTCCCTTAAGCATTGTCTTTCAAATTCGGGTTTTCCCTTGGAGTTGTGTGAGTTTGCATTGCATATTGCATCAAAGCAAACCCCATACTCCCGTGCAAAAATCGCCCAACTTAGGTCACTTGCGCACACACCTAGTTGGCCTAAAATAGCATAAAAATTGAAAGACATAGGCACGTGCAAATCCCACGTGAAATAAAATCTGCAACAATACAAACAAAACCCAATCAAACACTTCGTGTATTTTCAAAAGAGGTTAACTGTTCAAAATTGACTTTGCTAAGTGTACAAACTGACCCTTGCGCATCGGTGCAAGAAGGTCTGCGACGTCGCCCCAAACGATTCAGATTTTCAAAACTTACTTTGCTAGCTTGAGTAAGCTAGCTGACACGCCCTTTTTATAAAACAACTTAGACATACGAAAAGGTTCACTTCATGCCTAAGAACCGGAAGTGAAAATTTTCTGTGTCTACAGCACCAAAATATAGAGGTTCCTTTAGACCACTATATTTCTGTAACAGAATGTTCTAAACGCCTAAGCAAAGGCACTTCTAGGATTTAATTTTGTAAAATCACAGCACATAAAAACAAAATAAAAATATTCTTAGGATCTCCACATTCTACTCTACATATTATAAACGCTTCATGAATTTTGGAGATCTCTAAGCTATTTAAAAAAATCTGGAAACAAGGTTTGAAAAAAGAACCAGTTTCTGTTTTTCATAACTTAAAAATATTTCATTCCCTAGACCAAGTGCATGACTTGTTTGATTAAAATTATCTTTCAAGTGAATTTTGAAAACACATACCCTACTCAAATTAATCCTCAAAGCGTCTAGGCTGACCCTTGAGCATCGATTTAAGAAGGCCTAAGACGAAAAGATCTCGCTTCTCCATAATCACTCCATGAAGTTAGAGATCTCTAATCTCTTTTTCAAATTGGCTTCAAATTGGAAGGCCTTGTTAATCAGTTTTTGAAAATTAGAGATCTCATGTAGGGAAATGAGTGCTTTTAAATCTGTTTTAAAATTTTGAAGGATGAACATCACAGCACATCTTTCAGAGATGGACTCCCTAACTTGGCTCAGAAGTGACCTCCATCTTACGATGAATGCATGTGCATCCTCATTAGGAGCTTGTTTCGTATCTCTTAAGGTATTCAAAGTAGGGGTGACTTCTACATTGTATGAAAATCGTTGCATGAAACAATTGATCAAATCCTCAAAGTTGACGAATTGGCTGAAGTCGTAGGAAGCCAACCATTTTGAAGCATTTCTCTTAAGAGAATGGGAGAACCAGTAGACCGATTTTCAAGAGTACCTTTTCTTTTTATAGGCTCTTTGGAGAAAGAGGTGGAGATGGGATCTAGGATCTCCATTCTTGTCGTACCTATGAAAACTCGATATCTCATCATCACTATCGGTTTGATAATGAGAAGGCAAAAAGTCTGATAGTGAGTATGCTCTTTGTAGATGTTGTAAACACCCAAAATAAAAATGTTTTTGAAATTCCCAAAGGAAAAGATTTAGAAATATCTTTCAAAGGTTTTGAAGGCTTTGAACTCAATTCGTTTAGAAATATCTTTCAAAAGTTTTAAAGTTTGGAATTCAATTCGTTTAGAAATATTTTCAAAAGTTTAAAAGGTTTTGAATTAAATCAATTCAATCCACATATGAACCCAAACCATAGCCCGAAGCAAGGTGTAAGTTCAAAAGCAAATCAAGACTGGAGGAAAAATCAACCCGATCAAGTTCAAATCCCATTTCATCCAGAGCAAGAAGCAAATCAAGAAGAGGATTAAGGATCAATATGTGGAGTTCAAATCAACACGAGTCATTCAATGAGCAAAATCAAGCTTGGCCAAACTCCCTTGAAGAAGCCTAGCTATTGCCCGGCCAAGTGAAACACACCCCGTTATAAGACTTGGCAAGATGAGCAAGGGCCGGTTACAAGAAGTTGAAATGGCCACATCCAAAATTCAGCCATGTCCTCCCAAGCCCAAGTCATCACGGAAGGAGCCGAGGTTCATCAAAAGAAGAATGATCAAGCTTCAAGTCATCTAGTCGGTTGAAGAGAAACCAAGAAGTGAGCTTGGTCAAGCCCGATCCCACTCAAGACCAGCCCACATGGAGATGGTCCAACTCACCACCAAGGGGACCACATATGGCTGGACCAAAGTGGATCGAGAACCAACAAGAAGCTGGCCCAACCCGCCCCAAAGAAGGGCCTAGAAGCTAGCCCCCTTGGCCTATAAAAAGGGCCAAGGGGTGGGACGGGTTTCCCTATCTTGGACAAATTAAAGAGAAGGCCGCCACTTTGGGGTGAGTGCTAGGCTAGGTGAGGAAGTTTCCAGCATTGAGGGTCGTGCACATCAAGGTGGGGTGAAGGAGAGGGAGCTAGGTGAGAGTTTGTGGAAGTTTGAAGGAAGGAGTGGTGGCTAGATTCATTCTTGAATCCCCTGCCCCCTTTTGTCAAAAACTCGTGTAAGTTTATCTCATCAAATCCCATTTTCCTTCTTTCAATTCATTAATATGGGGTTGTATTAATGAAGTTTCATCTCCCCCCAAGTTGTAATAATTAGAGTTACTGCAAATTTCATTTCATGGATGAATCGACACTCACACATACATGCACTCTAATTGTTTGATTATGTTCGTACCCCAATATATGTTATAAACACTCTATACTTCTCAACCCCCCTCTATGCTTAAGCTAATATGTATATTTCCCTTCGTGTGAGTTTAATTTGGGATGTAGAGTTGCTGTAATTTCAATTCGCGTGAGTTTAAATTCTGAATAGAGTTGTTGCAATCTACTTTCGCGTGAGTATGTATTTGCACGTATTCTCTGTGAAACTGAAAATCCGTTTTCTACATCTGCATACTTGATTGCTGTAATTTTAATTTCTTACTCCGTGATCCGAATGAGCTGAAACTTTAGAAACAACATCTGCACACACAACCTCTTAGAAATAAAATTTTCAAGAATTTTAGGACCGTGCAACCCCATCAATGAAATCGGGCAATATCGAATAAAACTGTTTCTATTTTCCACACTGTCAGAATTCCTGAGATAGAGGTTGGGTAAAAGTTCCATATCTCTATCCACAGGAATCGAAATCGGATGAAATTAGTCTCAGTCAAAAGTAACATCCATATCTTTCCAAAATAACTAAAATCACAACATTTGGAGTTCTTTACACTGAGATACGAAGGATTCTTTAAGCCTTTATATCTCTGTCGCAGAATTTCCTAAAATACCAGAGTCAGTGTTGATTCCCGATTTAATTCTCCAAATTGGTTATCCCAAAATTCAAGATAAAAAGTGGTGTAGGATCCCAACATATCAAATAACATTCTATGAAAGTTTTGTAAATTTTGGAGATCCCTAGGCCACCTAAAAAAATTTGGGAATCAGGTCTGAAAAATAGAGTCAGTTCTGTTTTTCAAAACTTGATGAGTTTCAAGTTTTGAACCAAAACACATTTTGTAACTTTGAAAACCTTTTGAGTTTCACATGGATTGGAGCTCATTCTTTCAAAATTGAAGTTCCCAAGCTCTTAAACTAACCCTTGAACAACGGTTCAAGAAGGTTTAATTGAAAAGAAGTCGCTTAGCCCAGTTGCCTCAAAGAAGTCAGATTTTCAACATTTTGCTAGTTTTGACAAACTAGCTGGCACGCTTGCGCATCAAGTAGATAGAAAAGCTCTACTTAAAGTTTTCCATAAACTTTGGAGTAAAGATTTTTATGTCTACAGATTTGGCATGCCTGGTGGGACTTAGGTCTTGAGGAACTTCATTTCAAACAAGTGAACTCAAAGAAAGCTTTCAAAAATGTGTTTAACTTTGCTAAATTTATGCATAAGTAGGGTTTTCAAAGTCTATAAATCATGTTAAGTTCAGACAATTCCTATGAAGTGTCGAGCCGGGCTTCGTGCTCGTCAAGTCCACTTTCCAAAAGATTTTCGAAAGTAAATTTCAAAAACAAGAAAGAGTCGCTTGAAGACTTGAGAAAAGAGTTTGAAGCAAGAATCGTCGAGCTTAGCCAAGAGGCTGAGGCGGTCGAGTCATGCTCGTCTCACGAAAAATAAGCGAGGGCTCAGAACAAGACGAGTAAGTCTAAGAAGCCATGGAAGCCTCAATCGTAGAGGGGGATAAAGAGTATGAGTCTTTCACTTTAAAAGATCGAAAGGCCATTCAACGATTGCTAAGAGGCCAAACGAAAGAAAAGAGATCATACACACTATCCGACTTTCTTCCTTCCGATTATCAAATGGATAGTGACGAAGACATACCGAATTTCCACCGGTATGATGGAACGGGAGATCCTAGATCTCACCTCCAACTCTTTTCCCACAGAGCATATATGAAAAGAAAGACTCTGCTAAATGGATTTAGTGGATCCCCCTCTCCCTTAAGGGAACTGCTTCAAAGTAGTTGGCATTATATGACTTGAGTCAATTCGCGACTTTTGAAGAGTTAGCGAATTGTTTTATGCAACAATTTTCCTACAATGTGGAAGTAACAACAACTTTGAACACTCGAAGAGACACCAAGCAAGCATCGAACGACGATGCCGGCACTTCTAAGAAATCTGAACCGAAGCATGACAAGAAGGTTCAAAAATCTTTTGAAAAAAGGGAGTATACTCCATTAGGACAACCTATCTCGGATGTCCTAAACCTCTTGCTAGATCAAGGCATGGTCACACTCCCCAACATTCCTGAGGGGACACCCCCAAAAGAGAAATTTTTGAATCAGTTTTGCAAGTATCATAGGCTCAAAGGCCATAATACAAATAAATGTTACATGCTTTTAAACAAGATCGAGGACTTGATCGAGCAGGGCAGACTCCATGTCACTGAGGAATCGGAGCCCGCCCAAGCAATTCTCAAAGAACCATTCCCCAATCACGCGAGCACTAGTGGGAAGGACAAGGAGGCACGTGATCTCTCAACTCACTCATACGGATTGGAGCATGCATGTCATACGGATTTCACTACTTGCCACACACCACCTCTCGTAATAAAAAAAGTCAAACAAGTAGTGATCCGGGGAGCGCTTAGAGTCCTGCCCCCAGCTAGAGCCTTCTTAGAAATTCGGGATACTCTTGTAAACACCCCAAAATCCCACGATTTTCTCAAATACACCTGGTTTTGCAAAAGCAGCCCCAAAGGACTATTTTGAGTTTGGTAACCCAGGAGCCTTCTAGACAACCCTTTACATATGTTGAAACCATATATGTTTTAAAAATGTCTACATATAGTTTTAAAACCTTAAAAAGGTGTTTTGAATTCCCAAAAAGCAGCTTGGCCTAATAAAAGCAGGATCGAAGAAGCGAAAGAGAGCCCGGACCTGGAGCATATTTCAAGCCCGGCACATCAACTCTCGTATCAGAATCATCCCTAGATTCTCGAACATCCAAGCCCCTGATATCAAAAATTTATTCAAAATGATCTCCGGAAGGTGAGAAGAAGAGTAGACGATAATGTTTGCGAAGACCCAATGCAAGACAGAGTACTGATGCAGTCAGGCCCCGCACAAACCGTTTGTTTCAAAATGCCATGAAGGAATCAAAAAATCAGATTTGGGCCAGATCTAGACCATATATATCCAGATCCAGACCCAACATGCATTTGGATTTGGATCCAAAGATCCAAATCCAATATCCCCATCCATGGCCCACATCACCTTCTCATAAATGGAGGTGGGGCCCACAGATATTTCACGTGAAAAGCTTGGGTAGAGAGAGAAAAGGGGTGATAAAGTATGAGTGAGAAAGTTGGTAGGCTTGACTTTTGGTCAAGGGTGGGTTAACCTTGTGGGTTTAGCCTAGAGTGTGGGTTTGAGCTTGTATGCACCTACACCTGACTTGGGGTTGCACCAACTTGAACATGGCTGCAACTAGGTCCATGGACCGGCGCCAAGGGGGGGTTCCTAAAACCTAGCCCTAAGCTAGCCCACCTCACCTAGCCACTCCCCCCTAAACCTGACCCAAACCTAGCCACTCTCACCCAAAACTACCCCAACCTCACCTAGCCGACCTCACCTAGCTCACCTCACCAAACTAAACCACCTAGACCCTAACCAAACTAAGCCTAAACCCACCTTAGTGCACCTAACTAAACCCCTAACCACTAAGTCCCAGCCACCCTTACCGACTTACCCTAAACCACTAACCAGCCCCCCCTAACTGACCTACCCCAAACCACCCCACAAGCCCACCTTATTACAAATATCTACCCAAAACCACCCCAACCGACCCAGCCCTCTTGGGCCTATAAAAACCCATCTCTTGCGGGTTTTTCACTCTCTCTCTTCCACTCACCTCCCCCCCTCACTCCATCCAAGTAGCACCACTTCCACCGCCACTTCCACCCGGCTGCCATCTTCCCCACTTCCACCGCCACTTCCACCCGGCTGCCACCTCTTCGCTTCAACCAACTTCCAGCACCTTCCACCTTCTACTGCCACCTCCTTCCACCACCTTCATCCACTCGCACCCCTGCCACCCACGGTTAGTACCCCACCTCAACTCCATCTAGCCTTCCACCCCCTTCTTACCCGGCTGCACACTCTATAACTCGCCACAACCGCCCAACCTTCTCCCTTACACCCGGCCCAAACTGCACCCTACCTCACCACCTTCCCTCAATACTAACCACCCTAGCCCCTAACTGAACCTTCTCCCTTAGCCATCCACCACCTAGCCAACATCCTTAACCTGCCATCCCCATAACCAGCACCCCTAACCTGCCGCACCTAGCTAATTCATCAACCGGCCAGCATTAAGGCTCCATCCGGCTAGCACCCTACCTGCCGCCAACCTATATCCAAGGAGCTCCCCTTCAGCTGTCCAAGGCGACTCACTAGGCCAAAGCCAAGCAAGTTGAGCACAGACCAGCTACACGTAAGTGCCTAACTCGGTCCTTGATATGAACTTGCTTACATTTAATTAAATTTGATACGGGGTTGTAATAATAGAGCGTTGTCTCCCCCCGGTTGTAATAATGTGGTTTTGCACACCAATACACACGTGCACTTGAGCCATTCCGCTCTTAGCTGCACACCATTTTGGCACACACACGGGCCTAACCAGCCCTTAAGATATAGTTATACTTATATACATTAAGCTGCGTTAGTTTTAACTTGAGTCGTGGGTATTGTCTTTCAATTCCGCACTCACACACATTGAGCTTTCGCTCTTACTCCCAAGACCCTAGGAAGGGCCATATTGCAATTTCGTTTGGGTGTTTTAATTCAAGTTGTGTGCGTGGTCTTTCAATTCCACACTCACACACATTGAGCTTTCGCTCTTACTCCCAAGACCCTAGTAAGGGCCGTATTGCAATTTCATTTGGGTGTTTCAATTCAAGTTGTGTGCGTGGTCTTTTAATTCCACACTCACACACATTGAGCTTTCGCTCTTATTCCCAAGACCCTAATAAGGGCCATATTGCCTTTACTAAGGTCTTGGGAGTAAGAGCGAAGGCTCAATGTGTGTGAAAGTGCTTGAATTGAAAGACTTACTCACACGACATGAAATAAAACCCAAATAGTATAGGTCGGCCCTTACTTGGGTCTTTCAAATAAGAGCGAAAGCTCAATGTGTGTGAAAGTGCTTGAATTGAAAGACTTACCCACACGACATGAAATGAAAACCCAAATAGTATAGGTCGGCCCTTACTTGGGTCTTTCAAATAAGAGCGAAAGCTCAATGTGTGTGAAAGTGCTTGAATTGAAAGACAACGCACCCAACTTAAACAAAACCCTTCGGAAATGAAAGTATATATATATACACTTATGTATTAGGGGCTGATTAGGCCCGTGTGTGTTCAAAATCGTGCACGACTAAGAGAGTGCACGTGTGTGGTCATGCCAAGCCACGTTATTACAAGCGGGGGGAGACTATGCTCCGTTATTACAACCCCGTATCAAATTGAATCTCAAGCAAGTATACAACTAAAGACCGAGTTTAGGCACTTACGAGTAGCTGGTCCGTAGAGGCCTTGCTTGAGCGTGGGCTTGGCCTTCGCCTTGGGCTGCAAACGGGAGCTCCGCGAGGATAGGTGGCCAAGGGTGCTGGCCGGCTGCAAGTGGGGCGCGGGATAGGCTCCACGAAGGTGGCCGGCTGCAAATGGGTGTCGCCTAGATGTGGGGGATTAAAGGGGCTGCACCAAGTGAGTGTTTAGGGTCACTAGGAGAGTCAAGTGTTTAGGGAATGTGGACCTAATGGGAGTTTAGGGGAAGGCCGAATGGAATAGGATGGTTAGGTAATGGCCGGTAGTTTAGGTTGTGCTAGGTTCGGCTAAGTTAAAGTGGTGGTGACAAAAGGCTGAGATGATGATAGGGTGGGTGGCTAGGAGTGGAGAGGGAGTAGAGAAGGGTTTAGGTAGAATTGGGGAAGGCTTACCGAATGGGAGAGGCGGTGGATGGAAGAGAGGGGGCCGGGTGTAGATGGGATGGCGAGCAAGTGTGGCATCCGGCTGGGAGAGGGTGGTGGCGTCCGGCTGGAAGATGGTGGTGGATGGAAGAGAGGAGCCGGGTGTGCAGGTGGTGCAGTTGGAGCAGGTGGAGGTGATGGAACTCGGCTGGACTTGGGGAAGAAAGGGGACCCGGCTGGGATTGGTAAGGGCGGCCAGCTTGCAAAACCCGCCCCCAAGGGGGGGGGGGTTTAAATAGGGGATGGGTAGGTCGGTTAGGGCTGGGCTTGGGGTAGTGGTTAGGTGGTTTAGGTAGGGTGGTATGTAGATAAGGTGGGCTGGAAAGGGTTGGGCCAGATATTTTGGAAACTAGGGGTTTGGGTAGATTGTGGGCTAGGGGTGGTTTAGGGGTTTAGGGCTAGGTTAGGTGGTTGGGTTTTAGGGTGAGGTTTAGTGAGCTAGGTTAGGTGATTAGGCTAGGTTTAGGCTAGGATTAGGGAATTTAATCTAGGTTTAGGGAAGGATTAGGGAAGTGGGTTAGGTGATTAGGTTGGGATTAGGACAGGATTAGGGAAGTGGGTTAGGTGATTAGGTTCAGATTAGGGGTGGATTAGGGGTTTAGGCTAGGATTAGTCGTTTTGGGTTAGGTTTAGGTGAAGGAGCTCCCTTTGCATGGCCCATAGACCTTAACCACCTCATGTTGGTGCAGCCCTAGGTTAGGTCTTAGCTAATTACAAGCTTAAACCCACTCAATTAGGCTAAACCACATGATTAAACCCAAACTTGACACACAAGTCAAGCTTAATTACAACACTCTTGATATTTTCCATCCCCACTCTCTCTCATGCCCAATATCCCACGTGAATTTCAAGTGGGCCCCACCTCCATTTATGAGAAGGTGATGTGGGCCATGGATATGGATATCGGATTGGATCTCTGGATCCAAATCCAAATCCAAATCCACATATGGGTTTCGATTGGGATCTGGATATATATGGTCCAGATCCAATCCAAACTGAACTTTGACTCCTTCGAGCTGGGTTTGAAACGGACGATCTGTGCGGGGCCTGACAGTATCAGTACTCCGTCTGCGTTGGGTCTTCGCCAACATGGTCGTCCGCCTCCGTTTCTGCCTTCCGGAGATGACTTCAAATGATATTTTGATAAGAACAGGGTCTTGGACGTTCGAGATCCTTGGGGTGTGAATCAGATACAAGAGTTGTTGTGCCGGGCTCGACATGTGCTCCGGTTCCGGGCTCTTCTTAGCTCTCCTGGTCCTGTCTTGATCGGGCCAAGCCTCTTCGGGGTTTCAAAACATGTTTTAAAAAGGTTTTAAAAGCTATATTGTATGTTTTTGAAATATAGAGTTCAAAACGTATGTACAGGGTTGTCTGGAAGGCTCCTGGGTTTCCAGACTCAAAATGGCCCTTTGGGGCTGCTTGTATAAAACCAGATGGATTTTGAGAAATTCATGGGATTTCGGGGTGTTTACAGATGCCCCTCTTTGGCCTTGTCCAAATAGATTTGGATAAGGGCAAAGATGACAAACACCCCTTTCAATATCACCCTAGATCTAGCCACGAAGAATATGGGATCGTCCCCATTTTAGCAAAATCTCAATTTACAAACTCTGGTAGGAGGAGATATCACGCCAAAGGGTTTTACTATGGAATCTGGTCTTAAATGGGATCATGTTCATGCAAGTATCATGCGTGGAATGCAAATGACATGGGTGTGGTGCCAAAAGTGGCGACCTCCCAGAGACCAGATGTGGTCGAACTCTAGAGACTTACAAGGTCTATTGCTCCAAGTGAGCAAATCCTATGCTGTTCGATGTTCGGTTTTCAAAACTTATTTACAAAAGCTATTTACAAAAGGGACAACTGTCTTGAGCCTCGATCCTAAGGATCTCGAGCTCTTCGTGCTTGCCCTTGTTTGAGTCTTAACACTCGCTTATCTAGCGGAGGTTTTATAAGAAAACAAGCTTCATTTCAAATTCCTACGCCTTACTCGAAACGTCGAATTCTCAAACAAGACGAAGTTCAAGTAAGTAAATCCTATTTTTACTTTAGGATTCCTCGAAATGAACCATGCTTTAGGTTGGGATAAGCCAAGGATGGGAAAAGATACCACGGTCCCTTCTGAAGCGTCCCGTGGTTTAAGGCATAGAAGGCGGAAAACTGTTCTTTTTGAGCTTTTTGGCCTCTTTTCCTTTTTTTCATAGAGGGTCTCCCTTTGGGAGTATTTTTTCTTTAATCCCTCTTTTCATAAGAGAATCGCTTTTTCTTTTTGAAGTCTGGTTTCTTTCTTTTGGAAAGAGACTTTTGAATGGGAAATTCCCTTTTGTTTTGGGCCTTTGTTTTCCTTTTGGAAGAAGAAGAGAAGAGGGGAGGACTTATCCCAAGCCTACACTCGATCCATTCCAGATCAGCCTATTTAGAAATAGCACGTACTACTTGCAAGTATCTTGCTATGTTGAACTAGGCCTTTCTTTGTAAGAAGAAGGATTTTGAAATGTAACCACGATTTTGAAAACTCCACTCTTTCACAAGTGCGAATTCTCTCACTTAGGGTCACACGAGTTTGCCTTTGCACCTTATTCACATATCTCAGGGCAGCTATCCCCTAGGAATTTTCAAAAACTGGAATTTAATCCAGATCCTACACATGATACTTCTTTAAGTATTGAATATTGATAGGATCTGCTAAATTCCTACCTTCTACATCGATCAACCAATACGAATTGTTCGTAGTGGTTGCTCGTACAACATAGGGTCCATCCCAGTTGGGGCGCCACTTGCCTAGGGGGTGTGGGCCACGATGGTGGATGGTTTTTAAGACCAGATCTCCCACTTCAAAGTGGCGAGGTCTCATGTGTTTGCTATAATGTCAGGCTATCCTTTGCCGGTATGCACGAGCATGATCCATGGCAAGGAGTCGCCTCTCATCTAGCAAATCTAGTTCGGCCATCCTAGCATGCTGAAGCGTCTCTAGGGGGAGGTCGAGTGCTATGGATGTATGAAATGAATGCAGTTGAGTATGAATGGGAAGAATGGCATTTGTGCCATAGACCAACTCGAATGGTGTGGCATTCGTGGGAGTCCGGATGGAAGTCCTATAAGCCCATAAGGCTTCATCCAGCTTCTCATGCCACATCCTACCCTTCTCTAAGGTTTTCTCAATAATACTAATGAGAGTCTTGTTTGTGGCTTCGGCTTGGCCGTTGCCTTGAGGGTAGTAGGGCGAGGAGAAGTGGTGAGTTATGCCATACGTGTTGCACAACTTAACCATCCGCTCGTTCTTGAATGGGGTACCATTATCAGACACAAGGTCTCGTGGAACCCCAAATCGAGCCAAGATATTTCTCCGGATGAAAGCCACCACATGTTGCCCCATTACATTCGTTAGGGAAATGGCTTCCACCCACTTGGAGAAATACTCCGTGGCTGCTAAAATAAATCGATGCCCATTCGAGGCCTTTGGAAATATTGGGCCTACGATGTCAAACGCCCACATGGTAAATGGCCAGGGGCTGACCACGGAATGCAATGCAGATGAAGGGTTATGAATGGCGTGCCCATGCACTTGACACGGATGACACTTCCTAACATGATCGTGACAATCCTTTTTCAGGGTGGACCAAAAATAGCCCCCTCTAAGTATTTTCATCGCCATCATGTTGGCGTTAACATGACCTCCACATTCTCCATCGTGGAACTCATGCATTACTATCCTAGCCTCCTCTAGGTCGATACACCTAAGCAGAATGCCGGTAAAACTCTTTTTGTATAAGACCCCACCTAGAATGGTGTATCGGGTCGAAATCTTACGAATGAATGCCTTATCTTTGGATGTGGCATCCTCGGTAAATCCCTCATTTCCTAAAAATTGTTTTATGTCATAGAACCAGGGTTTTTCAATAGACTCTGGTTTGTTTTGGCAAATATCCAAGTCGTGTGTGGATGGATGGGGCGCATGCCATATTTCCAAAGATCTGGTCCCTAAAATGGGATCGACCTTCAGGGCTGAACCCAAGGAGGAGAGGGCATCGGCGATGCCATTGTCCTCTCTTCCTACGTGTGTGAGTTTACACGATTGGAAGGATTGGACCAATCGAGTGGCCAACTCGTGATAGGGAAGTAGTTTCTCATTACGTACTTGCCAAATTTTTAAAACTTGGTTTATGACAAGGAGCGAATCTCCAAAGACCTCGATGCATGATGCCCCTAGAGTTTTCGAAATCTTTAAGCCTTGTATGAGTGCTTCATACTCAGCTACATTGTTGGAACATTCGAAATCTAAGCGGACTGCTATGGGAATCTCGCCTTTTTCAGGGGAGATTAGGATGACCCCTGCACCAGCCCCTCGTTGGTTTCGTGCCCCGTCGAAGTGCATCTTCCACACTTGGTTTTCGAAAGAATTTGCCAAAATGTGGTTTTGAAAATGGTTTTGCAATATGCCTTCGTCAGGCATTTCCACAAGAGTGGGATATGCGTCCTCTAAGGGGAATTCAGCCACGTAATCTGTTAGGGCTTGCCCCTTAATGGAGATCTGGTGATGGTATTTCAGATCATACTCCATTAGAAGGAGCTGCCATTTGCCCAATCTACCCGTGAGAATGGGTTTTTCGAACAAGTGCTTGATTGGATCAAGCTTGGACACTATCCAGATCTCATGATCTAGGAAATAGTGTCTGAACTTCTGGCAGGCCCAGACTAGGGCCAAGCACGTCTTCTCCATGGCTTGATAATTTCGTTCATAAGGCAAGAGAGTTTTCGAAATATAGTAGATGGCATACTCCTTATGGGTGTCGTCCTCGTACTGAGCCAATAGGGCTCCTAAAGCATTTACATGCACGGAGATGTATAATAAAAGCGGTTTTCCTTGTTTTGGAGGATTCAAAACGGGGGGATTAACCAAGTATGCCTTTAGTCTCTCGAAGGACTTCTGGCATTCGTCATCCCATAAGAATTTCATACCCTTCCTCAACAGTTTGTTGAAGGGTTCGCATCTAGTTGCCAGATTCGATATGAGTCGGCGCACGGATTGTAATCGACCCTGGAGGCTACGGATTTGGGTGAGATTGGAGGCTGGAGCCATGTCTATGATGGCTCGACACTTAGAGGGGTCGACTTCTATTCCCCTTTGGCTCACCATAAAGCCTAGAAGCTTCCCTGATTCTACCCCGAACACACATTTTTGAGGGTTTAGCTTTACTTTGTAAAGCCTAAGCCTTTCGAAAATCTTTTGTAAACATTCGATATGGGTGCATCGGGTTTTGGATTTCGCCAAGAGATCATCTACATACACTTCTACAAGCTCATGAATTTGATCATGGAAGATCGTGTTCATGGCTTGTTGGTATGTTGCGCCGGCATTTTTCAAACCAAAGGACATGACTGTATAGCAGTACGTGCCCCATGGGGTTGTGAAGGCGGTCTTACCCTGATCTCATGGACTTAGTTTGATTTGATTATAGCCTGAATAGCCATCCATGAATGAAAACATTTCATGATTTGCAGTACTATCAACTATCAAATCTATGTTGGGTAAAGGATAATTATCCTTTGGAGTGGCTTTATTCAGGTTTCTGAAATCGATGCATATTCGAATTTTCCCATTGGTTTTTCGAACCACAACGATATTTGACAACCAATCAGAATACGCAATGGGTTTTATAAATCCGGCTTTTAGCAGATCTTCTAAACCCTCTTTGACTTGCGTGTGTACATTCGGGTGTATTTTCCTAAGCTTCTGCTTTATGGGTTTTACACCTGTATCTAAGGGAAGACGATGCTCGACTATGCTGGGATCTATGCCCGGCATGTCTTCATACGTCCATGCAAACACATCTAAATAGGTTCGTAGAAATGCAATGAATGCTAACTTTTCAGTTTCATGCAAGCATGCGCCTATTTTGATGGTTTTGGGATTGGAATCATCCCCTAGGTTCACCTCTATGAAATCTCCTCCTACTGATTGGGAAGGTCTTTCAAAATCGAGAATTCTATGAAATTTTGGGAGCTCAGAAGTGGGATCTTCCTCTAGGGGATCCACTTCTAGGCTTTGATCATTCTCGTGGGCTATAGACCCGAGGGAACTTGATGCGTGGTTTTCAAAATGACCTGGTTTTGTACTTGGATTTTCAAGTGATTTCGAAATTTTTGGTCTGGTTATGCAGACGACGTTTCTTTCGAAATCCTTTCCTTTTGCCAAAGTCCTACCAGGAGCAGCTATGTACAAAATCTTTTTGGTATTTTCCAAATTTTCGATTTTTTTGGGTTTTTGTAAAACAAGAACTTTGGGAACTATACAAAGCACTCTTTTTTCGAGTTTTTGTTTTTCCATTGTTTTTGGTTTTTCTTGTTTTTCGATTTTTTTTATTTTAAGTTTTTCAAATGTTTTTGGTATTTTTAGAAAAGGGATCTTCCGTCATACCTACAAAGGGAAAACACTATGGGTTAGACTCGGAATAGGAGGTCTAAATCGTAGGTCTCTTCTAAGACAGGTTTCGGGGCACCCTTGACCCAGGTGGTCACAGGGGGTGGCTCCGGCGGTATTCAGGGAGTATAGCCGATCCCATATCGGCTTGGGTTGGCCCTAGGCAGGATGGGCTCTAGGAGACCCTGATTTTGTGCCCCTAGACTCTTGTAGGGCGTGTAGCCCATGTTCAACAACATGTTCCACGACTTTTTGTTTTTTCAAAAATTGGATACAAGTCGTGGTCCTGGAACATGCTATCGTCCATATTAGGCTCGTATGGCCTTTTGTCCAGGGGCTTTGGAAATAGGGAATGCTTGGGTTTTCCTAGGAGGATTAAAGTCAGGAGGGGGCCTGCTTTGGGCGGCCCCTTCACACATACAACCTTCCTAGGGTTGTTCAACACGAGCCGAGGTGGCTCAACCATAATTTGCCCCAGGTTAGCCTCATGGGCCTGGGAGCTTGATAAACAAGGGGAGTTTATGATCCCCTGAAGCTGTGAGTGACTCTCACCTAGGATCACTATGACCTGGTCCCTAAAAGGGATCTTGACACACCTGTGGAAGGTGGATGGCACAGCGCACAAACTGTGTATCTAGGGCCTTCCCAGCAACAGGTTATAATGGGGGTGGATGTCCAAGACATGGAACACCCCCGTGTGTTCGATCCCTCCCGTTTCCATTGGGAGTTCGATGGATCCTAAAGGTCTAGACGCATTCCCATCGTATCCAGTGATAACGATGGGGCTTGGGTTTACTGAAGTCAAGGTGACTCCGATTTTGTACGCCACATGAAGTGGAAGGATGTTGAGCCCTCCTCCACCATCGACTAGGCACCTGTCCAGAGAGTGGTTGTTTAGAACCACCTCGATATGCAGGGCCTGGTTATGGGTTTCGTAGGGTCTATCTACATCATCTTCCGAAAAAGTGATGGGCGATTTTGCTCCTAATAAAGCCACTTGGGCAGACAAGGATTCTGGACTTATGTTCGAATCAACCTTGGCCCTTTCTAGAATTTTCTCTAATACAAGTCTATGCCTAGGCGAGGTTTTTATAAGCTCTAGGATAGACATGTGAATAGGAATCTTTGAAAGGTGGTTTTCGAAATCATAAGGATTTAGGATGACTTTGTCCTTATTTGCTTTTGGTAGACCACTAGGGATACATGCTTTTGAGGGGCCAGGCACACTGACCACCTTTTGAGCACCTTGAAGGTGCGGGGGTTGATAGATCCTCCCGGATCTAGTGACTTTCCCACGACCAGCCTAGGGTTCGCGCTAAACTTGGCTCTAAGGATGAGCTGAGGAGAACCTTGGATTTTCAAAACTGGTTTTACCGGGGTTTCCACTTTTGGTGGTCCCCGAATGACGACTTGAGCGGGCCTCTTGTATACTACAAGCATGGGCGCACAAGTAGGTCGACCAGGTTCTGGCTTTTGCGCTAGTTCCTTGGAAATGGTGAGGGTACATACCTCCTTTCCTTTCCCACTGCCACTGGCGTGTTTGGGAAAGGGTTCCTTGAAGATAGCTTGAGGTGACTCAGGTTCCGCAGTGACCTGGAGCCGGCCTTCTGCTATCAAGTTCTCAATTTTATTTAAAAGAGAGAAGCAGCGTTTGGTATCATGGCCTTTGAGCCGATGATACTTACAAAATCGGTTTAAATACCCCCCTTTGGACATGACTCCTTCAGGGATTTCAGGGAGTTCTATCATGCCCTGGGCAAGTAGGAGGTCTAGGACCTCCGACACAGGTTGCCCCAGCGGAGTATACTCCTATTTTTCAACCGGTTTTTGAAAATTGCGTTCTCTCTTATTTTCTAATTTTTCAAAATTTTTGGAAGTGCCCGCCATGCCTGGATCTACCCGGACATTGGCGATTTTATGGGGCTTTGCCCCTTTGTCCGTCGTGGGCAGCCCATATGCGATGGGCTTTTCCAAACGGGTTTTTGGAATGGCACTTCCTTTCCATAAGTGATCGTATGTCCCTTTTCGCAAGTTGGTTTCGAAAAGGGAGGCCTTTTTGATCAACTTATGGAAAGTTGAAATCTCATGGAGCGAGAGAAGGGTTTTTAACTCGCTTTTAAAATTATCCAGGATGAGCATTACTGCGCATCCTTCGGATATGGGCTCTCGCACTTGGCCCAAAAGTGACCTCCATCTTATAATGAAGGCATGTACGTCTTCGTTCATGCCTTGCTTTGTATCCCTTAAGGTATTCAGGGTTGGCGTGACTTCTACGTTGTGTGCAAATCTTTGCATGAAGCAGTTCGCTAACTCTTCAAAAGTAGCGAACTAGCTTAAGTCGTAGGAAGCCAGCCATTTGGTAGCTGTGCCTTTAAGGGATAGAGGGAACCAATACACCCATTTCATCGAGTCCTTTTTCTTCTTATGGGCTCGACATGAGAAAAGCTGCAAGTGAGACCTAGGGTCTCCCATGCCATCATACCGATGGAAGTTCGGTATTTCATCGTCACTGTCTGTTTCGTAATCCATAGGAAGGAAATCAGACAGGGCGTAGCTTCTTTTCTCTTTATTCTGCCCTTTCAGCAACTGCTGTAGGGCTTTACGGTCCTTTTGTGTGAAGGACTCATGGTATTGGTTGCCTTCCATTACGAAGGCCTCTTTTTGCTTGCGAGGTTTTTCAGATTTCTTTTTAGGCCTTTGTTCACCGTTCGATGAACATGAATCGCCTACTTCAGCCTCTTGGCTGAGAGCATCGATTTTGGCCTCAAACTCCCTTCTCAAGTCCTCGATTTCATCTAGTTTTATTTTGATTTTGAAAATCCTACTAGAGTGAGAACTTGATGCGCATGAGCCTTGGCTCGACACTTCACTTGGATTGGATTTTGACATGCTTTTCAAGCTTTTTTCAAAACGTCCTAAGTACAAGCAAAATAATAAGTTAAAACGACAACTTTTTTACAAAATTTTCGCAAGACTAAAACTTAAAACTCGATTTTTGAAAGGCTCACGTCCCACCGGGCGTGCCAATCTCTGTAGACGCGTGAAAATCCCGGCCTCTTCGCCTTTTTCCGGGCTTGGAGCGGATCCTCTCGTGTGTCTAAGGCCTATGTACGCAAATAGGGCGTGCCAGCTAGCTTACCTAAGCTAGCGAAGATATTTTTAACACTGACTTCTAAACGTGGCGACTGTGAGCAAGTAAGCTCTTGTCGTCGCAGACCTTCTTGCACCGATGCGCAAGGGTCAGTCTGTATGCTTTGCAAAAATCGAGTTTTTGGGAGAGAAAGTCTACGAAGCGGTTCGAGGTGTTTATTTCGGGTCTTTAAAATGCGATTGCATGTTTTCGATCACGTGGATTTGCACGTGCCTAAGTCTTTTCTTTTATCCCTTTTCGGGCCACCTAGTTTGTGTGTTATGAACACTCCACTACATGGGCGAATTCGAGCGGGGCTTGCTTCGATGCAATATGCATCCTACCTCGTGGTATGGCGTAGATGCAATGCAAACTCACGCTACTCCAAAGGGAAAACCCGAAATGTAAAGACAATACTGAAGGGAAATAACTGAAGGGAAATAACCGAAGGGAAATAACCGAAGGGAAATATGTATATATGATATGTATATGAGCCCATACTCGGGTCTTGCAAATAAGAGCGAAGGCTCAATGTGGGTGCGTGCTTGAATTGAAAGACTTACACACACGACATAAAATTAAACCCAAATATAACTTGCAGTATGGCCTTTACTAAGGTCTTGGGAGTAAGAGCGAAGGCTCAATGTGTGTGAAAAGTGCTTGAATTGAAGTACTACACACACGACACAAATGAAACCCAAATATAACAGCAATAAGGCCTTTACTAAGGTCTTGGGAGCAAGAGCGAAGGCTCAATGTGTGTGAAAGTGCTTGAATTGAAAGACTTACTCACCTGACATGAAATAAAACCCAAATAGTATAGGTCGGCCCTTACTTGGGTCTTTCAAATAAGAGCAAAAGCTCAATGTGTGTGAAAGTGCTTGAATTGAAAGACTTACCCACACGACATGAAATGAAAACCCAAATAGTATAGGTCGGCCCTTACTTGGGTCTTTCAAATAAGAGCGAAAGCTCAATGTGTGTGAAAGTGCTTGAATTGAAAGACAACGCACCCAACTTAAACAAAACCCTTTGGAAATGAAAGTATATATATATACACTTATGTATTAGGGGCTGATTAGGCCCGTGTGTGTTCAAAATCGTGCACGACTAAGAGAGTGCACGTGTGTGGTCGTGCCAAGCCACGTTATTACAAGCGGGGGGAGACTATGCTCCGTTATTACAACCCCGTATCAAATTGAATCTCAAGCAAGTATACAACTAAAGACCGAGTTTAGGCACTTACGAGTAGCTGGTCCGTAGAGGCCTTGCTTGAGCGTGGGCTTGGCCTTCGCCTTGGGCTGCAAACGGGAGCTCCGCGAGGATAGGTGACCAAGGGTGCTGGCCGGTTGCAAGTGGGGCGCGGGATAGGCGCCTCGAAGGTGGCCGGCTGCAATTGGGTGTCGCCTAGATGTGGGGGATTAAAGGGGCTGGACCAAGTGAGTGTTTAGGGTCACTAGGAGAGTCAAGTGTTTAGGGAATGTGGACCTAATGGGAGTTTAGGGGAAGGCCGAATGGAATAGGATGGTTAGGTAATGGCCGGTAGTTTAGGTTGTGCTAGGTTCGGCTAAGTTAAAGTGGTGGTGACAAAAGGCTGAGATGATGATAGGGTGGGTGGCTAGGAGTGGAGAGGGAGTAGAGAAGGGTTTAGGTAGAATTGGGGAAGGCTTACCGAATGGGAGAGGCGGTGGATGGAAGAGAGGGGGCCGGGTGTAGATGGGATGGCGAGCAAGTGTGGCGTCCGGCTGGGAGAGGGTGGTGGCGTCCGGCTGGAAGATGGTGGTGGATGGAAGAGAGGAGCCGGGTGTGCAGGTGGTGCCGGTGGTGCAGTTGGAGCAGGTGGAGGTGATGGAACTCGGCTGGACTTGGGGAAGAAAGGGGACCCGGCTGGGATTGGTAAGGGCGGCCAGCTTGCAAAACTCGCCCCCAAGGGGGGGGGGTTAAATAGGGGATGGGTAGGCCGGTTAGGGCTGGGCTTGGGGTAGTGGTTAGGTGGTTTAGGTAGGGTGGTATGTAGATAAGGTGGGCTGGAAAGGGTTGGGCCAGATATTTTGGAAACTAGGGGTTTGGGTAGATTGTGGGCTAGGGGTGGTTTAGGGGTTTAGGGCTAGGTTAGGTGGTTGGGTTTTAGGGTGAGGTTTAGTGAGCTAGGTTAGGTGATTAGGCTAGGTTTAGGCTAGGATTAGGGAAATTAATCTAGGTTTAGGGAAGGATTAGGGAAGTGGGTTAGGTGATTAGGTTGGGATTAGGACGGGATTAGGGAAGTGGGTTAGGTGATTAGGTTCAGATTAGGGGTGGATTAGGGGTTTAGGCTAGGATTAGTCGTTTTGGGTTAGGTTTAGGTGAAGGAGCTCCCTTTGCATGGCCCATAGACCTTAACCACCTCATGTTGGTGCAGCCCTAGGTTAGGTCTTAGCTAATTACAAGCTTAAACCCACTCAATTAGGCTAAACCACATGATTAAACCCAAACTTGACACACAAGTCAAGCTTAATTACAACACTCTTGATATTTTCCATCCCCACTCTCTCTCATGCCCAATATCCCACGTGAATTTCAAGTGGGCCCCACCTCCATTTATGAGAAGGTGATGTGGGCCATGGATATGGATATCGGATTGGATCTCTGGATCCAAATCCAAATCCAAATCCACATATGGGTTTCGATTGGGATCTGGATATATATGGTCCAGATCCAATCCAAACTGAACTTTGACTCCTTCGAGCTGGGTTCGAAACGGACGATCTGTGCGGGGCCTGACAGTATCAGTACTCCGTCTGCGTTGGGTCTTCGCCAACATGGTCGTCCGCCTCCGTTTCTGCCTTCCGGAGATGACTTCAAATGATATTTTGATAAGAACAGGGTCTTGGACGTTCGAGATCCTTGGGGTGTGAATCAGATACAAGAGTTGTTGTGCCGGGCTCGACATGTGCTCCGGTTCCGGGCTCTTCTTAGCTCTCCTGGTCCTGTCTTGATCGGGCCAAGCCTCTTCGGGGTTTCAAAACATGTTTTAAAAAGGTTTTAAAAGCTATATTGTATGTTTTTGAAATATAGAGTTCAAAACGTATGTACAGGGTTGTCTGGAAGGCTCCTGGGTTTCCAGACTCAAAATGGCCCTTTGGGGCTGCTTGTATAAAACCAGATGGATTTTGAGAAATTCGTGGGATTTCGGGGTGTTTACAGATGCCCCTCTTTGGCCTTGTCCAAATAGATTTGGATAAGGGCAAAGATGACAAACACCCCTTTCAATATCTCCCTAGATCTAGCCACGAAGAATATGGGATCGTCCCCATTTTAGCAAAATCTCAATTTACAAACTCTGGTAGGAGGAGATATCACGCCAAAGGGTTTTACTATGGAATCTGGTCTTAAATGGGATCATGTTCATGCAAGTATCATGCGTGGAATGCAAATGACATGGGTGTGGTGCCAAAAGTGGCGACCTTTAATCACCCACATCAAGGCGACACCCCTTTGCAGTCGGCCACCTTCGAGGCGCCTATCCCGCGCCCCACTTGTAGCCGGCCAGCACCCTTTGTCATCCCCCCTCGCGGAGCTCCCGTTTGTAGCCCAAGGCGAACCCCAAGCCCACGCTCAAGCAAGGCCTCTACGGACCAGCTACTCGTAAGTGCCTAAACTCGGTTTTTAGTTGTATACTTGCTTGAGATTCAATTTGATACGGGGTTGTAATAACGGAGCATAGTCTCCCCCTGCTTGTAATAACGTGGCTTGGCACACCCACACACGTGCACTCTCTTAGTTGTGCACGATTTTGAACACACACGGGCCTAATCAGCCCCTAATACATAAGTATATATACTTTCATTCTCGAAGGGTTTTGCTTAAGTTGGGTGCGTTGTCTTTCAATTCAAGCACTCACACACATTGAGCTTTCGCTCTTATTTGAAAGACCCAAGTAAGGGCCGACCTATACTACTTGGGTTTCATTTCATGTCGTGTGAGTAAGTCTTTCAATTCAAGCACTTTCACACACATTGAGCTTTCGCTCTTATTTGAAAGACCCAAGTAAGGGCCGACCTATACTATTTGGGTTTCATTTCATGTCGTGTGAGTAAGCCTTTCAATTCAAGCACTTTCACACACATTGAGCTTTCGCTCTTATTTGAAAGACCCAAGTAAGGGCCGACCTATACTATTTGGGTTTCATTTCATGTCGTGTGAGTAAGTCTTTCAATTCAAGCACTCTCACACACATTGAGCCTTCGCTCTTACTCCCAAGACCTTAGTAAAGGCCTTATTGCAGTTATATTTGGGTTTCATTTATGTCGTGTGTGTAGTACTTCAATTCAAGCACTCTCACACACATTGAGCCTTCGCTCTTACTCCCAAGACCTTAGTCAAGGCCATACTGCAATTTATATTTGGGTTTAATTTCATGTCGTGTGTGTAAGTCATTTAATTCCAGCACGCACCCACATTGAGCCTTCGCTCTTATTTGCAAGACCCGAGTAAGGGCTCGTATACATAATCTATATACATATCTCCCTTCGGTTATTTCCCTTCGGTTATTTCCCCTCGGTTATTTCCCTTCGGTTATTTCCCTTCAGCATTGTCTTTACATTTCGGGTTTTCCCTTTGGAGTAGCGTGAGTTTGCATTGCATCTATGCCATACCATGAGGTAGGACGCATATTGCATCAAAGCAAGCCCCGCTCGAATTCGCCCACGTAGTGGAGTGTTCATAACACACAAACTAGGTGGCCCGAAAAGGGATAAAAGAAAAAGACTTAGGCACGTGCAAATCCACGTGATCTAAAACATGCAATCTCATTTTAAAGACCCGAAATAGACACCTCGAACCGCTTCGTAGACTTTCTCTCCAAAAACTCGATTTTTGCAAAGGCGTACAAACTGACCCTTGCGCATCGGTGTAAGAAGGTCTGCGACGACAAGAGCTTACTTGCTCACAGTCGCCACGTTTAGAAGTCAGTGTTAAAAATATCTTCGCTAGCTTAGGTAAGCTAGCTGGCACGCCCTGTTTGCATACATAGGCCTTAGACACACGAGAGGATCCGCTCCAAGCCCTGAAAAAGGCAAAGAGGCGGGGATTTTCGCGCGTCTACAGCCATACCACGAGTTAGAACGCATATTGCATCAAAGCAAGCCCCACACTCCCGTACAAAAATCGCCCAACTTAGGTCACTTGCGCACACACCTAGTTGGCCCTAAAAAGTATAAAAAAAAAGACATAGGCACATGCAAATCCCACGTAAAATAAAACTTGCAATCATACAAACAAAGCCCAAACACTTCGGGTATTTTTCAAAGAGGTTTGATTTAAAAGACTTTGCCAAGCGTACAGACTGACCCTTGCGCATCGGTGCAAGAAGGTCTGCGATGAAAAGAGCTCACTTGCTCACAGTCGCCTCGATAGAGTCAGATTTCAAAACTTACTTCGCTAGCTTGAGTAAGATAGCTGGCATGCCCTTTTTGTTATAAAAACGACTTAGACACACGAAAAGGTTCACTTCAGGCCTAAGAACCAGAAGTGAGAATTTTTTGTGTCTACAGGGATTGGCACGCCCGGTGGGACCTGGGCCTTGTGCAGAGTCAATTCATATAGAAAAACCTCATGAAAATTTTTTCAAAGAAAGTGTTTTAACTTTGTTTGTTACATTTTCATACTTAGGATTTGGAAAAAGCATATTGAAGCATGTCGAGTCCAGGCTCTCAAAAGGTATCTAGCCATGGCTCATGCGCATCAAGTTCTCAATCTAGGAGGTTTTCGAAAAAACAAGAGATTGAGGATTTGATAAGGGATTTCGAGGCCAAGATCGTTGCTCTTAGCCAAGAGGCTAAAGGAGGCGATTCATGTTCGTCAAACGGCGAACCAAAGTAGAAGAAAAAATTTGAAAAACCTCACAAACATAAAGAGACTTCCGCAATGGAAGGTAACTAATACCACGAGTCCTTCACACACAAGGACCGTAAAGCCCTACAGCAGCTGCTAAGGGGGCAAAATAAAAAGAAAAGAAGTTACGCCCTGTCTAATTTCTTGTCCGTGGATTATGAAACAGACAGTGACAATGAAATATCAAACTTCCATCGGTATGATGGCATGGGAGACCCTAGGTCTCACTTGCAGCTTTTCTCTCATCGAGCCCATAAGAAAAAGAAGGACTCGATGAAATGGGTGTATTGGTTCCCTTTGTCCCTCAAGGGCATAACTGTCAAATGGCTGGCTTCCTACGATCTTACCCAGTTTGCAACTTTTGAAGAGTTAGCGAACTGCTTTATGTAGAGATTCTTGCATAACGTAGAAGTCATGCCGACTTTAAACACCTTGAGGGATACAAAACAAGGTGTGAACGAGGACGTACATACGTTCATCGTTCGTTGGAGGTCTCTCCTAGGTCAAGTGCAAAAGCCCATATATGAAGGATGTGTAGTCATGCTCATCCTAGATAATTTTAGAAACGAGTTGAAAACCCTTCTCTCGCTTCACGAAATCTCGACTTTCCATAAGTTAATAAAGAAAGCATCCCTTTTTGAAACAAATTTGAAAAAAGGGGTATATGATCACTTATGAAAAGGAAATCCAATTTCAAAAACTCGCTTGGAGAAGCCCAACACTTATGGGCTACCCATCGCGGACAAAGGGGCAAAACCCCACAAAATTGCCAATGTCCGGGTGGATCCAAGCCCGGCAAGTGCTTCAAAAAGTTTTGAAAAAATAGAAAATAAAAAGGAGAGGAGTTTTCAAAAACCCTTCGAAAGACGGGAGTACACTCAACTGGGGCAACCTGTATCGGAGGTCCTAGACCTCCTACTTGCCCAAGGCATTATCGAACTCCCCGAGATTCTCGAGGGAGTCACTTCGAAGGGAGGGTTTTTAAACAAATTCTACAAGTATCATCGGCTCAAAGGCCATGATACAAAGCGGTGTTTCTCCCTCCTAAATAAAATTGAGAACTTGATAGCAGAAGGCCGGCTCCAGGTCGTTGAAGAACCTGATCCTGCCCAAGCTATCTTCAAAGAACCCTTTCCCAAGCATGCAAGTACCAGTGGGAAGGGAAATGAGGTATGTGCTCTCACGATTTTGAAGAGTCTACTGCATGCATGTGAGTCTGGTTCATCTACTTGTGCATCTACCCTCATACTTTATAAAAAACATGCCCCAGTAGTCATTCGGGGACCACCAAGAGTTTCATCCCCGGTTAAACCAGTTTTAACCATTCAAGGTGCTCCAAATCTCTCGATTAGAGCCATGTTAAGTGCGAAACCTAGGTTGATCGTGGGGGAGGTGACAAGATCCGGGAAGATCTACCAACCCCCACATCTGCAAAGTGCTAAAAAGGTGGTCAGTGTGCCTGGCCCCTCAAAAGCATGTATTCCTAGAGTTCTGCTGAAAATAGACAAAGGAAATGTCATTTTAAAGGTATATGATTTCGAAAACCATCTTTCAAAGATTCCTATCAATCATCCTAGAGCTAATACAAACTTCACTTAGGCATAGACTAGTGTTGGAGAAAATTCTAGAAAGAGCAAAGGTTAGTTCGAACATTACCCGAGAATCTTTGTCCAAACAAGTGGCCTCCATAGGAGCAAAAACGCCCATCGTATTCTCAGAAGACGATGTAGAAAGACCCTATGAGTCCCATAACCAAGCCCTACATATCGAGGTGGTTCTGAATAACCACTCTCTAGATAGGTGCCTTGTCGATGGGGGAGGAGGGCTCAACATCCTTCCACTTCATGTGGCGAACCAAATCGGAGTCACCTTGACATCCATGAATCCAAGTCCCATCGTCATCACTGGATACGATGGGAATGCGTCTAGACCACTAGGATCTATCGAACTCCCCATGGAAACGGGAGGGATAGCACACACGGGGGTGTTCCATGTCCTGGACATCCACCCCCATTATAACCTGTTGTTGGGAAGACCTTGGATACACAGCTTGTGCGCTGTGCCATCCACCTTCCACAGGTGTGTCAAGATCCCTTTCAGGGACAAAGTCATAGTAATCCTATGTGAGAGTCATCCTCAGCTTTAGGGGGTCATAAATTCTCCTTGCTTGTTAAGTTACTAGACCCACGAGGTAAAACTGGGACAAACTATGCTCGAGCCACCAAGGCTCACTTTGTACAACCCTAGGAAGGTCGTGTATGTGAAGGGGCCGCCCAAGGCTAGCCCCCTCAAAGTTCTGACTATTCTAGGAAAACCCAAGAACCCCTTATTTCCAAAACCCCTGGACAAAAAGCCCTATGTACACAACATAGACGACAGCAAGTTCCAGGACCACGATTTATACCAAACCTTTTCTAAAAACAAAAAATCGTGGAACATGCTATTAAACATGGGCTATTTGACATATAAGAGTCTAGGGGCACAAAATCAGGTTCTCCTAGAACCCATACAGCCTAGGGCCAATCCAAGCCGATATGGGATCGGCTATACTCCCAAAATACCACCAAAGCCACCCCTTGTGACCACCTAGGTCAAGGGTGCCCTGGAGCCTACCCTAGAAGAAACCTACGATTTAGACCTCTTATTCCGAGTCTAACCCATAGTGTTTTCCCTTTGTAGGTATGATGGAAGATCACTTTATCAAAAATACAAAAACATTTGAAAAATTTGAAAGCCAAAAAATGGAAAAATGGAAAAAGCCAAAAACATTGGAAAATCAAAAACTCAAAAAAAGAGTAGTTTGTATAGTTCTCAAAGTACTCGTTTTACAAAAGCACAAAAAAATCAAAAATTTACAAAATTCAAAAAAGATTTTGTACATAGCTGCTCCTGGTAGGGATTTGGAAAAAGGAAAAGATTTCGAAAGAAAAGTTGTTTGTATAACCAAACCCAAAATTTCAAAATCAATAGAAATTCCAAGTGTAAAACCAGGTCTTTTGAAAATCCATGCATCAAATTCCCTAGGATTTACAAACCACGAGAATGATCGAAGACCAAAAGTGGATCCCCTTGAGGAAGATCCCACTTCTGAGCTCCCAGAATTTCATAAAATTCTCGATTTTGAAAAGCCTTCAAATTCAGTAGGAGGAGATTTCATAGAGGTAAACCTAGGGAGTGATTCCAAGCCCAAACTCATTAAGGTAGGCCTATGTTTGCATGAGCATGAAAGATCAACATTCATTGCATTTCTACAAACCTACCTAGATGTGTTTGCATGGACGTATGAAGACATGCCGGGCATAGACCCCAGTATTATCGAACATCGTCTTCCCTTAGATGTGGATGTGAAACCCATAAAGCAAAAGCTTAGGAAAATACATCTGAATGTACACGCACAAGTCAAAGAAGGTTTAGAAGATCTGTTAAAAACCGGATTTATAAAACCCATTGCGTATTCTGATTGGTTATCCAATATCGTTGTTGTTCGAAAAACCAATGGGAAGATTTGAATATGCATCGATTTTAGAAACCTGAACAAAGCCACTCCAAAGGATAATTATCCTTTACCAAACATAGATTTGATAGTTGATAGTACTGCAAATCACGAGATGTTTTCGTTTATGGATGGCTATTCAGGGTATAATCAAATCAAACTAAGCCCACGAGATCAGGGTAAGACCGCTTTCACAACCCCATGGGGCACGTACTGCTATACGGTCATGCCCTTTGGTTTGAAAAATGTCGGCGCCACATACCATAGAGCCATGACCACGATCTTCCATGATCAGATTCATGAGCTTATAGAGGTATATGTGGATGATCTCTTGGCAAAATCCAAAACTCGATGCACTCATATCGAATGCTTACAAAAGATTTTCGAAAGGCTTAGACTTTACAAAGTAAAACTGAACCCTCAAAAGTGTGTGTTCGGAGTAGAGTCCGGAAAGCTCTTAGGCTTTATGGTGAGCCAAAGGGGTATAGAAGTCGACCCATCTAAGTGTCGAGTCATCATAGACATGGCTCCACCCTCCAATCTCACACATATTCGTAACCTCCAAGGTCGATTACAATCCATTCGCAGGTTTATCTCAAACCTGGCAACTAGATGCGAACCCTTCAACAAATTGTTGAGAAAGGGCACGAAATTTTCATGGGATGACGATTGCCAAAAGTCATTTGAAAGACTAAAGGCATACCTAGTTAGTCCCCCTGTTTTAAATCCTCCAAAGCAAGGAAAACCTCTTCTGCTTTACATTTCCGTGCATGCGAATGCCTTGGGAGCTTTGTTAGCTCAATACGAGGATGACACCCACAAGGAGTATGCCATCTATTATATTTCGAAAACTCTCTTGGTTTATGAAAGGAATTATCAAGCCATGGAGAAGATGTGCTTGGCCCTAGTTTGGGCCTGCTAGAAATTTCGACACTACTTCCTAGATCATGAGATCTGGATAGTGTCCAAGCTTGATCCAATCAAGCATTTGTTCGAAAAACCCATTCTCACTGGTAGATTGGGCAAGTGGCAACTACTTCTAATGGAATATGACCTGAAGTACCATCATCATATCTCCGTTAAAAGGCAATCCCTAGCTCACTACGTGACTGAATTTCCCCTAGAGGACGCATATCCCACACTTAGTGAAATGCTGATGAAGGCATATTGCAAAACCAATTTCAAAACCACATTTTGGCAAACTCTTTCAAAAACTAAGTGTGGAAGATGCACTTCGATGGGGCACGAAACCAACGAGGGGCTGGTGCTGGGGTCATCCTCATATCTCCTGAAAAGGGTGAAATCCCCATAGCAATTCGCCTAGATTTCGAATGTTCCAACAACATAGCTGAGTATGAAGCACTCATACAAGGCTTAAGGATTTCGAAAACTCTAGGGGCATCATGCATCGAGGTCTTTGGAGATTCACTCCTTGTTATAAACCAAGTTTTGAAAATTTGGCAAGTGCGAAATGAAAAACTTCTTCCATATCACGAATTGGCCACTCGATTGATTGAGTCATTCCAATCGTGTAGACTCACACACGTAGGAAGAGAGGATAATGGCATTGCCGACGCCCTCTCCTCCTTGGGTTCAGCCCTAAAGGTCGATCCCACTTTGGGAACCCGATCCTTAGAGATATGGCGTGTGCCCACCCCATCCACACACGATTTGGATATTTGCCAAAATAATCCAAATTTTGTTGAAAAACCTTAGTTCTATGACATCAAATGTTTTCTAGAAAATGGAGGATTCACTGAGGATGTCACATCCAAAGATAAGGCATTCATCCGAAAAATTTCTACCCGATACATGATTTTGGGTGGGGTTTTATATAAAAAGAGTTTTACCGGCATCTTACTAAGATGTGTCAACCTAGAGGAGGCTAGGATTGTTATGCATGAATTCCATGATGGAGAATGTGGAGGTCATGTTAATGCCAACATGATGGCTATGAAAATACTTAGAGTGGGCTATTTTTGGTCCACCCTGAAAAAGGATTGCCACGATCATGTTAGAAAGTGTCATCCATGTCAAGTGCATGGGCACGCCGTTCATATCCCATCATCTTCATTACATTCCGTGGTCAGCCCCTAGCCATTTACCATGTGGGCATTTGATATTATAGGCCTGATATTTCCAAAGGCATCGAATGGGCATAGGTTCATTTTAGCAGCCACTGAGTACTTCTCCAAGTGGGTCGAAGCCATCTCCCTGACCAACGTATAGGGCCAACATGTAGTGGCTTTCATTAGGAGAAATATCTTGGCTCGATTTGGAGTTCCAAGAGACCTTGTGTCTGATAATGGCACCCCATTCAAAAACGAGCGGATGGTCAAGTTGTGCCACACTTATGGCATAACTCACCACTTCTCCTCGCCCTACTACCCTCAAGGCAACAGCCAAGCCGAAGCCACAAATAAGACTCTCATTAGTATAATTGAGAAGACTTTAGAGAAGGGTAGGACATGGCACGAGAAGCTGGATGAAGCCTTATGGGCTTATAGGACTTCCATCCGGACTCCCACGAATGCCATGCCATTTGAGTTGGTCTATGGCACAAACACCATTCTTCCCATTCATACACAATTGCATTCATTCCATACATCCATTGCACTCGACCTTCCCCTAGAGATGCTTCAGCATGCTAGGATGGCTGAACTAGATTTGTTAGATGAGAGGCGACTCCTTGCTATGGATCATGCTCATGCATACCGGCAAAGGATAGCCCGACATTATGACAAACATATGAGACCTCGCCACTTTGAAGTGGGAGATCTGGTTTTGAAAATCATCCACTATCGTGGCCCACATCCACTTGGAAAGTAGCGCCCCAAGTGGGATGGACCCTATGTTGTGCGTGCAACCACCATGAACAACTCATATTGGTTGATCGCTGTCGAAGGTAGGAATTTAACATATCCTATCAATATTCAATACTTAAAGAAGTATTATGTGTAGGGTTTGGGTTAAATTCCCATTTTCGAAAATCCTTAGGGATAGCTGCTTTGAAACTTCGAAAGTAAGGTTCAAAGGCGAATTGTGTGACCCTGAGCAAGAGAATTCGCACTTGTGAAAGAGTGGAGTTTTCCAAATACGAGGTTACATTTCAAAATCCTTCTTCTTACAAAGAAAGGCCTAGTTCAATATAGCAAGATACTTGCAAGTAGTACGTGCTATTTCTAAATAGGCTGATCTAGAATGGATCGAGTATGACCTTGGGATAAGTCCTCCCCTCTTCTCTTCTCCTTCCAAAAGGAAAATGTGGCCAAAACAAAGAGAAATCCCCGCCAAAAATCTCTTTCCCAAAGAAAGAAACATGAATTAAAAGAAAAATTCGGTTCTTTTATGGAAAAGAGGGATTAAAGAAAAAATACTCCCAAAGGGAGACCCTCTATGAAAAAAAGGAAGAAAAGGCCAAAAAAGCTCAAAAAGAGCAGTTTTCCGCCTTCTAAGCCTCAAACCATAGGACACTTCAGAAGGAACCGTGGTATCTCTTTCTCATTCCTATGACTTATCCCAAGTAAGACATGGTTCATTTCGAGGAATCCTAAAGTAAAAATAGGATTTACTTACTTGAACTTCATTTTGTTTGAGAATTCGACATTTCGAGTAAGGCATAGGAATTTTGAAATATAGCTTATTTTCTTATAAAACCTCCGCTAGATTAGCGAGTGCCAAGACTCAAGCCAAGGCAAACACGAAGAGCTCGAGATCCTTAGGATTGAGGCTAAAAGTGGTTTTCCCTTTTGTAGATAAATTTTGAAAAAATCGAACATCGAGCAACATAGGGTCTGCTCACTTGGAGCAGCAGGTCTTCGTAAGTCTCAAGAGTTCGACCATGCCATCTGGTCTTTGGGAGGTCGCCATTGTTGGCGTCTCATCCATGACATGCATGTTCATATCCATGCATGAACACTTGCATAACATGATCCCGTTTAGGACCAGAAACCATAGAAGTTCCCTTTGGCGTGATATCTCTTCCTACCAGGTTTTAAAAAGAGATTTTGCTTAAAAATTGGGACGATCCCATATTTTCATGGATAGATTTAGGGAGACATCGAAAGGGGTGTTGTCGTCTTTGCTATTATCCAAATGAATTTGGATAATGCCAAAGAGGGGCATCTGTAAACACCCCAAAATCCCACGATTTTCTCAAATACACCTGGTTTTGCAAAAGCAGCCCCAAAGGGCTATTTTGAGTTTGGAAACCCAGGAGCCTTCCAAACAACCCTGTACATATGTTGAAATCATATATGTTTTAAAAATATCTACATATTGTTTTAAAACCTTAAAAAGGTGTTTTGAAATCCCAAAAAGCAGCTTGGCCTGATAAAAGTAGGACCGAAGAAGCGAAAGAGAGCCCGGACCCGGAGCATATTTCAAGCCATGCACATCAATGCTCGTATCAGAATCATCCCCAGATTCTCGGACATCCAAGGCCCTGATATCAAAAATTTGTTCAAAATGATCTCCGGAAGGTGAGAAGAAGAGCGAACGACAATGTTGGTGAAGACCCAACGCAAGACGGAGTATTGATGCAGTCAGACCCCACACAAATGGTCCATTTCGAAATGCCATGAAGGAATTAGAAAATCATATTTGGGCCAGATTTGGACCATATATATCCAGATCCAGACCCAACATGCATTTGGATTTGGATTTGGGTAGAGAGAGAAAAGGGGTGATAAAGTATGAGTGAGAAAGTTGGTAGGCTTGACTTTTGGTCAAGGGTGGGTTAACCTTGTGGGTTTAGCCTAGAGTGTGGGTTTGAGCTTGTATGCACCTACACCTAACTTGGGGCTGCACCAACTTGAACATGGCTGCAACTAGGTCTATGGACCGGCGCCAAGGGGGGGTTCCTAAAACCTAGCCCTAAGCTAGCCCACCTCACCTAGCCACTTCCCCCTAAACCTGACCCAAACCTAGCCACTGTCACCCAAAACCACCCCAACCTCACCTAGCCGACCTCACCTTACCTAACTAGACCACCTAGACCCTAACCAAACTAAGCCTAAACCCACCTTAGTGCACCTAACTAAACCCCTAACCACTAAGTCCCAGCCACCCTAACCGACCGACCCTAAACCACTAACCAGCCCCCCCTAACCGACCTACCCCAAACCATGCCACAAGCCCACCTTATTACAAATATCTACCCAAAACCACTCCAACTGACCCCGCCCTCTTGGGCCTATAAAAACCCATCTCTTGCGGGTTTTTCACTCTCTCTCTTCCACTCACCTCCCCCCTCACTCCATCCAAGTAGCACCACTTCCACCGCCACTTCCACCCGGCTGCCATCTGCCCCACTTCCACTACCACTTCCACCCGACTGCCACCTCTTCACTTCAACCAACTTCCAGCACCTTCCACCTTCGGCTGCCACCACCTTCATCCACCCGCACCCCTGCCACCCATGGTTAGTACCCCACCTCAACTCCATCTAGCCTTCCACCCCCTTCTTACCCGGCTGCACACTCCATCACCCGCCACAACCACCCAACCTTCTCCCTTACACCCGGCCCAAACTGCACCCTACCTCACCACCTTCCCTCAATACTAACCACCCTAGCCCCTAACTGAACCTTCTCCCTTAGCCATCCACCACCTAGCCAACATCCTTAACCTGCCATCCCCCTAACCAGCACCCCTAACCTGCCGCACCTAACCACTTCATCAACCGACCAGCATCAAGGCTCCATCCGGCTAGCACCCTACCTGCCACCAACCTACATCCAAGGAGCTTCCCTTCGGCTGTCCAAGGCGACTCACTAGGCCAAAGCCAAGCAAGTTGAGTACGGACTAGCTACATGTAAGTGCCTAACTCGTTCCTTGATATGAACTTGCTTACATTTAATTAAATTTGATATGGGGTTGTAATAATGGAGCGTTGTCTCCCCCCGATTGTAATAATGTGGTTTTGCACACCAACACACACGTGCACTTGAGCCATTCCGCTCTTAACTGCACACCATTTTTGCACACACACGGGCCTAACCAGCCCTTAAGATATAGTTATACTTATATACATTAAGCTACATGGGTTTTAACTTGAGTCGTGGGTGTTGTCTTTCAATTCCGCACTCACACACATTGAGCTTTTGCTCTTACTCCCAAGACCCTAGGAAGGGCCGTATTGCAATTCCGTTTGGGTGTTTTAATTCAAGTTGTGTGCGTGGTCTTTCAATTCCACACTCACACACATTGAGCTTTCGCTCTTACTCCCAAGACCCTAGTAAGGGCCGTATTGCAATTTCATTTGGGTGTTTCAATTCAAGTTGTGTGCGTGGTCTTTCAATTCCACACTCACACACATTGAGCTTTCGCTCTTATTTCCAAGACCCTAATAAGGGCCATATTGCAATTATATTTGGGTTTACATTACAAGTCGTGTGAGTTGTCTTTCCATATACACACAACACCCACGCACACGTTAGTGACCTTCGGGCCCATATATATTATAAGTATTTCCCTTCCGCTATGTCATTAAGATTTGGGTTTTAAGGTTCAGCTGTGTGAGTAGCCTTTCCATATATACACGACACACACTTGCACAATTGAGCCTTTCCGCTCTTAAGATATAGCCATATTTCCCTTTTGCAATTTCCCTTTTGCAATTTACATTAAGTCATTTCTCTTAAGCATTGTCTTTCAATTCGGGTTTTCCCTTTGGAGTTGTGTGAGTTTGCATTGCATATTCGCCATACCACGAGTTAGGACGCATAATGCATCAAAGCAAGCCCCACACTCCCGTACAAAAATCACCCAACTTAGGTCACTTGCGCACACACCTAGTTGGCCCTAAAAAGTATAAAAAGAAAGACATAGGCACGTGCAAATCCCACGTAAAATAAAACTTGCAATCATACAAACAAAGCCCAAACACTTCGGGTATTTTTCAAAGAAGTTTGATTTAAAAGACTTTGCCAAGCTTACAGACTGACCCTTGCGCATCGGTGCAAGAAGGTCTGTGACGAAAAGAGCTCACTTGCTCACAGTCGCTCCGATAGAGTCAGATTTCAAAACTTACTTCGCTAGCTTGAGTAAGCTAGTTGGCATGCCCTTTTTGTTATAAAAATGACTTAGACACACGAAAAGGTTCACTTCGGGCCTAAGAACCAGAAGTGGGAATTTTCCATGTCTACAACTCCAAAGCACCAAACTAGAGCCAACATAGGAACGAGTCCTAGGTCTGGAAGGATCTACCAACCCCCATACTTAGCAAAAGATGCTAGCAAGGAAGTGGTCGTTGTCCCCGGTCCTTGAAAATCATGCATTCCCAAAGCATCTCATCTCATGGACAAAGGAAAAAATGTGTTAACCCCTTATGATTTCGAAACTCATCTTTCTAAGATCTCCATAAACATGTCTATCCTAGAGCTAATCCAAACTTCCCCTAGGCATAGACAAGTCTTAGAGAAAATCTTAGAAAGAGCCAAGGTTAACTCGACCATAACCCCTGAGTCCTTATCCTTCTTGGTCTCACCTATTTGTGCCAAGGCCCCCATCGTGTTCTTGGAAGATGAACTAGAAAGACCATATAGAACCCACAACCAAGCCTTGCATATAGAGGTGGTATTGAATCACCACTTTCTAGATAAGTGCTTGGTTGATGGGGGAGGAAGTCTAAACATCCTTCCGCTACACATGGCCTTTCAAGTCGGAGTCACCCTAGCCTCTTTGAGTTTGAGTTCCATCGTAATCACAAGATATGATGGAAATACATCCCAACCTATAGGAGCCATAAAATTACCCATGGAAGTAGGGGGCATAAACCATACGGGGGTGTTCCATGTCCTAGACATACACCCCCACTACAACTTACTCCTAGGAAGACAGTGGATCCATAGCCTTCGGGCCGTGCCTTCCACTTTCCATAGGTGTGTCAAGATCCCCCATAAAAGCCAAGTCGTGGTAATTCTAGGAGAAAACCATCCTCAACTTAAGGGAATTCGAAACTTCCCTTGTTTGTCAAGTCACCCATCTTGTTAGTCAAACCTAGGAGAACCAACACCCTTGGTCGACCCACCAAAACCCATTAAAATCCTAGGACAATCTAAGCTTGTCGTGTGCATCCAAGGGCAACCCAAGGCTTGCCCAAATCATCAACCCAAGATAGTATCGATCGTAGGGAAAACCAAAACCCAAGTAACATCTAAACCCCTAAGCCAAGAGAAGAGGGTGTACGTACATGACCTGGATGACACCAAGTTCCAAGGCCATCCGCTTTATGAAACATTTTCAAAACTAAAGAAGTCGTGGAACATGATGTTAAACATGGGATACATGCCTTATCAAGGCTTAGGAAACCAAAACCAGGGTCAGCTAGAACCCATTGTGTCAAATTCTAACCCAAACAGGTATGGGGTGGGCTACACCCCATCCATACCCCCTGAACCACCACCTACGACCACTTGGGTCAAGGGTACCCTAGAATCTCCTAAAACCGAAACCTATGACTTAGACCTCTTGTTTAGAGCCTAATTTATGATGTTTTCTTTGTAGGTTTGATGAAAGACCCCTCCACATCCAAAAATCCAAAAAAACTGAATATTTACAAAATCCAAAAACGTTTAGAAAACCCCCAAAACCCAAAAACATTAGAAAATTTCGAAAACCCCAAAAAGAATGTGATTTGCATTCCTCCTCCTTCCATTTCTTTACAAAAAGCCAAAAAAATCGAAAATTTTGAAAATTACAAAAAGAATGTGGTTTTTGTTCCTTTCTTGTGTTTGCAAAAAGCCAAAAAAAATAAAAAACCTAAAAATATCAAAAACAAGATCTTGTACATTCCATCTCCAAAGGTCCATTTCAAAAAATCCAAAAAAAATGAAAATTTCGAAAAACCCAAAAATATTGTCTTTGTGAAAAACCCTTTAAAATTTGTAAATATCCCAAAATCGTGGGTTTTGCCTAGCACTTCCCTAGAACCTAAAATTCTCGAGAGTGATCAAAGCAAGGAGAAATATCCCCTCATCCATGAGGAGGATCAAGCCTCCGAGCTTCCCGAGTTTCATAAAATCCTTGACTTAGAAAAACTTTTGAATTCCGTAGGAGGAGATTTTGTAGAAATCAACCTAGGGAGTGAATCTAATCCTAAACATGTTAAAATAGGTGCATGTTTGCATGAGCATGAAAAGGCATCATTCATTACATTTCTCAAATCATATATAGATGTGTTTGCATGGACCTACGAAGACATGTCGGGCCTAGACCCAAAGATTGTAGAGCATCGTCTTCCCCTAGAACCAAATGCTAAGCCCATAAAACAAAAGCTTAGGAAAATCCATCCCAATGTACACACCCAAGTAAAAGAGGGTTTGGAGGATCTTTTAAAAGCCGGATTTATAAAACCCATTGTGTATTCTGAATGGCTTTCAAATATAGTTGTGGTTCGAAAATCCAATAGAAAAATTCGAATTTGCATCGATTTTAGAAATTTGAACAAAGCCACTCCAAAAGACAATTTCCCTTTGCCAAACATCGATTTGATAGTGCATAGCACTGCAAATCATGAAATGTTTTCTTTTATGGATGGCTATTCGGGTTACAACCAAACCAAGTTAGCACAAAAAGATCAGGCTAAGACTGCTTTTACTACACCATGGGGCACATACTGTTACATGATTATGCCATTTTGTTTGAAAAATGCCGGTACCACATACCAAAGAGCCATGACTACTATTTTTTACGATCAAATTCATGAGCTCTTGGAAGTATATGTGGATGATCTTTTGGTACAATAAAAAACCCGATGCACTCACATTGAATCTTTGCAAAAGGTTTTCAAAATACTTAGGCTTTACAAAGTGAAACTAAACCCTCAAAAATGTGTCTTCGAAGTGGAATCGGGTAAGCTTTTAGGCTTTATGGTGAGCCAAAGGGGTATTGAAGTCGATACCTCTAAGTGTCGACCATCATAGACATGCCTCCACCTTCTAATTTGACCCAAATCTGAAGCCTCCAAGCAATTAGGAGGTTCATTTTAAACTTAGCAACAAGATGCGAACCTTTCAACAAACTTTTGCGAAAAGGGGTGAAATTTATATGGGACAATGATTGTCAAAAGGCTTTCGAAAGATTGAAAACTTATTTGGTAAATCCTCCGATTTTAAAACCTTCAAAGCAAGAAAAACCTTTATTACTTTACATTTCCATACATACGAATGCATTGGGTGCTTTGTTAGCTCAATATGAGGATGATGGCCATAAAGAGTATGCCATTTACTATATTTCAAAAACTCTATTGGCATATGAAAGAAATTATCAAGCTATGGAGAAAACGTGCTTGGCATTGGTATGGGCTTGCCAAAAGTTTAGACACTATTTCTTAGATCATGAGATATAGATAGTGTCTACTCGATCCGATCAAGCACTTATTTGAAAAACCTATCCTAACGGGCAGGCTTGGTAAATGGCAGCTCCTCATAATGGAGTATGACTTGAAATTTCATCATCAAACCTCTATTAAGGGACAAGCCCTAGCCGATCATGTGGCTGAGTTTCTCCTTGAAGAAACATACCCCATACTTGATGAAATGCCCGATGAAGATATATTTGCAAACAATTTTCAAAACCATGTTTTAGGAAGTTGTTTTAATGAAAACCAAGTATGGAGAATGTACTTTGATGGGACAAGAAACCAACAAGGGGCAGGTGTTGGAGTCATCCTCATATCCCCTAAAAAGGAAGAGATCCCCATTGCAATTCGCCTAGATTTGAGTGTTCAAATAATGTGGCTGAATATGAGGCACTCATACAAGGCCTAAGAATTTTAAAAAATCTAGGGGCATCGTGCATCGAAGTCTTTAGAGATTCTTTACTTGTTGTGAACCAAGTTTTGAAAATTTGGTAAGTCAAAAATGAAAAACTCATCCCATACCACGAATTGGCCACCAAGTTGGTCCATTCCTTCAAATCATGTATACTTACTCACGTAGGAAGAGAGGACAACACCATAGCGGATGCCCTCTCATCTTTAGGATCAGTCCTAACGGTTGATCCAACTTTGGGAACACGGTCCTTAGAGATATGACACTCACCCACTCCCTCTACCTACGATTTGAAGATTTGCCAAAATGACCAAAATGCAAATGAAAAATCCTGGTTTTATAACATTAAAAACTGTTTAGAAAATGGAGGATTTCCCGAATTTGCTTCTTCTAGAGACCAAGCTTTTATTAGAAAAGTTTCAACTCGATATGTAATTTTGGGAGGGGTGCTTTACAAAAAGAGTTTTACGAGAATCTTGTTGAGATGTGTAGACCTTGAGGAGGCTATGACCATAATGCATGAATTCCACGATGGAGAATGTGGAGGCTATGTCAATGCCAATATGATGGCCATGAAAATACTTAGGGTCGGGTATTTTTGGTCCACCCTAAGACAAGATTGCCATGATCATGTTAGAAAGTGTCATCAATGTCAAGTGCATGGGCATGCCATACACATCCCATCATCTACCCTACATTCCATCGTGAGCCCTTGGCCCTTTGCCATGTGGGCATTCGACATCATAGGATCCATAACCCCAAATGCATCCAATGGACATAGGTTCATCCTAGCAGCCACCGAATATTTTTCTAAATGGGTTGAAGCTACATCCTTGGCTAATGTCCAAGGATAACATGTAGTGGCATTCATAAAGAAAAATATCCTAGCCCATTTTGGAATTTCAAGAGACTTAGTGTCTGATAATGGCACCCCATTCAAAAACGAAAAGATGGAAAAACTATGTGCTACATATGGCATGACTCAACACTTCTCATCACCCTACTACCCTCAAGGCAATAGCCAAGCCGAAGCCACGAATAAAACCCCCATAAGCATCATTGAGAAAAACATAGAAAAGGATAGGACATGGCATGAGAAGCTCGATGAAGCCTTATGGGCATATAGAACTTCCATCCGAACACCCACAAATGCCACCCCATTTGAATTAATCTATGGTACGAATGCCATACTCTCCATTCATACAAAATTGCATTCATTCTATACATCACTTGCATTAGATCTTCCATTAGAAACCCTATAGCATACTAGAATGATGGAACTTGATTTGTTAGATGAAAAAAGGCTCCTTGCTATGAATCATGCACATGCATATGGGCAAAGGATAGCCCGACACTATGATAAGCACATGAAAGCTTACCACTTCAAAGTGGGAGACCTCGTGCTCAAGACCATTCATCACCGAGGCCTCCACCCCCTTGGAAAGTGGCAGCCCAAGTGGGATGGCCCTTATGTTGTACGTGGAACCACTACAAACAATGCACATTGGTTAATTGATGTTGAGGGTAGGAATTTAGTAGACCCTATAAATGCTCAATATTTGAAAAAATATCAATGTGTAGGGTCTATGCTAAATCCTTTTGAAAATGCTTTAAAATGGGACCTCCTTTGAACTTTTTGAAAGAAGGATCAAGGCGGATCGTGTGACCCTGAATAAGGGAATTAATGCTTTACGAAAAGTAGAGTTTTCAAAATCAATGGGTTACATTTCAAAAATCTTCATCTTACAAAATAGAGCCTTGTTCGTCATAGCAAAATATTTTCAAGTAGTGAATGCTATTATGAAATAGGGTGATCTTAGATGAATCGAATAAACCATTGGGATAAGTCTCTCCCCATTTTACTTCTCTTCCCAAAAAGGAAAATTTGGCAAAAAGTAGAAAAAGAGGATATGAAAATCCCTCCAAAAGTTTCCTTCAAAAAGAAAGAAGGCAAAATAAAAAATTTCTCCAAAAGAGTTTAGTTATTTGATTGAAAAGAAAAGAGGGAAAAAGAAAAGAAAAATCCTCCAAAAAAAAAATGTGAGGCCCTCTATGAAAGAAAAAAAAATTTGCCAAAAGCTCAAAAAGAGCAATTTTCCATCTATCGGCCTTAAACCATAGGATGCTTCAGAAGGAACCATGGTAGCTCTTTCCCATATCCCTACAACTTATCCCAATAGAGAAAGGTTCGTCTAGGAAAATCCTAGGGTAGGAATAGGATTTACTTATTTGAATCTCATTTTGTTTGAGAATTAGACTTTGTTGTGTAAGAAGTAGAATTTTGCAAGTTCAATCATAGTATGCATTTCACTTGGGGCAGCCGACCTTCATGAGCCTTCACCAAGTTCAATCATAGTATGCTTGGAGTCTCTAGAAAGTCACATTCCAATGCACATCACTCATATCACCCACTCATATCATTCATGTCCATACATGCATCCAAGTTCGTTGAGTACATGATCCAAATTAGGACTAGAATCATCATAGGCCAAGTCCCCTTTGGCTCGAATCCCCTCTTACCTATCATAAAGAAAAGGGATTTTAGGAAATTGGGATGATCCATATTCTCGAGAAATGGTTCAAGAAGAAAAACAAAGGGGTGTTTTCTTCTTTGACATTATCCAAATACATTTGGATTAATGCCAAAGAGGGGCATCTGTAAACACCCAAAATAAAAATGTTTTTGAAATTTCTAAAGGAAAAGCTTTAGAAATATCTTTCAAAGGTTTTGAAGACTTTGAACTCAATTCATTTAGAAATATCTTTCAAAAGTTTTAAAGTTTGGAATTCAATTCGTTTAGAAATATTTTCAAAAGTTTAAAAGGTTTTGAATTAAATCAATTTGATCCACATTTGAACCCAAACCATAGCCCGAAGCAAAGTGCAAGTTCAAAAGCAAATCAAGACTAGATGAAAATCAACCCGATCAAGTTCAAATTCCATTTCATCCAGAGCAAGAAGCAAATCAAGAAGAGGATTAAGGATCAATATGTGGAGTTCAAATCAACACGAGTCATTCAATGAGCAAAATCAAGCTTGGCCGAACTCCCTTGAAGAAGCCTAGCTATTGCCCGGCCAAGTGAAACACACCCCGTTATAAGACTTGGCAAGATGAGTAAGGGTCAGTTACAACAAGTTGAAATGGCCACATCCAAAATTCAGCCATGTCCTCCCAAGCCCAAGTCATCACGGAAGGAGCCGAGGTTCATCAAAAAAAGAATGATCAAGCTTCAAGTCATCTAGCCGGTTGAAGAGGGACCAATAAGTGAGCTTGGTCAAGCCTGATCCCACTCAATATCAGCCCACATGGGGATGGTCCAACTCACCACCAAGGGGACCACATATGGCTGGACCAAAGTGGATCGAGAACCAACAAGAAGCTGGCCCAACCCGCCCCAAAGAGGGGCCTAGAAGCCAGCCCCCTTGGCCTATAAAAAGGGCCAAGGGGTGGGGCGGGTTTCACTATCTTGGATAAATTAAAGAGAAGGCTGCCACTTTGGGGTGAGTGCTAGGCTAGGTGAGGAAGTTTCTAGTGTAGACGTAATTTTATTTCAAATCGTTTGGGATTCGAAATCAAACCCTCGAACTACGTCGGGTTGCGCGAGCGTGCCAATTAGTTTGCTAAAACTAACAAATTATGTTTTTCTGACTTCTTAGAACGATTGTGGACAAGTGAGATCTTTTCGACTTAGGCCTTCTTGAACCGGTGCTCAAGGGTCAGCCTAGACGCTTGAAATTTGTTTGAATCCATTCAATCGAAAAAGGAAAAACCAGATTTTCCAAAGTTTCAGATTTGTGCCTAAGTTCTTGATTTCTGAAAAATTTCAGATTCTTAGATTTGCAAAACCTGTTCAGTTTTAGAGGCCTGTTCTCTGAATTTTTAAAAATACTTCTGATTTTCCAAAAATTCTGAAAATTTTAAAGAATAGAGAAACAGTAGAATCAGAATATATTTTTATTTTATAATTTCATTCTTTATTTTGTAAGAATTAAATACAGAATCAGAAACTGTTATAAAATTCGGAACAACCCTGTTCTTGTGAATCAGAAGCTTAAAAAAATAGCAATATCTCAGCACTCAGTCATCCAATTTCGATAAAATTTATTGTGTTAGAAATATACAGATGTTAGGTTTCCAAAGAATCAAATTTCATCAAATTCCACTTAGTGGTTGCAGAGATATGATCAAAACCACAAAAGTCTGTTTCTCAACATTCTGTTTTTGTAAATGCAATCTGAATTTTGTATAAACTTCACGGATTTAATTGACTAGGCAATCGTTCATGAAAATTCCTCAACATTTTATCTAATCAGGTCTGATATGTCTATATTATGCATGCAAAATTTCGGATCAACTGGATTATCCGTTTGTCCATAATAATTCCATGATCAGACGTGTGTGCACGAACAGTTTCAAAAACCAAGTTTGCAGAAAATTTCAGAAGGTTCCTAACGTGATTCTAGAATGAAGTTCAACCTATATCAGTCCTAATAAATCATGGAAATCATCTAAACATGGATTTTAATTTCGTTCATGAAGGAATCATGCATGTTTGTATCGATATAAATGAAGAACATGGGCTCAAAGCCTTGATTCATGTACAAATTTCCAAAATCTGTGCTTTTTCAGATTCTTATGAATTAAAACCAATTTGTGCAAGAATTCCAACTTGTGTGAGTGAGAGGGGACATAGGAGCACTTCGCCGGACGATCGTCGGACGTCGGAACCAGGCCGGACTTCCTTCTTCTTCTTCTTCTCTTCTTTTTTCTCTCTCTCTCTCTCTATTTCTCTGAATTTTCGGACTGAATGTTCCTGTGTGCTGGTCCCCCCGGATTGATGCTTCATGGTGACTGGAGGATCGATTTTCAGACTGATTCTTGGCTTGGGCTGGTTGATCCTCGGATTGATGCTTTGTGGTGACTCGAGGATGGATTTTTGGACTGATTCTTGGCTTGGGCTGGTTCCCCCCGGATTAATGCTTTGTGGTGACTGGAGGATCTTCGGACTGGTTATTTGCAATGGCGGTTGATTTTGGATTCTCCTCTTTGTAGCACCTTTGAGGCCCCTTTTATAGGACAAAAGATGCCTCTTGGGTGTAGCATTGGGCAAGGCAAGTTGCCTTGCTGAGCAACGTAGTTTTTGGCAAGTGATGGCTGCAAAAATTGGATTTTGGAAAGTATCGCTGGTTCTGGCAACTGGTTGCTGGGTTTGGCAGTAAGGAAAGATCAGCTAGTTCGGTGGAGCTGGTTTTTTCAAGTTGCCTTCACCGAGTCGATCACCACCGTTGCTTGCTGAAATCAATCATCGTGCTATTTGGTAAGTGGATGCTGTACACGTCCTCCTTACTGTTATGGTGTTCCTTGCAGAAATCGATGGGAGCTGAACTTGGTAAGTGGTTGTTGTACATGCCTTCCAAATTGATAATCATTTGCTATGGAGAAGTTGCTAAAATGGGTTTGCTCCAACTGGTGTGGTGTATGGCAAGTGGAGTGTTTTCCTTGCCTTGATCGTCTTTGCCTTCATTTGCAGGAAAAATAGCTTGCTGTATCCGGCCAACATGATAAGCAGCCATGGATTTGATTGGTTCTCTTTAGATGGTTCCATTACGTTGATGGTAACGACAACTAAATCATGAAAGACTAAAAGCCATTCTTCTTCGTCTTCAAGCATAGGAGCAGGTAATTTCATGACACCTTGTGCAACGATAAAGTCCACTGCTTTTATTTGATACATATCCAATAAGAGTCCTAGTTGCATCTTGGTCTTTTGAAGATTGAAATCAAGACAAGCAATTCTTGCAGGCGCAACTCTTGTAGGCATTCCTTGTGCAGCACGACCTGTGTTTAAAGCATAACCTTTTAACAGGTAGCTGTCTTTTGTGCTTTTCCCATGCGCTTTCAGAATGTTTATGGCCTTGATGGGGTATTTAACCTCCCCCCTCTCATTGGCTATTTTCACTGCTTCAACGGCATCTACAACCATATATATTCTTCCATACTTTAACATCAGTTAGTGCAATCATCAACTGAACTTTGTTTTTCACCTTTAACACTTTCATTGTTTAATGGTTGACTTGAACTTTCTGAGAGTGCAGCTGAGGCTTGAAGAGAGTCTGGAATCACTCCAGAAGCATTAGAGGAACTACCTGTAGTTTCCCTCTGAACCACTATTCTGCATTCTACATTGGCTTTGACTTCATTAAGAGTAGCCTAACGGTCATCAACCCCAGAACCAACAGACTTACCATCCTCCACAATTATTGAAGCATCGGTTTCAGACACATCTGGATTTCCAAAATGCAAACCAGCACAACTGTCAGTAACAGAGCCTGACATTGCTTCCAGTTGAATATGTGTACCCTTCATGAGTTCAAAATATGAAATTGCCTTTGAGTACTGAGCACCATTCTTTAGAGCAGACAACATGATGTTATGAGTTACTAGATCGGGTCCAAGTACTTTGTCTGTCGAACAATATCATCCATATTAACTGCTAATGTTTTCAAAACTGAAGTAGGCTTTTTGAATGAATAGTTCTTTGATGAAGCGTTTTAGAAGTCCCACACATCATACTGTTTTGCCACATTGGCAATCGATAAATGATCCTACACAATGGATGAGGATAATGGTAGTGTTAAGAGTGATGACAAGGTAGAAAGATGCCACTCCTCATGAGTAGAGAATGTAGTTGGTTTCTGCGAGTAGTCCATCCACTCAGAGATAATAACGTCAACATGCTCCACTGGTAACACATTTAGCAGTTTGACTCCCTAAAATTTGCAGTTTGTGACCATCTGATTCTGATCAACAGTGTCAACAAGCGGTTCCATCATGGCTTGCTTCTTGATACAACTCATGTTGAAGCCATACACATCGTTCCAAAATTCAATTTTGTCACCCTTGTAATCTACATCCTCAATAGCAGTCAAGTACAGAGACGCCTTGTCTGGCAGCATAACACTTTGTTCTCGGAAGCTATCGTTCTTGCCTTCGTCTTTCCTTTCCTTTGGTGAGACCAACTTTCCCTTCTCGAAGTGATTTCTTTCCAAATATGAGCTTTTCTTCGTGGGAAGCTCACTTTCCCTTTTTAACATCATCTTTCCTTTCCAGAGTGTGGCTTTCCTTTCCGGGCGTCGACCTTCCTTTTTAAGAATCTAAGACTAAAAATGACACGTTGACTTGCCAAACAACGCAGAAAATTGGCAGGTTTCAAACATTTTATAAAAAAACATTTATATTTGAAAACATCAAATTTAATGAAATTCTCAAATATTGCTTTGGAAAAACACTGGGTTTCATTCCCAATTTTTGTTTGCAAAGGTGACCAACTTTTGCTCTGTGAGTGAGTCTATAACCACCTTGACCATTTAACCCTTCTTATGGGTGTGGGGTATCGAATCACTTTAACCACTTCAATGGGTGTAAGGTGTCGTACCAATTTAACCCTGGGTATCAGGTCTTGGAATGAGACCATTCTCAATCGGGCAAATTTCTGAGGTCGGGTTTAAATTTAACTTGTTTTTGAATATCAAGTGTTTTGAAATTTCATAGATTTATAATTTGCAAACATTTTTGGGTTTGATTCCCAATGTTACATTTTTCATTTGTTTATAAAAGGAATTGTTTGAAATCATGCTTTCTTTGAAAGCAATTGCTTAAAAAGGCAAAATCCTGCCAATTTGGTCCTGAGGGCAAAATCATCATTTTCATAAAATTTTGTCCAAATTCGAAATTTCCAGAAAGGAAAGCATTCTTTTATCATTTTAAAGCTTCCATAAAATTTTGGTACCGAAGCAACTAATTTAGTGCCTTTTTCCTTCGAAAACCCAAAATTACCAAAAATAGCTACTTTCCTAAAAAAAGTAAAAATTTTAAAAGAAAATTTTGGGTGTTTACATCCAGCATTGAGGGTCATGCACATCAAGGTGGGGTGAAGGAGAGGGATCTAGGTGAGAGTTTGTGGAAGTTTGAAGGAAGAAGGAGTGGTGGCTGGATTCATTCTTGAATCCCTAGCCCCCTTTTGTCAAAAACTCGTGTAAGTTCATCTCATACTCAATTCAAATCCCATTTTCCTTCTTTCAATTCATTAATATGGGGTTGTATTAATGGAGTTTCATCTCCCAACAAGTTGTAATAATTAGAGTTGCTGCAAATTTCATTTCATGGATGAATCGACACTCACACACACATGCACTCTAATTGTTTCCTTAATATATGTTATAAACACTCTATACTTCTCAACCCCCCTCTATGCTTAAGCTAATATGTATATTTCCCTTCATGTGAGTTTAATTTGGGATATAGAGTTGCTGCAATTTCAATTCGCGTGAGTTTAAATTCGGAATAGAGTTGTTGCAATCTACTTTTGCGTGAGTATGCATTTGCACATATTCTCTATGAAACTGAAAATCCATTTTCTGCATCTGCATACTTGATTGCTGCAATTTTAATTTCATACTCCGTGATCCGAATGAGCTGAAACTTTAGAAACAACATCTGCACACACAAAACCCTTAGAAATAAAATTTTTAAGAATTTTAGGACCGTGCAATCCCATCAATACAATCAGGAAATATCGAATAAAATTATTTCTGTTTTCTGCATAGTCAGAATTCCTGAGATAAAGGTTGGGTAAAAGTTCTATATATCTGTCTACAGGAATCCAAATCAGATGAAATTAGTCTCAATGGAAAGCTAACATCTACAGCTTTCCAAAATAACTAAAATCACAACATTTGGAGTTCTGTACACCAAGATACAGAGGATTCTTTAAGCCTCTATATCTCTGTCACAAAATTTCCTGAAAGAGTCAGTGTTGATTCCTGATTTAATTCTCCAAATTGGTTATCCCAAAATTCAAGATAAAAAGTGATGTAGGATCCCAATATATCAGATAACATTCTGTCAAATGTTTGCGAATTTTGGAGATCCTAGACCACCTAAAAAAATTTGAGAATCAGGTATGAAAAACATATTCGGTTCTATTTTTTAGAACTTAATGAGTTTCAAGTTTTGAACCAAAACACATTTTGCAACTTTGAAAACCTTTTGAGTTTCACTTGGATTGGATTCATTCTTTTAAAATTGAAGTTCCCAAGCGCTTAAACCAACCCTTGAACAGCGGTTCAAGAAGGTTTAAGTGAAAAGAAGTCGTTTAGCCCAGTTGCCTCAAAGAAATAAGATTTTCAACATTTTGCTAGTTTTGACAAACTAGCTGGCATGCTTGCGCATCAAGTAGATAGAAAAGCTCTATTTCAAGTTTTCCATAAACTTTGTGTAAACACCCCAAAATCCCACGATTTTGCAAAAACATACACCTGGTTCGAAAATCAATCTAAGAGGTCAAATTTGAGATTTTCGAAAACCCAGGAGCTTCTAAAAGCTTGTAAATTCTGTTTTGAAACCCCTTATCCAATGTGAATTTTCTATAAACTCAGGCCAAGTCCCATTTTGCCAAAAAGCCAAAGACGAATAGGTGAAGCATGGAAGACAACGCCTGATCAAGAAGCAGCCCAAAAAGCAACTTAAAAGGCCCAAATCGAAAGCAGCCTCAGAAACAGGTATAGAAGCCCAAAAGCAACACCCTGACCTGATAAAAGCTAGGGTCAAAAGGTGAAAGGAAGGCCCAGGTCCAATGCAGAATGCAAGCCCAGCACCCCTAGAAGCCAAATCAAATACATCCACCCAAGTAGTATAAACCTGAACCAGAAATGGTGAAATTGAGCAGAAACGGAGTCTAGAAAGGCAAGATGGAGTCCAGACGACAAAACTGGGGAAAACCCAACATAAGATGGAGCGCTGATGAAGCCAGGACCCGCACAAAACATCCGCCTCGAAAAGCCAAGAAGGACCATCTAGAGAAAATTTGGATTGGATCTGGACCATAAATATCCAGATCCATATCCAAATAGTATTTGGATTTGATTAGATTTGGGTCGGATATGGATCTAAAATATCCAAGATCTGAGATCTAGACCCAAATAGTGTTTGGATTGGATCTGGATTCTAAGACCCAAATCCAAAACCCATATCCAAGACCCACCTCATTTGCCTATAAATAGGAGTGAGGGGGTCCCCAAAAGTTCACGTGAAAGTGCTTGGAGGAGGCTTGGAGAAGAGAGAGAAAGGGGTTAAGGTGAGTGTTTAGTGCTTAATTGCATTTTTAGTGGGTTAAGCTTTTGGGCTAAATAGGTTTAGCATGGGTTGCACCAACTTGAAGTGGGTTGCACCAAGGTGGACCGGCTGCAAGAAGGACTCGAGGTGGGTTGGACCGTGGCGACCTAGACCTAACCGAACTCCCTCAGGTAAGCCTAAATCCTAATCCTAAGCCCTTCTTTCCCTAACCCTCTAAACTACCTAAACCACATCCTTTTAAGCCCACCTAAGCTCGGCCAAAGTGCTGGCCGAGCCTTCCTTAGACCCACCCCACCGACTACCTAATCCTAACCCACATCACCTTACCACCCTACACTCCACCACCCTACCTCACTCCACACCCCAGCTGAACCGCCTCATCCACTACCTGTCCCCAACTCCCTCTCTTCCCTTAGAAACCAGCTAGCCCATGGCCTGCTAGAGCAGGTCGTGTCTTGCTACCCCTGACCTCAGCCGCACCTCACAAAGCCCCAGCGCCCAACCTGTGCGCCTGCCCACAGCGCGTGCCCTGCCCGCGCGCCTATCCCACACCCCATCACCCGACACTCCCCATATCGCCTGGCTATCACCCTGCTGCCGTGACCCCCTATCTGCAGTGCACCTACCACCTACTCCCATACCGCCTGGCCATCACCTCCGCCAACCACCCTCTTCACTACCCCAGCCCATGTCCTTACCACAAGCCCGCAGCCCATTTTGTGCCGTGAACACCCTTGCTGCCCACAAGACCCGCCTGCATTCTAAGCCCAGACCTAACCTAGTCTAGCTCAAACCCTTAGACTAGGACTTGGCCGAATCAAGCCCTTCCAAGCTCGGGCCAGCCACTTCACGTCTCAAGCTCCAAAGAGGACATCTTCGTGGCTGCCAAAGTGAACCAAAGCATGAGCAAGGAGAAGAAGAAGTCCGAAACCACTTGTAAGTGTTTAAAATTTGGCATTTTACATTACTTCTCCCTTATATCCAATTCAATTTGATACGGGATTGTATTAACGGAGCGTTGTCTCCCCCCGGGATGTAATATGGATGCTTGACACATAAGACACATAGGTGCACTTGAGCCTTAGCTCTTATCTCGTACACTAAGCACCCACATACACGATTGAGCCTTCGCTCTTACTCCAAAGACTCTAGTAAGAGTTGCGTGAGTTGTCTTTCAATTTACACACAACACCCACGCGTGCATTGAGCTTCAGCTCTTATCATATATCTATATCTCCCATTCAGCTGGGTTGTTACTTTAAAGTCGTGTGAGTTGTCGTTTAATATTTCACACTCACACCCAAAGACACCCGAGCTCTTGCTCAACACTCACGCACATTTTGGCCTTGGCAGCCCCTAAGATATAGACATATCTATATACTTTCAGCTGCGTGAGTTTTCCCGATTCAGCTGTGTATGTCTTTACATTCCGGGTTGTTAAATTTCAGTCGTGTGAGTTGTCTTTACATTTATACACAACACACATGCACACGTTGACGACCTTCGGGCTCATATATATATCTATATTTCCCCATTCCGCAAAGTTAAATTTCAGTCGTGTGTGTGAGTTGTCTTTCCATTTACACACAAACACACACGCACACGTTGACGACCTTAGGGCTCATATATATATATATAAGTATTTTCCATTCTGCACTTTACGTTTAAGTCGGGTGGCTTTTTAATTCAAGTTGTGTGAGTTTGTCTTTCAAATTTATACACAAACACACACGCACACATTGAGCCTTTCTGCTCTTATATCTATATCTCCCTTCCGTAATTTACATTTAAGTCGTGTGAGTTGCATTCAATTTGGGTATTTCCCTTCAGCTATATCTTTTAATTTTGGGTTTTACATTCAAGTTGTGTGAGTTGCATAGCATATCCGCCAAACTCGAGATATTGCGCATACTTGCATCCAAAGAAGCCCCAAATACCCCATGCAAACACCCCAATCTTAGGCCACTTGATGCACACATATCCCGCCTAAGTAGATAAAACCAAAAGACTTAGATACGTGCAACCCCACGTAAATAAAATCTGCAAATAGGCATACAATCGCTCAAATACTTTCGCGTTCTTTTCAAAAGTCCATGTTCAAAATCGATATTTTCTAAAGCGTTTAAACTAACCCTTGAGCACCAGTTCAAGAAGGTTTACAACGAAAAGATCCCACTTGTCTACAGTCGCCCCATAAGTCAGATATTTCAAAAATACTTCGCTAGTTTGAGTAAGCTAGCTGGCATGCCCTAAAGCGACTTAGATATGAAAAAGGTTCACTTCAGGCCTAAGAACCCAGAGTAATAATTTTTGAGTGTCTACAGAAATTGGCACATCCGGTGGGACATGGGTCTTAAGGAAAATCGATAAAAACAAGCAAAGCTCTTGAAAAATTTTGCAGAAAAGTATTTAACTCTTTGCCCTTTTGTGCATTTCATAGTTGGTTTTTGAAAAGCATCGGAGTCATGTCGAGTTCAGACTCCAATGAGGTGACCAACCAGGTCCCACGCACATCAAGTTCTCACTCAAAGAGATTTTCGAAAACCAGAAATAGGAGAGAAGAAATCGAGGATTTGCGAAAAGACTTTGAAGCCAAGATCGCTGCACTTAGCCAAGAGGCCGAGGCAGCTAATTCGTGTTCGTCTCATGGCGAACCAGTAAAGGCTAAAAAGAAAGTGGACAAATCTCGAAAACTCAAGGAAACCTCTGCAATGGAGGGAAACCAATACCACGAGTCCTTCACTCACAAGGACCGTAAAGCCCTACAACAACTACTAAAAGGGCAAAATAAAGAGAAAAGAATGTATGCCCTGTCTGATTTCCTTCCTTTGGATTATGAAACAGACAGTGACGACAAAATATCGAATTTCCATCGGTATGATGGTACGGGAGATCCTAGATCTCACTTGCAACTCTTTTCTTATCGAGCCCACAAGAAAAAAAAGGACTCGATGAAGTAGATTTATTGGTTTTCCCTATCCCTCAAAGGCACAGCTTCAAAATGGTTGGCTTCCTACGATTTGAGCCAATTTGTGACTTTTGAAGAGTTAGCGAACTGCTTTATGCAAAGGTTTTCGCATAACGTAGAAGTCACGCCGACTTTAAATACTTTGAGGGATACAAAACAAGCAGCGAACGAGGATGTACACGCATTCATCGTTCGATGGAGGTCCCTCTTGGGGCAAGTAAGAGAGCCCATCTCAGAAGGATGCGCAGTGATGCTCATCCTCGATAATTTCAAAAATGATTTGAAAACCCTTCTCTCCCTACATGAAATCTCAACTTTTCACAAGTTGATCAAGAAAGCTTCCCTTTTCGAAACAAATCTAAAGAAGGGAGTCTACGATCACTTGTGGAAAGGGAGTGTTGTTCCAAAGACTCGATTGGAAAAACCCAGCACATACGAGATGCCCACAATGGACAAAGGGGCAAAGCCCCTAAAAATTGCAAATGTCCGAGTGGAAACAAACCCGATCGGCACTTCAAAAAAAATCGAGCAAAAAAGGGAAAATTTATAAAAATGTTTTGAAAGACGGGGAGTACACGCCCTTAGGGCAACCTGTTTCGGAGGTCTTGGACCTCCTACTTGCACAAGAGATGATTACACTCCCAGAAATTCCAGAGGGGACACCCTCAAAAGGGAAATTTCTAAATAGATTTTGCAAGTATCATCGACTGAAAGGTCATGATACCAACAAGTGTTTTTTCCTTTTAAACAAGATTGAGAACTTGATAGCAAAGGGCCGGCTCCAGGTCACTGAGGAACCAGAGCCTGCCCAAGTTATTTTCAAAGAACCCTTCCCCAATCAGGCAAGCACTAGTGGGAACGGCAAAGAGGTATGTGCTTTCTCGATTTCAAAGAGTCTAGTGCATTTATCTCATGTTGGTTTTACTACTTGCGCACCATCTCTCATCCTTCATAGGAAAATTGCCCAAGTAGTAATCCGGGGAGCGCCTAGAATCCCGCCCCTGGTTAAAACTGTTTTACAAATCCAAGGTGCTCCGAAGCACACAAGTAGAGCCACCATAGGCACAAGCCCTAGGCAGATCGTGGGGGAAGTGACTAGGTCCAGAAGGATCTATCAACCCCCACATCTACAAAATGCTAAAAAAGTAGTCAGTATTCCTGGCCCTTCAAAAGTATGTATTCCTAGGATTTCGCCAAAAATGGACCAAGGCAAAATTGTTTTAACCTTGTATGATTTTGAAAATCATCTTTCGAAGATCCCAATTAACATATCCATCCTACAGCTGATACAAACTTCGCCTAGGCATAGACTTGTTTTAGAAAAAATCCTAGAAAGAGCCAAGGTTAGCTCAAGTATAACTCCTGAGTCCTTATCAATCCAAGTGCTGCCTATATGTGTAAAAACGCCCATCGTATTCTTGGAAGAGGATATGGAAAGACCAAATGAAACCCACAACCAAGCCCTGCATGTCGAGGTGGTATTGAATCACCATTCTCTGGACAGGTGCCTAGTTGATGGGGGAGGATGTCTCAACATCCTTTCGCTCTACGTAGCTGTAGACACGAAAAATTTTCACTTGCGGGTTCTTAGGCCTGAAGTGAACCTTTTCGTGCTTACGTTCACTTTTAGGGCGTGCCAGCTAGCTTACTCAAACTAGCGAAGTAGTTTTTGAAATATCTGACTTTTTGAAAGGCAATTGTAGGCAAGCGAGATCTTTTCATCGCAGACCTTCTTGCACCGACGCGCAAGGGTCAGTCTGTACGCTTAGAGACTTCGTTTAAAACAAGTTAAACTCAAAATCGATTTTTGAATGAACAGGTGTTTGAAAATCCTTTTGAAATCATGCACTTGGCGAGTTTTTGATTTGGGCGACCCTAAGTCTCTCAATTTTATCCATTTAGGCGTGTTTGCACGTTTTGTTTGGGTTTGTTCGATGCAGGTATGCAACCTAGCTCGAGTATGGCGAGTATGTGATGCAACTCGCACAACTTGAATGTAAAACCCGAAATTTAAAGACTTAGCAGAAGGGAAAACCCAAATTGAATGCAACTCACACGACTTGAATGTAAATTGCAGAAATTTAAATATATCTATATCTTAAGAGCGAAAAGGCTCAATGTGTGCGTGGGTGTTGTGTATAAATTGAAATGCAACACACGCAACTGAACCGTAAAACGCAGCAGAAGGGAGATATAGATATATATAAGAGCGAGAAGGCTCAATGTGAGTGAGTGCTTTGAGTGTATAAATTGAAAGGCAACTCACGCAACTTAAATTTAAAACCCAACTGAAAGGGAAATACGTATATATACGTAAGAGCGGAAAGGCTCAATGTGAGTGAGTGCTTTGAGTGTATAAAATGAAAAACAACTCACACGACTTGAACCTTAAAACCCAGCTGAATGTATATAAATAGGGTTATATCCTATGGGCTGTTGAGGCCCGTTTGTGTGCAAAAGTGTGCAGATAAGAGCGGAAAGGCTCGAGTGTACGTGTGTGTGTTTTGCACATATATTACATCCGGGGGGAGACGATGCTCCGTTATTACAACCCCATATGACGAATTGAATTGAATAGAAAGGGATTTGATATATATCGAAATCAACTTACACTTTCCAGCCTTTTGAGTTAGGATCGTACAAGGGGCGAATCCGCCTTCTTCTTATGGAGTCCGGGGCATGTGGGAGCGAAGCCGGAGAGCTTGAGAGCTTGGAGAGACTTGGAGTTCCGGGAGCTGCAAGCTACAATGGGTTTGGGGCTAGTTGGGGCTGGTTTGGGCAAGGTAAGACTCGAGTCACCTTGGCTCGAGTGATTGGGTTTTTGTATGGGATTTGGCCAACGCTTGGTCTTGGTTTAGGTATAGTTTAGGCTTGGTATTAGGCCAGCATTTGGCCTTGGTTTAGGTATAGGATAGAGTTGGCTGGTCCTAGGTCAGGTGTTGGCTAAAGTTTTGAGATTTTGGCCAAGGTTCATGACCTTTGTTTGGTCTTGTGAGACTAGAGCCAAGGTGGCTCGAGTGGCATGGTTTTAGTATGGAACACGGCCAGCACTTGGCCTTAGTTTAGGTCTTGTGAAACTCGAGCCAAGGTGGCTCGAGTAGGAGTGACTTGCTCTAAGGTTCGGCCAAGGTTGTTGCGGGGTTGTCTTGGGTCGACTTGGGTAAGTATGGGGGAGGAAAAAGGCTCGAGCCAAGGTGGCTCGAGCTAGGTAGTTTCAAAGGGAAGTTCGGCCAGCACTTGGCCGAACTTTAGGTGGTTTAGGGAGGTTGTTTAGGGTGGTGTTTAGGTGGTGGTCTTAGGTAGGAGACTTGGTGAAAAACGGCCAGCACTTGGCTGGTTTGGTGGTGGTTTTAGGGGCAAGTTTGGCTAGGATGGGTGGTCTAGAGAGGTTAGGGAAGATGGGTTAGGTTAGGGCTTAGGGGACCTACCTTGGTTGCAACACCGCTCCAAGCCGCCGCTCAAGCCGCCAAGCTCCACCACGCCATGCTCCCAGCCAAGGTAGGGGACGTTCTTTGGTTGGTGCAGCTTCCTCAAGTCCCTTGGCCAACAAGGTTTCACGTAAAAAAAAACTTGAAAAGGGGAAAGTCAAGCCACTATTCTTGACTTGCTTCCCTCTCTCTCTCTTTCTCTCTCCACCCACCAAGCTTTCACGTGAAAGCCTCTCCCCTTTGAGCCTCACCTCTGCTTTTTTTCAAGCCCAGCACCTCTATTTATAGAGGTTTTAAGTGGGTCTTGGATATTGGGTCTTGGATTTGGGTCTGGCTCCGGATCCAATCCAAACTCAATGTGGATCTGGATCGCGGATCTCGGATATTTTGAGATCCAGATCCAGTCTAAATATTTATTTGGGTTTGGATCTCGGATCTCGGATCTTGGATTTTTGAGATCCATATCCAATCCAAACACAATTTGGATATGGATCTGGATATTTTTGGGTCCAGACCCAATCCAGATTTTTCTTCTGCTCCTTGGTTTTCTGGTCCTTTCTGGTGCTTTTCACCGTCGGTTTCGAGCGGGCTTCGATTCATCGGATGCCCAACTCTGGCCTGGGTCTTCCCCAAGTGTTTCTTCCAACTGGTGTTCTGCTTTTCAGGACTTTTTCGGTGTTTGTTTCGGTCCGCCGTTTTGGTTTTTGGCCGGTTCCTGTTGATATCGAACTCAGATTGCCGCACGGATTCCGTTCTTCATTCTGACGGGACGTGTCTCGGACTTCTGTCGACTTCCTCAGGTACTGGGCTTCTTTCTGCATTTTGGAGCTGCTTTGTGCTTTTTCTTTGACCCAAATTACATTTTTACCCTTCTGTCGGGCTTTTCTCCAAACGGGCTCTTTTTTCTTCCGTTTTTGAACAGGGGGTAGCTTCTGAAATTCTGGGCTCGAATCCTCTTCTTGCCTGGACTTTTCCTTTGCCTTCTGTACCTGTTTTCACATTTCAAAACAGGACGTCGTTTTGGCTCAAACGAGCTTCTGGTGTTTTTGAGAGTTTTTGAAATATAGAAGATTTGGGGTGTTTACAGATGCCCCTCTTTGGCATTATCCAAATGTATTTGGATAATGGCAAAGAAGAAACACCCCATTTTGGTTTTTTTCTCAAATTTTCTCGAGAATACACCATTTATTTTGTAAAAACCCTGTTTTCTTTTACCACAGGTGGGGATTTTTAACAAAAGGGGACTTTTCCTAAGTTTCCCTATGTATGATCATGCATGGATGATTTTTGGATGCATGCATGAGAAAAAACGTTTTTATTTTTGGGGTTTTTGAGCCCGAAGAGTGCCTTTTGAGGCAGGCTGCTCTGAGCTGGTTTTGCCCATGTCTTTTAGACGTTTTCGGGTTTTCGAGCTTTGGAGAGAGCCTTTTGAGGCTGTCTGCTCTAAGCAGGTTCTACCCTAGTCTTTTTGACATTCGTGGGTTTTTCTTGAAAAATTTTCTTTTTGAAAACGAACTCCTTTTAGCTTGTATCGAAAAGGACTTCCGTTTTTCATACTTCCCTTCATTCGGGTTTCAATACCTGCTACTTAGTAGAGGTTTTTTGGGTAGGAAAATTTGGAAAACATTTCAAAGTTCCATTTCCTACAAAACAAAGTCGAGTTCTCAAACAAAATGAAATCCAGATAAGCCGATTTTATTCGTACTTTAGGATTTTCGCAAATTTGAACCTTTTTCCTTGGGGATAAGCCGTAGGGATACGGGAAAGAGATACCACGGTCCCTTCTGAAGCGTCCTGTGGTTTTAGGCAAAGAGTCGGAAAATCGCTCTTTGAGCTTTTGGCTTTTTGTTTCTTTTTTTCATAGAGGGTCTCCCTTTGGGAGTATTTTTTCATTAATCCCTCTTTTCTTTTAAAGGAGAGCAGCTCTTTGGAGGAGTTTTTGTATTCCCTGTTTATGAAGGGAAGACCTCTTTGGGAGGAGTGTTTTTATATCTCCTTTTTCTTTTGAAACGAGAAGACCTCTTTCGGAGGAGTTTTTGTATTCTCGATTTTTTTTCTTTCTTTTGAACACAGCCAATTTTCCTTTTTGGAGAGAAAGTAGAATGGGGGAAGGCTTATCCCTTTGGTTACTCGATTCAAACGAGATCGTCCTATTTCTTAATAGCATCTGCTATTCGAAAATATTTTGATATTTTGAACAAGGCTTAATCTTGTAAGCCAGGGTTCTTTGAAATATCGCCAATTTGTTTTTGGAAGACTCTACCTTTCGAAAAGTATAAATTCCTCCATTCAGGGTTATACAATCAACTTCGATTCTTCTTTCAAGAAGTTTTAAAGGAGTTCGATTTTTCAAAATCTTTTTGAAAAAGAATTTAACATAAACCCTTTTGAATATTCGGGGTTTTGCTAATTTCGACCCACAACATCAACAGATTTTTTTTTCGAATTTTTCTTGCCCTTTTGAAGACATGGGGACATTCCTACTCAGGTTTGTCAACCTCTTGGACTTTCTTTGGGGTGATATGATATGAATATGATGCATGCTATGCACTCCATGTGACTCAAAATGGAAATACACGATTTTATGCAAGAGTGAATATATGAAATGTATCTCACAAGTCAAGAAGGAGATGCATTCTATGAAATTCATTTCTTCATGGAAGGTGTCTAGGGGCTAAATTTAAAAATGCCCCTAGCTTGAGGGAAATTTCGCATGGCCACATGGTGAAGGGCCATGGCTTTTCAAAAGGATTATGGATGGACAATGGTATGTTCATGTCCATGCACTTCCACGATTTTTCTAACATGATCATGATACTTTTTGCTCAAGGATGGAAAACACAACCAACCCTAAGTGATCATCATGGCCATCGGGCTTTGATTTTGACATGGTCTCCATATTTCATCGTGAGATTCATGTTCTTATCCAACACAATCAAGGTTTTCATATAAACCTGAAGTTTTGAAAATCTTTCTTTTTAAAGTATATGTAGGGTTAAATTTTTTGAAATTTTGATCCTTTTTGAGAAAGCAATTTTGGGAAATCCTCCCTATCTATATGAAGATGGTTTTATACCTGCCCTTTTGATTGAAATATGTTTTCCATACTTGGTTTTGGTCAAGCAGGGTTTTTGGAATTCATTTTGAAAATTCGTGCCTTCATGGGGCATTTGATCAAGTATGGGGAATGTGTCTCACAGAGGCACTTCAGCCACATGATATAGGGCTTGTCCCTTAATTGAGTCTTGAGTTTTGAAACTCATACTCTGTTGAAAGGGACTGCCATTTTGCCTACCTGTTTAAGATAGGTTTTTCAAATGAGTGCTTTAATGAATCATTCCCCTTTCCATGGAAGATGATGTCTCGAATCTTTAGGGCCTACAGCAAGGCCAAGCACGATTTTTCTTTTGGCTTAGTGATTCCTTTCACATGCCAAAAGAGTTTTCGAAAATGTATGGCACATTTAGTATGAACAACATCTTCATTTGATCAAGTCAAGCAGACAATGCATGAATTGCAATGCATGGAAGGTTTTTATCAAAAAGAATTTTTGAAAAGGCTTTTGAAATGCTAACCCTTTTTCGAGATTTTCATTTCTTTTGAAATTTGCCTTGAAGGTGTTGGATTTGATTTGTATGGAGACCTGTCTACGAAGGCTCGATACTTAGGGGGTCGACTTTCATTGCCCCTTTGGTTTTACAAAACCCTGAATTCAAGTTCTAAGATGATGTCTAGACTCGATGCACATGTATGATTTGAGAGTGTGATGCATGATGCTTATGTACACACTATGGGTTAAGCTTATTTCTAAAAATCCCCAATCTTTGCATAAGTCAAGGATCTTGCGAATTTCAGGAAGTTCGGAGGTTTTTATTCCTCCTAGCTTTGGTGATTCTCGAGCTTTTCATTTTGAAAAACCTCTAGACAAAAAGGTGTTCAAGATAAGCTTTTTGGATTTTTTTTGGTTTTTGGGAGTTATATACAATTTTCGAAAAGCATTTTTACAATTTTCGAAAATGGACTTTATACATGGCCAAAGGCTTTAAAACAAATTTCTTTTTGGAATTTTCATTTTTCCAAATGTTTTTGAGATTTTGTTTTGGGTTTTCAATTTTTTTTGGTTTACGGCAAATATCTGATTTTTTTGGCTTTTTCAAAAGGAGGGATCTTCCCATGAACCTACAAAGAAAACATTCATGAATCAGACTCTAATTAATAGGTCTAAGACATGGGTTTTGGGTTTTAGAGGTTCTACAGGGCACTCTTGACCCACATGGTCTTAGGTGGCGGCTCTGGGGGTATGGGTGGGCTGTAGCCCAATCCATACTTTTGTCGATTGGCCTGAGGTAGGACAGGTTCGAGCCTACCTTGGTTTTGGGTTCCCAGGCCCTGGTAGGGTTTATATCCCATATTCAGAATCATGTTCCAAGACTTTTTGCTTTTCGAAAAATTTTGGTATAAATCATGATCTTGGAACATGGAATCATCCATGTTGGGGATATATACCCTTTTGGATTTTGGGATTTTGGATTCTGGGGTGATGGAAGACTTGGGCTTCCATACAACCCTGGTTTGGGAGATTTGTTTCTCAAGGGAAGCCGTGCTTGGTCCCTCGAGGAGTTTTGGATATTTCGGGGCAATGGAAGACTTGGGCTTCCACGCAACTTTATTTTGGAAAACATGTTTCTCGAAGAAAACCAGGCTTGGTTTTTTGAAAAACTTTGGATTTTTCAGGATGGTGAAAAACTTGGGTTTCCACACGTCCTGGGTTTGGGAAACATATTTTTCAAGGGAAGCCAAGCTTGCTCCCTTGAGATTTTTGACCTGCTCCCTAGGTGCAACTCGTGATGCCCCTAGGGATGGATTTTTTTGTTTCAAAGCTCTAATCTTGGTTCCAGGGTACAAGACTAGGCTCGAAGAAGTGGGTTTTTCTATGGCAGGGTTATGAGCTCCTAAGATGTCGATGCATGCATTAGGGGTCTCCATGTCTACCATTTTTTCAACTTCTTTTTGTTTTTGTTTTTGAAATTCTTTTGGCTGGTGCGGGATATTTGGCGCACCTTGAAAATTCTCTAACCTAGGCACATTTCGTGGGTTTGTGTGTGCAGAGGGGTTATCCAATGCATCTGATGACCCTATATGAAGAAGAGAGTTTTGAGAAGGATGGGTTTCAGGCATACCTCTTTGTGGCTTGTCTACCTTTTCATGGTGAGAGCAGGCCGATTTCCCAGGTAACTCTGTTTTGAGCCCCTGGGGTTTCACGAGGCGTTCCTTTTCGAAACCTACCTGTTTTTCATTCTCGTCTCTTTGTGGGGTGCGGGTTTCATGTCCCACTCTGTGTGTGTGCCTAGACTTAGGACTTTCACTTGAATTTTTCAAAATTTCAAAGTTTGATTTTTCAATTTTTTTGTCTTTTTGAAAGTTTTCAAGATTTTTTTTATTTTTTGAAACAGAAACAACTTTTTTCAAATTTTCTTTGGAATTTTCGAATTTTGGATTTGTGGGAGTGGAGGACTCGCCCCTTTCTGGGTTTTGGCCTTTTTCCTCAATTCCTTCGTCGATTTTGAATTTGGTTTTCTTTTCACAATCTTTATGTGCCCGAGAAGAGCTGCTATGGGATTTATGGGTTTTAAGCTCCTTGCTTAAAACATCCATTTTTTTGAAAGTTACCCATATATCAGCTAGCATTTCTCGTTCTTTGGCTGTTTTGAAAACCTCTTTTGATTTACTAAACGAGGATTTTGGAAGTGTGGGAGTGGAGGACTCGCCCCTTTCTGGTTTTGGCCTTTTACTTCACATCCTTCGTCGAGTTTGAGATCGGTTTTCTTTTCACGATCTTTGTGTGCCCGAGAAGAGCTGCTATGGGATTTATGGGTTTTAAGCTCCTTGCTTAAAACATCCATTTTTTCTTTGAAAATCGCCTGTATATCAGCTATTGCTTCTCGTTTTTTGGCTTTCTTAGAAACCTCTTTTGATTTACTCGACGAGGATTTTGGCTTTTGCTCCATTTTCTGCAAATTTTCTAAGTATGCACGATTTTTTGGAAAATACCTTTTTTTTTTTTCAAAAATTTGAGTGTAACTTGTTTGTTTGAAGTCTACTTAAGTCCCGAGTCCCACCGGGCGTGCCAAATCTGTAGACACGAAAAATTTTCACTTGCGGGTTCTTAGGCCTGAAGTGAACCTTTTCGTGCTTACGTTCGCTTTTAGGGCGTGCCAGCTAGCTTACTCAAACTAGCGAAGTAGTTTTTGAAATATCTGACTTTTTGAAAGGCAATTGTAGGCAAGCGAGATCTTTTCATCGCAGACCTTCTTGCACCGACGCGCAAGGGTCAGTCTGTACGCTTAGAGACTTCGTTTAAAACAAGTTAAACTCAAAATCGATTTTTGAATGAACAGGTGTTTGAAAATCCTTTTGAAATCATGCACTTGGCGAGTTTTTGATTTGGGCGACCCTAAGTCTCTCAATTTTATCCATTTAGGCGTGTTTGCACGTTTTGTTTGGGTTTGTTCGATGCAGGTATGCAACCTAGCTCGAGTATGGCGAGTATGCGATGCAACTCGCACAACTTGAATGTAAAACCCGAAATTTAAAGACTTAGCAGAAGGGAAAACCCAAATTGAATGCAACTCACACGACTTGAATGTAAATTGCAGAAATTTAAATATATCTATATCTTAAGAGCGAAAAGGCTCAATGTGTGCGTGGGTGTTGTGTATAAATTGAAATGCAATACACGCAACTGAACCGTAAAACGCAGCAGAAGGGAGATATAGATATATATAAGAGCGAGAAGGCTCAATGTGAGTGAGTGCTTTGAGTGTATAAATTGAAAGGCAACTCACGCAACTTAAATTTAAAACCCAACTGAAAGGGAAATACGTATATATACGTAAGAGCGGAAAGGCTCAATGTGAGTGAGTGCTTTGAGTGTATAAAATGAAAAACAACTCACACGACTTGAACCTTAAAACCCAGCTGAATGTATATAAATAGGGCTATATCCTATGGGCTGTTGAGGCCCGTTTGTGTGCAAAAGTGTGTAGATAAGAGCGGAAAGGCTCGAGTGTACGTGTGTGTGTTTTGCACATATATTACATCCGGGGGGAGACGATGCTCCGTTATTACAACCCCATATGACGAATTGAATTGAATAGAAAGGGATTTGATATATATCGAAATCAACTTACACTTTCCAGCCTTTTGAGTTAGGATCGTACAAGGGGCGAATCCGCCTTCTTCTTATGGAGTCCGGGGCATGTGGGAGCGAAGCCGGAGAGCTTGAGAGCTTGGAGAGACTTGGAGTTCCGGGAGCTGCAAGCTACAATGGGTTTGGGGCTAGTTGGGGCTGGTTTGGGCAAGGTAAGACTCGAGTCACCTTGGCTCGAGTGATTGGGTTTTTGTATGGGATTTGGCCAACGCTTGGTCTTGGTTTAGGTATAGTTTAGGCTTGGTATTAGGCAACCATTTGGCCTTGGTTTAGGTATAGGATAGAGTTGGCTGGTCCTAGGTCAGGTGTTGGCTAAAGTTTTGAGATTTTGGCCAAGGTTCATGACCTTTGTTTGGTCTTGTGAGACTAGAGCCAAGGTGGCTCGAGTGGCATGGTTTTAGTATGGAACACGGCCAGCACTTGGCCTTAGTTTAGGTCTTGTGAAACTCGAGCCAAGGTGGCTCGAGTAGGAGTGACTTGCTCTAAGGTTCGGCCAAGGTTGTTGCGGGGTTGTCTTGGGTCGACTTGGGTAAGTATGGGGGAGGAAAAAGGCTCGAGCCAAGGTGGCTCGAGCTAGGTAGTTTCAAAGGGAAGTTCGGCCAGCACTTGGCCGAACTTTAGGTGGTTTAGGGAGGTTGTTTAGGGTGGTGTTTAGGTGGTGGTCTTAGGTAGGAGACTTGGTGAAAAACGGCCAGCACTTGGCTGGTTTGGTGGTGGTTTTAGGGGCAAGTTTGGCTAGGATGGGTGGTCTAGAGAGGTTAGGGAAGATGGGTTAGGTTAGGGCTTAGGGAACCTACCTTGGTTGCAACACCGCTCCAAGCCGCCGCTCAAGCCGCCAAGCTCCACCACGCCATGCTCCCAGCCAAGGTAGGGGACGTTCTTTGGTTGGTGCAGCTTCCTCAAGTCCCTTGGCCAACAAGGTTTCACGTAGAAAAAAACTTGAAAAGGGGAAAGTCAAGCCACTATTCTTGACTTGCTTCCCTCTCTCTCTCTTTCTCTCTCCACCCACCAAGCTTTCACGTGAAAGCCTCTCCCCTTTGAGCCTCACCTCTGCTTTTTTTCAAGCCCAGCACCTCTATTTATAGAGGTTTTAAGTGGGTCTTGGATATTGGGTCTTGGATTTGGGTCTGGCTATCCGGATCCAATCCAAACTCAATGTGGATCTGGATCGCGGATCTCGGATATTTTGAGATCCAGATCCAGTCTAAATATTTATTTGGGTTTGGATCTCGGATCTCGGATCTTGGATTTTTGAGATCCATATCCAATCCAAACACAATTTGGATATGGATCTGGATATTTTTGGGTCCAGACCCAATCCAGATTTTTCTTCTGCTCCTTGGTTTTCTGGTCCTTTCTGGTGCTTTTCACCGTCGGTTTCGAGCGGGCTTCGATTCATCGGATGCCCAACTCTGGCCTGGGTCTTCCCCAAGTGTTTCTTCCAACTGGTGTTCTGCTTTTCAGGACTTTTTCGGTGTTTGTTTCGGTCCGCCGTTTTGGTTTTTGGCCGGTTCCTGTTGATATCGAACTCAGATTGCCGCACGGATTCCGTTCTTCATTCTGACGGGACGTGTCTCGGACTTCTGTCGACTTCCTCAGGTACTGGGCTTCTTTCTGCATTTTGGAGCTGCTTTGTGCTTTTTCTTTGACCCAAATTACATTTTTACCCTTCTGTCGGGCTTTTCTCCAAACGGGCTCTTTTTTCTTCCGTTTTTGAACAGGGGGTAGCTTCTGAAATTCTGGGCTCGAATCCTCTTCTTGCCTGGACTTTTCCTTTGCCTTCTGTACCTGTTTTCACATTTCAAAACAGGACGTCGTTTTGGCTCAAACGAGCTTTCTGGTGTTTTTGAGAGTTTTTGAAATATAGAAGATTTGGGGTGTTTACACCCATTATCACGGGTAGATTGGGCAAATGGCAACTCCTTCTAATGGAGTATGATCTGAAATACCATCACCAGATCTCCATTAAGGGGCAAGCCCTAGCAGATTATGTGGCTGAATTCCCCTTAGAGGACGCATATCCCACTCTTATCGAAATGCCTGATGAAGGCATATTGCAAAACCATTTTCAAAACCACATTTTGGCAAACTCTTTCGAAAACCAAGTGTGGAAGATGCACTTCGATGGGGCACGAAACCAACGAGGGGCTGGTGCCGGGGTCATCCTAATCTCCCCTGAAAAGGGCGAGATTCCCATAGCAGTCTGCTTAGATTTCGAATGTTCCAACAACGTAGCTGAGTATGAAGCACTCATACAAGGCTTAAGGATTTCAAAAACTCTAGGGGCATCATGCATCGAGGTCTTTGGAGATTCGCTCCTTGTCATAAACTAGGTTTTAAAAATTTGGCAAGTACGTAATGAGAAACTACTTCCATATCACGAGTTGGCCACTCGATTGGTCCAATCCTTCCAGTCGTGTAAACTCACACACATAGAAATATGGCATGCGCCCCACCCATCCACACACGACTTGGATATTTGCCAAAACAACCCAGAGTCTATTGAAAAACCCTGGTTCTATGACATAAAACAATTTTTAGAAAATGGGGGATTCACCGAGGATGCCACATCCAAAGATAAGGCATTCATTCGTAAGATTTCGACCCGATACACCATTCTGGGTGGGGTCTTATACAAAAAGAGTTTTACCGGCATTCTGCTTAGGTGTATCGACCTAGAGGAAGCTAGGATAGTGATGCATGAGTTCCACGATGGAGAATGTGGAGGTCATGTTAATGCCAACATGATGGCAATGAAAATACTTAGAGGGGGCTATTTTTGGTCCACCCTGAAAAAGGATTGTCACGATCATGTTAGGAAGTGTCATCCATGTCAAGTGCATGGGCACGCCATTCATATCCCATCATCTGCATTGCATTCCGTGGTCAGCCCCTAGACATTTACCATGTGGGCGTTTGACATTGTAGGCCCAATATTTCCAAAGGCCTCGAATGGGCATCGATTTATTTTAGCAGCCACAGAGTATTTCTCCAAGTGGGTGGAAGCCATTTCCCTAACCAATGTAATGGGGCAACATGTGGTGGCTTTCATCCGGAGGAATATCTTGGCTCGATTTGGGGTTCCACGAGACCTTGTGTCTGATAATGGTACCCCATTCAAGAACGAGCGGATGGTTAAGTTGTGCAACACGTATGGCATAACTCACCACTTCTCCTCGCCCTACTACCCTCAAGGCAATGGCCAAGCCGAAGCCACAAACAAGACTCTCATTAGTATTATTGAGAAAACCTTAGAGAAGGGTAGGATGTGGCACGAGAAGCTGGATGAAGCCTTATGGGCTTATAGGACTTCCATCCGGACTCCCACGAATGCCACACCATTCGAGTTGGTCTATGGCACAAACGCCATTCTTCCCATTCATACTCAACTGCATTCATTTCATACATCCGTAGCACTCGACCTCCCCCTAGAGACGCTTCAGCATGCTAGGATGGCCGAACTAGATTTGCTAGATGAGAGGCGACTCCTTGCCATGGATCATGCTCGTGCATACCGGCAAAGGATAGCCCGACATTATAGCAAACACATGAGACCTCGCCACTTTGAAGTGGGAGATCTGGTCTTAAAAACCATCCACCATCATGGCCCACACCCCCTAGGCAAGTGGCGCCCCAACTGGGATGGACCCTATGTTGTACGAGCAACCACTACGAACAATTCATATTGGTTGATCGATGTAGAAGGTAGGAATTTAGCAGATCCTATCAATATTCAATACTTAAAGAAGTATCATGTGTAGGATCTGGATTAAATTCCAGTTTTTGAAAATTTAAAGGGATAGCTGCCCTGAGACATGTGAATAAGGTGCAAAAGCAAACTCGTGTGACCCCGAGTGAGAGAATTCGCACTTGTGAAAGAGTGGAGTTTTCAAAATCGTGGTTACATTTCAAAATCCTTCTTCTTACAAAGAAAGGCCTAGTTCAACATAGCAAGATACTTGCAAGTGGTACGTGCTATTTCTAAATAGGCTGATCTGGAATGGATCGAGTGTAGGCTTGGGATAAGTCCGCCCCTCTTCTCTTCTATTTCCAAAAGGAAAACAAAGGCCCAAAACAAAAGGGAATTTCCCACTTCGAAGTATCTTTCCAAAGGAAAGAAACCAGATTTCCAAAGAAAAATCGAATCTCTTGTGAAAAAGAGGGATTAAAGAAAAAATACTCCCAAAGGGAGACCCTCTATGAAAAAAAGGAAAAAGAGGCCAAAAAGCTCAAAAAGAGCAGTTTTCTGCCTTCTATGCCTTAAACCACGGGACGCTTCAGAAGGGACCGTGGTATCTCTTTCCCCATCCCTGGCTTATCCCAAGCTTAAGCATGGTTCATTTCGAGGAATCCTAAAGTAAAAATAGGATTTACTTACTTGAATTTCGTCTTGTTTGAGAATTCGACGTTTCAAGTAAGACATAGGAATTTGAAATGAAGCTTGTTTTCTTATAAAACCCCCGCTAGATAAGCGAGTGTTAAGACTCAAACAAGGGCAAGCACGAAGAGCTCGAGATCCTTAGGATCGAGGCTCAAGACAATTGTCCCTTTTGTAAATAGTCTTGTAAATAAGTTTTGAAAACCGAACATCGAACAGCATAGGATTTGCTCACTTGGAGCAATAGACCTTGTAAGTCTCTAGAGTTCGACCACATCTGGTCTCTGGGAGGTCGCCACTTTTGGCACCACACCCATGTCATTTGCATTCCACGCGTGGTACTTGCATGAACATGATCCCATTTAGGACCAGATTCCATAGTATAACCCTTTGGCGTGATATCTCCTCCTACCAGAATTTGTAAATTGAGATTTTGCTAAAATTGGGGCGATCCCATATTCTTCGTGGATAGATCTAGGGAGACATTAAAAGGGGTGTTTGTCATCTTTGCCCTTATCCAAATCGATTTGGACAAGGCCAAAGAGGTGCATCTGTAAACACCCCGAAATCCCACGAATTTCTTAAACAAATCTGGTTTTGTAAAAGCAGCCCCAAAGGGCCATTTTGAGTCTGGAAACCCAGGAGCCTTCCAGACAACCCTGTACATATGTTTTGAACTCTGTATGTCAAAAATATATAATATAGCTTTTGAAAACCTTTTAAAACATGTTTTTGAAACCCCGAAGCGGCTTGGCCCGATCAAGACAGGACCAGCGAAGTCAAAGAGAGCCCAAAACCGGAGCACATGTCAAGCCCGGCACAACAACTCTCGTATCACATCCATACCCCCAGGATCTCGAACGTCCAAGACCCTGTTCTTATCAAAATATCATTTAAAGTCATCTCCGGAAGGCAGAAACGGAGGCGGACGACCATGTTAGCGAAGACCCAACGCAGACGGAGTACTGATGCTATCAGGCCCCGCACAAATCGTCCGTTTCGAACCCAGCTCGAAGGAGTCAGAGTTCAATTTGGATTGGATCTGGACCATATATATCCAGATCCCAATCCAAACCCATATGTGGACTTGGATTTGGATTTGGATCCAGAGATCCAATCCAATATCCATATCCATGGCCTACATCACCTTCTCATAAATGGAGGTGGGGCCCACTTGAAATTCACGTGGGATTATGGGCATGAGAGAGAGTGGGGATGGAAAATATCAAGAGTGTTGTAATTAAGCTTGACTTGTGTGTCAAGTTTGGGTTTAATCATGTGGGTTAGCCTAATTGAGTGGGTTTAAGCTTGTAATTAGCCAAAACCTAACCTAGGGCTGCACCAACATGAGGTGGTTAAGGTCTATGGGCCATGCTAAGGGAGCTCCTTCACCTAAACCTAACCCAAAACACCTAATCCTAGCCTACCACCCTAATCCACCCCTAATTTGAGCCTAATCACCTAACCCACTTCCCTAATCCCGGCCTAATCCCAACCTAATCACCTAACCCACTTCCCTAATCCTTCCCTAAACCTAGGTTAATTTCCCTAAACCTAGCCTAATCACCTAACCTAGCTCACTAAACCTCACCCTAAAACCCAACCACCTAACCTAGCCCTAAACCCTTAAACCACCCCTAGCCCACAGTCTACCCAAACCACTAGTTTTCAAAATATCTGGCCCAACCCTTTCCAGCCCACCTTATCTACATACCACCCTACCTAAACCACCTAACCACTACCCCAAACCCAACCCTAACCGACCTACCCATCCCTATTTAAACCCCCCCCTTGGGGGCGGGTTTTCCTAGCTAGTGGCTTCACCCATCCCAGTCGGGTCCCCTTCCAGCCGAGTCCCACCATCTCCCACCTGCTCCACCTACTCCACCTGCACCGCCACCTTCTCTCTTCCATCCACCACCATCTCCCAGCCGGACGCCACCACCATCTCCCGGCCGGACGCCACCACTTGCTCTCCATCCCAACCACCCAATTTCTCTCTTCCATCCACCACCATCTCCCAGCCGAACGCCACCACCATCTCCCGGCCGGACGCCACCACTTGCTCTCCATCCCAACCACCCGATTTCTCTCTTCCATCCACCAAATCTCCCCATTCGGTAAGTACCCCCTAACGCTACCTAACTCCTTCTCTACTCCCTCTCCATTCCTAGCCACCCACCATACCATCATCTCACCTACACATCAGCCCTTTGCTGCCACCATTCTCCCTTACCCGAACCTAGCACAACCTAAACTACCGGCCACTACCTAACCATCCCATCTACATCCGGCTACCCTGTAAGACTCCCATTCGGCCTTCCCTTAAACCCCCTTTAGGTCCATACTCCCCAATACTCTAGACTCTCCTAGTGACCCTACACACTTACTTGGCCCAGCCCTTTGATCGCCCACATCAAGGCGACACCCATTTGCAGCCGGCCACCTTCGAGGCGCCTATCCCGCGCCCCACTTGCAGCCGGCCAGCACCCTTTGTCATCCACCCTCGCGGAGCTCCCGTTTGCAGCCCAAGGCGAAGGCCAAGCCCACGCTCAAGCAAGGCCTCTACGGACCAGCTACTCGTAAGTGCCTAAACTCGGTCTTTAGTTGTATACTTGCTTGAGATTCAATTTGATACGGGGTTGTAATAACGGAGCATAGTCTCCCCCCGCTTGTAATAACGTGGCTTGGCACACCCACACACGTGCACTCTCTTAGTTGTGCACGATTTTGAACACACACGGGCCTAATCAGCCCATAATACATAAGTATATCTATATATATATACTTTCATTTTCGAAGGGTTTTTGCTTAAGTTGGGTGCGTTGTCTTTCAATTCAAGCACTCTCACACACATTGAGCTTTCGCTCTTATTTGAAAGACCCAAGTAAGGGCCGACCTATACTATTTGGGTTTCATTTCATGTCGTGTGAGTAAGTCTTTCAATTCAAGCACTCTCACACACATTGAGCTTTCGCTCTTATTTGAAAGACCCAAGTAAGGGCCGACCTATACTATTTGGGTTTCATTTCATGTCGTGTGAGTAAGTCTTTCAATTCAAGCACTTTCACACACATTGAGCCTTCGCTCTTATTCCCAAGACCTTAGTAAAGGCCTTATTGCAGTTATATTTGGGTTTCATTTATGTCGTGTGTGTAGTACTTCAATTCAAGCACTCTCACACACATTGAGCCTTCGCTCTTACTCCCAAGACCTTAGTCAAGGCCATACTGCAATTTATATTCGGGTTTAATTTCATGTCGTGTGTGTAAGTCTTTCAATTCAAGCACGCACCCACATTGAGCCTTCGCTCTTATTTGCAACACCCGAGTAAGGGCTCATATACATATTCTATATACATATCTCCCTTCGGTTATTTCCCTTCAGTTATTTCCCTTCAGTATTGTCTTTACATTTCGGGTTTTCCCTTTGGAGTAGCGTGAGTTTGCATTGCATCTACGCCATACCACGAGGTAGGACGCATATTGCATCAAAGCAAGCCCCGCTCGAATTCGCCCACGTAATGTTCATAACACACAAACTAGGTGGCCCAAAAAGGGATAAAAGAAAAGACTTAGGCACGTGCAAATCCACGTGATCTAAAACATGCAATCGCATTTTAAAGACCCGAAATAGACACCTTGAACCGCTTCGTAGACTTTCTCTCCAAAAACTCGATTTTTGCAAAGCGTACAGACAGACCCTTGCGCATCGGTGCAAGAAGGTCTGCGACGACAAGAGCTTACTGGCTTACAGTCGCCACGTTTAGAAGCCAGTGTTAAATATATCTTCACTAGCTTAAGTAAGCTAGCTGGCACGCCCTGTTTGCATACATAGGCCTTAGACACACGAGAGGATCCGCTCCGAGCCCTGAAAAAGGCAAAGAGGCGGGGATTTTCGCGGGTCTACAGGGATTGGCACGCCCAGTGGGACGTAAGCCTTTCAAAAATCGAGTTTTAAGTAGGAGTCTTGTGAAAATTTTTATAAAAAGGTGTTGTTTTAACTTGTTTTCTTTGCTTGTACTTAGGATATTTTGAAAAAGCTTGAAAAGCATGTCAAAATCCAATCCAAGTGACGTGTCGAGCCAAGGCTCATGCGCATCAAGTTCTCACTCTAGGAGGATTTTCAAAAACAAAATAAAACTAGATGAAATCGAGGACTTGAGAAGGGAGTTTGAGGCCAAAATCGATGCTCTCAGCCAAGAGGCTGAAGTAGGCGATTCATGTTCATCAAACGGTGAACAAAGGCCTAAAAAGAAATCTGAAAAACCTCACAAGCAAAAAGAGGCCTCCACAATAGAAGGCAACCAATACCACGAGTCCTTCACACAAAAGGACCGTAAAGCCCTACAACAGTTGTTGAAAGGGCAGAATAAAGAGAAAAGAAACTACGCCCTGTCTGATTTCCTTCCTATGGATTACGAAACAGACAGTGACGATGAAATACCGAACTTCCATCGGTGTGATGGCATGGGAGACCCCAGGTCTCACTTGCAGCTTTTCTCACGTCAAGCCCATAAGAAGAAAAAGGACTCGATGAAATGGGTGTATTGGTTCCCTCTATCCCTTAAAGGCACAACTGCCAAATGGCTGGCTTCCTACGACTTAAGCCAGTTCGCTACTTTTGAAGAGTTAGCGAACTGCTTCATGCAAAGATTTGCACACAACGTAGAAGTCACGCCAACCCTGAATACCTTAAGGGATACAAAGCAAGGCATGAACGAAGACGTGCATGCCTTCATTATAAGATGGAGGTCGCTTTTGGGCCAAGTGTGAGAGCCCATATCCGAAGGATGTGTAGTAATGCTCATCCTGGATAATTTTAAAAGCGAATTAAAAACCCTTCTCTCGCTCCATGAGATTTCAACTTTCCATAAGTTGATCAAGAAGGCCTCCCTTTTCGAAACCAACTTGTGAAAAGGGACATACGATCACTTATGGAAAGGAAGTGCCGTTACAAAAACCCGTTTGGAAAAGCCCATCGCATATGGGCTGCCCACGACGGACAAAGGGGCGAAGCCCCATAAAATCGCCAATGTCCGGGTGGATCCAGGCATGGCGGGCACTTCCAAAAATTTTGAAAAATTAGAAAATAAGAGAGAACGCAATTTTCAAAAACCGGTTGAAAAACGGGAGTATACTCCGCTGGGGCAACTTGTGTCGGAGGTCCTAGACCTCCTCCTTGCCTAGGGCATGATAGAACTCCCTGAAATACCCGAAGGAGTCACTTCCAAGGGGGGGTATTTAAACCGATTTTGCAAGTATCATCGGCTCAAAGGCCATGATACCAAACGCTGCTTCTCTCTTTTAAATAAAATTGAGAACTTGATAGCAGAAGGCCGGCTCTAGGCACGTTTTTTGGCTTTTTTAGAAACCTCTTTTGATTTACTCGACGAGGATTTTGGCTTTTGCTCCATTTTCTGCAAATTTTCTAAGTATGTATGAATTTTGGAAAACACCTTTTTTTCTGAAAATTTTGAGTGTAACTTGTTTGTTTGAAATCAATTTAAGTCCTGGGTCCCACCGGGCGTGCCAAATCTGTAGACACGGAAAAATTTCACTTGCGGGTTCTTAGGCCTGAAGTGAACCTTTTCGTGCTTACGTTCGCTTTTTGGGCGAGCCAGCTAGCTTACTCAAACTAGCGAAGTAGTTTTTGAAATATCTGACTTTTGAAAGGCAATTGTGGACAGGCGGGATCTTTTCGTCGCAAACCTTCTTGAACCGATGCTCAAGGGTCAGTTTGTATGCTTAGAGACTTCGTTGGAAACAAGTTAAACTCAAATTCGATTTTTGAATGAACAGGTGTTTGAAAACTTCAGAAAGCATGCATTTGGCGAGTTTTTGCTTTTACTGGGTTTGGGTGACCCTAAGTCTTTGAAATTTATCTGCCTTGGGCGTGGAGTGTGTGCATCAAGTGCCTAAGATGGGCGTTTTGCACGATTTATTCGGGTTTGTTCGATGCAGGTATGCAACCTAGCTCGAGTATGGCAAGTATGCAATGCAACTCACACAACTTGAATATAAAATCCAAAATTTAAAGACTTGACAGAAGGGAAAACCCAAATTGAATGCAACTCACACGACTTGAATGTAAATTGCAGAAATTCAAATATCTCTATATCTTAAGAGCGGAAAGGCTCAATGTGTGCGTGGGTGTTGTGTATAAATTGAAATGCAACACATGCAACTGAACCGTAAAACGCAGCAGAAGGGAGATATAGATATATGTAAGAGCGGAAAGGCTCAATTGTGGTGTGTGTGTATGTGTATAAATTGAAAGACAACACACATGACTGAATTTAAAACCCAGAATTGAAATGCGTACACAACTGAACCGGGAAAACTCACGCAGCAGAAAGTATATAGATATGGCTATATCTTAGCGGCTTCTGAGGCCAAAATGTGCGTGAAGTGTTTGAGCAAACGCTCAGGTGTTTCTTGGGTGCGAGTGTGTAATTGAAAAACAAACTCACACGACTTAATGTAACAACCCAGCTTAATTGAAATACATACGTATAATAAGAGCGAAAAGGCTCAATTGTGTACGTGGTGCTTGTGTACGAGATAAGAGCGAAAAGGCTCGAGTGTACGTGTGTGTCTCGTATGTCCAGCACTGTTATTACATCCGGGGGGAGACGATGCTCCGTTATTACAACCCCGTATCAAATCGAATTGAATACGAAAAACAACTTGATATATATCAAAATAAACTCATATTTTCCAGATTCTTGAGTTATGCTCGTACAAGAGGCGAGTCCATCATCATTACATGGAGTCTGGGGCACGTGGGAGCAAAGCCGGAGAGCTTGAGAGCTTGGGGAGACTTGGAGTTCCGAGAGCTGCAAATTATACCGGGTTTAGGGCCGCTTGGGGCTAGTTTGGGTAAGGGATGACTCGAGCCACCTTGGCTCGAGTGATAGGCTTTTTGGTTTAGGATTTGGCCAGCATTTGGCCTTAGGTTTAGTGAGGTTTAGACTTAGGATTAGGCCAGCACTTGGCCTTGGTTTAGGTCGTGTTTAAGCTTAGGATTAGGCCAGCACTTGGCCTTGGTTTAGGTCATGTTTTGGACCTGGTATTAGGCATGACTCGAGCCAAGGTGGCTCGAGTGATAGGATATGGTTTAGGTCTTGTGAAACTCGAGCGAAAGTGGCTCGAGTGGTAGTTGTTTGCTTTAGGGTTCGGCCAACATTTGGCCTTGGTTTAGATCTTGTGAAACTCGAGCCAAGGTGGCTCGAGTAAGAGTGGTATTAGGGTGTAGTTGGTCCTAGTCTAGGTGTTGAAGATGGGACACGGTTAAGCTAGGGATGATACATGGCCAGGTTTAGGTAGGGTTCACTAGGTTGCCAAGGTGAGCTTAGGGGCTGGTTCACGGCCAGCCCTTAGCCTAAGGTTTTGGGCTGGGATGGCCTGCCTTTAGGGCAGGCCTTAGTTGATTTTAGGTGGGACACAGCCTGCTCTAGCAGGCCGTGGGTCTTAGGTAGGTGGGCTGGCTAAGGCCGGCCAAGTTTTTGGCAAGAAAAACAAGGAAGCCCGGCCACCTTTGGCCGGGCTGTTTTAGGTAGTTGGAGGGGGAAAACCAACCACGGGCTGGGCTGGTTTTTAGGTAGTTGGCCTGCCTTTAGGGCAGGCCACCTTGGGTAGGAAAAGGGGACACGGCCTGCTGGTGCAGGCCGTGGGTTTTTGGGGAAAAAGGACTCGAGCCAAGGTGGCTCGAGTTAGGTTGAAGTTCGGCCAAGGCTGGCCGAACTTGGTTGGGTTGAAGGGGGGAGTTCGGCCAGGTGGTGGCCGAACTAGGTTTAGGTCTTGGAGCAGCCTAGCTAGGTGGTTGTCTAGGGTAGATGTTTTGGAAAAATCGGCCAGGACTTGACTGTTTAGGTAGTGTTTTTAGGGGCGGTTCTTGGTGGTTGATGGGTGGTCTAGAGAGGTTAGGGAAGAGGTGGGTTAGATTAGGTTTTTAAGGCTTACCTAGGGAGCAGCTCCGCTCCAGCCACCACTCACGCCGCCAAGCTCCACCATGCAATGTTCCCAGCTTTGAAGAAGAGGCTTCTACCGTTGGTGCAACCCTTGGCCAATCCCCATCTTCAAACAAAAAGTATTTTGGGCCAATGGGCCACTTTCTCTCTCATCCCCCCCTTTCTTTCACGTGAAGCACCTCTCCCTATCTGGACTTCACGCCCTTTTTTTCCAGCCCACTCACCTCTATTTATAGAGGTTTTAAGTGGGTCTTGGATCTTGGGTCCTGGATTTGGGTCTGGCTATCCGGATCCAATCCAAATCCTGTTTGGATCTGGATCATGGATCTCAGATATTTTTGAGATCCAGATCCAATCCAAATATTTATTTCGGTTTGGATCTCGGATCTCGGATCTTGGATTTTGAGATCCAGATCCAATCCAAACACAATTTGGATCTGGATCTGGATATTTTGGGCGGGCTTCGATTCATCGGAGGCCCAACTCTTGCCTGGGTCTTCCCCAAGTCTTTCTTCCAACCGGTGTTATGCTTTTGAGGACTTTTTTGGCATTTGTTTCGGTCCGCCGTTTTGGTTTTTGGCCGATTCCTATTGATATCGAACTCAGATTGCCGCACAGATTCCGTTCTTCATTCTGACGGGACGTGTCTCGGACTTCTGTCGACTTCCTCAGGTACTGGGCTTCTTTCTGCATTTTGGAGCTGCTTTGTGCTTTTTCTTTGACCCAAATTACATTTTTACCCTTCTGTCGGGCTTTTCTCCAAACGGGCTCTTTTTTCTTTCGTTTTTGAATAGGGGGTGGCTTCTGAAATTCTAGGCTCGAATCCTCTTCTTGCTTGGGCTTTTTTTTTGCCTTCTGTAACTATTTTCACATTTCAAAACAGGTCATCGTTTTGGCTCAAACGAGCTTTTTGGTATTTTTGAGAGTTTTTGATTTTTGGAAAATTCGGGGTGTTTACAATATACATAAACTTGTATCTAAAGGGCTGATTAGGCCCGTGTGTGTTCAAAATCGTGCACAACTAAGAGCGAGGTAGGCTCAAGTGCACGTGTGTGTGGGTGTGCCAAGCCATGTTATTACAAGCGGGGGGAGACAATGCTCTGTTATTACAACCCCGTATCAAATTCAATTTAATTTAAGCAAGTCTACAACTAAGGACCGAGTTAGGCACTTACTTATAGCTGGTCCGGAGGTGACTTGCTTCAGCGTAGGCTTGGCTTCGCCTTGGTCTGCAAGAGGGAGCTCCTCGAAGTGGCACAACAAGGATGTGTGGCCAGGTGACAAAGAGGAGGGTTGTGGCGCCTTGGAGATTGTCGGCTGCTAGGAGGAGGCTGTCGTGATGTCAAGGGCTGAGTTGTCTAAGGAGGGTCACTAAGGGATAGGTTGGTACTATGGAAGGTGGCGCTAAGGGGAGCCTAAAGGGAATGCCTAAGGAAAAGGGTGTGGCTGGCCGAATGGGTTGGGTGTAGTCGGCTATGACTGGCCGACTAGGAGGTGTTTTGAGTGGTGGCCGGCTGGGATGGCTAGGAGTCTTTGGGAAGGGCGAGGGAACTAGCTAGGTTGCTATGGAAGGTGGAGCTAAGGGCTGGTGGAGAGTGGAAGGGGCATGTCCTAGGGAGCAAGATAGGGTGGCCGAGTGTCACTAGGCAAAGATAGGGAGTCGGGTGGTAAAGGGGTTAGGTTTGGCCGAATGGGTAGGGTAAGGGTGGCGGGAAGGTGGTGTTGGCGAGGTGGAGTGGTGGTATGGGCGGTTGAGAGTGGAGGGGCAGTGAAGAGAAGATGGAGTTAGGTGTAAGGTACTAACCGAATGGATGAAGAAGGTCGGTGGGTGGAAGGAGGGCAGTCGGGTGATGAAGATGGATGGAGCCAGGTGATGAAGGTGGCAGCGTGGAATGGAGCAGGCCGGATGGAAGTGGTGGCGCGAAGTGGAGCTTGGCCGGGAGTAGTGGTGGTGGAGGTCGAAGAAGAGCAAGGTGGAAGGGGCCTCGGCTGGCCCAAGGGCTGGAAGGGATCGGATTGGCCAAGATCGGCTGGGAGAAGATTAGGTGGAAAACCCGGCCCCTTAGGGGGGGGTTTATATAGGTTTTTGAAGGGCGGTCAGGGCTGGTATTTGGAGGGTGGTAAGGTGGTTTAGGTGGTGGTGGTGTGGTGATAAGGTGGGCTGGTTTTGAGGAGGGCTCGACATGTGCTCCGGTTCCGGGTTCTCTTTAGCTCTTCTGGTCCTGCTTTGATCAGGTCAAGCCGCTTCGTGGGGTTTCAAAACATATTTTAAAACATATTATACATATTTTAAAGCATATACAGTTTTAAACATATGTACAGGGTTGCTTGGAAGGCTCTTGGGTTTCCAGACTCAAAATAGCCCTTTGGGGCTGCTTTTACAAAACCAGGTTTATTTGAGAAGTTCGTGGGATTTGGGGGTGTTTACAGATGCCCCTCTTTGGCATTGTCCAAATTGATTTGGATAATAGCAAAGACGACAAACGCCCCTTTCAATGTCTCCCTAGATCTAACCACGAAAATATGGGATCGTCCCAATCTTTAACAAAAATCTCACTTTTTAAAACCCTGGTAGGAGGAGATATCATGCCAAAGGGATAATACAAATGGTTTCTAGTCCTAAAATGGGATCATGTTATGCAAGTGCCATGCGTGGAAATGCAGATGCATGACATGGGTGGGGTGCCAAGAATGGCGACCTCCCAAAGACCAAATATGGTCGAACTTTCGAGACTAACAAGGCCTACTGCTCCAAGTGAGCAAATCCTATGCTGTTCGATGTTTGATTTTTCAAAATCTATTTACAAAAGCTATTTACAAAAGGGATAATTGTCTTGAGTCTCAATCCTAAGGATCTCGAGCTCTTCGTGTTTGCCTTTGCTTGAGTCTTGACCCTCGCTTATCTAGCGGAGGTTTTATAAGAAAACAAGCTATATTTCAAATTCCTATGTCTTACTCGAAACGTCGAATTCTCAAATAAGATGAAATTCAAGTAAGTAAATCCTATTTTTACTTTAGGATTCCTCGAAATGGACCATGTTTTAGCTTGGGATAAGCCAGGGATGGGAAAGAGATACCACGGTCCCTTCTGAAGCGTCCCATGGTTTAAGGCATAGAAGGCGGAAAACTGCTCTTTTGGAGCTTTTTGGCCTCTTTTCCCTTTTTTTCTCATAAGGGGTCTCCCTTTGGGAGTATTTTTTCTTTAATCCCTCTTCTTTTACAAGAGAATCGATTTTTTCTTTTGAATTCTGGTTTCTTCCTTTTGGAAAGAGACTTTGAATGGGAAATTCCCTTTATTTTGGCCACGTTTTCCTTTTGGAAGGAGAAGAGAAGAGGGGAGGACTTATCCCAAGCTCACACTCGATCCATTCTAGATCAGCCTATTTAGAAATAGCACGTACTACTTGCAAGTATCTTGCTATATTGAACTAGGCCTTTCTTTGTAAGAAGAAGGATTTTGAAATGTAACCACGATTTTGAAGACTCCACTCTTTCACAAGTGCGAATTCTCTCACTCAGGGTCACACGATTTTGCCTTTGCACCTTATTTTCAGGTCTCAGGGCAACTATCCCTAAAGTTTTTCGAAAATTGGAATTTAACCTAAATCCTACACATAATACTTCTTTAAGTATTGAATATTGATAGGATCTGCTAAATTCCTACCTTCTACATCGATCAACCAATACGAGTTGTTCGTGGTGGTTGCACATACAACATAGGGTCCCTCCCACTTGGGGCGCCACTTTCCAAGTGGATGTGGGCCACGATAGTGGATGATTTTCAAGACCAAATCCCCCACTTCAAAGTGGCGAGGTCTCACGTGTTTGCCATAGTGTCGGGCTATCCTTTGCCGGTATGCACGAGCATGATCCATAGCAAAGAGTCGCCTCTCATCTAGCAAATTTAGTTCGGCCATCCTAGCATGCTGAAGCGTCTCTAGGGGGAGGTCGAGTGCTATGGATGTATGGAATGAATGTAGTTGAGTATGAATGGGAAGAATGGCGTTTGTGCCATAGACCAATTCGAATGGTGTGGCATTTGTGGGAGTCCGGATGGAAGTCCTATAAGCCCATAAGGCTTCATCCAGCTTCTCGTGCCACATCCTACCCTTCTCTAAAGTCTTCTCAATTATGCTAATGAGAGTCTTGTTTGTGGCTTCGGCTTAGCCGTTGCCTTGAGGGTAGTAGGGCGAAGAGAAGTGGTGAGTTATGCCATATGTGTTGCACAACTTAACCATCCGCTCGTTCTTGAATGGGGTGCCATTATCAAACACAAGGTCTCGTGGAACCCCAAATCGAGCCAAGATATTCCTCCTAATGAAAGCCACCACATGTTGCCCCAGCACGCTGGTTAGGGAAATGGCTTCCACCCACTTGGAGAAATACTCAGTGGCTGCTAAAATGAAACGATGCCCATTCGAGGCTTTTGGAAATATGGGGCCTACGATGTCAAACGCCCACATGGTAAATGGCCAGGGGCTGACCACGGAATGCAATGCAGATGAGGGGATATGAATAGCGTGCCCATGCACTTGACATGGATGACACTTCCTAACATGATCGTGACAATCCTTTTTCAGGGTGGACCAAAAATAGCCCCCTCTAAGTATTTTCATTGCCATCATGTTGGCATTAACATGACCTCCACATTCTCCATCGTAGAATTCATGCATCACTATCCTAGCCTCCTCTAGATCGATACACCTAAGTAGGATGCCGGTAAAACTTTTTTTGTATAGAACCACACCCAGAATGGTGTATCGGTTCAAAATCTTACGGATGAATGCCTTATCTTTGGATGTGGCATCCTCAGTGAATCCCCCATTTTCTAAAAATTGCTTGATGTCGTAAAACCAAGGTTTTTCAACAGAATCTGGGTTATTTTGGCAAATATCCAAATCGTGTGTGGATGGGTTGGGCGCATGCCATATTTCTAAAGACTAGGTCCCTGAAATGGGATCGACCTTTAGGGCTGAACCCATGGAGGAGAGGGCATCGGCAATGCCATTGTCCTCTCTTCCTACGTGTGTGAGTTTACACGATTGGAAGGACTCAACCAATCGAGTGGCCAACTCGTGATATGGAAGTAGTTTTTCATTACGTACTTGCCAAATTTTCAAAACCTGGTTTATAACAAGGAGCGAAACTCCAAAGACCTCGATGCATGATGCCCCTAGGGTTTTCGAAATCCTTAAGCCTTGTATGAGTGCTTCATACTCAGCTATGTTGTTGGAACATTCAAAATCTAGGCGGATTGCTATGGGAATCTCGCCCTTTTCAGGGGAGATGAGGATGACCCCAGCACCAGCCCCTCGTTGGTTTCGTGCCCCATCGAAGTGCATCTTCCACACTTGGTTTTCGAAATTGTTTGCCAAAATGTGGTTTTGGAAATGGTTTTGCAATATGCCTTCGTCAGGTATTTCATCAAGTGTGGGATATGCGTCCTCCAGGGGGAACTCTGCCACGTAATCTGCTAGGGCTTGCCCCTTAATGGAGATTTGGTGATGGTATTTCAGGTCATACTCCATTAGAAGGAGTTGCCATTTGCCCGATCTACCCTTTAGAATGGGTTTTTCGAACAAGTGCTTGATTGGATCAAGCTTGGACACTATCCAGATCTCATGATCTAGGAAATAGTGTCTGAATTTCTGGCAGGCCCAGACTAGGGCCAAGCACGTCTTTTCCATGGCTTGATAATTTCGTTCATAAGCCAAGAGAGTTTTCGAAATATAGTAGATGGCATACTCCTTGTGGGTGTCATCCTCGTATTGAGCCAATAGGGCTCCCAAAGCATTTGCATGCACGGAAGTGTAAAGTAAAAGTGATTTTCCTTGCTTTGGAGGATTCAAAACGGGGGGATTAACCAGGTATGCCTTTAGTCTCTCGAAGGTCCTTTTGCAGTCATCATCCCATACGAATTTCGTGCCCTTCCTTAAAAGCTTGTTGAAGGGTTAGCATCTTGTCGCCAGATTTGATATGAATCGGCGAACGGACTGTAATCAACCCTGGAGGCTATGAATTTGGGTGAGATTGGAGGGTGGAGCCATGTCTATGATGGCTCGACACTTAGAGGGGTCGACTTCTATACCCCTTTGGCTTACCATAAAGCCTAAAAGCTTCCCAGACTCTACCCCGAATACACATTTTTGAGGGTTTAGCTTTACTTTGTAAAACCTAAGCCTTTCGAAAATCTTTTGCAAACATTCGATATGAGTGCATCAGGTTTTAGATTTTGCCAAGAGATCATCTACATACACTTCTACGAGCTCATGAATTTTATCATGGAAGATCGTGGTCATGGCTCTCTGGTATGCCACGCCGGCATTTTTCAAACCAAAGGGCATGACTATATAGCAGTATGTGCCCCATGGGGTTGTGAAGGCGGTCTTACCCTGATCTCGTGGACTTAGTTTGATTTGATTATAGCCTGAATAGCCATCCATAAACGAAAACATTTCATGATTTGCAGTTCTATCGACTATCAAATCTATGTTTGGTAAAGGATAATTATCCTTTGGAGTGGCTTTATTTAGGTTTCTGAAATCGATGCATATTCGAATTTTTCCATTGGTTTTTCGAACTACAATGATGTTTGACAACCAATCAGAATACGCAATGGGTTTTATAATTCTAGCTTTTAACAGGTCTTCTAAACCCTCTTTGACTTGCGTGTGTTCATTTGGGTATATTTTCCTAAGCTTCTGCTTTATGGGTTTTACATCCGTATCTAAGGGAAGACGATGTTCGACAATGCTGGGGTCTATGCCCGGCATGTCTTCATACGTCCATGCAAACACATCTAAATAGGTTCGTAGAAATGCAATGAATGCTGATCTTTCATGTTCATGCAAACATGCGCCTATTTTGATGGTTTTTGGATTGGAATCATTCCCTAGGTTCACCTCTATGAAATCTCCTCCTATTGAATTGGAAGGTCTTTCAAAATCGAGAATCTTATGAAATTCTGGCAGCTCAGAAGTGGGATCTTCCTCAAGGGGATCCACTTCTAGGCTTCGATCATTTTCGTGGGTTATAGACCCGAGGGAATTTGATGCGTGATTTTTCAAAAGACCTGGTTTTGTACTTGGATTTTCGATTGATTTCAAAATTTTTGGTCGGGCTATGCAGACGACGTTCTCGATTTTAATTAAAAGGGAGAAACAACATTTGGTATCATGGACTTTGAGCCGATGATACTTGCAAAATCGATTTAAATACCCCCCTTTGGAAGTGACTCCTTCGGGAATTTCAGGAAGTTCTATCATGCCTTGGGCAAGTAGGAGGTCTAGGACCTCCGACACAAGTTGCCCCAGCGGTGTGTATTCCCGTTTTTCAATTGGTTTTTGAAAATTCCTCTCCCTTTTATTCTCTAGTTTTTCAAAATTTTTGGAAGTGCCCGCCACGCCTGGATCCATTCGGACATTGGCGATTTTAGGGGGCTTTGCCCCTTTGTCCATTGTGGGTAGCCCATAAGTGATGGGCTTTTCCAAGCGGGTTTTAGAAATGGCACTTCCTTTCCATAAGTGATCGTATGTCCCTTTTCTCAAATTTGTTTCGAAAAGGGATGCTTTTTTTATCAACTTATGGAAAGTTGAGATCTCATGGAGCGAGAGAAGGGTTTTTAACTCGCTTTTAAAGTTATCCAGGATGAGCATGACTGCGCATCCTTCGGATATGGGCTCTCGCACTTGGCCCAAAAGTGACCTCCATCTTATAATGAAGGCATGTACGTCTTCGTTCATGCCTTGCTTCGTATCCCTTAAAGTGTTCAATGTTGACGTGACTTCTACGTTGTGTGCAAATCTTTGCATGAAGCAGTTCGCTAACTCTTCAAAAGTAGCGAACTGGCTTAAATCGTAGGAAGCCAGCCATTTGGCAGCTGTGCCTTTAAGGGATAAAGGGAACCAATACGCCCATTTCATCGAGTCCTTTTTCTTCTTATGCGCTCGACATGAGAAAAGTTGCAAGTGAGACCTAGGGTCTCCCATGCCATCATACCGATGGAAGTTCGGTATTTCATCGTCACTGTCTATTTCGTAATCCATAGGAAGGAAATCAGACATGGTGTAACTCCTTTTCTCTTTATTTTGCCCTTTCAGCAGCTGCTATAGGGCTTTACGATCCTTTTGTGTGAATGACTCGTGGTATTGGTTGCCTTCCATTACGGAGGCCTTTTTGTGCTTGTGAGGTTTTTCAGATTTTTTCTTGGCCTTTTGTTCACCGTTTGATGAACACGAATCACCTACTTCAGCCTCTTGGCTGAGAGCATCGATCTTGGCCTCGAATTCCCTTCTCAGGTCCTCTATCTCGTCTAGTTTGATCTTGTTTTTCAAAACCCTCCTAGAGTGAGAGCTTGATGCGCATGAGCCTTGGCTCGACACTTCACTTGGGTTGGATTTTGACATGCTTTCAAGCCTTTTTTCAAAATTCCTAAGTACAAGTAAAGAAAACAGAGTTAAAACAACACCTCTTTGAAAATCTTTTCGCAAGTTTCCTAGAGTAACTCGACTTTAAAAGACTCACATCCCACCGGGCGTGCCAAATAACTGTAGATGCTGAAAATTTCCGCTTCCTGGTTCTCAGGCCTGAAGCGAACCTTTTCATGTGCCTAAGTCCTATTTAAACAAACAGGGCGTGCCAGCTAGCTTACTTAAGCTAGCGAAGATATATTTAAAACCTAACTTCTAACGTGGCGACTGTGAGCAAGCAAGCTCTTGTCGTCGCAGACCTTCTTGCACCGATGCGCAAGGGTCAGTCTGTACCCTTTTAAAAATCGAGTTTTTAGATAGAAGGACCTACGAAAGCGGTTTGAGGTGTTTGATTCGGGTCTTGTTTGTACAATTTTCAGATTTTAGATCACGTGGATTTGCACGTGCCTAAGTCTTTCCTTTTATCCCTTTTCGGGCCACCTAGGTGTGTGTTATGAACACTCCACTAAGATGTGGTGACTTTGAGCAGGAGTATGGGGTTTGCTTTGATGCAATATGCGTCCTAACTCGTGGTATGGCATATATGCAATGCAAACTCACGCTACTCCAAAGGGAAAACCCAAATTTAAAAGACAATGCCGAAGGGAAATGACTTGAAATGGAAATTGCTGAAGGGAAATGACTTGTAATGTAAATGCCAAAGGGAAATTGCAAAAGGGAAATACGGCTATATCTTAAGAGCGGAAAGGCTCAATTGTGCAAGTGTGTGCCGTGTATATATTGAAAGACTACGCACACAGCTGAACCTTAAAACCCGAATTGAAAAGACATAGCCAAAAGGGAAATACGTATATAGTATATATGAGCCCTTACTTGGGTCTTACCAATAAGAGCGAAGGCTCAATGTGGGTGCGTGTGAAAATGTAAGGACAACACACACGACTTCAAATGAAACCCAAATATAAATTGCAATATGGCCTTAACTAAGGTCTTGGGAATAAGAGCGAAAGCTCAATGTGTGTGAGTGCTAGAATTGAAGTACTACGCACACAACATGAAATTAAACCCAAATAGAAATTGCAATATGGCCTTAACTAAGGTCTTAGGAGTAAGAGCGAAAGCTCAATGTGTGTGAGTGCTAGAATTGAAAGACTTACACACACGACATGAAATGAAACCCAAATAGTATAGGTCGGCCCTTACTTGGGTCTTTCAAATAAGAGCGGAAGCTCAATGTGTGTGAGTGCTTGAATTGAAAGACTTACCCACACGACATGAAATGAAACCCAAATAGTATAGGTCGGCCCTTACTTGGGTCTTTCAAATAAGAGCGGAAGCTCAATGTGTGTGAGTGCTTGAATTGAAAGACAACGCACCCAACTTAAACAAAACCCTTCAAAAATGAAAGTATGGCTGTTAAAGGAGGGTCACTAAGGGATAGTGTGGTGTTAGGAAAGGTGGCGCTAAGGGGAGCCTAAGGGAATGCCTAAGGGAAAAGTATGGCTGGCCGAGAGGACTTGGGTGCAATCGGCTAGGGATGGCCGACTAGGGATGGTTTAGTGGTGGCCGGTTGCTAGGGTAGTTAGGATGTTATGGATGGGAAGGGAGCTAGCTAGGGTGTTGTGGAAGGTGGGGCTAAGGGCTGGTGGAAAGTGGAAGGGGCAGGTCTTAGGGAGCCAAGTGGGGTGGCCGGGTGTCACTAGGCGAAGGTAGAGTGTCGGGTGGTGGAAGGGGTATAGGTCAGGCCGAATGGGTAAGTGTGGCGGATGGCAAAGGAGGATGCTAAGTGGTGGTGGTATGGGTGGTTGAGAGTGGAGGGGGAGTGAAGAGGAGATGGAGTTGGGTGTAGAGTACTAACCGAAGGGATGAAGAAGGGAGTTGGTGCGTGGAAGAAGGGCAGCCGGGTGCTTTGGGTGGATGGGATTCGGTTGGGAGGTGGTGGCGACGTGGAGCTAGCCGGATGAAAGTGGTGGCACGGGTGGAGCTTGGCCGGGGGAAGTGGTGGTGCAGGTGGAAGAAGGTGGAGGATTCGGCGGGAAGGTGATTGGCCAAGGTCGGCTGGCCCAAGGTGGAAAAGGATTGAAAAACCCGCCCACTAGGGGAGGGTTTATATAGGTTTGGAAATGGCGGTTGGGGCTGGTATTTGGAGGCTGGTAAGGTGGTTTAGGGGGTAGTGGTGTGGTGATAAGGTGGGCTGGTTTTGAGGAGGGGCCAGACATTTTACTTTAAGGGGTTTTAGGTATATGGTGTGCTAGGTTTAGGTGGGGTGGTTTAGGGGTTTAGGGCTTAGCTAGGTGGGTTGGTTTTGGGGTGAGGTTTAGTGAGGTGGGTTAGGTGATTAGGCTAGGATTAGGTTAGGTTTAAGGGAATTAGGCTAGGTTTAGGGGAGGATTAGGGAGGTGGGTTAGGTGATTAGGTTGGGATTAGGGAAGTGGGTTAGGTGATTAGGCTAGGTTTAGGATGGGATTAGGGTAAAAGGCTAGGATTAGGGGGTTTTGATTAGGATTGGGTTAGGGAGCTCCCTTTGCATAACCCATAGACCTTGTTGCATCATGTTGGTGCAGCCCTAGGTTAGGTTTTGGCTAATACAAGCTTAAACCCATGCTAATTAGGCTAACCCACATGATTAACCCCAAACTTGACACACAAGTCAAGCTTAATTACAATTACCCTCAAATCTTATCCTCCCCCACTCTCTCTCATGCCCATAATCCCACGTGAATTTCAAGTGGGCCCCACCTCCATTTATGAGAAGGTGATGTGGGCCATGGATGTGGATATTGGATTGGATCTCTAGATCCAAATCCAAATCCAAATCCACACATAGGTTTGGATTGGGATCTGGATATATATGGTCCAGATCCAATCCAAACTGAATTCTGACTCCTTCAGGCTATGTTCGAAACGAACGGTTTGTGCGGGGTTTGACAGCATCAATACTCCGTCTGCGTGGGGTCTTCGCCAACATGATCGTCCGCTTCTATTTTCACCTTCCAGAGATGACTTCATATGATTTCTGATTATAATAGGGTCTTGGACGTTCGAGATCCTGGGGGTGGATTCAATATGAGAGTTGCTGTGCCGGGCTCGACTTGTGCTCCGGTTCTAGGCTCTCTTTAGCTCTTCTGGTCCTGTCTTGATCAGGCCAAGCTTGCTTTGTGGGGTTTCAAAATATATTTTAACAGTTTTTAAAACATATTATACATATTTAAAGCATATAAAAGTTTAAAACATCTGTACAGGGTTGCCTGGAAGGCTCCTGGATTTCCAGACTCAAAATGGCCCTTTGGGGCTGCTTTTATAAAACCAGGTTGGTTTGAGAAATTCGTGGGATTTCAAGGTGTTTATAGATGCCCCTCTTTGGCCTTGTCCAAATCGATTTGGATAAGGGCAAAGATGACAAACACCCCTTTCAATGTCTCCCTAGATCTAACCACGAAGAATATGGGATCGTCCCAATCTTTAGCAAAATCTTAGTTTAGAACCCTGGTAGGTGGAGATATCATGCCAAACGGATTTGTTATGGAATCTGGTCCTAAGATGGGATCAGGTTTATGCAAGTACCATGCGTGGAATGCAGATGCATGACATGGGTGTGGTGCTAAAAGTGGTGACCTCCCAGAGACCAGATCTGGTCGAACTCTTGAGACTTACAAGGCCTACTGCTCCAAGTGAGCAGATCCTATGCTGTTCGATGTTCGATTTTCAAAATTTATTTACAAAACTATTTATAAAAGGGACAACTGTCTTGAGTCTCGATCCTAAGGATCTCGAGCTCTTCGTGCTTGCCTTTGCTTGAGTCTTGACACTCTCTTATCTAGCGGAGGTTTTATAAGAAAACAAGTCATATTTCAAATTCCTACGCCTTACTCGAAACGTCGAATTCTCAAACAAGATGAAATTCAAGTAAGTAAATCCTATTTTACTTTAGGATTCTTCGAAATGAACCATGATTTAGCTTGGGATAAGCCAGGGATGGGAAACAGATACCACAGTCCCTTCTGAAGCGTCCCGTGGTTTTAGGCATAGAAGGCGGAAAACTGTTCTTTTTGAGCTTTTTGGCCTCTTTTTCCTTTTTTTCATAGAGGGTCTCCCTTTGGGAGTATTTTTTCTTTAATCCCTCTTTTTCACAAGAGAATCGATTTTTCTTTCGAATTCTTGTTTCTTTCTTTTGGAAAGATACTTTGAATGGGAAATTCCCTTCATTTGGGCCTTTGTTTTCCTTTTGGAAGGAGAAGAGAAGAGGGGAGGACTTATCCCAAGGTCATACTCGATCCATTCCAGATCAGCCTATTTAGAAATAGCACGTACTACTTGCAAGTATCTTGCCATGTTGAACTAGGCCTTTCTTTGTAAGAAGCAGGATTTTGAAATGTAACCACAATTTTGAAGACTCCACTCTTTCACAAGTGCGAATTCTCTTACTCAAGGTCACACGACTTTGCCTTTGCAACTTATTTTCAGTTCTCAGGGCAGCTATCCCTAAAATTTTCGAAAATGGGGGAATTTAACCCAAATCCTACACATAATACTTCTTTAAGTATTGAATATTGATAGGATCTGCTAAATTCCTACCTTCTACATCGATCAACCAATATGAGTTGTTCGTGGTGGTTGCACGTACAACATAGGGTCCATCCCACTTGGGGCGCCACTTTCCAAGGGGATGTGGGCCACGATAGTAGATGATTTTTAAAACTAGATCCCCCACTTCAAAGTGGCAAGGTCTCATGTGTTTGCCATAGTGTCGGGCTATCCTTTGCCGGTATGCACGAGCATGATCCATGGCAAAGAGTCGCCTCTTATCTAGCAAATCTAGCTCTGCCATCCTAGCATGCTGAAGCGTCTCTAGGGGGAACTCAGCCATGTAGTCTGCCAGGGCTTGTCCCTTAATGGAGATCTGGTGATGGTATTTCAGGTCATACTCCATTAGAAGGAGTTGCCATTTGCCCAATGTACCCGTGAGAATGGGTTTTTCGAACAAGTGCTTGATTGGATCAAGCTTGGATACTATCCAGATCTCATGATCTAGGAAACAGTGTCTGAATTTCTAGCAGGCCCAGACTAGGGCCAAGCACGTCTTCTCCATGGCTTGATAATTTTGTTCATAAGCCAAGAGAGTTTTCGAAATATAATAGATGGCATACTCCTTATGGGTGTCATCCTCGTATTGAGCCAATAGGGCTCCTAAAGCATTTGTATGCACAAAGATGTAGAGTAAAAGCGGTTTTCCTTGCTTCGGAGGATTCAAAACGGGGGGATTAACCAGGTATGCCTTTAGTCTCTCGAAGGATCTTTGGCATTCGTCATCCCATAAGAATTTTGTGCCCTTCCTCAATAGTTTGTTGAAGGGTTCGTATCTAGTCGCCAGATTTGATATAAATCGGCGAACGGATTGTAATCGACCATGGAGGCTACGAATTTGGGTGAGAATGGAGGGTGGAGCCATGTCTATGATGGCTCGACACTTGGAGGGGTCTACTTCTATACCCCTTTGGCTCACCATAAAGCCTAGAAGCTTCCTTGATTCTACCCCGAATACACATTTTTGAGGGTTTAGCTTTACTTTGTAAAGCCTAAGCCTTTCGAAAATCTTTTGCAAACATTCGATATGAGTGCATCAGGTTTTGGATTTTGCCAAGAGATCATCTACATACACTTCTACGAGCTCATGAATTTGATCATGGAAGATCGTGGTCATGGCTCTCTGGTATATCGCGCCGGCATTTTTCAAACCAAAGGGCATGACTGTATAGCAGTACATGCCCCATGGGGTTGTGAAGGCGGTCTTACCCTGATCTCGTGGACTTAGTTTGATTTGATTATAGCCTGAATAGCCATCCATAAACGAAAACATTTCATGATTTGCAGTACTATCGACTATCAAATCTATGTTTGGTAAAGGATAGTTATCCTTTGGAGTGGCTTTATTCAGGTTTCTGAATTCGATGCAGATACCTCTTGGGAGCTTGGACTCGACATGCTTCAATGCTTTTTCAAAAATCCTAGATATGAAATGCAACAAACAAAGTTAAAAACACTTTCTTTGCAAAAATTTTTGTGAGGTTTTTCTACATGAACTGACTCTGCACAAGGCCCAGGTCCCACCGGGCGTGCCAAATCTATAGACACGGAAAATTCTCACTTCCGGTTCTTAGGCCTGAAGTGAACCTTTTCGTGTGTCTAAGTCATTTTTTATAACAAGGGCATGCCAACTGGCTTACTGAAGCTAGCGAGGTAAGTTTTGAAATCTGACTCTATCGGGGCGACTGTGAGCAAGTGAGCTCTTTTCGTCAAAGACCTTCTTGCACCAATGCGCAAGGGTCAGTCTGTATGCTTGGCAAAGTCGTTTTAAACAAACCTCTTTGAAAATACCCGAAGTGTTTGGGTTTTGTTTATATGATTGCAAGTTTTATTTCATGTGGGATTTGCACGTGCCTATGTCTTTCAATGTTTATACTATTTAGGCCAACTAGATGTGTGCGCAAGTGACCTAAGTTGGGCGATTTTTGTACGGGAGTGTGGGGTTTGCTTTGATGCAATATGCGTCCTAACTCGTGCTATGGCGAATATGCAATACAAACTCACACAACTCCAAGGGAAAACCCGAATTGAAAGACAATGCTTAAGGGAAATTGCGTAATGTAAATTGCAAAAGGGAAATATGGCTATATCTTAAGAGCGGAAAGGCTCAATTGTGTAGGTGTGTGTCGTGTATATATGGAAAGACTACTCACACAGCTGAACCTTAAAACCCAAATCTTAAAGACATAGCGGAAGGGAAATACTTATAATATATATGGGCCCGAAGGTCGCCAACGTGTGCATGGGTGTTGTGTATATATGTAAAGACAACTCACATGACTTGCAATGTAAAACCCAAATAAAATTGCAATATGGCCCTTATTCGAGTCTTGGGAGTAAGAGCGAAAGCTCAATGTGTGTGAGTGTGGAATTGAAAGACCACGCACACGACTTGAATAAAATACCCAAATAAAATTGCAATATGGCCCTTACTAGGGTCTTGGGAATAAGAGCGAAAGCTCAATGTGTGTGAGTATGGAATTGAAAGACCACGCACACGACTTGAATGAAACACCCAAATAAAATTGCAATATGGCCCTTACTAGGGTCTTGGGAATAGGAGCGAAAGCTCAATGTGTGTGAGTGTAGAATTGAAAGACAACACCCATGACTTAAATTAAAACCCGCTGAATATATATAAATATAACTATATCTTAGGGGCTGTCAAGGCCCGTGTGTGTGCCAAAAGGGTGTGCAACTAAGAGCGGAAAGGCTCAAGTGCACGTGTGTGTTGGTGTGTAAAACCACATTATTACAATCGGGGGGAGACAACGCTCCATTATTACAACCCCGTATCAAAATTTAATTAAATGTATGCAAGTTCATATAATGGACCGAGTTAGGCACTTACGGGTAGTTGGTCCGTGGTCAACTTGCTTGGCTTTAGCCTCGTGACTCGTCTTGGGTAGCCGAAGGGGATCTCCTTAGGTGGGCGCTTGCAGCAGGTAGGGGGTGCTGGCCGGGTGGTGTCTTGATGCTGGCCGAGTGGAAAGAGCGACAGGTAGGGGTGCTGGCCGAGTGGAAGATGGTGTTGGGGAGTGGTGAAGGCAGGCGGGGAAGTAGGTGACTAAGGGAGGTGTTCAGCTGGGAGCCAGTGGGTGTGGTGTTAAGTGGAGTTAAGGGGATATGGTGCAGGTTGGCCGGGTGGAAGGGAGAAGAGATGGATGAGCTAGGTTGGTGTGGTGCTTGGCTGGGAAGAAGGGGGTGAAGAGAGGAGGAAGGTTAGATGAGGTTGAGGTGGGGTACTAACCAAGAATGGAGGCGGCAGGTGGCATTGGAGTGGTAGCCGGATGGTAGTGGAAGAAAAGTGGCAGTTGGGAAGAAGGTGGTCGGGTGGTGAAGTGGCGGTGGAATGGCAGATGCTGGGCTGGGTGGTGGAGCTTAGAGGGAGTGGAGGAGAGAGAGGGAAACCCACAATGAAGGGTTTTTTTTGTAGGCTGGGAATGGGTTGGGTCGATTGGTAGTAGGTGGGCCAGATATTTGTAATAAGGTGGGCATGGAACATGGTTTGGGGTAGGTCGGTTAGGGGGGGCTGGTTTAGTGGTTTAGGGTAGGTCAGTTAGGTGGACTGAGACATAGTGGTTAGGGGTTTAATTAGGTGCACTAAGGTGGGTTTAGGCTTAGTTGGTTAGGGTCTAGGTGGTCTAGCTAGGTGAGGTCGGCTAGGTGAGGTTGGGGTGGTTTTGGGTAAGAATGGCTGGGTTTGGGTTAGGTTTTAGGGGAGATGGCTAGGTGAGGTAAGCTAGCTTAGGGCTAGGTTTAGGAACCTCCCCTTGGCACTAGTCCCTTGATCAAGTTGCAGCCATGTCCAAGTTGGTGCAGCCCGAGGTCAGGTGTAGGTGCATACAAGCTTAAGCCCACACTCTAGGCTAAACCCACAAGGTTAACCCACTCTTGACCAAAAGTCAAGCCTACCAACTTTCTCACTCATACTTTATCCCCCCTTTTCTCTCTCTAACCAAGCCTTCCAAGGCATTTCACGTGAAATATTTGTGGGCCCCTCACCTCTATTTATGAGAAGGTGATGTGGGCCATGGATGTAGATATTGGATTTGGATCTTGGGATCCAAATTCAAATCCAAATCCAAATACATGTTGGGTTTGGATCTGGATATATATGGTCCAGATCTGACCCAAATCTGATTTTTTCATTCCTTCATGGTGTTTCAAAATGGACGGTTTGTGCGGGGCCTGACTTCATCAGTACTCCGTCTTGCATTGGGTCTTCACCAACATTGTCGTCCGCTTTTCTTCTCACCTTTCGGAGTTCATTTTGAGCAAATTTCTGATATCTGAGGCTTGGATGTTTGAGAATCTGGGGATGATTTTGATACGAGAGTTGATGTGCTGGGCTTTAAGTATGCTTTGGGTCTAGGCTCTCCTTTGCCTTTTCGGTCCTACTTTCGTCAGGCCAGGCTGCTTTCGGGGTTTCAAAACACCTTTTTAAGGTTTTAAAACTATATGTATAGAGTTTTAAAACATATATACAGGTTCAAAGTATGTATAGGGTTGTCTGGAAGGCTCCTGGGTTTCTAGACTCAAAATAGCCATTTGGGGCTACTTTTGTGAAACCAGGCATTTTTGAGAAAATCGTGGGATTTTGGTTTGAAAAATGCCGGCGCCACCTACCAATGAGTTATGACTACGATCTTTCACGATCAGATTCATGAGCTCGTAGAGGTATATGTGGATGATCTCTTGGCTAAGTCAAAAACTCGATGCACTCATCTCGAATGTTTATAAAAGATTTTCGAAAGGCTTAAGCTTTACAAAGTAAAGCTAAACCCTCAAAAGTGCGTGTTCGGAGTAGAATCCGGGAAGCTTTTAGGACTTATGGTGAGCCAAAGGGGCATTGAAGTTGACCCCTCTAAGTGTAGAGCCATCATCGACATGACTCCACCCTCCAATCTCACTCAAATTCATAGCCTCCAAGGTCGTCTCCAATCAATTCGCAGGTTTATCTCAAACTTTGCAACTAGATGAGAACCCTTCAACAAACTTTTGAGAAAAGGGACGAAATTTTTATGGGATGATGAGTGCCAAAAATCTTTTGAAAGATTAAAAGCATACTTAGCTAATCCCCCTGTTTTAAACCCTCCAAAGTAAGAAAAACCTCTTCTGCTTTACATTTCTGTGCATGCGAATGCTTTGGGTGCCCTGTTAGCTCAATACGAGAATGATACCCACAAGGAGTATGCCATCTACTACATTTCAAAAACTCTCCTGGCTTATGAAAGAAATTATCAAGTCATGGAGAAGACATCTACTCAATGGTTTTACATGCATGCATGGGCATGTGTGAATGACATGAGTGATATTCACATGATGATTCTTTTAGAGACCCTAACATACAATGATCAAACTTGGGAGGCTCATGAAGGCCGGCTGCCCCAAGTGAGTATGGCCTTATGTTGCTTGATGTTTAGGGTTTTCAGAGCTTTCAAAAAGAAAGGGGAAATCCTTTTAGCTTCAATCACAAGGATTTCCAGCTTCTTGTGTTTTCCTTTACTCGAGTCATAATACCTACTACTTGGTAGAGGTTTTATAGAAAAGCTAGGAAACATTGCAAAACTGTCCTACTTACACAACAAAGTCTAATTCTCAAACAAAATAAGATTCAAATGAATAAATCCTATTCCTATTTTAAGATTTTCTTAGATAAAACCTTTCTCCACTAGAATAAGTCATAGGGCTAGGGAAAGAATTACCTCGGTCCCTTCTAAAGCATCCCGTGGTTTAAGACCAAGAAGTGGAAAATTTGCTCTTTTTGAGCTTTTGTTAATTTTTCTCTTCTTTTATAGAGGGCCTCCCCTTTTCTTTTGAAGGATTTTTCTTTTCCTTTTCCTCTTTGTTTTTTCAATCAAAGAACTCTTTTTTTTTTTTTGCTCTGCTTTTTCTTTTCTTTTGAAGACGAATTTTTGAAAGGATATCTTCTTTTTCTATTTTGCCAAATTTTCCTTTTTGGGAAGGAAAAGTGAAATGGGGAGAGACTTATCCCAATGGTTTACTCGATTCATCTAAGATCACCCTATTTCGAAATAGCATATACCACTTGAAAATATTTTGCTATTTTGAACAAGGCTCGATTTTGTAAGATGGAAATTTTTGAAATGTAGCCTGTGGGTTTTGAAAACTCTACCTTTCATGAGGCCTTAATTCCCTTGTTTAGGGTCATATGATCCACCTTGATCCCTCTTCAAGAAGTTCAAAGGAGATCCTATTTAAAAGATTTTCAAAAGGAGTAGACCCTATACATAATATCTTTTCAAATGTTGAGCATTTATAGGGTCTACTAAGTTCCTACCTTCGACATCAATCAACCAATAAGCATTGTTAGTGGTGGTTCCACGCACAACATAAGGACCATCCCACTTGGGCCGCCACTTTCCAAGGGGGTGTGGACCTCGGTGGTGAATGATTTTTAGCACTAGGTCTCCCACTTTGAAATGGTGAGCCTTCATGCGCTTCTCATAGTGTCGGGCAACCCTTTGCCTATATGCATGTGCATGATCCATAGCAAGGAGCCTCGTTTCATCTAACAAGTCAAGTTCGATCATTCTAGTATGTTGTAGGGTTTCTAATGGAATATCTAATGCAAGTGATGTATGGAATGAATGGAGCTTGGTATGAATGGGGAGTATGGCATTTATGCCATAGACCAACTCGAATGGGGTGGCATTTGTAGGGGTTCGGATGGAAGTTCTATAAGCCTACAAGGCTTCATCGAGCTTCTCATGCCATGTCCTACCCTTTTCTATGGTTTTCTCAATGATGCTTATGAGGGTTCTGTTTGTGGCTTCGGCTTAGCCATTGCCTTGAGGGTAGTAGGGCAATGAGAAGTGTTGAGTCATGCCATATGCAACACACAACTTTTCCATCTTCTCGTTCTTGAATGGGGTACCATTATCGGACACTAGGTCTCTTGGAACTCCAAATTGGGCCAAGATATTTCTCTTAATGAATACCACTACATGTTGTCCTTGGACATTAGCTAAGGATGTAGCTTCAACCCATTTAGAGAAATATTCGGTGGCTACTAAGATGAACCTATGTTGATGGAATGCAAAGTGGACGATGGAGTATGAATGATATGCCCATGTATTTGGCATTGATGACATGTCCTAACATGAACATGGCAATCTTGTCTTAGGGTGGACCAAAAATACCCGACTCTAAGTATCTTCATGGCCATCATATTTGCATTAACATGGCCTCCACACTCTCCATCATGGAACTCATGCATTATGGTCCTAGCCTCTTTAAGGTCTACACATCACAACAAGATGCCCGTAAAACTTTTCTTGTAAAGCACCCCTCCCAAAATTATATAATGGGTTGAAATTTTTCTAATGAAAGCTTGATCTTTTGAAGAAGCATATTCGGGAAATCCTCCGTTTTCTAAAAAGTTTTTAATGTCATAAAACCAAGGCTTGTCATTTGAATTTTGGTCATTTTGGCAAATCTCTAAATCATGTGTGGATGGAATGGGTGAGTGTCATATCTCTAGCGATCGGGTTTCCAAGGTGGGATCAACCCTTAAAGCGGATCCTAAGGAGGAGAGGGTATATGCTATGGTGTTGTCCTCTCTCCTTATGTGAGTGAGTGTGCATGACTTGAAAGAGTCGACCAACTTGGTGGCCAACTCGTGGTATGGAATGAGTTTTTCGTGTTTGACTTGCCAAATTTTTAAAACTTGGTTCACAACCAATAAAGAGTCTCCAAAGACTTCAATGCATGATGCCCCTAGATTTTTCAAAACTTTTAGGCCTTGTATGAGAGCCTCATATTCAGCCACATTATTCGAACACTCAAAATCTAGACGAATTGCAATGGGGATCTCTCCTTTTTCAGGGGATATGAGAATGAATCCAACACCTACCCCTTGTTGGTTATGTGCCCCATCAAAATACATTTTCCATACTTGATTTTCATTAAAACACTTTGCTAAAACATGGTTTTGAAAATCGTTTGCAAATATGCCTTCATCGGGCATTTCATCAAGTATGGGATATGTTTCTTCCAAGGGGAACTCGGCCACATGATCGGCTAGGGCCTGCCCCTTAATGGAGGTTTGGTGGTGATATTTCAAGTCATACTCCATTAAGAGGAGTTGCCATTTACCAAGCCTACCCGTTAGGATAGGTTTTTCAAACAAGTGCTTGATCGGGTCAAGCTTAGACACTATCCATATCTCATGATCTAGGAAATAATGTTTAAACTTTTGGCAAGCCCATACTAATGCCAAGCACGTCTTCTCCATGGCTGGATAATTTCTTTCATATGCCAATAGAGTTTTCGAAATATAGTAAATGGCACACTCCTTGTGGCTATCATCCTCATATTGAGCTAACAAAGCACCCAATGCATTCGTATGTATGGAGATGTAAAGTAATAGAGGTTTTCCTTGCTTCGGAGGTTTCAAAATTGAAAGATTCACTAAATAAGTTTTCAATCTTTCGAAAGCTTTTTGACACTCATCATCCCACGAAAATTTTACCCCTTTTCGCAAAAGCTTGTTGAAAGGTTCGCATCTTGTTGCTAAGTTTGAAATGAACCTCCTAATAGCTTGGAGGTGACCTTGGAGGCTTCGGATTTGGGTTAAATTGGATGGTGGAGGCATATCTATGATGACTCAACACTTAGAGGGTTCTACTTCAATGCCCCTTTGGCTCACCATAAAGCCTAAAAGCTTACCGGATTCTACCCCGAATACACATTTTTGAGGGTTTAGTTTCACTTTGTAAAGCCTAAGTCTTTCGAAAACTTTTTGCAAAGGCTCCATGTAAGTAAATCGGGTTTTTGATTTCACCAAAAGATCATCCACATATACTTCCAAGAGCTCATGGATTTGATCACTGTAGACGCGCGAAAATTCCCGCCTCTTCGCCTTTTTAGGGCTTTGAGCGGATCCTCTCGTGTGTCTAAGGCCTATTTATATAAACAGGGCGTGCTAGCTAGCTTACCTAAGCTAGCGAAGATATATTTTAAACTGACTTCTAATCGTGGCGACTGTGAGCAAGTGAGCTCTTATCGTCGCAGACCTTCTTGCACCGATGCGCAAGGGTCAGTCTGTACGCTTTGAAAAATCGAGTTTTAGGATGTAGAAAGCCTACGAAGCAGTTCGAGGTGTCTAATTCGGGTCTTTTTAGATATGATTGCAGATTTTAGATCACGTGGATTTGCACGTGCCTAAGTCTTTCCTTTTTATCCCTTTATGGGCCACTTAGTTTGTGTGTTATGAACACTCCACTACATGGGCGAATTTGAGCGGGGATACGGGGCTTGCTTCGATGCAATATGCGTCCTACCTCGTGGTATGGCGTAGATGCAATGCAAACTCACGCTACTCCAAAGGGAAAACCCGAATGTAAAGACAATGCCGAAGGGAAATAACCGAAGGGAAATGACTTGTAATGTAAATGCCGAAGGGAGATATGTATATAGGGTATGTATACGTGCCCTTACTTGGGTCTTGCAAATAAGAGCGGAGGCTCAATGTGGGTGCGTGCTTGAATTGAAAGACTTACACACACGACATGAAATTAAACCCAAATATAACTTGCAGTATGGCCTTGATTAAGGTCTTGGGAATAAGAGCGAAGGCTCAATGTGTGTGAGTGCTTGAATTGAAAGACTTACACACACGACATGAAATGAAAACCCAAATAGTATAGCACGGCCCTTACTTGGGTCTTTCAAATAAGAGCGAAGGCTCAATGTGTGTGAGTGCTTGAATTGAAAGACAACACACCCAACTTAAGCAAAATCCTACGAAAATTAAAGTATATATCTACACTTATGTATTAGGGGCTGATTAGGCTCGTGTGTGTTCAAAATTGTGCACAACTAAGAGAGTGCACGTGTATCGGTGTGCCAAGCCACGTTATTACAAGCGGGGGGAGACTATGCTCCGTTATTACAACCCCGTATCGAATTGAATCTTAAGCAAGTATACAACTAAGGACTGAGTTAGGCACTTACTAATAGCTGGTCCGAAGATGTCTTGCTTGAGCGTGGGCTTGGCCTTCGCCTTGGGCTGCAAGCGGGAACTCCTCGAAATTGAATGGCAAGGGGTTGCTGGCCGGGTGCCTTGGGCGCGCGGGAAGGGCGCCTTGAAGGTGGCCGACTACTACGAAAGGGGGGGCTGTCTTGGCGTGTCGAGCTAAAGGGCCTAAGTAGGGTCACTAAGGGAGTATGGCACTAAGGGAAGGGAGCTAGCTAGGGGAAAGATATGGCTGGCGAGTGGCTGGCCGAATAAAAGGGTGACAGTCGGTTGGAGTGGCCGACTAAGGGTGCTTGGTGGTGGCGGGCTGTTAGGGTGGCTAGGCTATGGTGGATAGGAGGGGAACTAGCTAGGGGATGGGGTAAGGTGGTAGTGGGAGTAGTGGGGTGATGTGGGCAGGTCTTAGGGAGTCGGATAGGGTGGCCGAATGGAGCTAAGGTGTCTAGGTAGTGGCGAGTAATTAGGCTGATTATGGCCAGGCCGAGTGGGAATGGTGGCAGCAAGTGGAATGGCTGGTGTTAGGGTGATATGGTAGTGGGTTAGGTGGCTGAGAGTGGAGAGGGAGTGGAGAAGGAGTAAGGTGGTAGATACTAACCGGATGATGGGAGGTGGTGGCGGATGGAAGGGGAAGCAGCCGGGTGATTGGGATGCATAGGATGAGGTTCGGCCGGGAGGAAGGGTGGCGAAGTGGACCTCGGCTGGAGCGGTAGTGGTGGTGCTTGGCTGGGAGGTAGTGGCACAGGTGGTGGCTAGTTGTGGGGGCAGGTGGAGCAGGATGGGAGTCGGCTGGGCTGGAGAGTGGAGGACCCGGTTGGTGGAGGATGGAGCTTGAAGATGGGAAAAACCCGCCCCAAAGGGGCGGGTTTATATAGGGCTGCAAGAGGCGGTTGGGGGGTGGTTTTGGGGTAGTGGTTAGGTGGTTTAAGTAGGGTGGTGTGGTGATAAGGTGGGCTGGAAAGGGTAGCAGATATTTTAAATACAAGGGGTTTGGGTAGGTTGTGTGCTAGGGGTGGTTTAGAGGTTTAGGGTTTAGCTAGGTGGGTTGGTTTTAGGGTGAGGTTTAGTGAGGTAGGTTAGGTGATTAGGCTAGGATTAGGTTAGGTTTAGGGAAATTAACCTAGGTTTAGGGAAGGATTAGGGAAGTGGGTTAGGTGATTAGGTTGGGATTAGGTCGGGATTAGGGAAGTGGGTTAGGTGATTAGGCTCAGATTAGGATGGGATTAGGGTAGAAGGCTAGGATTAGGTGTTTTTGGTTAGGTTTAGGTGAAGGAGCTCCCTTTGCATGGCCCATAGACCCTAATCATATCATGTTGGTGCAGCCCTAGGTTAGGTTTTGGCTAATTACAAGCTTAAACCCACTTAACTAGGCTAACCCACATGATTAACCCCAAACTTGACACACAAGTCAAGCTTAATTACAACACACACTTGATCTTATCCACCCCCACTCTCTCTCATGCCCATAATCCCACGTGAAATTCAAGTGGGCCCCACCTCCATTTATGAGAAGGTGATGTGGGCCATGGATATGGATATTGGATTGGATTTTTGAATCCAAATCCAAATCTAAGTCCATACATGGGTTTGGATTGGGATCTGGATATATATGGTCCAGATCCGATCCAAACTGAATTCTGACTCCTTCGGGCTGTGTTCGAAACGAACGGTTTGTGCAGGGCCTGACAGCATCAGTGCTCCGTCTGCGTTGGGTCTTCGCCAACATGATCGTCCGCCTCTATTTTCGCCTTCCGGAGATGACTTCAAACAATGTTTTGATGATAACAGGGTCTTGGACGTTCGAGATCTTGGGGGTGTGGATTTGATACGAGAGTTGTTGTGCCGGGCTCGACATGTGTTCCAGTTCCGGGCTCTCCTTAGCTTTCCAGGTCCTGTCTTGATTAGGCCAAGCTGCTTTGGGGTTTCAAAAACGTGTTTTAAAAGGTTTTCAAAAGCCATATTATATATTTTTGAAATATGAAGTTTAAAACATATATACAGGGTTGTCTGGAAGGCTCCCGGGTTTCCAGACTCAAAATGGCCCTTTGGGGCTGCTTTTACAAAACCAGATGGATTTGAGAAATTCGTGGGATTTCGGGGTGTTTACAGTCATGAAAGATAGTAGTCATAGCTCTTTGGTATGTGGTGTCGGTATTTTTCAAACCAAATGGCGTAACCGTGTAACAGTATGTGCCCCATGGTGTAGTAAAAGCAGTTTTTGCCTGGTCTTTTAGTGCTAACTTAATTTGATTATAACCCGAATAGCCATCCATAAAAGAAAACATCTCATGATTTGCAGTGCTATCCACTATCAAATCAATGTTTGGCAAAGGAAAATTGTCTTTTGGAGTGGCTTTGTTCAAATTTCTAAAATCAATGCAAATCCTAATTTTTCCATTGGATTTTCGAACTACAACAATATTTGAAAGCCATTCTGAGTACGTAATGGGTTTTATAAATCTGGCTTTTAAAAGATCTTCTAAACCCTCTTTCACTTGTGCATGCACATCGGGGTGAATCTTTCTATGCTTTTGCTTTATGGGTTTAGCATTTGGTTCTAGGGGAAGACGATGCTCTACTACCATTGGGTCTAAACCTGGCATGTCTTCGTAGGTCCATACAAACACATCTACATATGACTTGAGGAATGCAACGAATGAGGTCTTTTCATGCTCATGCAAACATGCACCTATAACATGCTTGGGATTAGACTCATTCCCTAGATTTACTTCCACAAAATCCCCTCCTATGGAATTTGACGGCTTTTCTAAGTCAAGGATTTTATGGAACTCGGGAAGCTTAGAGGCTTGGTCTTCCTCATAGATGAGGGGATCTTCCTCCTTGCTTTGATCACTCTCGAGGATTTTAGGTTCTATGGAAATGCTAGGCAAAGCACATGATTTTGACATATTTAACATTTTCCAATGACTAGGGCTTTTCACCAAAACAACTTTTTGGGGTTTTTTGAGATTTTCAAATTTTTTGGATTTTTCGAAACTGCTCTTTGGGGATGGAATGTACAAAACTTTGTTTTTGGTATTTTTAGGCTTTTCGATTTTTTTGGCTTTTTATAAACACAAGGAACAAAAACCACATTCTTTTTGGGATTTTCAAAGTTTTTGACTTTTTTGGCTTTTTGCAAAGAGATGGAAGGAGGGAAAATGCAAATCACATTCTTTTTGGTATTTTCGAAATTTTCTATTGTTTTTGGGTTTTGGGGATTTTCTAAATGTTTTTGGATTTTGCAAATTTTTGATTTTTTTGGGTTTTTAGATGTGGTGGGGTCATCCATCAAACCTACAAAGAAAACACCATGAATTAGGCTCTAAACAAGAGTTCTAACTCATATGTTTCGATGTTAGAAGGTTCTAGGGCACCCTTGACCCAAGTGGTCATGGGTGGAGGTTCAGGTGGTATGGATGGGTCGTAGCCTATCCCATACCGATTTGGGTTTGGGTTTGACACTATGGATTCTAGATGACCTTGGTTTTGGCTCCCTAGGCTTTGATAAGGCATGTAACCCATATTCAACATCATGTTCCAAGGCTTCTTCAATTTTGCAAACATTTTATAAAGGGGGTGGCTTTGGAACTTGGTGTCGTTCATGTCATACTCAAACATTTTTACGGGCTTGGGAAAGGTTTTGGCTAGGTTTGAGATGATCTTGAGTGGGCTAGCCTCGGGCGGCCCTTTTATATACACGACACACTTTGGTTTTAGGATGTGTTTGGGATGGTCGACCAATGGTTCACCTAGTTTCGACTCATGTGTTTGGTGACTTGATAGACATAGAAAATTTTGAATTCCCTGAAGTTGGGGGTGATTCTCTCCTAGAATTACCACAACTTGATTTTGGAGAGGTATTTTCATGCACCTATGGAAGGTGGATGGCATAGCCCGCAAGCTGTGTATCCATGGCCTTCCTAGGAGCAAGTTATAATGGGGGTGTATGTCTAAGATATGAAACACCCCAGAATGATTTATACCCCCTACTTCTATGAGTAATTCTATTGCTCCTAAAGGTTTTGATGCGTTTCCATCATACCCTGTGATCACGATGGAACTCGGGTTTAAGGAGGTTAAGGTGACTCCTATTTTGTAAGCTATGTGTAGTGGATGTATATTCAGACCTCCTCCCTCATCAACCAAACACTTGTCTAGAGGATGGTGATTCAATACCACCTCTATATGTAAGGATTGGTTATGGTTTTGGTAGGGTCGTTCTAGTTCGTCTTCCAAGAACACAATGAGGGCCTTGGCACAAATGGGTAAAACTAGGAAGGAGAGGGACTCAGGGGTTATGGTTGAGTTAACCTTGGCCTTTTCTAAGATCTTTTCTAAAACTTGTCTATGCCTAGGAGATGTTTGGATAAGTTCTAGGATAGACATATTTATGGGAATCTTAGCAAGGTAATTTTCGAAATCATATCCGATGCTTTGGGAATGCATGATTTTGAAGGGCCGGGGACAACGACCACTTCCTTGCTAGCATCTTTTGCTAAGTGTGGGAGTTGGTAGATCCTTCCGGACCTAGTGACCTCATCCACACCCTCCCTATGGCTCGTTCCTAGGTGGGCTCTAGTTTGATACTTTGGAGCACCTCAAATTTTTAATAAGGCTCTAGCCGGAGGCGGGACTCTAAGCGCTCCCCAGATTACTACTTGTTCGGCTTTTTTTATTATGAGCAGTGGTGTGTGACAAGTAGTTGTAGACACGGAAAATCTTCGACTCTAGGTTCTTAGGCCTGGAGTGGATCTTTTCGCAATCTACGTTCGCTTTTAGGGCGTGCCAGCTAGCTTACTCAAACTAGCGAAGTAGTTTTTTGAAAAATCTGACTTTTGAAAGGAAATTGTAGGCAAGCGGAATCTTTTCGTCGTAGACCTTCTTGCACCGACGCGCAAGGGTCAGTCTGTACGCTTAGAGACTTCGTTTGAACAAGTTAAACTCAAATTCGATTTTTGAATAAGGAAGTGTTTTTGAAAATCCTTTTGAAATCGTGCACTTGGCGAGTTTTTGCTTTTACTGAGTTTGGGCGACCCTAAGTCTTTCAATTTTATCCACTTAGGTGTGTTTGCACATTTTGTTCGGGTTTTATTTGATGCAGGTATGCACTCTAGCTCGAGTATGGTGAGTATGCGATGCAACTCACACAACTTGAATATAAAACCCGAAATTTAAAGACTTAGAAGAAGGGAAAACCCAAATTGAATGCAACTCACACGACTTGAATGTAAATTGCAGAAATTTAAATATATCTATATCTTAAGAGCGTAAAGGCTCAATGTGTGCGTGGGTGTTGTGTATAAATTTTAACGCAACACATGCAACTGAACCGTAAAACGCAGCAGAAGGGAGATATAGATATATATAAGAGAGAAAAGGCTCAATTGTGGCGTGTGTGTATGTATGAATTGAAAGACAACACAGACGACTGAATTTAAAACCCGAAATTGAAATGCGTACACAGCTGAACCGGGAAAACTCACGCAGCAGAAAATATATAGATATGGCTATATCTTAGTGGCTTCTAAGGCCAAAATGTGTGTGAGGTGTTTGAGCAATCACTCGCGTGTTTCTTGGGTGCGAGTGTGTAATTGAAAGACAAACCCACATGACTTAATGTAACAACCCAGCTGAATTGAAATACGTATGTATATGATAAAAGCGAAAAGGTTCAATTGTGTACGTGGTGTTTGTGTACGAGATAAGAGCGAAAAGGCTCGAGTGTACGTGTGTGTCTCGTGTGTCCAGCATTTTATTACATTCTGAGGGGAGACGATACTCTGTTATTACAACCCCATATCACGAATTTAATTGAATGGAAAAGAAACTTGATATATATCAAACGACTTACACTTTTCCAGGTTCTTGATTTGGGATTGTACCAGGGGCGAATCCGCCTTCTTCTTATGGAGTCCGAGGCACGTGGGAGCGAAGCCGGAGAGCTTGAGAGCTTGGAGAGACTTGGAGTTCTGGGAGTTGCAAGCTACAATGGGTTTGGGGCTACTTGGGGCCGGTTTGGGCAAGGTATGACTCGAGTCACCTTGGCTCGAGTGATTGGGTTTTTGTATGGGATTTGGCCAACACTTGGCCTTGGTTTAGGTATAGTTTAGGCTTGGTATTAGGCCAGCATTTGGCCTTGGTTTAGGTATAGGATAGAGTTGGCTGGTCCTAGGTTAGGTGTTAGCTAAAGTTTTGAGATTTCGGCCAAGGTTCATGACCTTTATTTGGTCTTGTGAGACTCGAGCCAAGGTGGCTCGAGTGGCATGGTTTTAGTATGGAATACGGCCAGCACTTTGGCCTTGGGTTTAGCTTATGTGACTCGAGCCAAAGGTGGCTCGAGTGAACTTGGTTTAAAGGGACCTTGGGGGTGGTCCTAGCTAGGTTTTGTCTAGGTTAGGGTGGCTCTAGAAGGTGTGACTTTAGGGTGTGGTTGGGGCTGATCCTAGGCAAACCACGACTAGGTTAAGGGCTGGCTAACTAAGATGGGCCAAGGTGAGCTTAGGTAAGGGACCACGGCCAGTATGGCCGAGTGGTTTCAAGGTGAATGGCCTGCCATTATGGTAGGCCTGGTATGGGTTCAAAGAGGATAGCACATGGCCTAGCTTGGCCGTGTGTTAGGTTTAGGTGGCCTGCCGAATGGCAGGCCAAGGCTTGGTGAAAAAGTAAGGACGCCCGGCCAACTTTGGCCGGGCTGTTTTGGGCGTGTGGGAAAGGGAAACCAGCCAACGGTTGGGCTGGTTTTTAGGTAGTTGGCCTGCCTTTAGGGCAGGCCACTTTGGGTAGGAAATGAGACACGGCCTGCTGGTGCAGGCCGTGGGTTTTTGGGGAGAAAGGACTCGAGCCAAGGTGGCTCTCTCTCCTCCAAGCTCCTCCAAGTTGAGTTTCACATGAACTCTTGGAGACTCCCTCACTCCTATTTATAGGCAAGTGAGGTGGGTCTTGGATTTGGGTTTGAGTTTGAGATATGATCCAAATCCAAATCCAAACACTATTTTGAGATTCGTATCCGATCCAAATCCAACATTTTTATGGATATGGATCTGGATATTTTGGTCCAGATCCAATCCAATCCAAACACTATTTGGATCTAATCCAAATCCAAACACTATTCACTATTTGGATTTGGATCTAGATATTTATGGTCCAGATCCAATCCAAATTTTCTCTAGATGGACCTTCTTGGCTTTTCGAGGTGAACGATCTGTGCGGGCCCTGGCTTCATCAGCACTCTGTTTGGCGCTGGGTTTCCCCAATCTTTGTCATCTGGACTGCTTTACGCCTTTTCGGACTTCGTTTCTTTTCTTTTCATTTGTGATTTTTCTGGTTCAGATTCTTGATGCTTGGATGAGGATGGTCGATCTGGCTGCTTAGTGCTCCTAGCTTGCAACCTGCTTTGGGCCTGGACCTTTCTTTCGCCTTTTGAACTTGGCTTTTATCAGGCCAAGATGCTCTTCTAGGCTCTGGAAACTACTTTTGAGCCTGCTTCTGGAATTGGCCTTCGTGAGCCACTTGTTGGGCTGCTTCTCGATTAGGTGTCGTCTTCGCATGCTTCACCTGTTCGTCTTTGGTTTCTTGGGAAAAATGGGGCTTAGCCCGGGTTTAAAAACTCATATTCGATACGGGGCTTCAAAACACTATTTATAGGATTTAAAGCAATATTTACAGGGTTTAAAATAAATTTACAAGGTTTTGTTAAAGCTCTTGGGTTTTCAGAACTCAAAGTGCCTTTGTGGATTTGATTTTGTAAACTAGGTATGTTTTATAAAATCGTGGGATTTTGGGGTGTTTACACCCATATCCAAGACCCACCTCATTTGCCTACAAATAGGAGTGAGGGGGTCCCTAAGAGTTCACGTGAAATCCACTTGGAGGAGCTTGGAGGAGAGAGAGGGTATTAAGGTGAGTGTTTAAGCTTTCTTAATTTTGTTTAGTGGGTTAATTGTGGGCTAAATGGGGTTAAGTGTGGGTTGCACCACCACTTGGGCGGAACCTACCTGTGCGTGGAAGGAGTGAAGTGGCTGCGCCACCCTTGAGCACCACCTAGCCGGCCATCCCCTAAAGGTAAGCCCTAATCCACCCTAAACCCATCTCTTCTTAACCCTCTAAACCACCTTAAACCTACACTAACCAACACCACCTAACTATCCCACAGCACCCCTAATCCCAATCAAACCAGCCTAACACCCTAACCGACTTAAACCCCATCACCCGAACACCCCCAACACTACTCGAGCACCCCCTGCGCACCGTAGCGCGCCTTGCACGTGCCCGCTCCTGCGTCGTGCGTCTCCTTGACGCCGTGCGTCTCCTTGAAGCCGGTCGCCCTACCATCCGCCTGGTGCCTAGCGCTTGGCATCAACTAACACCCTAACTAACTCTAGCCGACCTTCACCCCACCAACTCCACCGACCCCAGCCACTACCTGCCACCACCTCAGCCTAAACTACCCCATACACCGCCCTACACTCCCACACCATCTATCCCCAACACCACTGCCTTACACTCCCCACTCCATACCATACCCCAGCCCTTTGTCGTGACCTCTAGCCTAGCACCTCCCACATCATCCCCACATCACGACCTCCCTTTTGTCATAACCCCACACAAGCCACCAACTCTCGCAACTCCCTTGCCTATCCCCCACTAAGACCCGCATCCACCTAACACCCATGAGCCCTATCTCTCAAGCCCCAAACCCACCAAGCTCAACCTCCGGCCAGCCACTTCACGCCTCAAGCTTCAAGGGGAGCACGTCCTTGGTTGCATGAAGTGAATCACAAGCCCAAATACGAGCAAGTGAAGACAGACCAGCTACTTGTAAGTGTCTAAACTTGGTGTCTTACGCTAACTTGCTTTATACTTAATTCAATTCAGATACGGGGTTGTATTAACGGAGCGTTGTCTCCTCCCGGAATGTATTATTGTTGCTTGGCACACGAGACACATACGTGCACTTGAGCTTTAGCTCTTATATCGTACACGATGCACACAAGTGCACTTGAGCCTTAGCTCTTATCTCGTACGCCAAGCACCCACATACACAGTTGAGCCTTCGCTCTTACTCCAAAAACTCTAGTAAGAGTTGTGTGAGTTGTCTTTAAATTTACACACTACACCCACGCGTGCATTGAGCCTTCGCTCTTATCATATATATGTATTTCCATTCAGCTGGGTTGTTACTTTAAGTCGTGTGAGTTGTCATTTAAAATTCCACACTCGCACCCAAAGACACCCGAGCTCTTGCTCAAACACCTTCACGCACATTTTGGCCTCGGCAGCCCCTAAGATATAGCCATATCTATATATTTTTAGCTGCATGAGTTTTCCCGATTCAGTTGTGTACGTCTTTCAATTTCGGGTTGTTAATTTTCAGTCGTGTGAGTTGCATTTCAATATATATACAACACACACGCACACGTTGATGACCTTCGGGCTCATATATATATAAGTATTTCCCCGTTCCGCAAGTTAAATTTCAGTCGTGTGTGTGAGTTGTCTTTCAATTTCTACACTAACCACACACGAACACGTTGGTGACCTTCGGGCCCATATATATATACGTATTTCCCATTTCCGCACTTTACACTTAAGTCGGGTGGCTTTACATTCAAGTCGTGTGAGTTGTCTTTCAATTTATACACAACACACACGCACACATTGAGCCTTTCCACTCTTAAGATATAGCTATATTTCCCTTCCGCAATTTCCCTTAAGCTATGTCTTTCAATTTTGGGTTTTAAGGTTCAGTTGTGTGAGTTGCATTGCATATCTGCCATACTCGAGATAGTGCGCATACTTGCATCAAACAAACCCCGAACAACCCGTGCAAACATGCCAAGACTTATGCACTTGATGCACACACCTCACGCCTAAGTAGATAAAACTCAAAGACATAGATACGTGCAAACCCCACGTAAAAAAATCTGCAAATAGAGAAATGAATCGATCAAATACTTTCATACCTTTTCAAAAAGGCCATGCTTGTTTAAAAATCGAGATTTCTAAGCGTACAAACTAACCCTTGAGCATCGGTTCAAGAAGGTTTGCGACGAAAGAGCCCACTTGTCCACAGTCGCCCCCTAAGTCAGATATTTCAAAAACTTACTTCGCTAGTTTGAGTAAGCTAGTTGGCATGCCCTTTAAAAGTGACTTAGACACGAAAGAGGTTCACTTCAGGCCTAAGAACCCGGAGTGAAAATTTTCGCGTGTCTACAGTCTTCACATTTATACACAACACACATGCATACATTGAGCCTTTCCGCTCTTATATCTATATTTCCCCATTCTGCAAGTTAAATTTCAAGTCGTGTGTGTGAGTTGTCTTTCCATTTACACATATACACACACGCACACGTTGACGACCTTCGGGCTCATATATATATACGTATTTCCCATTCTGCACTTTACATTTAAGTCGAGTGGCTTTTAAATTCAAGTCGTGTGAGTTGTCTTTCAATATATACACAACACACATGCACACATTGAGCCTTTCCGCTCTTATGATATAGCTATATCTCCCTTCAGCTATGTCTTTCAAATTCGGGTTTTACATTCGAGTTGTGTGAGTTGCATAGCATATCTGCCAAACTCGAGATATTGCGCATACTTGCATTCGTAAGCTTTCGTAAAAGCCCCGAATACCCCGTGCAAACACGCCAAACTTAGGCCACTTGTTCACACACATATCCGGCCTAAATTAGCTAAAACTGAAAGACTTAGAATCGTGCAACCTCGTACATAAAAAATTGCAATGTAGGCACGAATCGAATCCATACTTCAAACACTTGTGTTTTCAAGAGTGAAAACTATTTTTATCGAAGTCCATAAGTGCTTAAACCGACCCTTGAGCACTAGTTCAAGAAGGTTTGAAGCGAAAAGATCCCGCTTGTCCACAATCTTCGCTCGTTTCTGGTCTTGTAAACCAGGGGCGTAGAAATTTTCATGCTTACAAGGGGACATGAGTATGATTCCCACGCCTGCCCCTTGTTGATTCTTTGCCCCATCAAAGTACATTTTCCATACTTGATGTCTATTATAACAATTTGATAAAACATAATATTTCAATTCATTTGCCAAGATGCCTTCATCGGGCATTTCATCAAGTATGGAATATGTATTTTCAAGAGGTAATTCAACCACATGATTGACTAGGGCTTGTCCCTTAATGGAGTTTTGGAGATGAAATTTTAAATCATACTCCATTAGGAGGAGCTGCCATTTACCTAGCCTACCCATTAAGATAGGTTTTTCGAAAAGGTGCTTGATAGGGTTAAATTTAGACATTATCAAAATTTCATGATATAGAAAATAATGTTTAAACTTTTGGCAAGCCCATACCAAGGCCAAATACATTTTCTCTATGGCTTGATAATTTCTTTCATATGCCAATAGAGTTTTGAAATATAGTAAATAACATATTTCTTAAGACTATCATTCTCATATTAAGCGAGTAAAGCACCCAATGCATTCGTATGAATGGAAAGGTCAACAAGGATGGCCTTGGCTTGAGGTAAGTGCCTAAACCTAAGGTGGACCGGCTGCAACTTTGTGGTCTTGACCAAGAGTGGGCTGCAACAAACCGACTCGAGTTAGCAAAGCTGGCTGCACTTGACCTGCCCCTTTGACTTGGAGCTGAACCGAACCCCCCTTGCTGCACCCGTTTGACCAACTGAACCCACCTGGACCTCTCGCCTGCAGCTGAACCGAACACCTTGAACCTACACCCTTTTGACCAGCCGAACCACACCTTGATCACTCGGCTTGACTTGGCTGAACAACACCCACCTTCAGCTTCACCGAACACCTTGACCTCCCCCCTTGACTACACCTAGTTAACCACCTTGGAGGGCTAATCTTGTGCTGGTCGAACCCAACTGAACCAAATTTGACCAGCAGAACCAAATCCACCTTGACATGCCCCTTTTAACCAATTGAACCGAACCCACTTTGGGGCTGACCTTGTGCTGGCCGAACCACACCCACTTGATCCGATTGGCTTGACTTGGCTGAATCGGACTGCACCCTTGGTTGCACTTGATCGAACTACACCCATTTGACCTTGACTTGGCTGCACCCTTTGACTGCAACCTTGGACACAATTTTGACTTGGGGCTGAACCACAACCACTTAAAGGACCCGATATCAAGAGGTGGGCTGACCTAGCTATTGGCCGAACCACCTAGGAGGGCTGGTTTGACTTGACCGCACCACATCAATAGGAGGGTTGACCAAGACCTAGCCGGACCACACCAACCTTGGGCCGAACCCAGCTAAACTGAACCAAACTTGGGCTGACTTGACTTAGCCGAACCACACCAAGGACCCGGTGGACTACCTGACTGAACCATGAGCTCGACCTAGTGAAGCGAAAGGGGCTACGCACAAAAGACTAAATTGAACGGGAAAACTTGTAAGTACTTTTAACTTAGGTTTTAAACCGCTTTTTCCATTAAATTCAATTCGGAATGGGGTTGTAGTAATGGAGCGAAGTCTCTCCCCGGGTTGTAATATTTGTGCATGAACACGATTGCATCCACGAGCACTTGAGACTTTTCGCTCTTAAACTGGTGGATGAACACGATCACACACGCGTTCACTCGAACCTTTTCGCTCTTTACACCCATGAGCACTTGAGCCTTTTTGCTCTTAAACTGGTGGATGAACACGATCGCACCCACGAGCACTTGAGCCTTTTTACTCTTAACTGGTGGATGAACACTATAGATGCAGAAAGTTTCTGCTTCTGGTTCTTAGGCCTGAAGCGAATCTTTTCGTGTGTCTAAGTCCTATTTAAGCAAAAGGGCGTGCCAGCTAGCTTGCTCAAGCCAGCGAAGAAATATTTTGAAATATGACTCCTAACGTGGCGACTGTGAGCAAGCAAGCTCTTTTCGTCGTAGACCTTCTGTAGACGCAGAAAGTTCCCGCTTCTGGTTCTTAGGCCTAAAGCGAATCTTTTCGTGTGTCTAAGTTCTAATTAAGCAAAAGGGCGTGTCAGCTAGCTTACTTAAGCTAGCGAAGAGAAATTTTTAAATCTGACTCCTAACGTGGCGACTGTGAGCAAGCGAGCTCCTTTCGTCACAGACCTTCTTGCACCGACGCACAAGGGTCAATCTGTACGCTTAAAAATCGAGTTTTTGAAATATGAGAACCTACGAAAATGTTTTGAGGTGTTTGACTCGGGTTGTTTTTGTATGATTTTCAAATTTTTATTTCACGTGGATTTGCACGTGCCTATGTCTTTCTTTTTATTCCTTTTCGGGCCAACTAGGTGTGTATTATGAACACGTAACCTAAGTGGGGCGATTTTGAATGGGAGTATGGGGTTTGCTTTGATGCAATATGCGTCCTAACTCGTGGTATGACGTATATGCAATGCAAACTCACGCAACTCTAAAGGGAAAACCCGAAATTGAAAGACAATGCCAAAGGGAAATGACTTGAAACGTAAATTGCAAAAGGGAAATTGCGGAAGGGAAATTGCGAAAGGGAAATATGGCTATATCTTAAGAGCGGAAAGGCTCAATAGTGCAAGTGTGTGCCATGTATATATGTAAAGACTACGCACACTGCTGAACCTTAAAACCCAAAGCTTAAAGACATAGCCGAAAGGGAAATACTTATAATATATATGGGCCCGAAGGTCGCCAACATGTTGCGTGGGTGTTGTGTATATATTGAAAGACAACTTACACGACTTAAATGAAACCCAAATATAAATTGCAATGTGGCCTTAAATAAGGTCTTGGGAGTAAGAGCGAAAGCTCAATGTGTGTGAGTGCGAGAATTGAAGTACTACGCACTCAACATGAAATTAAACCCAAATATAAATTGCAATATGGCCTTAACTAAGGTCTTGGGAGTAAGAGCGAAAGCTCAATGTGTGTGAGTGTGAGAATTGAAGTACTATGAAAACAACATGAAATTAAACCCAAATATAAATTGCAATATGGCCTTAACTAAGGTCTTGGGAGTAAGAGCGAAAGCTCAATGTGTGTGAGTGTATAATTGAAATACTACACACACGACATGAAATTAAACCCAAGGGAAATATAACACGGCCCTTACTTGGGTCTTGCAAATAAGAGCGAAAGCTCAATGTGTGTGAGTGCGAGAATTGAAAGACAACACACACAACTTAAGCAAAACCCCACGCAACTTAAATTATATAAATAAATTTATATCTTAAGGGCTGATTAGGCCCGTGTGTGTTCAAAATCGTGCACGACTAAGAGCGAGATAGGCTTAAGTGTACGTGTGTGTGGGTGTGCCAAGCCACGTTATTACAAGCGGGGGGAGACAATGCTCCGTTTTTACAACCCCGTATCAAATTTAATTTAACTTAAGCAAGTCTACAAATGTGGACCGAGTTAGGCACTTACGTATAGCTTGTTCGGAGGTGACTTGCTTGAGCTTGGGCTTGAGCGTCGCCTTGGGCTGCAAGAGGGAGCTCCTCGGAATGGCACGGCAAGGGAGTGATTGGTCGGGTGAAGCAAGGGTGGCGGATGTGGTGCCTTGGGGCTTGCCGGCTGCTAGGAGGGTGCTGCTGTGGTGTCTTGGTGTTGGGGTAGTTAGGGAGTGTCACTAAGGTGTAGGGCCGGTACTAGGGAAGGTGGAGCTAAGGGGTGACTAGGGGTTGGTTTAAAGGAGAGGGTGGAAGACTACGGGTGTGACAAGGTGCAGCCGGCTGTGGCTGGCTGACTAGAGGCTGGTTAGGTGGTGGCCGGTTGGGGTAGCTAGGGGCGTTTAGGAGTGGCAAAGGGTAGCTAGCTAGGGTGTTGGCTAAGGGATGGTTGAAGGGGAGGAAGGGCAGGTCCTAGGGAAAGAGGTAAGGTGGCTGGGGTAGTTAGGGGGTGTCACTAATGGGAAGGTAGGGCAGCGGGTGGTGCGGTTGGGTATGGTTGAAGGGTGGTGGGTGGTGTGGTGGTGTGGTGGCTGAGAGTGGAGGGGGAGTGAAGATGGGATGGAATTAGGATAGGGTACTAACCGAAGGGGAAGGGGAGGTTGGTGTCCAAGGAGGGCAGTCGAGTGGAAGGTGGATGCAGTCGGGTGGGAGGAGTGGAGCTGGCCGGGAGGTGGTGGCGACATGGAATGGAGCAGGCCGGGAGGTGGTGGTGATGTGGAATGGGGCAGGCCGGGAAGTGGTGGTGGAGCAGGTGAGAGAAGAGAGCAAAGGGGTGAGAGAGGGCTCGGCTGGCCCAAAGTGCTGGGAAGAAGTTGAAAAACCCGCCCACTAGGGGGGGGGGGGGTTTATAGGATTTTCAAGAGTCGGTCTGGGCTGGTTTTGAAAGGGTAGTTTGGTGGTTAGGTGGTGGTGGTTTAGTGATAAGGTGGGCTAGATATTTAGGGGGGCCAGATATTTAGTTTAGGTGGTTTTAAGGATATGGTGTGCTAGGGTTTAGGTGGGGTGGTTTAGTAGTTTAGGGCTTAGCTAGGTGGGTTGGTTTTGGGGTGAGGTTTAGTGAGGTGGGTTAGGTGTTTAGGCTAGGATTAGGTTAGGATTAAGGGAATTAGGCTAGGTTTAGGGAAGGATTAGGGAGGTGGGTTAGGTGATTAGGTTGGGATTAGGCCGAGATTAGGGAAGTGGGTTAGGTGATTAGGCTAGGATTAGGCCGGGATTAGGGTAAATGGCTAGGATTAGGGGTTTTGGCTTAGGATTGGGTTTGGAGTCTCCCTTTGCATAGCCCATGGACTTCATTGCATCATGTTGGTGCAGCCCTAGGTTAGGTGGAGGCTCATACAAGCTTAAACCCATACTAATTAGGCTAACCCATATGATTAACCCAAACTTGACACACAAGTCAAGCTTAATACATCTCCCTCATGCTTATCCTCCCCATTCTCTCTCATGCCCATAATCCCACGTGAATTTCAAGTGGGCCCCACCTCCATTTATGAGAAGGTGATATGGGCCATGGATGTGGATATTGGATTGGATCTTTGAATCCAAATCCACACATACGTTTGGATTGGGATCTGGATATATATGGTCCAGATCCAATCCAAACTGAATTCTGACTCCTTCAAGGTATGTTCGAAATGAACGGTTTGTGTGGGGTCTGACAGCATCAGTACTCCGTCTTGCGTTGGGTCTTCGCCAACATGGTCGTCCACTTCTGTTTTTACCTTCCGGAGATGATTTTACATGACTTTTGTTGATAACAGGGACTTAGACGTTCGAGATCCTGGGGATGGATCTAACACAAGAGTTGCTGTGCCGAGCTCGACATGTGCTCCAGTTTCGGGCTCTCTTTAGCTCTTCTAGTCCTACTTTCATCAGGCCAAGCCGCTTCGTGGGGTGTTTACAGATGCCCCTCTTTGGCATTGTCCAAATTGATTTGGATAATGGCAAAGACAACAAACACCCCTTTCAATGTCTGCCTAGATCTAACCACGAAAATATGGGATCGTCCCAATCTTTAGCAAAATCTCACTTTTAAAACCCTGGTAGGAGGAGATATCACGCGAAGGGGATTATACAAACGGTTTCTGTTCCTAAAATGGGATCATGTTATGCAAGTGCCATGCGTAGAAATGTAGATGCATGACATGGGTGGGGTGCCAAGAATGGCGACCTCCCAGAGACCAGATATGGTCGAACTCTTGAGACTTACAAGGCCTACTGCTCCAAGTGAGCAGATCCTATGCTGTTTGATGTTCGATTTTTCAAAATTTATTTACAAAAGCTATTTACAAAAGGGACAACTATCTTGAGTCTCAATCCTAAGGATCTCGAGCTCTTCGTGATTGCCTTTGCTTGAGTCTTGACACTCGCTTATCTAGCGGAGGTTTTATAAGAAAACAAGGCATATTTCAAATTCCTACGTCTTACTCGAAATGTCGAATTCTCAAACAAAATGAAATTCAAGTAAGTAAATCCTATTTTTACTTTAGGATTCCTCGAAATGAACCATGTTTTACTTGGGATAAGCCAGGGATGGGAAAGAGATACCACGGTCCCTTCTGAAGCGTCCCGTCGTTTAAGGCATAGAAGGCGGAAAACTGCTCTTTTTGAGCTTTTTGGCCTCTTTTTCCTTTTTTTTTCATAGAGGGTCTCCCTTTGGGAGTATTTTTTCTTTAATCCCTCTTTTTCACAAGAGAATCGATTTTTTCTTTTGGATTCTGGTTTCTTTCTTTTGGAAAGATACTTTGAATGGGAAATTCCCTTTGTTTGGGCCTTTGTTTTCCTTTTGGAAGTAGAAGAGAAGAGGGGAGGACTTATCCCAAGCTCACACTCGATCCATTCCAGATCAGCCTATTTAGAAATAGCACGTACTACTTGCAAGTATCTTGCTATGTTGAACTAGGCCTTTCTTTGTAAGAAGAAGGATATTGAAATGCAACCACGATTTGGAGGACTCCACTCTTTCACAAGTGCGAATTCTCTCACTCAGGGTCATACGACTTTGCCTTTGCACCTTATTTTCAGGTCTCAGGGCAGCTATCCCTAAAATTTTCAAAAATTGGAATTTAATACAAATCCTACACATGATATTTCTTTAAGTATTGAATATTGATAGGATCTGCTAAATTCCTACCTTCTATATCGATCAACCAATACGAATTGTTCGTGGTGGTTGCTCGTACAACATAGGGTCCATCCCACTTGGGGCGCCACTTTCCAAGTGGATGTGGGCCACGATAGTGGATGGTTTTCAAGACCAGATCCCCCAATTCAAAGTGGCGAGGTCTCATGTGTTTGCCATAGTGTCGGGCTATCCTTTGCCGATATGCACGAGCATGATCCATGGCAAGGAGTTGCCTCTCATCTAGCAAATCTAGTTCGGCCATCCTAGCATGCTGAAGCGTCTCTAGGGGGAGGTCGAGTGCAATGGATGTATGGAATGAATGCAGTTGAGTATGAATGGGAAGAATGGCGTTTGTGCCATAGACCAATTCGAATGGTGTGGCATTCGTGGGAGTCCGGATGGAAGTCCTATAAGCCCATAAGGCTTCATCCAACTTCTCGTGCCACATCCTACCCTTCTCTAAGGTCTTCTCAATTATACTAATGAGAGTCTTGTTGGTGGCTTCGGCTTGGCCGTTGCCTTGAGGGTAGTAGGGCGAAGAGAAGTGGTGAGTTATGCCATATGTGTTGCACAACTTAACCATCTGCTCGTTTTTGAATGGGGTGCCATTGTCAGACACAAGGTCTCGTGGAACCCCAAATCGAGCCAAGATATTCCTCTGGATGAAAGCCACCACATGTTGCCCCAGCACGTTGGTTAGGGAAATGGCTTCTACCCACTTGGAGAAATACTCCGTGCCTGCTAAAATAAATCGATGCCCATTCGAGGCCTTTGGAAATATAGGGCCTACGATGTCAAACGCCCACATGGTGAATGGCTAGGGGCTGACCACGGAATGCAATGCAGATGATGGGATATGAATGGCGTGCCCATGCACTTGACATGGATGACACTTCCTAACATGATCGTGGCAATCCTTTTTCAGGGTGGACCAAAAATAGCCCCCTCTAAGTATTTTCATTGCCATCATGTTGGCATTAACATGACCTCCACATTCTCCATCGTGGAACTCATGCATCACTATCCTAGCCTCCTCTAGATCGATACACCTAAGCAGGATGCCGGTAAAACTCTTTTTGTATAAAACCCCACCCAGAATGGTGTATCGGGTTGAAATCTTACGGATGAATGCCTTATCTTTGGACATGACATCCTCGGTGAATCCCCCACTTTCTAGAAAGTGTTTTATGTCGTAAAACCAAGGTTTTTCTATAGAATCGGGGTTATTTTGGCAAATATCCAAGTCATGTGTGGATGGGTTGGGCGCATGCCATATTTCTAAAGACCGGGTCCCTGAAATGGGATCGACCTTTAGGGCTGAACCCAAGGAAGAGAGGGCATCGGTGATGCCATTGTCCTCTCTTCCTACATGTGTGAGTTTACACGATTGGAAGGACTGGACCAATCGAGTGGCCAACTCGTGATATGGAAGTAGTTTCTCATTACGTACTTACCAAATTTTCAAATCCTGGTTTATAACGAGGAGCGAATCTCCAAAGACCACGATGCATGATGCCCCTAGAGTTTTCAAAATTCTTAAATCTTGTATGAGTGCTTCATACTCAGCTACATTGTTGGAACATTCGAAATCTAGGTAGACTGCTATAAGAATCTCGCCCTTTTCAGGGGAGATGAGGATGACCCCAGCACCAACCCCTCGTTGGTTTCATGCCCCGTCAAAGTGCATCTTCCACACTTGGTTTTCGAAAGAATTTGCCAAAATGTGGTTTTGAAAATCGTTTTGTAATATGCCTTCATCAGGCATTTCAGCAAGTGTGGGATATGCGTCCTCCAGGGGGAACTCAGCCACGTAATCTGCTAGGACTTGCCCCTTAATGGAGATCTGATGATGGTATTTCAGGTCATACTCCATTAGAAGGAGTTGCCATTTGCCCAATCTACCCATGAGAATGGGTTTTTCGAACAAGTGCTTCATTGGATCAAGCTTGGACACTATCTAGATCTCATGATCTAGGAAGTAGTGTCTGAATTTCTGGCAGGCCCAGACTAGGGCCAAGCACGTCTTCTCCATGGCTTGATAATTTTGTTCATAAGCCAAGAGAGTTTTTGAAAGATAGTAGATGGCATACTCCTTATGGGTGTCATCCTCGTATTGAGCCAATAGGGCTCCTAAAGCATTTGCATGCATAGAAATGTAGAGTAAAAGCGGTTTTCCTTGCTTCGAAGGATTCAAAACGGGGGGATTAACCAGGTATGCCTTTAGTCTCTCGAAGGACTTCTGGCATTCGTCATCCCATAAGAATTTCGTGCCCTTCCTCAACAGTTTGTTGAAGGGTTCGCATCTAGTCGCCAAATTCGATATGAATCGACGAACGGATTGTAATCGACCCTAGAGGCTACAGATTTGGGTGAGATTGGAGGGTGGAGCCATGTCTATGATGGCTCAACACTTAGAGGGTCGACTTCTATACCCCTTTGGCTTTCCATAAAGCCCAGAAGCTTCCCTGATTTTACCCCGAATACACATTTTTGAGGGTTTAGCTTTACTTTCTAAAGCCTAAGCCTTTCGAAAATCTTTTGCAAACATTCGATATGAGTGCATCGGTTTTTGGATTTTGCCAAGAGATCATCTACATACACTTCTACGAGCTCATGAATTTGATCATGGAAGATCGTGGTCATGGCTCGTTGGTATGTTGCGCCGGCATTTTTCAAACCAAAGGGCATGACTGTGTAGTAGTACGTGCCCCATGGGGTTGTGAAGGCGGTCTTACCTTGATCTCGTGGACTTAGTTTGATTTGATTATAGCCTAAATAGCCATCCATAAATGAAAACATTTCATGATTTGCAGTACTATCGACTATCAAATCTATGTTTGGTAAAGGATAATTATCCTTTGGAGTGGCTTTATTCAGGTTTCTAAAATCGATGCATATTCGAATTTTCCCATTGGTTTTTCGAGCTACAACGATGTTTGACAACCAATGAAAATACGCAATGGGTTTTATAAATCTGGCTTTTAGCAGATCTTCTAAACCCTCTTTGACTTGCGTGTGTACATTCGGGTGTATTTTCTTAAGCTTCTGCTTTATGGGTTTTACATCCGCATCTAAGGGAAGACGATGCTCGACAATGTTGGGGTCTATGCCTGACCTGTCTTCATATGTCCATGCAAACACATCTAAATAGGTTCGTAGAAATGCAATGAATGCTAATTTTTCAGGTTCATGCAAGCATGCGTCTATCTTGATGGATTTGGGATTGGAATCATCCCCTAGGTTCACCTCTATGAAATCTCCTCCTACTGAATTGGAAGGTCTTTCAAAATCGAGAATTTTATGAAATTCTAGGAGCTCAGAAGCGGGATCTTCCTCAAGGAGATCCACTTCTGGGCTTCGATCATTCTCGTGGGCTGTAGACCCGAGGGAATTTGATGCGTGATTTTCAAAAAGACCTGGTTTTGTACTTGGATTTTCAATTGATTTCGAAATTTTTGGTCTGGCTATGCAGACGACGTTTCTTTCGAAATCCTTTTCTTTTGCCAAAGTCCTACCAGGAGCAGCTATATACAAAATCTTTTTGGTATTTTCCAAATTTTCAATTTTTTTGGGTTTTTGTAAAACAAGAACTTTAGGAACTATACAAAGCACTCTATTTTCGAGTTTTTGTTTTTCCATTGTTTTTGGTTTTTCTTCTTTTTCGATTTTCTTGATTTTAAGTTTTCCAAATGTTTTTGTATTTTTATAAAAGGGATCTTCCATCATACCTACAACGGGAAAACACTACGGATTAGACTCGGAGTAGGAGGTCTAAATCGTAGGTTTCTTCTAAGGCAGGTTCCAGGGCACCCTTGACCCAGGTGGTCACAGGGGGTGGCTCTGGCGGTATTCTGGGAGTATAGCCGATCCCATATCAGCTTGGGTTGGCCCTAGGAAGGATGGGTTCTAGGAGACCCTGGTTTTGCACCCTTAGACTTTTGTAGGGCGTGTAGCCCATGTTCAACACATGTTCCACGATTTTTTATTTTTTGAAAATGTGTGATACAAATCGTGGTCATGGAACTTGCTGTCGTCCATATTGTGCTCATATGGCTTTTTGTCCAAGAGCTTTGGAAATAGGGAACGCTTGGGTTTTCCTATAAGGGTTAAGATCGGGAGGGGGCCTGCTTTGGGCGGCCCCCTCACACACACAACCTTCCTAGGGTTGTTTAACACGAGCCTTGGCGGCTCTATCACAATCTGCCCCAGGTTAGCCTCATGGTCCTAGGAGCTTGATAAACAAGGAGAGTTTATGATCCCCTGAAGCTATGGGTGACTCTCACCTAGGATCACTACGACCTGGTCCCTGAACGGGATCTTGACACACCTGTGGAAGGTGGATGGCACAGCGCACAAAATGTGTATCCAAGGCCTCCCCAACAATAGGTTATAATGGGGGTGGATGTCCAAGACATGGAACACCCCCGTGTGTGTGATCCCTCCCGTTTCCATCGGGAGTTCGATTGATCCTAAAGGCCTAGACGCATTCCCATCGTATCCAGTGATAACGATGGGGCTTGGGTTTACTGAAGTCAAGGTGACTCCGATTTGATACGCCACATGAAGTGGAAGGATGTTGAGCCCTCCTCTCCCATCGACTAGGCACCTGTCCAGAGAGTGGTTATTCAGAACCACCTCGATATGCAGGGCCTGGTTATGGGACTCGTAGGGTCTATCTACATCATCTTCCGAGAAAGTGATGGGCGATTTTGCTCCTATTAAAGCCACTTGGGCAGACAGGGATTCTGGACTTATGTTCGAATCAACCTTGGCTCTTTCTAGAATTTTCTCTAGCACGAGTCTATGCCTAGGCAAGGTTTGTATAAGCTCTAGGATAGACATGTGGAGAGGAATCTTTGAAAGGTGGTTTTCGAAGTCATAAGGATTTAGGATGACTTTATCCTTGTCTGCTTTTGGCAGAACTCTAGGAATACATGCTTTTGTGGGGCTAGGCACACTAACCACCTTTTTAGCACTTTGTAGGTGCGGGGGTTGATAGATCCTCCCGGATCTAGTCACTTCCCCCACGACCAGCCTAGGGTTCGCGCTAAATTTGGCTCTAAGTATGAGTTGAGGAGCACCTTTAAGTTTTAAAACTGGTTTAGCCGGGGATTCAGCTTTTGGTGGTCCCCGGATGATGACTTGGGCGGGCTTCTTGTATAGTACAAGAATGGGCACACAAGTGGGTCGACCAGACTTAGAATTTTATGCTAGTTCCTTAGAAAAGGTGAGGGTACATACCTCCTTTCCTTTCCCACTGCCACTGGCGTGCTTGGGAAAGGGTTCTTTGAAGATAGCTTGAGGTGGCTCAGGTTCCGCAGTGACCTGGAGCCAGCCCTCTGCTATCAAGTTTTCAATTTTATTTAAAAGGGAGAAACAGCGTTTAGTATCATGGCCTTTGAGTCGATGATACTTACAAAATCGATTTAAATACCCCCCTTTGGAAGTGACTCCTTCGGGGATTTTGGGAAGTTCTATCATGCCTTGGGCAAGTAGGAGGTCTAGGACCTCCGACACAGGTTGCCCTAGCGGAGTGTACTCCCGTTTTTCAACCGCTTTTCAAAATTTGTGGAAGTGCCTGCCACGCCTAGATCTACCCGGACATTGGCGATTTTATGGGGCTTTGCCCCTTTGTCCATCGTGGGTAGCCCATAAGTGATGGGTTTTTCCAAGCGGGTTTTAGAAACGATGCTTCCTTTCCATAGGTGATCGTATGTCCCTTTTCTCAAATTTGTTTCGAAAAGGGATGCCTTTTTGATCAACTTATGGAAAGTTGAGATCTCATGGAGCGAGAGAAGGGTTTTTAACTCGCTTTTAAAGTTATCCAGGATGAGCATGACTGCGCATCCTTCGGATATGGGCTCTCGCACTTGGCCCAAAAGTGACCTCCATCGTATAATGAAGGCATGTACGTCTTCGTTCATGCCTTGCTTTGTATCCCTTAAGGTATTCAGAGTCGGCGTGACTTCTACGTTGTGTGCAAATCTTTGCATGAAGCAGTTCGCTAACTCTTCAAAAATAGCGATCTGGCTTAAGTCGTAGGAAGCCAGCCATTTGGCAGTTGTGCCTTTAAGGGATAAAGGGAACCAATACACCCATTTCATCGAGTCCTTTTTCTTCTTATGGGCTCGATGCAAGAAAAGTTACAAGTGAGACCTAGGGTCTCCCATGCCATCATACCGATGAAAGTTCAGTATTTCATCGTCACTGTCTGTTTCGTAATCCATAGGAAGGAAATCAGACAGGGCATAACTTCTTTTCTCTTTGTTTTGCCCTTTTAGCAGCTGTTGTAGGGCTTTACGGTCCTTTTGTGTGAAGGACTCGTGGTATTGGTTGCCTTCCATTATGGAGGCCTCTTTGTGCTTGCGAGGTTTTCCAGATTTTCTTTTGGCCTTTTGTTCACCGTTTGATGAACACGAATCACCTACTTCAGCCTCTTGGCTGAGAGCATCGATTTTGGCCTTAAATTCCCTTCTTAGGTCCTCGATCTCGTCTAGTTTGATTTTGTTTTTGAAAATCCTCCTAGAGTGAGAACTTGATGCGCATGAGCCTTGGCTCAACACTTCACTTGGGTTGGATTTTGACATGCTTTTCAAGCTTTTTCAAAATTTCCTAAGTACAAGTAAAGAAAACAAAGTTAAAAACAACATCTCTTTGAAAATTTTTCGCAAGCTTCTAGACTAAGTCGACTTTTGAAAGACTCACCTCTCACCGGGCATGCCAATCTACTGTAGATGCAGAAAATCTCTGCCTCCCTGGTTTCTTAGGCCTGGGGTGAACCTTTTCGTGTGTCTAAGTCCTATTTGAATAAACAGTGCGTGCCAGCTAGCTTACCTAAGCTAGCGAAGATATATTTTAAATTGACTTCTAACGTGGCGACTATGAGCAAGTAAGCTCTTGTCATCGCAGACCTTCTTGCACCGATGCGCAAGGGTCAGTCTGTACGCTTTAAAAATCGAGTTTTGAGTAAAAAAAACCTACGAAGCGGTTCGAGGTGTCTAATTCTGGTCTTTTTAGATACGATTGCAGATTTTAGATCACGTGGATTTGCACGTGCCTAAGTCTTTCTTTTTATCCCTTCACGGGCCACCCAGGTGTGTGTTATGAACACTCCACTACATGGGGTGACTTTGAGCGAGAGTATGGGGTTTGCTTTGATGCAATATGTGTCCTAACTCGTGGTATGGCGTATATGCAATGCAAACTCACGCTACTCCAAAGGGAAAACCCGAATGTAAAGACAATGCCGAAGGGAAATGACTTAAGGGAAATGACTTGAAATGTAAATGCCGAAGGGAAATTGCCGAAGGGAAATACGTATATAAGTTATATTTGGGCCCTTACTTGGGTCTTGCAAATAAGAGCGAAAGCTCAATGTGGGTGCGTGCTTGAATTGAAAGACTACACACACGACATGAAATGAAACCCAAATATAACTTGCAATATGGCCTTAACTAAGGTCTTGGGAATAAGAGCGAAAGCTCAATGTGTGTGAGTGCTTGAATTGAAGTACTACGCACACAACATGAAATTAAACCCAAATAGTATAACACGGCCCTTACTTGGGTCTTACAAATAAGAGTGAAGTTTCAATGTGTGTGCGTGCTTGAATTGAAAGACAACACACTCAACTTAAGCAAAACCCTACGTAATTTAAAGTATATACATAGATTTATATCTTAGGGGCTAATTAGGCCCGTGTGTGTTCAAAATCGTGCACGACTAAGAGAGTGCACGTGTGTGTGGGTGTGCCAAGCCACGTTATTACAAGCGGGGGGAGACTATGCTCCGTTACTACAACCCCGTATCAAATTGAATTCAAGCAAGTCTACAACTAAGGACCGAGTTAGGCACTTACTTATAGCTGGTCCGGAGGTGACTTGCTCGAGCGTAGGCTTGGCTTCGCCTTGGGCTGCAAGAGGGAGCTCCTTGAAGTTGAACGACAAGGGGGGCTGCTGGCCGGATGCTTTGGGTGCGCGGGAAGGGCGCCTTGAAGGTGGCCGGCTGCTAACAAGGGGCTGTCTTGGTGTGTTGGGCTAAGGTGACTAAGTAGGGTCACTAAGGATGGCTGGTATTAAGGGAGATAGTGCTAAAGGGGAGCCTAAGGGAGTGTATGGCTGGCGGGTGGCTGGCCGAGTGGTTTAGGTACAGTCGGTTGGAGTGGCCGACTAAGGGAAACTTGGTGGTGGCCGGCTGCTAGGGTGGCTAGGTAATGGCGAGGATGGGAAGGGAGCTAGTTAGGGTGTCGTGTGAGGTGGAGTTAGGGGCTGGTCGGAAGTGATATGGGCAGGTCTTAGGGAGCCAAGTGGAGTGGTCGGGTGTTGCTAGGGGAAGTAGTTTAAGGCGGGTGTTTGAAGTGGCTAAGGTCTGGCCGAATGGGTAAGGATGATGGATAGGTGGTGTTGGGGTGATGTGATGGTGGTGTAGGTGGTTGAGAGTGGAGGGGGAGTGAAGAAGAGGTAGAGTTTAAGGATAGGGTACTAACCGAAAGGGGAAGAAGGCGGTGGATGGAAGAGGGGCAGCCGGGCAGTTGAAGTGGATGGGGTTCGGCCGAATGGAAATGGTGGCGATGTGGAGCTTGGCTGGAGCGGTGGCGGTGGTGGTGGAGCATGGCTGGGAGGCAGTGGCGCAGGTGGTGCAAGGTGGAAGGCTCGGTGGGAAGATGGCTGGAGTCGGCTGGGCCAAGATGGGCTGGAAGGCCAAGGCGAAAAAGCTGAAAAACCCGCCCACTAGGGGGGGGTTATAGCTTTTTGAAGGGCGGTTGGGGCTGGTATTAGGAGGGTGGTTAGGTGGTTTAGGTAGTGGTGGTGTGGTGATAAGGTGGGCTGGTTTTGGGGAGGGGCCAGATATTTTGATTTAGGGGGTATTAGGAATATGGTGTGCTAGGTTTAGGTGGGGTGGTTTAGGGGTTTAGGGTTTAGCTAGGTGGGTTGGTTTTGGGGTGAGGTTTAGTGAGGTGGGTTAGGTGATTAGGCTTGGATTAGCTTAGGTTTAGGGAAATTAAGCTAGGTTTAGGGAAGGATTATGGAAGTGGGTTAGGTGATTAGGTTGGGATTCGGCCGAGATTAGGGAAGTGGGTTAGGTGATTAGGCTAGGATTAGGACAGGATTAGGGTAAAAAGCTAGGATTAGGGCTTTTTTGATTAGGGTTAGGTTAAGGAGCTCCCTTTGCATGACCCATAGAACTTGTTGCATCATGTTGGTGCAGCCCTAGGTTAGGTTTTGGCTAATTACAAGCTTAAACCCATGATAATTAGGCTAACCCACATGATTAACCCCAAACTTGACACACAAGTCAAGCTTAATTACAACCACACTCTAATCTTATCCTCCCCCACTCTCTCTCATGCCCATAATCCCACGTGAAATTCAAGTGGGCCCCACCTCCATTTATGAAAAGGTGATGTGGGCCATGGATGTGGATATTGGATTGGATCTCTGGATCCAAATCCAAATCCAAGTCCACACATGGGTTTGGATTGGGATCTGGATATATATGGTCCAGATCCAATCCAAACTGAATTCTGACTCCTTCAGGCTGTGTTCGAAACAAACGATTTGTGTGAGGTCTGACAGCATCAGTACTCCGTCTGCGTTGGGTCTTCGCCAACATGATCATTCGCTTCTGTTTTCACCTTCCGGAGATGACTTCATATGATTTCTGGTTATAATAGGGTCTTGGACGTTCGAGATCTTGGGGGTGGATTCAACACGAGAGTTGCTGTGCTGGGCTCGACTTGTGCTCCAGTTCCGGGCTCTCTTTAGCTCTTCTGGTCCTATCTTGATCAGGTCAAGCTTGCTTTGGGGGTTTTAAAATGTGTTTTAAAAGGTTTTTAAAACCATATTATACATATTTAAAACATATACATAGGGTTGCCTGGAAGGCTCCTGGGTTTCCAGACTCAAAATGGCCCTTTAGGGCTGCTTTTACAAAACCAGGTTGGTTTGAGAAATTCGTGGGATTTCGGGGTGTTTACAGTAGCCCATAAGTGATGGGCTTTTCCAAGCGGGTTTTGGAAATAGTACTTCCTTTCCATAAATGATCGTATATCCCCTTTTTCAAGTTTGTTTCGAAAAGGGATGCTTTTTTGATCAACTTATGGAAAGTTGAGATTTCATGGAGCGAGAGAAGGGTTTTTAGCTCGCTTTTAAAATTATCCAGGATGAGCATGACTGCGCATCTTTCGGATATTGGCTCTCGCACTTGGCCCAAAGGGGACCTCCATCGAATAATGAAGGCATGTACGTCTTCGTTCATGCCTTGCTTCGTATCCCTTAAAGTGTTTAAAGTTGGCGTGACTTCTACGTTATGTGCAAATCTTTGCATGAAGTAGTTCGCTAACTCTTCAAAAGTAGCGAACTGGCTTAAATCGTAGGAAGCCAGCCATTTGGCAGTTGTGCCTTTAAGGGATAAAGGGAACCAATACACCCATTTCATCGAGTCCTTTTTCTTCTTATGGGCTCGACGCGAGAAAAGTTGCAAGTGAGACCTAGGGTCTCCCATGCCATCATATCGATGGAAGTTCGGTATTTCATCATCACTGTCTGTTTCGTAATCCATGAGAAGGAAATCAGACAGGGCGTAACTCCTTTTCTCTTTATTTTGCCCTTTCAGCAGCTGCTGTAGGGCTTTATGGTCCTTTTGTGTGAAGGACTCGTGGTATTGGTTCCCTTCCATTGCGAAGGCCTCTTTGTGCTTGCGAGGTTTTTCAGTTTTTTTCCTGGCCCTTTGTTCACCATTCAATGAACATGAATCGCCTACTTCAGCCTCTTGGCTGAGAGCATCGATTTTGGCCTCAAATTCCCTTCTCAAGTCTTCTATCTCGTCTAGTTTGATTTTATTTTTCAAAATCCTCCCAGAGTGAGAACTTGATGAGCATGAGCCTTGGCTCGACACTTCACTTGGGTTGGATTTTGACATGCTTTCAAGCTTTTCAAAATTTCCTACGTATGAAGTAAAATAAAGAAAGAGTTAAAAACAACACCTTTTGGAAAAAGTATTTTCGCAAGATTCCTAAGGTAACTCGATTTTTAAAGACTCACGTCCCACCGGGCATGCCAAATCCTGTAGACGCAGAAAGTTTCAGCTTCTGGTTCTTAGCCCTGAAGCGAATCTTTTCATGTGTCTAAGTTCTAATTAAGCAAAAGGGCGTGCCAGCTAGCTTATTTAAGCTAGCGAAGAGAAATTTTTAAATCTGACTCCTAACGTGGCGACTGTGAGCAAGCGAGCTCTTTTCGTCGCAGACCTTCTTACACCGACGCGCAAGGGTCAGTCTGTACGCTTAAAAATCGAGTTTTTGAAATATGAGAACCTACGAAAATGTTTTGAGGTGTTTGACTCGGGTTGTTTTTGTATGATTTTCAGATTTTTATTTCACGTGAATTTGCACGTGCCTATGTCTTTCTTTTTATCCCTTTTCGGGCCAACGAGGTGTGTGTTATGAACACGTAACCTAAGTGGAGCGATTTTGAACGGGAGTATGGGGTTTGCTTTGATGCAATATGTGTCCTAACTCGTGGTATGGCGTATATGCAATGCAAACTCACGCAACTCCAAAGGGAAAACCCGAAATTGAAAGACAATGCCAAAGGGAAATGACTTGAAACGTAAATTGCAAAAGGGAAATTGCGGAAGGGAAATTGCGAAAGGGAAATATGGCTATATCTTAAGAGCAAAAAGGCTCAATAGTGCAAGTGTGTGCCATGTATATATGTAAAGACTATGCACATTGCTGAACCTTAAAACCCAAATCTTAAAGACATAGCTGAAAGGGAAATACTTATAATATATATGGGCCCGAAGGTTGCCAACGTGTTGTGTGGGTGTTGTGTATATATTGAAAGACAACTCACACGACTTAAATGAAACCCAAATATAAATTGCAATATGGCCTTAACTAAGGTCTTGGGAGTAAGAGCGAAAGCTCAATGTGTGTGAGTGCGAGAATTGAAGTACTACGCACACAACATGAAATTAAAACCAAATATAAATTGCAATATAGCCTTAACTAAGGTCTTGGGAGTAAGAGTGAAAGCTCAATGTGTGTGAGTGCGAGAATTGAAGTACTACGCACACAACATGAAATTAAACCCAAATATAAATTGCAATATGGCCTTAACTAAGGTCTTGGGAGTAAGAGCGAAAGCTCAATGTGTGTGAGTGTATAATTGAAATACTACACACACGACATGAAATTAAACCCAAGGGAAATATAACACGGCCCTTACTTGGGTCTTGCAAATAAGAGCGAAAGCTCAATGTGTGTGAGTGCGAGAATTGAAAGACAACACACACAACTTAAGCAAAACCCCACGCAACTTAAATTATATAAATAAATTTATATATTAAGGGCTGATTAGGCCTGTGTGTGTTCAAAATCGTGCACGACTAAGAGCGAGATAGGCTTAAGTGTACGTGTGTGTGGGTGTGCCAAGCCACGTTATTACAAGCGGGGGGAGACAATGCTCCATTATTACAACCCCGTATCAAATTTAATTTAACTTAAGCAAGTCTACAAATGAGGACAGAGTTAGGCACTTACGTATAGCTGGTCCGGAGGTGACTTGCTTGAGCTTGGGCTTGAGCGTCGCCTTGGGCTGCAAGAGGGAGCTCCTCGAAATGGCACGGCAAGGGAGTGACTGGCCGGGTGAAGCAAGGGTGGCGGATGTGGCGCCTTGGGACTTGCCGGCTGCTAGGAGGGTGCTGTTGTGGTGTCTTGGTGTTGGGGTAGTTAGGGAGTGTCACTAAGGTGTAGGGCCGGTACTAGGGACGGTGGAGCTAAGGGGTGACTAGGGGTGGTTTAAAGGAGAGGGTGGAAGGCTACGGGTGTGACAAGGTGCAGCCGGTTGTGGCTGGCCGACTATAGGCTGGTTAGGTGGTGGCCGACTGGGGTAGCTAGGGGTGTTTAGGAGTGGCAAAGGGGGAGCTAGCTAGGGTGTTGGCTAAGGGATGGTTGAAGGGGAGGAAGGGCAGGTCCTAGGGAAAGAGGTAAGGTGGTTGGGGTAGTTAGGGGGTGTCACTAATGGGAAGGTAGGGCAGCGGGTGGTGCGGCTGGGTATGGTTGAAGGGTGGTGGGTGGTGTGGTGGTGTGGTGGTGTGGTGGCTGAGAGTGGAGGGGAGTGAAGATGGGATGGAATTAGGATAGGTTACTAACCGAAGGGAAAGGGGAGGTTGGTGTCCAAGGAGGGCAGCCGAGTGGAAGGTGGATACAGTCGGGTGGGAGGAGTGGAGCTGGCCGGGAGGTGGTGGCGACGTGGAATGGAGCAGGCCGGGAGGTGGTGGTGACGTGGAATGGGGCAGGCTGGGAAGTGGTGGTGGAGCAGGTGAGAGAAGAGAGCAAAGGGGTGAGAGAGGGCTCGGCTGGCCCAAAGTGCTGGGAAGAAGTTGAAAAACCCGCCCACTAGGGGGGTGGTTTATAGGATTTTCAAGAGTCGGTTTGGGCTGGTTTTGAAAGGGTAGTTTGGTGGTTAGGTGGTGGTGGTTTAGTGATAAGGTGGGCTAGATATTTAGGGGGGCCCAAATATTTAGTTTAGGTGGTTTTAGGGATATGGTGTGCTAGGGTTTAGGTGGGGTGGTTTAGTAGTTTAGGGCTTAGCTAGGTGGGTTGGTTTTGGGGTGAGGTTTAGTGAGGTGGGTTAGGTGTTTAGGCTAGGATTAGGTTAGGATTAAGGGAATTAGGCTAGGTTTAGGAAAGGATTAGGGAGGTGGGTTAGGTGATTAGGTTGGGATTAGGCTGGGATTTGGAAAGTGGGTTAGGTGATTAGGCTAAGATTAGGGTAAATGGCTAGGATTAGGGGTTTTGGCTTAGGATTGGGTTAGGCGTCTCCCTTTGCATAGCCCATGGACTTCATTGCATCATGTTGGTGCAGCCCTAGGTTAGGTGTAGGCTCATACAAGCTTAAACCCATACTAATTAGGCTAACCCATATGATTAACCCAAACTTGACACACAAGTCAAGCTTAATACATCTCCCTCATGCTTATCCTCCCCATCCTCTCTCATGCCCATAATCCCACGTGAATTTCAAGTGGGCCCCACCTCCATTTATGAGAAGGTGATGTGGCCATGGATGTGGATATTGGATTGGATCTTTGAATCCAAATCCAAATCCAAATCCACACATACGTTTGGATTACGATCTGGATATATATGGTCCAGATCCAATCCAAACTGAATTTTGACTCCTTCAGGGTATGTTCGAAACGAACGGTTTGTGCGGGGTCTGATAGCATCAATACTCCGTCTTGCGTTGGGTCTTCGCCAACATGGTCGTCCGCTTCTGTCTTCTGGAGATGATTTTACATGACTTTTGTTGATAACAGGGACTTGGACGTTCGAGATCCTGGGGATGGATCTAACACGAGAGTTGCTGTGCCGGGCTCGACATGTGCTCCGGTTTCGAGCTCTCTTTAGCTCTTCTGGTCTTGCTTTCATCAGGCCAAGCCGCTTCGTGGGGTTTCAAAATGTATTTTTAAAAGGTTTTACAAGCATATTATACATATTTTAAAGCATATACAGTTTAAACATATGTACAGGGTTGCTTGGAAGGCTCCTGGGTTTCCAGACTAAAATAGCCCTTTAGGGCTGCTTTTATAAAACCAGGTTATTTTTGAGAAGTTCGTGGGATTTTGGAGTGTTTACACCTTCTTACACCGATGCGCAAGGGTCAGTCTGTACGCTTAGAAAATCGAGTTTTTGATATGAGAACCTACGAAAATGTTTGAGGTGTTCGATTCGGGCTATTTTTGTTTGATTTTCAAGTTTTATTTCACGTGGATTTGCATGTGCCTATGTCTTTCTTTTTATCCCCTTTCGGGCCAACTAGGTGTGTGTTATGAACACGTGACCCACGTAGGGTGACTTTGAGCGGTAGTATGGGGTTTGCTTTGATGCAATATGCGTCCTAACTCATGATATGGCGTATATGCAATGCAAACTCACGTAACTCCAAAGGGAAAAATCCGAGTTGAAAGACAATGCGGAAGGAAAATGACTTGAAATGTAAATTGCAAAAGGGAAATATGGCTATATCTTAAGAGCGGAAAGGCTCAATTGTGCAAGTGTGTGCCGTGTATATATGTAAAGACTATGCACACTGCTGAACCTTAAAACCCAAATCTTAAAGACATAACCGAAAGGGAAATACTTATAATATATATGGGCCCGAAGGTCGCCAACTTGTTGCGTGGGTGTTGTGTGTATATTGAAAGACAACTCACACGACTTAAATGAAACCCAAATATTAATTGCAATATAGCCTTAACTAAGGTCTTGGGAGTAAGAGCGAAAGCTCAATGTGTGTGAGTGTAGAATTGAAGTACTACGCACACGGCATGAAATTAATCCCAAATAGAATTGCAATAGGCCTTGACTAAGGTCTTGGGAGTAAGAGCGAAAGCTCAATGTGTGTGAGTGTATAATTGGAATACTACGCACACGACATAAAGTAAAACACCCAAGGGAAATAATAGCATGGCCCTTACTAGGGTCTTACAAATAAGAGCGAAAGCTCAATGTGTGTGAGTGCGAGAATTGAAAGACAACACACACAACTTAAGCAAAACCCCACGTAACTTAAATTATATAAATAAGTCTATATCTTAAGGGCTGATTAGGCCCATGTGTGTGTTCAAAATCGTGTACAACTAAGAGCGAGATAGGCTCAAGTGCACGTGTGTGTGGGTGTGCCAAGCCACGTTATTACAAGCGAGGGGAGACAATGTTCCGTTATTACAACCCCGTATCAAATTTAATTAAGCTTAAGCAAGTCTATAAACAAGGACCGAGTTAGGCACTTACGTATAGCTGGTCCGAAGGTGACTTGCTTGAGTTTGAGCTTGAGTGTCGCCTTGGGCTGCAAGAGGGAGCTCCTCGGAAGGGCACGGCAAAGGAGGGTGTTGCTGGCTGGGGTAGTTAGGGGTGCTTAGGAATGGTAAAGGGGAGCTAAGGTGTGGGGGTGTCTAAGGGAAAGAAGGGGCATGTCCTAGGGAAGGTAGAGCTAAGGGTCTTAACTAGGGGTTGTCTAAGGAAAAGGATGTAAGGCTGCGGGTGGTGCAGTCAGTTGTGGCTGGCCGACTAGTGGTAGATAGTTAGGTGGTGGCCGGCTGAATGAAGTGAAGGATAAGCTAAGGAAGGGTGGTGGGTGGTGGCTAAGAGTGGAGGGGGAGTGAAGAGAAGATGGTATTAGGATGGGGTACTAACCGGAGTATGGCTAGGTGAAGGATGAAGTGGTGGGTGTCCAAGAGAGTAGCCGGGTGGAAGGTGGGTGCAGTCGGGTGGCGTAGAATGGAGCTGGTTGGGAGGTGATGGTGGCGTGGAGCGGAGCTGGCTGGAGATGATGGGCAGGTTCCAAGATGGAGCAGGTGAGAGAAGAGTGAATGGGGTGAGAGAGGAGAGGGGGCTCGACTAGCCCAAAGAGACTTGAAAAACCCACCCACTAGGGGGGGCTTTTATAGGGCTTGGGTGGGTCGGTTTGGGCTGGTTTTTGGGGGATGGTTTAGTGGTTAGGTAGTGATGGTTTGGGGATAATGTGGGCCAGATATTTAGGGGAGTGGGTTAGGTAGGTGATTAGGTAGTTTAGGTAGGAATTAGGCTAGGTTTAGGAGAGGATTAGGGAAGTGGGTTAGGTGATTAGGTTGGGATTAGGGAAGGATTAGGGAAGTAGGTTAGGTGATTAGGTTAGGATTAGGCTGAGATTAGGGTAAATGGCTAGGATTAGGGGGTTTTGCTTGGGATTAGGTTAGGAGCATCCCTTTGCATGGCCCATGGACTTAATTGTATCATGTTGGTGCAGCCCTAGGTTAGGTGTAGGTTCATACAAGCCTAAACCCACACTAATTAGGCTAACCCACATGATTAACCCAAAACTTGACATACAAGTCAAGCTTAATACATTTGCACTCATATCTAATCCTCCCCATTCTCTCTCATGTCCAAGATCCCACGTGAATTTCAAGTGGGCCGCACCTCCATTTATGTCAAGGTGATGTGGGCCATGGATGTGGATATTGGATTGGATCTTTGGATCCAAATCCACATATATGTTTGGATTGGGATCTGGATATATATGGTCCAAATCCAATCCAAAACTGAATTCTGACAACTTCGGGGTATGTTCGAAACGAATGGTTTGTGCGGGGCCTGACAACATCAGTACTCCGTCTTGAGTTGGGTCTTCGCCAACATGGTCGTCCGCTTCTGTTTTCACCTTTCGGAGATGATTTCGAATGATTTGTTTGATAACAGGAGCTTGGATGTTCGAGATTCCTGGGATGAATCTAACATGAGAGTTACTGTGCTGGGCTCGACATGTGCTCCGGTTCTGGGCTCTCTTTTGCTCTTCTGGTCCTGCTTTCATCAGGCCAAGTCACTTTGTGGGGTTTCAAAATACCTTTTTAAAGTTTTTAAAACTATATTATACATATTTTAAAACATATATAGTTTAAACATATGTACAGGGTTTGTCTGGAAGGCTCCTGGGTTTCCAGACTCAAAATAGCCCTTTGGGGCTGCTTTTTACAAAACCAGGTTATTTGAGAAATTCGTGGGATTTCAGGGTGTTTACAGATGCCCCTCTTTGTCATTATCCAAATTGATTTGGATAATGGCAAAGACGACAAACACCCCTTTCAATGTCTCCCTAGATCTAACCACGAAAATATGGGATCGTCCCAATCTTTAGCAAATCTCACTTTAAAACCCTGGTAGGAGGAGATATCACGCCAAAGGGATTCACAAAACAGTTTCTGGTCCTAAAATGGGATCATGTTTATGCAAGTGCCATGCATGGGAATGCAGATGCATGACATGGGTGGGGTGCCAAGAGTGGCGACCTCCCAGAGACCAGATACATGGTCGAACTCTTGAGACTTACAAGGCCTGCTGCTCTAAGTGAGCAGATCCTATGCTGTTTGATGTTCGATTTTTCAAAATCTATTTACAAATCTATTTACAAGATCTATTTACAAAATCTATTTACAAAAGGGACAACTGTCTTGGGTCTTGATCGAAAAGATCTTGAGCTCTTCGTGTTTTGCCCTTGCTTGAGTTTTGGCACTCACTAATCTAGGAGAGGTTTTATAAGAAAACAAGCAATATTTCAAATTCCTACGTCTTACTTGAAACGTCAAATTCTCAAACAAGATGAAATTCAAGTAAGTAAATCCTATTTTTACTTTAGGATTCCATGAAATGAACCATGTTCATACTTGGGATAAGCCAGGGATGGGAAAAAAATACCACAGTCCCTTCTGAAGCATCCCGTGGTTTAAGGCATAGAAGGAGGAAAACTGCTCTTTTTGAGCTTTTTGGCCTCTTTTTTCCTTTTTTTCATAGAGGGTCTCCCTTTGGGAGTATTTTTTCTTTAATCCCTCTTTTTCACAAGAGAATCGATTTTTTCTTTTGAATTTCGGTTTCTTTCTTTTGGAAAGAGACTTTCGATGGAAAATTCCCTTTATTTGGGCCATATTTTCCTTTTGGAAGGAGAAGAGAAGAGGGGAGGACTTATCCCAAGGTCACACTTGATCCATTACCGGTCAGCCTATTTAGAAATAGCACGTAATACTTGCAAGTATCTTGCTATATTGAACTAGGCCTTTCTTTGTAAGAAGAAGGATTTTGAAATATAACCACGATTTGGAAGACTCCACTCTTTCACGAGTGTGAATTCTCTCATTCAGGGTCACACGATTTTTCCTTTGAACCATATTTCCTAAGCCTCAAAGCAGTTATCCCTAACAGTTTTCAAAAATGGGGAATTTAACCCGAATCCTACACATAATACTTCTTTAAGTATTGGATATTGATAGGATCTGCTAAATTCCTACCTTCTACATCGATCAACCAATACGAGTTGTTCGTGGTGGTTGCACGTACAACATAGGGTCCATCCCACTTGGGGCGCCACTTTCCAAGCGGATGTGGGCCAAGATAGTGGATGATTTTCAAAACCAAATCCCCCACTTCAAAGTGGCGAGGTCTCATGTGTTTGCCATAATGTCGAGCTATCCTTTGTCGATATGCATGGGCATGATCCATAGCAAGGAGTCACCTCTCATCTAGCAAATCTAGTTCGGCCATCCTAGCTGTAGACGCGCGAAAATCCCCGCCTCTCGCCTTTTCAGGGCTCAGAGCGGATCCTCTCGTGTGTCTAAGGCCTTTATCTATGCAAACAGGGCGTGCCAGCTAGCCTACCTAAGCTAGCGAAGATATTTTTAACACTGACTTCTAAACGTGGCGACTGTGAGCAAGTAAGCTCTTGTCGTCGCAGACCTTCTTGCACCGATGCGCAAGGGTCAATCTGTACGCTTTGCAAAAATCAAGTTTTGGGATAGAAAGTCTACGAAGCGGTTCGAGGTGTCTATTTCGGGTTTTTTAAATGCGATTGCATGTTTTAGATCACGTGGATTTGCACGTGCCTAAGTCTTTTCTTTTATCCCTTTTCGGGCCACCTAGTTTGTGTGTTATGAACACTCCACTACATGGGCGAATTCGAGCGGGGCTTGCTTTGATGCAATATGCGTCCTACCTCGTGGTATGGCGTAGATGCAATGCAAACTCACGCTACTCCAAAGGGAAAACCCGAAATGTAAAGACAATACTGAAGGGAAATAACCGAAGGGAAATGACTTGTAAAGTAAGTGCCGAAGGGAGATATGTATATAGAGTATGTATATGAGCCCTTACTCGGGTCTTGCAAATAAGAGCGAAGGCTCAATGTGGGTGCGTGCTTGAATTGAAAGACTTACACACACGACATGAAATTAAACCCAAATATAAATTGCAGTATGGCCTTGACTAAGGTCTTGGGAGTAAGAGCGAAGGCTCAATGTGTGTGAGAGTGCTTGAATTGAAGTACTACGCACACGACATAAATGAAACCCAAATATAACTACAATAAGGCCTTTACTAAGGTCTTGGGAGTAAGAGCGAAAGCTCAATGTGTGTGAGAGTGCTTGAATTGAAAGACTTACACACACGACATGAAATGAAACCCAAATAGTATAGGTCGGCCCTTACTTGGGTCTTTCAAATAAGAGCGAAGGCTCAATGTGTGTGAGAGTGCTTGAATTGAAAGACTTACACACACGACATGAAATGAAACCCAAATAGTATAGGTCGGCCCTTACTTGGGTCTTTCAAATAAGAGCGAAGGCTCAATGTGTGTGAGTGCTTGAATTGAAAGACAACGCACCCAACTTAAACAAAAACCCTACAAAAATGAAAGTATATGTATATACTTATATATTAGGAGCTGATTAGGCCCGTGTGTGTTCAAAATCGTGCACAACTAAGAGAGTGCACGTGTGTGGGTGTGCCAAGCCACGTTATTACAAGCGGGGGGAGACTATGCTCCGTTATTACAACCCTGTATCAAATTGAATCTCAAGCAAGTATACAACTACAGACCGAGTTTAGGCACTTACGAGTAGCTGGTCCGTAGAGGCCTTGCTTGAGCGTGGGCTTGGCCTTCGCCTTGGGCTGCAAACGGGAGCTCCGCGAGGTTGAGCGACAAGGGGTGCTGGCCGGCTGCAAATGGGGCGCGGGATAGGCGCCTTGAAGTGGCCGGCTGCAAGCAAGGGTGTCGCCTTGGTGTGGGGGATTAAAAGGGCTGGGCAAGGTGAGTATGTAGGGTCACTAGGAGAGTATAGAGTGTTAGGGAGTATGGACCTAAGGGGAGCTTAAGGGAAGGTCGAATGGGAGTCTAATAGGGTGGCCGGGTGTAGCTAGGGTAGTTAGGTAGTGGCAGGTAGTTTAGGGTGTGATAGGTTCAGCTGAGTGAGAATGGTGGCAGCAAAGGGGAATGGCTGGTGGTAGGGTGTTATGGTAGGGTTTAGGTGGCTGAGAGTGGAGAGGGAGTGAAGAAGGTGAGACGAAGGAGGGGGTACTAACCGTGCTTGAAGAGAGGCGATGGATGGAAGAAAGCAGCCGGGTGTGGTGGAGCAAATGGTTCGGCTGAGGGCAGGGGTGGTGACAGGTGGTGGTGTAGGTCGCGGTGCAGGTGGTGGTGCTGATGGAGCAGGTGGAGCAGGTGGCTGGGTTCGGCTGGGCTGGGAAGTGGGGTCCCGGTTGGGCTTGGGGAAGGCGACTAGATAGGAGAACCCGCCCCAAGGGGGGGGGGTTATATAGGGATGGGTAGGTCGGTTAGGGCTGGGTTTTGGGGTAGTGGTTAGGTGGTTTAGGTAGGGTGGTATGAAGATAAGGTGGGCTGGAAAGGGTAGGGCCAGATATTTTAAATACTAGTGGTTTGGGTAGATTGTGGGCTAGGGGTGGTTTAGGGGTTTAGGGCTAGGTTAGGTGGTTGGGTTTTAGGGTGAGGTTTAGTGAGCTAGGTTAGGTGATTAGGCTAGGTTTAGGCTAGGTTTAGGGAAATTAACCTAGGTTTAGGGAAGGATTAGGGAAGTGGGTTAGGTGATTAGGTTGGGATTAGGCCGGGATTAGGGAAGTGGGTTAGGTGATTAGGCTCAGATTAGGGGTGGATTAGGGTGGAAGGCTAGGATTAGGTGTTTTGGGTTAGGTTTAGGTGAAGGAACTCCCTTTGCATGGCCCATAGACCTTAACCACCTCATGTTGGTGCAGCCCTAGGTTAGGTTTTGGCTAATTACAAGCTTAAACCCACTCAATTAGGCTAACCCACATGATTAACCCCAAACTTGACACACAAGTCAAGCTTAATTACAACACTCTTGATATTATCCATCCCCACTCTCTCTCATGCCCATAATCCCACGTGAATTTCAAGTGGGCCCCACCTCCATTTATGAGAAGGTGATGTGGGCCATGGATATGGATATTGGATTGGATCGCTGGATCCAAATCCAAATCCAAATCCACATATGGGTTTGGAATAGGATCTGGATATATATGGTCCAGATCCAATCCAAACTGAACTCTGACTCCTTCGAGCTGGGTTCGAAACGGACGATTTGTGCGGGGTCTGACAGCATCAGTACTCCGTCTGCGTTGGGTCTTCGCCAACATGATCGTCTGCCTCCGTTTCTGCCTTCCGGAGATGACTTTAAATGACATTTTGATAATAACAGGGTCTTGGACGTTCAAGATCCTGGGGGTGTGAATTTGATACAAGAGTTGTTGTGCCGGGTTCGACGTGTGCTCCGGTTCCGGGCTCTTCTTAGCTCTCCTGGTCCTGTTTGGATTAGGCCAAGCTGCTTCGGGGTTTTAAAAACGTGTTTTAAAAGGTTTTCAAAAGCCATATTATATATTTTTGAAATATGAAGTTTAAAACGTATGTACAGGGTTGTTTGGAAGGCTCCTGGGTTTCCAAACTCAAAATGGCCCTTTGGGGCTGCTTGTACAAAACTAGATGAAATTGAGAAATTTGTGGGGTTTCGGGGTGTTTACACTAGCATGCTGAAGCGTCTCTAGGGGGAGGCCGAGTGCGATGGATGTAAGGAATGAATGTAATTGAGTATGAATGGGAAGAATGGCGTTTGTGCCATAGACCAATTCGAATGGTGTGGCATTCGTGGGAGTCCGGATGGAAGTCCTATAAGCCCATAAGGCTTCATCCAGCTTCTCGTGCCACGTCCTACCCTTCTCTAAAGTCTTCTCAATTATACTAATGAGGGTCTTGTTCGTGGCTTCGGCTTGGCCGTTGCCTTGAGGATAGTAGGGCGAGGAGAAGTGGTGAGTTATGCCATACGTGTTGCACAACTTAACCATCCGCTCGTTTTTGAATGGGGTGCCATTATCGGACACAAGGTCTCGTGGAACCCCAAATCGAGCCAAGATATTCCTCCTAATGAAAGCCACCACATGTTGCCCCTGTACGTTGGTCAGGGAGATGGCTTCCACCCACTTGGAGAAATACTCAGTGGCTGCTAAAATGAATCGATGCCCATTTGAGGCTTTTAGAAAAATTGGGCCTACGATATCAAACGCCCACATGGTGAATGGCCAGGGGCTGGCCAGGGAATGCAATGCAGATGATGGGATATGAATGGCGTGCCCATGCACTTGACATGGATGATACTTCCTAACATGATCGTGACAATGCTTTTTCAAGGTGGACCAAAAATAGCCCGCTCTAAGTATTTTCATTGCCATCATGTTGGCGTTAATACGACCTCCACATTCTCCATCGTGGAACTCATGCATCACAGTCCTAGCCTCCTCTAGATCGACACATCTAAGTAGGATGCCGGTAAAGCTTTTCTTATATAGAACCCCACCCAGAATGGTGTATCGGGTCGAAATTTTACGGATGAATGCCTTATCTTTGGATGTGGCATCCTCGGTGAATCCCCCATTTTCTAGAAATTGTTTGATGTCATAAAACCAAGGTTTTTCAATAGAATCTGGGTTGTTTTGGCAAATATCCAAATCGTGTGTGGATGGGTTGGGCGCATACCATATTTTTAAAGATCGGGTCCCTGAAATGGGATCGACCTTTAGGGCTGAACCCAAGGAGGAGAGGGCATCGGCAATGCCATTATCCTCTCTTCCTACGTGTGTGAGTTTACACGATTGGAATGACTCAACCAATCGAGTGGCCAACTCGTGATATGAAAGTAGTTTTTCATTACATACTTGCCAAATTTTCAAAACTTGGTTTATAACAAGGAGCGAATCTCCAAAGACCTCGATGCATGATGCCCCTAGCGTTTTCGAAATCCTTCAGCCTTGTATGAGTGCTTCATACTCAGCTATGTTGTTGGAACATTCAAAATCTAGGCGGATTGCTATGGGAATCTCGCCCTTTTCAGGGGAGATGAGGATGACCTCGGCACCAGCCCCTCGTTGGTTTAGTGCCCCATCGAAGTGCATTTTTCACACTTGGTTTTCGAAAGAGTTTGTCAAAATATGGTTTTGAAAGTGGTTTTGCAATATGCCTTCATCTGGATTGGGTCTGGACCCAAAAATATCCAGATCCAGTTCCAAATGGTATTTGGATTGGATCTGGATCTCAAAAGATCCGAGATCCGAGATCCAAACCCAAATAAATATTTGGAGTGGATTTGGATCTCAAAATATCCGAGATCCGCGATCTAGATCCAAATAGGGTTTGGATTGGATTCGGATACCCAGACCCAAATCAAAGACCCAATATCCAAGATCCATTTAAAACCTCTATAAATAGAGGTAGTGGGCTTGAAAAATCCTAGACGTGAGGCTCAAAGGGGAGAGGCCTTTCACGTGAAAATAAAGGGGGGGATGAGAGAGAAAGGCTATTGGCCAAAACATTTTTTTTGGTTGGAGTTGGGATTGGCCCATGGAGCCAAGGGCTGCACCAATAACTTGGCATCTCCTTCAAGCTAGTTGGGAGCGTTGCATGGTGGAGCTTGGTGGCTTGAGCGACGGCTGGAGTGGTGCTGCAACTTAAGGTAAGTACCTAAGCCCTAACCTAACCCACTTCTTCCCCTAATCCTCTAGACCACCCATCCTAGCCAAACCAGCCCCTAAAAACACCACTAAACCAGCCAAGTTCTGGCTGGTTTTTGTAGATGCAGAAAATTCTCGCTCCTGGTTCTTAGGCCCGAAGCGAACCTTTTCGTATGCCTAAGTCCTATTTAAACAAACAGGGCATGCCAGCTAGCTTACTTAATCTAGCGAAGATATATTTTAAACCTGACTCCTAACGTGGCGACTGTGAGCAAGCAAGCTCTTGTCGTCGCAGACCTTCTTTCACCGATGCGCAAGGGTCAGTCTATACGCTTTTAAAATCGAGTTTTTGAGTATAAGGACCTACAAAAGCGGTTTGAGGTGTTTGATTCGGGTTGTTTTGTATGACTTTCAAATTTTATTTCACGTGGATTTGCACATGCCTAAGTCTTTCTTTTTATCCCTTTTTGGGCCAACTAGGTGTGTGTTATGAACACTCCACTAAAATGTGGCGACTTTGAGCAGGAGTATGGGGTTTGCTTTGATGCAATATGCATCCTAACTCATGGTATGGCGTATATGCAATGCAAACTCACACAACTCCAAAGGGAAAACCCGAATTTAAAAGACAATGCCGAAGGGAAATGACTTGTAATGGAAATTGCCGAAGGGAAATGACTTGTAAATGTAAATTGCCGAAGGGAAATTGCAAAAGGGAAATATGGCTATATCTTAAGAGCGGAAAGGCTCAATAGTGCAAGTGTGTGCCGTGTATATATTGAAAGACTACGCACACTGCTGAACCTTAAAACCCAAATCTTAAAGACATAGCCGAAAGGGAAATACATATATAATATATATGGGCCCTTACTTGGGTCTTATAAATAAGAGCGAAGGCTCAATGTGGGTGCATGTGAAAATGTAAAGACAACACACACGACTTCAAATGAAACCCAAATATAAATTGCAATATGGCCTTAACTAAGGTCATGGGAATAAGAGCGAAAGCTCAATATGTGTGAGTGCTAGAATTGAAGTACTACGCACACAACATGAAATTAAACCCAAATATAAATTGCAATATGGCCTTAACTAAGGTCTTGGGAGTAAGAGCGAAAGCTCAATGTGTGTGAGTGCTAGAATTGAAGTACTATGCACACAGCATGAAATTAAACCCAAATATAAATCGCAATATGGCCTTAACTAAGGTCTTGGGAGTAAGAGTGAAAGTTCAATGTGTGTGAGTGTATAATTGAAATAATACACACACGACGTGAAATTAAACCCAAGGATAGTATAACACGGCCTTTACTTGGGTCTTGTAAATAAGAGCGGAAGCTCAATGTGTGTGAGTGTGAGAATTGAAAGACAACACACACAACTCAAGCAAAAACCCTACGCAACTTAAAGTATATAAATAAACTTATATCTAAAGGGCTGATTAGGCCCGTGTGTGTTCAAAATTGTGCACAACTAAGAGCGAGGTAAGCTCAAGTGCACGTGTGTGTGGGTGTGCCAAGCCACGTTATTACAAGCGGGGAGAGACAATGCTCCGTTATTACAACCCCGTATCAAATTTAATTTAACTTAAGCAAGTCTACAACTAAGGACCGAGTTAGGCACTTACTTATAGCTTGATCGCCCTTTTTGTTATTCTTGTTAAACCTTTTGTTTGGTTTATTTCTCTTTTGGTTGGGTTTGGAGCTAGACCCTATCTCATCTTATACTAATAGCAATTTTTCTTTTTGTTTTTACTCATATGTTCTTGCTCTATTGTTAGTTTCAGAGGTAATTCAGAAAGGTTCATTTCTGGCCCTAATCTAAGGGCAGTGGTGACCATGTTCCATGACGGGGGAAGACCATTCAATATAGTTGATATCTGAATTGGTTTCGGGATGACTGACTTTGCCACAGCTAAGTCCATAGTGTAGACACCCAAAATTTTCTTTTAAAATTCTTACCTTTTTAGGAAAGTGGCCATTTTAGCAATTTTGGGGTTTTTGAAGGAAAAAGGCACTAAACGAGTTTGTTTTGGTACCAAAATTTTATGAAAGCTTTAAAATGATGAAAGAATGCTTTCCGTTCTGAAAATTTTGAATTTTGACAAAATTGGGAAAAATGACGATTTTGCCCTTAGTACTGGAAAAACAGGATTTTGTTTCCTTAAAAGATTTATTATGAAAAGTATGTTGAAAGCTTGCCTCTTCAAAAGAAAAAGGCATTGAAAAGACAAGTTGACACCTAAAAAAAAAAAAAGAAGGTGGACGCCCAGAAAGGGAAAACGAGCATTAAAAAGAGAAAGTGAGCTTCCTAGAAAGAAAAGCTCACATTTGGAAAGAAATCAATTTCCAGAGGGTAAGGTCGGTATTATCAAAGGAAAGGAAAGATGAAAGCAAGAACAAAAGCCTCCGAAAATGAAGGTTTGGTATCGAACGCCTCTCGTAACGTGTCTACGTTATGTTTGGGTATTGAGGTAATTAGTATTGATATACATCAATTTGCATTGTCATTTGTTACTGGTATGCTATTGATATGTTATGATAAGAGCAATTTTAATATCCCAACACTCGTGGAAAAGATTGAATGAGCATGATAGTTGATTTTCAAAAACGTAACATGGGCCTTACTTAACAATTTCATAATAGGTAGGCATGAACATAATCACTTTCACAGCAGATGCGCAGATAGTGGGGGATTGTTTGAATGCTCTTATACGTGTAATATTAAGAGATTCAGTTGAAATCATCATGTGAAATCATCAGCTCCTTATAAGTGGTTATCAATAGTGCTTTGCTTATGTTACGTGTTCAGTTTCATCATGCTGAATTTCTCAATTGGCCTTGTTACATAACAAAAATGTTCTCACCACAACCAAAATGAATTTCAAAGTGCTACCATACTGCAGCTCCACCTTGTTACATGCAGGTCAATAGGATCAAGTGCTACAAGTGGTATAGATATTCTCCAAGATCGGTTGGACAGACAAGACATAGAGAATTTTAGTTCACAACCCAGTTATGATTTGCAGTGGCAGCAATTTCTTTCCTAAGAGAAACTTAGGGTAATCAGCATCTCAAGGAATCGTCATATGTGCTCCAAATAGATCCAGTGTCACGAGAAAGCTGTGTCCTTGGGAACTTCAATGCTAAGACCTTGTACCTATTGTGGCATTTCATGGTCGTGGAAAGCACACAGGAGTTTATGGTGTAGTTCTGCTTACATGTTATGATGAAGTCAGCGAAGAATACCAGAGCATATGCAAAATAGGCACTGGTTTTTCAAAGGCAATGCTTGAAGAGCATTCAGCTAGTCTGAGCGATAAAGTTATATCTATGCCAAAGGCTTACTATAGGTACGGAGATACAATGAAGCCAAATGTATGGTTTGAGCCATATGAGGTTTGGGAGGTGAAAGCTACAGACTTAAGTATCGGTCCGGTTCGTTGTGCCGCACTTGGTGAAGTGGGGCCAAACGAGGGCATTTCTCTCCAATTTCCACGTTTGTTGAAAATCCGTAAAGACAAGAATCTAGATCAAGCTACAGCAGCTGTGCAGGTTGCTGAAATGTACTGGAATAAGAAGATTAATCATGCAAAGAAGAAAAAGGAGGATCGAGTTTATCCAATACAGATGACGTTTAGATAAAATCAAAAGAAGATCATCAAATGTAGATAACGTTATCAACTGCAGATAATGTCCCAATCAATTCATAAGGGATCAAATGCAGATGACATTCTCAACAGCTCAAATTACAAGATAACGTTCAACAAACAGGTAAAGTTCAGCAATATAGATCATGTGCAGATCACGTTCCAGATAAGATGAAATCAGGCACCAGATGAGATCTTATCAAAACAATCAAGATCAAGCTCATCTAAATCCCAACAAACATGTATTCATGAGCCTATAAAAGGGCTCTCCCAGGTGCTGCAGAGGGCATCAACCGGCGACCATCAACGATCAAGCATCAAGAGGTTCAGTCCGAAAATTCAGAGAAATAGAGAGAGAGAGAGAGAGAAAGGAAGAGAAGAAAGAGAAGAAGGAAGTCCGGCCTGGTTCCGACGTCCGACGATCGTCCGGCGAAGTGCTCCTACGTCTCCTCTCACTCACACAGGTGGAAATTCTTGCACAAATTGGTTTTAATTCATGAGAATCTGAAAAAGCACAGATTCTGGAAATTTGTACATGAATCAAGGCCTTGAGCCCAGGTTCTTCATTTATATCGATACAAACATGCATGATTCCTTCATGAATGGAATTAAAATCCATGTTTAGATGATTTCCATGCATCATTAGGACTGATACAGGTTGAATTTTCATTCTAGAATCACGTTAGGAACTTTCTGAAATTTTCTGCAAAACTTGGTTTCTGAAACTGTATGTGCACACGCGTCTGATCACAGAATTTTTATAGACAAACGGATAAGCCAATTGCTTCAAAATTTTGCATGAATAATCTAGACATATCAGACGTTCTTAGATAAAATTTTGGGGAATTTTTATGAACTGTTGCCTAGCCAATTAGATCCGTGAAGTTTATACAAAATCCAGATTGCGTTTTACAGAAACAGAACGTTCAGTAACAGACCTCTGTTCTTTTGCCCATATCTCCTCAACCACTGAATGAAATTGGATGAAATTTGATTCTTTGGAAACCTAACATCTGTATCTTTCTAAAAAAATAAATTTCATCGAAATTGGATGACTGAGTGCTGAGATATTGCTGTTTTTCTGAGCTTCTGATTCACAGAAACAGGGTTGTTCCGAATTTTATAACAGTTTCTGATTCTGTATTTAATTCTCAGAAAATAAAGAACAAAATTATAAAATAAAAATATATTCTGATTCTATAGACACGTGTCTCCATTCTGTAAAAGTTTTAGAATTTTTGGAGAATCAGAAGTATTTTTAAAAATTCGAAGAACAGGTCTTTGAAACTGAACAGATTCTGCAACTTTCAAAATCTGAAAATTTTCGGAAATCAAGAACTTAAACACGAATCTGAAACTATTGGAAAATCTGGTTTTTCCTTTCTCGAATTAACGGATTCAAACAAATTTCAAGCGTCTAGGCTGACCCTTGAGCGCCGGTTCAAGAAGGCCTAAGTCGAAAAGATCTCACTTATCCACAATCGTTCTTAGAAGTCAGAAAATCAGAATTTGTTAGTTTTGATAAACTAACTGGCACGCTCGCGCAACCCGACGTAGTTCGAGGATTTGATTTCGAATTCCACGATTTGAAATAAAATCACGTCTACAGATTTGGCACGCCCGGTGGGACTTGAGACTTTGAAATTTTGTTTGAATCCATTATACTAATTCAATTTTCAGGTTTGTGATAAGTTGGCTTAAACAGGATGATCATGTCGAGCTCAGAAGGATCTTGTGAGGTATCCAGCCGGGTCTCCCGCTCTACCAGCCGCTGCTCGAACAAAATTTCAAAAAGCTTTTCAAAAGGAGACAGGTTCGCTGCCCTAAGGGAGGGAATAAAGGTACTAAGAGAAGAAATCGACGCTTTAAGCCAAGAAGCTGAAGCAGTCGAATCCTGCTCTTCCCATGATAGGAAAACCAAAACGAATAGGAAATCAAACCACTGTAAGAAGCCTAGGGTCGTTTCCAAAATTGAAGAAGAACTTGAGCCCGAATCCTTCACCATGAAAGATCGAAAGGCTCTACAACAACTTTTGAAAAACCAAAAACATGAGAAAAAGTCCTATGCCTTATCAGATTTCCTACCTTTCGACTACCAAACCGATAGTGATGATGAGATACCCAGCTTCCACCGTTATGATGGAAACGGAGACCCTAGGTCTCATCTCCAACTTTTCTCCCGAAGTGCCTATAAAAAGAAAAAAAACTCCTCTAAGTGGGTCTATTGGTTCCCTCATTCTTTAAAAGGGAGTGCTGCAAAATGGTTGGCCTCTTATGACTTAAGCCAGTTTGCCGATTTTGAAGAATTAGCCAATTGTTTTATGCAAAGATTTTCGCACAATGTTGAAGTTACCCCCACTTTAAATACATTGAGGGACACCAAACAAGGCCCTAACGAAGACGCCCACGCGTTTATCGTTAGATGGAGATCAATCTTGGGGCAAGTCAAAGAACCTATCTCCGAAGGGTGCGCAGTGATGCTCATCCTAGACAATTTCAAAACTGATTTGAAGGTCCTCCTTTCCTTACATGAGATTTCTACTTTCCAAAAATTGATCAAGAAAGCTTCCCTTTTCGAGACCAATTTGAAAAAGGGAACTTATGAAGATTTATGGAAAGGAAAAAGTTTTCCAAAAAAATTTGAAAAACCTGGGGCATATGGGCCACATGCACCAGAGGGAGGGATAAAAGTACCAAAAGTGGCTAATGTTCGAGTAGAGCAAGGTTTAGCAGGACCCTCAAAACCTTTAGGGCAAAAAGATTTCGAAAAGAACCAAAAAAATAAAAAGAGATTTGAAAGAAGGGAGTACACTAACCTAGGACAACCACTCACGGAGGTCCTAGACATCCTATTGGCACAAGGTCTCACAACACTCCCAGAGATTCCCGAAGGAGCACCACCCCAAGGAAAGTTTTTAAACAAGTTTTGTAAATATCATAGGCTCAAGGGCCATGATACCCAACACTGCTACACCCTGAAGAATAAGATAGAGGATTTGATCGAGCAAGGTAAGCTGCACGTGTCTGAAGAGCCAGAGTCACCCCAGGCCATTTTTAAAGAACCCTTCCCTAACCACGCCGGTATGAGTGGGAAGGAAAAAGAGGTATGCTCCCTATCACACTCTAATCATGCAGTGCATATCGTGCATCCCACACCTCACACACCACACTTTCCTGAAATAAAAAATGCCCAAGCAATAGTGATCCGAGGAGCACTTAGAAACCCGCCCCCGGCTAGAGCCTTGGTAGTGATTCGAGGTGTCCCAAGACACCAAGTTAGAACCAAAATAGGAACGAGCCCTAGGGATAGTGTAGAGGAAGTGACTAGATCCGGGAGGATCTACCAACCCCCACATTTAGCAAAACAAACAAGCAAGGGAGTGGTCGTTCTACCAGGCCCCCCAAAAGCATGCATACCAAACTCATCCCAGGGTGTCGATAAAAAGGTTGTGGTAATAAACCCCTATGACCTAGAAATGCATCTTTCTAAACTCCCCATAAACATGTCTATCTTGGAACTGATAAAAATTTCTCCCAAGCATAGACGAGTCCTAGAGGAGATTTTAGAGAAGACTAGAGTCGACACTACGATATCCCCTGAATCCCTATCTACCTTGGTTTCTCCCGTCTTTGCAAAAACTTCCATTGTATTCACAGAGAATGATTTGGGAAAGTATGATGTGATCCATAACCAAGCACTCCATATAGAAGTTATGTTAAACGGCTACCCTATTAGTAAATGCCTAGTCGATGGAGGAGGAGGCCTTAATATCCTTCCCCTCCATGTGGCTTTCCAAATAGGAATCTCTACCTCTATGCTTGAACCGAGTCCCATAACCATTACAGGATATGATGGGAACCCATCCAACCCCTTAGGCTCCATAAAGTTACCCATGAAAGTCGGACAAATACCTCACGAGGGATTATTCCATGTCTTGGATATAAATCCCCATTACAACCTATTATTAGGAAGACCATGGATACACTCTCTTAGAGCCGTCCCATCCACCTTCCACAGATGCCTCAAAATCCCATGGAAAAATCGGGTAGTGGTTGTTTTTGGAGAAGACCATCCCCAATTGAATGGAATACAAACCTTTCCTTGTATATCAGGGGAGCCAAACCAAGAAGTAAAGACCAATCAGGAAACTGCCAAAACCAACCTCCCTGAAATAGCTAAACCTTCCAAAACAAGAGTAGTTCAGATTTTAGGCGAGTCAAAACTTTCCAAATCCCTCCATCTTCCCAAAAGAACCATTAGGATAAGTAAACCTGCCATAGATGATTCATTTTTCCAAAATCATCCTCTATATAAAAAATTTTCAAAATTCAAAAAACCGTGGAAGATGTTGCTAAATATGGGATATACTCCTTACCAAGGATTAGGGGTTCAAGGCCAAGGAAAACTAGAGCCTATTACACCCATGCCAAATATAGGACGCCATGGTTTAGGGTATAGCCTATCCATACCACCCGAGCCACCACCCAAAACCAATTGGGTTAAGGGTGCCTTAGAACCCGCTAAAACCGAGACCTATGGTTTAGACATCTTATTTGGAGTCTAATTCATAGTGTTTTCTTTGCAGGTTTGATGGAAGATCCCTTTTTTGGGAAAAATACAAAAAAAGTATATATTTCCAAAAATCAAAAAAATTTAGAAAAACCCAAAAACCCAAAAAAATGTTTGATTTCCAAAGATTTAGTTGTTTCTCCTTTTGTTATTTATGATGAAAATTATCAAAAATCCAAAAAAATGCTGGTTTCCCCTTCTGTTTGTTTTCAAAAATCCAAAAAAATAGAAAATTATGAAAACTCAAAAAAAATGTTTATTTCTCAAAAACAGGAAAGTTTAGATTCAAAAATGTCTTCTTTTGATATTTTCCTAGAGACAAAGATGCTTGAAAATGATCAAGGCGAAAAGGAGGATCCCCTCATTCATGAGGACGATCTCACCTCTAGCCTGCCTGAATTCCATAAAGTCCTAGACTTGGATAAACCTTCTAGTGCCGTAGGGGGGGATTTTGTGGAAGTCAACTTAGGGAGTGAGTCAAACCCAAAGAAAGTCAAGATAGGTCTTTGTTTGCATGAGCATGAGAAAGCATCCTTCATTGCATTCTTAAAGGACTATATAGACGTGTTTGCATGGACTTATGAGGATATGCCTGGTTTAGATCCTCGTGTGGTAGAGCATTGCCATTAGACCCCCAAGTCAAACCCGTAAAACAAAAACTTAGGAAAATTCATCCTGATATCCACTCCCAAGTAAAAGAAGGGTTAGAAGATCTTTTAAAAGCTGGATTTATAAAACCCATTGCATATTCTGATTGGCTTTCAAATATTGTTATAGTTAGAAAAAGCAATGGAAAAATTCGTATTTGCATAGATTTTCGAAATTTGAATAAAGCCACTCCGAAAGATAACTTTCCACTTCCAAACATAGATTTGATAGTAGATAGCACTGCAAATCATGAAATGTTTTCTTTTATGGATGGCTATTCGGGTTACAATCAAATTAAACTAGCACCAAAAGACCAAGCCAAAACGGCTTTCACTACTCCTTGGGGTACGTATTGCTATACTGTTATGCCTTTTGGTTTGAAAAATGCAGGGGCCACATACCAAAGAGCCATGACCACGATTTTCCATGATCAAATTCATGAGCTTTTGGAAGTATACGTAGATGATCTCTTAGTAAAATCAAAAACCCGAAATTTACATTTGGAAACTTTGCAAAAGGTTTTTGAAAGACTTAGGATTTATAAAGTGAAATTGAACCCTCAAAAATGTGTTTTTGGAGTGGAATCAGGGAAACTTCTAGGGTTTATGGTCAGCCAAAGAGGTATAGAAGTCGACCCTTCTAAATGTCGAGCCATCATAGACATGCCTCCACCTTCTAATTTGACCCAAATTCGAAGTCTCCAAGGACGACTTCAAGCAATTCGGAGATTTATCTCCAACTTAGCCACGAGATGTGAGCCTTTCAACAAACTCCTAAGGAAAGGGGTTAAGTTTGATTGGGATAGTGATTGTCAAAATGCTTTTGAAAGACTAAAATCATATTTGACAAACCCTCCCGTTTTGAAACCTCCAAAACCAGGAAAACCCTTATTACTTTACATTTCCATTCATGAGAATGCATTGGGAGCTTTGCTGGCTCAATATGAAAATGATAGTCTTAAAGAATATGCTATTTACTATATTTCAAAAACTCTGTTGGCATATGAAAGAAAATATCCAGCCATGGAGAAGACGTGTTTAGCTTTGGTATGGGCTTACCAAAAGTTTAGGCACTATTTCCTAGATCATGAGATCTGGATAGTATCTAAACTAGACCCTATCAAACATCTTTTCGAAAAACCTATCTTAACAGGTAGGCTCGGTAAATGGCAACTTCTTTTGATGGAATATGATTTAAAATTCCATCACCAAAGTTCTATCAAGGGGCAGGCCTTGGCCGACCATGTTGCTGACTTACCTTTGAAAGATACGTATTCCATACATGATAAAATGCCCGATGAAGGCATCTTTTCCCACGACTTTCAAAAACATATTTTATCAAATCATTTCAATAATAACCAAGTATGGAAAATGTATTTTGATGGGTCAAGAAATCAACATGGAGCAGGTGTGGGAATCTTGCTCATATCCCCTGAAAAGGCTGAAATCCCAATGGCTTTTCGATTAGATTTCCCATGTACCAATAATGTGGCTGAATATGAAGCACTCATACAAGGCCTAAAAGTTTTGAAAAATCTAGGGGCATCGCGAGTGGAAATTTTTGGAGATTCCATGCTTGTTATAAATCAAGTTTCAAAAATTTGGCAAGTTAAGAATGAGAAGTTGACTCCCTACTTTGAATTATCTATCCAATTGGTTAGCTCTTTCCAAGAATGCACACTCACTCACATAGGTAGGGAGGATAATAGTGTGGCAGACGCCCTGTCATCACTAGGATCTTCCATAAAAATAGACCCCTTTACGGGAGCTAGATTTTTAGAAATCGTCCACCTGCCTAATCCATCCACACACAGTTTTGAAACCTGCCAAAATGACCAAAATAGCAATGAAAAATCCTGGTTTTATGATATTAGAAACTTTTTAGAAAATGGAAGTTTTCCTGATTTTGCTTCCCCTAAAGATAAAATTTTTATAAGGAAAGTTTCAACCCGATATGTTATCTTGGGAGGTGTCCTTTATAAGAAAAGCTTCACTGGGATTTTGTTGAGGTGTATAGATGACGAAGAGGCTAAGGTAATCATGCATGAATTCCATGATGGGGAATGTGGAGGTCATGTCAATGCTAATATGATGGCAATGAAAATACTTAGAGCAGGGTATTTTTGGTCCACACTAAAGCAGGATTGTCACCAACATGTTAGGAAGTGTCACCAATGTCAGGTACATGGGAACGCCATCCATATTCCATCATCAGCATTGCATTCAGTCGTGAGTCCATGGCCCTTCACCATGTGGGCATTTGACATCATAGGACCCATTTCACCCGTCGCCTCAAATGGGCATAGATTCATTTTAGGAGCAACAGAATATTTTTCTAAATGGGTTGAAGCTACTTCCTTGGCTAACGTCCAAGGGCAACATGTAGTGGCATTCATTAAGAAAAATATACTTACTAGACTTGGAATCCCAAGGGATTTGGTTTCAGATAATGGCACTCCCTTTAAGAATGAAAAAGTCGAGAAATTATGTAGAACCTATGGGATTACCCAGCATTTTTCATCACCCTACTATCCCCAAGGTAACGGTCAAGTCGAAGCTACCAATAAGACCCTCATAAGCATAATAGAAAAGACTTTAGAAAAGGGTAGGGCATGGCATGAGAAATTAGATGAGGCTCTGTGGGCTTATAGGACATCCATTCGCACACCCACAAACACTACACCATTTGAATTAGTTTATGGTACAAGTGCCATATTACCCATCCATGCCAAACTGCATTCATACCATACTGCTTTAGCATTGGACCTACCTATAGAAACTCTACAAGAAGCCAGGTTGGCCGAGCTTGACCTTATTGATGAAAAAAGACTTCTTGCCATGAATCATGCATATGCATATAGGCAAAGGATAGCTAGGCACTATGAAAAACACATGAAAGCTCGTGATTTCAAGGTAGGGGACCTAGTTCTGAAAATCATCCATCATAAAGGCCCACATCCACTAGGAAAATGGCGACCCAAATGGGATGGCCCTTATGTCATAAGAGGGGCAACTTCTAATAATGCCTATTGGTTGGTTGATGCGGAAGGAAAGAATCTGGCAGATCCCATAAATGCCCAGTATTTGAAAAGGTATTACATCTAAAATCCCCCTTATTTTCATTTGAAAGAAAATGTTTCCAAAAACAAAAAGGGAGGATTGGAGAATCTCCTCTAAATTTCTAGGAAACAAAAAAAAAAAAAAAAAAAAAAAAAAAAAAAAAAAAAAAGTTGTTTAAAAAAAAAAAAAAAAAAAAAAAAAAAAAAAAAAAAAAAAAAAAAAAAAAAAAAAAAAAAAAAAAAAAAAAAAAAAAAACAAAAAAATTGTTATGTAAAAAAAAAAAAAAAATTAAATTGAAAAAAAAAACAAAAAAAAAACAAAAGCAAAAAAAAATGAAAAAAAAAATAAAAAAAAAAGAAAAGAATTAAATTTAAAAAAAAAAAAAAATTGAATTTTTTTTTTTTTTGCATCTTTTTTTTTTTTATTTTGCAAAAATTTTGCAAAAAAAAATTTTTTTTTTCGTTTTTTTTCTTTTTTTTTTTAAAAAAAAAAAAAAAAAAAAAAAAAAAAAAAAAAAAAAATAAAAAAAAAAAAAAAATCATTTGTCTATTTTTCAAAAAAAAAAAAAAAATTTTTTTTTTTTTTTTTTTTTAAAAAAAAAAAAAAAAAAAAAAAAATGTGCAGTCAAAATGATTTTTTTTTGCAAAAAAATGGTTTTTTAACAAAAAAAATAAAAAAAAAAAACGCCAATGCCATACGTAAAAATGCCTTTTTTTGAATTAAAAAAAAAGGCATAAAAAAAAAAAAAAAAAAAAAAAAAAAAATGTTTGAATGAAAATTTTTTTTTGCAAAAAAAAAAATAAAAAAAAAAATTTGCAAAAAAATGTAAAAAAATCTAAAAAAAAAAAAATTTTTGCTTTTATTAATTTTTTTTTTCTTAGAAAAAAAAAAAAAAAAAAAAAAAATTTAAAAAAAAAAAAAAAAAAAAAAAAAAAAAAAAAAAAAAAAAAAAAAAAAAAAAAATTTTTTTAAATATAAAAAAAAAAAATAAAAAAAAAAAAAAAAAAAAAATTTTCTTTTTTTTTTTTTTTGCAAAAAAAAAAAAAAAAAAAAAAATTAATCAATAAAAAAAAAAAAAAAAAAAAAAAAAAAAAAAAAATAAAAAAAAAAAAAAAAAAAAAAAAAAAAAAAAAAAAAAAAAAAAATGTTTTTTAAAAAAAAAATAAAAAAAAAAAAAAAATAAAAAAAAAAAAAAAAAAAATAAAAAAAAAAAAAAAAAAAAAAAAAAAAAAAAAAAAAAAAAAAATAAAAAAAAAAAAAGGTAAAAAAAAAAAAAAAAAAAAAAAAAAAAAAAAAAAAAAAAAAAAAAAGCTAAAAAAAAAAAATTTTTTTGAAAAAAAAAATAAAATGGAAAACATGCTTAAAAAAAAAAAAAAAAAAAAAAAAAAAAAAAGAAAAACAGTGATGTTTGTGAAAAAAAAAAAAATGCATTTTTTTTTTTAAAAACCAAAAAAAAAAAAAAAAATGCAAAAAAAAAAATAAAAAAAAAAAAAAAAAAAAAAAAAATCTGCCGCTGTATAAAAAAAAAAAAAAAAAAAAAAAAAAAAAAAAAAAAAAAAAAAAAAAAAAAAAATTAAAAAAAAAAAAAAAAAATTCTTGCTTTTTAAAAAAAAAAAAAAAAAAAAAAAAAAAAAAAAAAAAAAAAAAAAAAAAAAAAATGAAAAAAAAAAAAAAACAATTTCATAATAGGTAGGCATGAACATAATCACTTTCACAGCAGATGCGCAGATAGTGGGGGATTGTTTGAATGCTCTTATACGTGTAATATTAAGAGATTCAGTTGAAATCATCATGTGAAATCATCAGCTCCTTATAAGTGGTTATCAATAGTGCTTTGCTTATGTTACGTGTTCAGTTTCATCATGCTGAATTTCTCAATTGGCCTTGTTACATAACAAAAATGTTCTCACCACAACCAAAATGAATTTCAAAGTGCTACCATACTGCAGCTCCACCTTGTTACATGCAGGTCAATAGGATCAAGTGCTACAAGTGGTATAGATATTCTCCAAGATCGGTTGGACAGACAAGACATAGAGAATTTTAGTTCACAACCCAGTTATGATTTGCAGTGGCAGCAATTTCTTTCCTAAGAGAAACTTAGGGTAATCAGCATCTCAAGGAATCGTCATATGTGCTCCAAATAGATCCAGTGTCACGAGAAAGCTGTGTCCTTGGGAACTTCAATGCTAAGACCTTGTACCTATTGTGGCATTTCATGGTCGTGGAAAGCACACAGGAGTTTATGGTGTAGTTCTGCTTACATGTTATGATGAAGTCAGCGAAGAATACCAGAGCATATGCAAAATAGGCACTGGTTTTTCAAAGGCAATGCTTGAAGAGCATTCAGCTAGTCTGAGCGATAAAGTTATATCTATGCCAAAGGCTTACTATAGGTACGGAGATACAATGAAGCCAAATGTATGGTTTGAGCCATATGAGGTTTGGGAGGTGAAAGCTACAGACTTAAGTATCGGTCCGGTTCGTTGTGCCGCACTTGGTGAAGTGGGGCCAAACGAGGGCATTTCTCTCCAATTTCCACGTTTGTTGAAAATCCGTAAAGACAAGAATCTAGATCAAGCTACAGCAGCTGTGCAGGTTGCTGAAATGTACTGGAATAAGAAGATTAATCATGCAAAGAAGAAAAAGGAGGATCGAGTTTATCCAATACAGATGACGTTTAGATAAAATCAAAAGAAGATCATCAAATGTAGATAACGTTATCAACTGCAGATAACGTCCCAATCAATTCATAAGGGATCAAATGCAGATGACATTCTCAACAGCTCAAATTACAAGATAACGTTCAACAAACAGGTAAAGTTCAGCAATATAGATCATGTGCAGATCACGTTCCAGATAAGATGAAATCAGGCACCAGATGAGATCTTATCAAAACAATCAAGATCAAGCTCATCTAAATCCCAACAAACATGTATTCATGAGCCTATAAAAGGGCTCTCCCAGGTGCTGCAGAGGGCATCAACCGGCGACCATCAACGATCAAGCATCAAGAGGTTCAGTCCGAAAATTCAGAGAAATAGAGAGAGAGAGAGAGAGAGAAAGGAAGAGAAGAAGGAGAAGAAGGAAGTCCGGCCTGGTTCCAACGTCCGACGATCGTCCGGCGAAGTGCTCCTATGTCTCCTCTCACTCACACAGGTGGAAATTCTTGCACAAATTGGTTTTAATTCATGAGAATCTGAAAAAGCACAGATTCTGGAAATTTGTACATGAATCAAGGCCTTGAGCCCAGGTTCTTCATTTATATCGATACAAACATGCATGATTCCTTCATGAATGGAATTAAAATCCATGTTTAGATGATTTCCATGCATCATTAGGACTGATACAGGTTGAATTTTCATTCTAGAATCACGTTAGGAACTTTCTGAAATTTTCTGCAAAACTTGGTTTCTGAAACTGTATGTGCACACGCGTCTGATCACAGAATTTTTATAGACAAACGGATAAGCTAATTGCTTCAAAATTTTGCATAAATAATCTAGACATATCAGACGTTCTTAGATAAAATTTTGGGGAATTTTTATGAACTGTTGCCTAGCCAATTAGATCCGTGAAGTTTATACAAAATCCAGATTGCGTTTTACAGAAACAGAACGTTCAGTAACAGACCTCTATTCTTTTGCCCATATCTCCTCAACCACTGAATGAAATTGGATGAAATTTGATTCTTTGGAAACCTAACATCCGTATCTTTCTAACAAAATAAATTTCATCGAAATTGGATGACTGAGTGCTGAGATATTGCTGTTTTTCTGAGCTTCTGATTCACAGAAACAGGGTTGTTCCGAATTTTATAACAGTTTCTGATTCTGTATTTAATTCTCAGAAAATAAAGAACAAAATTATAAAATAAAAATATATTCTGATTTTATAGACACGTGTCTCCATTCTGTAAAAGGTTTAGAATTTTTGGAGAATCAGAAGTATTTTTAAAAATTCGAAGAACAGGTCTTTGAAACTGAACAGATTCTGCAACTTTCAAAATCTGAAAATTTTCGGAAATCAAGAACTTAAACACGAATCTGAAACTATTGGAAAATCTGGTTTTTCCTTTCTCGAATTAACGGATTCAAACAAATTTCAAGCGTCTAGGCTGACCCTTGAGCGCCGGTTCAAGAAGGCCTAAGTCGAAAAGATCTCACTTATCCACAATCGTTCTTAGAAGTCAGAAAATCAGAATTTGTTAGTTTTGATAAACTAACTGGCACGCTCGCGCAACCCGACGTAGTTTGAGGATTTGATTTCGAATTCCACGATTTGAAATAAAATCACGTCTACACATAGGCATTACCAACATGTGGTTTACAAGTTCTACTACGTTGTCTCCATTCATTTTCAATGAATTGTATTTTTGTAGTAGCAACTGTACATACAGTTTGGCAATTATGTCATATTTGGTTGTTATAGAGTTGAACAACTCTTTTGTGGTCTCATATTCTTTGAAGACTCTTATCAAGTCATCCTCCATGTATGTCAACATGACAGTTCTTGCTATTGTCTCGTTCTTTAGAAATGTTTTATACATTTCTATCTGTTACTTAGTTGCATCTACTGGTGGCAGATGTGCAGTTTCCTTTAATACATACTCAACATCTTTAAGTGTTAGAACAAGCGGGATTCTTCTCTTCCATGTTTAGAAGTTCAAACCGTTTAGCTTTTCATTTTTTTCCAGTTCTCACACATATATTGTAGAGTTCATTTTTATGTGTTTGGCAATTATAACAATTAGACGGTATAAAAAGGAAACATTAAATAAGCAACAAAATATACATAGCATGAATCTTATTAGAATGATGAAAAATATCACAAAAATGAGATGAAAAAAACTCATTTCTAATATATAAACAATCTGGGATAAATTTGTAATTTTTTCAAAAAAATTCTACCTTCAATAATTTCCCACAAATACCAGGGGTAAAATTATAATTTTAATTGTCCAGTAAAAAATGTCGAAGGACAAACTTGTAAAATTATTTTTGGTATTTTTATAAAATTTGTAACTGATCGGTGGTAAATCTGTAATTTTACCCCTCAGTTTGAATTTAGAATTTTCTCAAAAGGATAAGGATAAATATGTATTTTGACACAGTGGTAGTATTGTAATAACCTGAATCGAGAAGGACAATAATGTAAAACAATAGCCCGATATTTCATAATTTTCATAAACTACCGAAGGATAAAACCGACCTTTCGCTTAATAAGGGCAAAACAGTCTTTCTACTTGAAAATATCTGAATATTTTTCATAATTTTGTCCGATGACAATCTTGTAAAATTTAAAAACCGGTCGGGGCAGAACTGACTTTTTAGTCCATTGCTCGAGGCGATTTCTAAAAAACCGAGGGCGATTTTGGAAAACTGCTAGTTTCAGCCTACGGTTTTCTGGGCATTTTAAAAGTCTAGAGGAGAGAGAGAGAGGGTAAAGCCGTAGAGAGAGAGAGGGGCAGCCGGTGTTCTACCTCCTGGCCTATGGCCCTTGGCCACTCGTGGCCCTCGCAACTATTCTCTTACGGGTGTTCTTTGCCTTTGACCACCTGCACCCTTTGTCGTAGCTCTGCTGCGATGTTTTTTTTTTTTGTTCAATGTAGTGAATCAATTGCAGAGAGGGTTCCCACATCATGGATGGGTGTGGGTAAAGAAGTTAGTCCCGCTACATTGCCGTCCGAATGTAGTGAAAAATTTTCAGAGAGGGTCTCCGCATTTTGATTATGGACGGATGCGGGGGGTAAGGAAGCTAGTCCTAGATAATAAGATTCGTATTGGTTCTTGGAATATCGGAACATTATCCGGTAAGCTAATGGAGGTGGTAGATACTATGATTCGGAGAAAGATTCATATTCTATGTTTACAAGAGACAAAATGGGTTGGAGAAAAAGCAAAGGAGATAAAGGATAAAGGTTTTAAATTATGGTACTCAGGTAAAGAAAAGGCTCGAAACGGAGTTGGTATTATCATAAATAAAGATTTAAAGGAGAGTGTAGTAGACATACAACGATATGGTGACCGAATCATGATGTTGAAATTAGTGTTAAGAGCAGAGGTTTTGGGAAGAGTTAGATAAGGTGTTTCAAAAGATTCCACAAAGGGAGATGATTTGTTTAGGAGGAGATTAAATGGACATATCGGTAAAGAGGCATTAGGATATCAAGGGATTCATGGAAACTTTGGTTTTGGGGATATAAACGAGGAAGGTAGGGAGATTTTAAATTTTGTTATGGCATTTGATCTCTTTATAGTCAATACAATCTTCAAAAAATGAGATGAACATTTAATTATTTATAAGAGTGACTTATCACAAACACAAATTGATTACTTTATTTGTAGAAAAAAAGATAGAACGTGTTGTAAAGATTGTAAGGTAATTCCAAGAGAAAGCTTAACCACCCAACATCGACTTTTAGTTATGAATTTACAAATAAAAAAAATGGACAAAGAAGAAAAGAGTGCATCAAGCTACTCAGACTAAATGGTGGAACCTCAAAAGCGAGAAAGAAGATATATTTAAACATAAAGTCCTTCAAGGAGATGTTTGGAATTATGTTGGCACACCCTGTGATATGTGGAACAATATGGCTATACATATTAGGAAAGTGGCAAAAGATGTGTTAGGGGTATCTAAGGGAGGTGTACCGGCACAAAAAGAAGCTTCGTGGTGGAGTGAAGTAGTACAAAATAAAATCAAGGCAAAGAGGGCATGTTACAAATTACATTATGCCAAGAAAACTAGTGAAACTTTAGAAGCTTATAAGAAAGCAAAGAAGGAAGCGAAAAAGGCCGTTAGTGAAGCAAAAGCTAAGATTTGGGAGGACTTATATAAAAAACTCAACTCAAAAGAGGGTGAAAGAGATATTTTTAGGATAGCTAGGGCTAGCGATAAGAAAACTAAAGATCTTAATTATGTTAGATGCATAAAAGACGAGGATGAAAAAATTCTAGTGGCAAATGATGATATAAGAAATAGATGGAAAAACTATTTTTATAATCTTTTTAATGAAAATAAAGATGTTAGTATTAGTTTAGGAGATCTAGCTAAGTCAGAAAAGTATATAAACCACAATTTCTACCGACGTATTCAAAAGAATGAAGTCAAAGAGGCTCTTAAACATATGAAGGGTGGTAAATCGGTAGGACCAGATAATATTCCTATAGAAGTTTGGAAAATACTAAGAGAAATAGGAATCACTTGGCTCACAAGACTATTTAATGAAATATGGAAAAACCAAAAGATGCCCGAGGAATGGAGAGCAAGTACACTTATACCCATATATAAGAACAAGGGAGACATTCAAAATTGTGTGAATTATCGAGGTATCAAGTTAATGAGTCATACTATGAAATTATGGGAAAGAATTATCGAATGTAGGTTAAGACAAGTATCAAGTACAACAGAGAACCAATTTGGATTCATGTCAGGCAGATCTACTATTGAAGCGATTCACCTTTTGAGATGTCTTATGGAACATTTTAGAGAAAAAAAGAAAGACCTTCACATGATACTTATTGATCTAGAAAAAGCTTATGATAGGGTACCGAGAGAGGTTCTTTGGAGAACTTTGGAAAAAAGAGGTATCCCATTGACATATATTAACCTTATAAGAGACATGTATGATGGTACAAAAACATGTGTGAGGACTCATGAAAGAACGACAGACTTCTTTGAAGTTAATATTGGGTTACATCAAGGATCAACTTTAAGTCCATACTTATTTATAATGGTGATGGATGGAAAAAGTTAATAGAAAATTGGAACTATGGACAGAAACATTAGAAAGCAAAGGCCTCCGACTTAGTAGAATAAAGACAGAATATATGGAATGTAAGTTTGATCATTTGGTTACTTCAGAGGACATAAAAATTAAAATTGGCACACATTGCATTCCTCAAAAGGAAAGTTTTAAATACCTAGGGTCAATTTTTCAGAGTGATACAAGAATTGATGGAGATGTTACACATAGAATTAATGCTTGTTGGTTAAAATGGAGAAGAGCATCATGTATTCTTTGTGATAAGAAGATACCATTAAAATTAAAAGGTAAATATTATAAAGCGGCAATTAGCCTACCATGTTTTATGGTTGTGAGTGTTGGGAAGTTAATCATCAACATGTACAAAAGATGTCTGTGACAGAAATAAAGATGTTGAGATGGATGAGTGGTCATACGAGAAAAGACCGTATACATAATGAGGTTATTAGAAACAAATTAGGAGTGACACCAATAGAGGATAAAATGAGAAAACATCGTTTAAGATGGTTTGGACATATAGAAAGAAGATCAAAAGAAGAACCTGTAAGAAGGTTAGAAAAACTAAATTTGGAAAGTATTAAAAGAGGTAGAGGACGACCACAAAAGTGTTGGAAAGAAACAATAAAGAACGATCTAGCTTATTGGGAGTTAACTACTAACATGACACACGATAGGGATCTATGGAAACAAAGAATCCATGTAACCGACCCCGTCTAGTATGGGAAAAGGCTTAGTTGTTGTTGTTTGTTGTTAGTCGATTTTTGCCCTGTCTTGACTCAAGTAGGATTTGTCCTCTGCCCTATTACGACTCAGATAGAGTTCTCAAAAAAATAGGAAGCTCTCATCTTCTTTTTCGTTTTTTATTTTTGTAATACTAATCGCATACCTATTTGTAGGGTAAAGAACGAAGCTCTGATACCAGATGTGGCATTTCTTTGATACCAAATATGGTATTTTCGGTTGTCTTCTTCTCGGATTTCGGCTTCTGTCGACCTCCTAGTTTTCTGTCGTCAACCTTCAGTTTCTTGCTTGTGTAGCTTTTCAAGTACTCCAACAACGGAAGATCAAAGGTATGTGGTTTTTGGTTTGAGGTTTCCACACAACAGGATTTTCCTGGAAAGGTTTTCGATCATTTGTTTTTATTGATCACTTAATTTTTTGATGATGATGACTGTATGCGTTGCTTTGTATTTATAGAGCAGCGCGTACTCCTTCCTTCCTGGTTTGTCCCGCTGGGTTTTACTCTTCATGAGCCCATATAATCGGATTGTTACCGTGTATTTTGGTAACAGTCTGGGGTTTCCTCTATTACAGCCGTTATGGCCATCCTTTCCGTAACCGTGACAACAGATAACGGCTGGATGGCCAATCCAACCGTTACTGTGCTGGGTTGCCGAGAATGGCCACAGCCTTACAGTAAAGATGTCCCAAGTTGGGTTTGGTCCAAACCAAACCAATTATCCTAATTGGTTAGATCTCACCTAAACTAAGTTGACTGATAAGAATTTTGGGTTGTGCTTACATCCAAATTGGTATTAATCCCCCACATCTTTTTCTGTGTGTTCTGGTGAAAATTATAATATTCTCCACTCATGCATGTGTGCGTTGGTTTTGTACAGGATGTTTTTGCAGGATGATGCAGCACAAAGCTCGACCATGGAGTTTTTGTAGTGGATTATGGAAGAGAGAACGGTTTGGACTAATGGATTGTGAAAAAATCATGGGGTTAAAGCTTCGGTGAGAATGGGTACATTAGGATGCATCGTAATGTTGCCAGAATGCACATCGGAAAATGCGGCATTCCCTTGAATACTTCTTACCCGATCAAGAAGGGGCCCAATAAAGGGTTAACCTCACTGCGGGTTCCTCGTTATCAAAGAAGATTGCCCTTTATGTCCAATACCTTTTCTCTTTCTCTAGTTTATCCTTTAGTTCTTTCCTAGACGTTATATGTTTCAATGTTCTTGGCACAGTGAATATCCAAACTCACGATGGGTTCAATGACTAAGCTTGTCAAAAGGGGAATTCAGAAAATTGATAAATAGTCATTGAAAACCTATTTATAGAATCACATTTTTGGAGGAAGAATAATATACTGTATTCTTTGGGACAGTGGCGGATATTGAATCTTTTAGGATTAGGCAAATAGTTCACAGTTTTAAATATGGACATATAAGGTTGCACCCTACAGTGGTTTAACTATGTTAATATATATACATCAATCTAGTCCTAAAATCACGTGCAACTGGACAATTCTGGGTTGCATGGGAACTCACGCTCGTTAAAATTTACTACATTAGATGGAATAAATTTATGATAATATAACTACTATGTTGCTTTGAATGGATGGTGAAAATATAGAAGGGACGGCAAATTAAAGATAACAAGAGCTTGGTGTGGAAAAGAAAAGCATTATAAGTGGTTCCACATTGATCAGACTGGCTAGAAGCGAGGGGGTGGGCCGGCTGGCCGTAGAAGGGAGGACAACATCCGCCGAAGCAAGTCTCAAAGATCCAACAACAGCACAGTATTTGCAGGCTGAGAAAAAAAGAAGAACCCTTTAGTTCTTTTAAGTACCAAAACCAGACATTTTTCTCACAGCAAGTGCTGGACTACATGGATTCTTAGTCGCCGTTGAACTCGACCTTGTGGATTCTTAGTTGCCCGTTGAACTCGACCTTGCGCTATATTAGCATTAACTCCAACGTAATAAGATTGTCTATTGTATCTTTTTAATACTTCTGATAAATATCTCCTTTTCGGTTTCTACGTAGCCTTCTCTGTAAATATTTGAACCACCTTATTTTTTAAATAATATAAGAACAATTCCCTCTAAATAATATAATGAAAAGAATTAGCAAAACATTGAGGTCCTATTTTAGTTGTTTTCCCGTGAAACAAATTATAAAAGAAAACTCTTTTTGGGAATATAATATGGGTTCTTTGTTTGCATCATTCTACCACCCGAAATGTCGGTTCCATGGCTGAGTTCCACGATGTAAACATGACCTAAGGATGTGTTTGATAGAAGGTTCAAAAGGAACTTGACCTTGATTTTTGGAACTCACAGTTCTAAGTTTCATTATGCATCAAAAGCAAAACTTGTCGCTGGCATATAGAACTATGATTCCATGAGACCCATTTGAGTAAGAAACTTGATACAAGGAAGAGATGGGCTATAGGGAGACGATCTATAGGAATCGGACCTAGGGCTTTGCCCAAAAACCCAAGCATCTCCCCTCTTATATTGCTATCCTACTTTACACGAAAATCTAAGCATCATTGTTACTCATAAATCAAACACAAAACTATGATTCCTCAAAACCATGGTTAGTGAGTCTAGACTTACAATTCTAGCTAGGTTCGATTTGGTTTAACATGAAAACTAATTTGTGGTTTGGTCTGCAGTTGTAGTGTTGGAATTGAATTATGAGAACCGAACTGAACCAAGTATAAGATGGATGGCTTCAGTCCCGTATCAAGCAGGAAATGGAGTGAAAGATGGGTTGAGCACTATAAAAATCATTGAAGGGCACCAAATACGACATACTTTTATTGACTTTTGGCTACGATCAAGTGTAATATTTGTGACACATAGAGAAAGGTCAACATCCAAGTAGCATGGTTTCCTTGTATACTTGCCGGCCCTTTTATATTTTCACCATCCATTCAAAGCAACATAGCAGTTATATTATTATAAATTTATTCCATCTAATGTAGTAGGTCTTAACAAGCATGAGTTCTGATGCAGTCCAGTCGCACACGACTTTAGGACTGATTGAGGTATATTTATTAACATAGTTAAACCACTGTAGGGTGCAGCCTTATAGGTCCATATACAGGGTTAGGGTGATGGCGAGACAGCATACCGACACTCTACGCACGATTAAAGCCGTAGGATATACACGATGCTTAAAGCCATGTGTCTAACCAAGGGCTATGCTTTTCTTTCTTTAAATTTCCCAAGTTTTAGATGAGTTGATGCCCCACTTCACCCATCACAAATCACCACTGCCTTTGGGGCCGTGGACCTTGGACAAGAAAGCTTCAGGAATCGGCCGCACTTGATACTGATTTATGCGTTAAAGCTAACTCATGATTATTTCTTTCATTTTTCGAGAGATTAAGTCTTTATCTTGATATTTTCTTCGAAAAAATGATATAGGAATAATCAACAACACAAAAAGAAAAAACGAATATATCAATTCGCAATTTGATCCTTCATTATCTCCATGAATTACGACTAAATGAAATCTGACTTTGCCAACACGGGTAAGGGATGAGCAATATCTGTTATACCTTTTCCCTCTAATCCAAATACCCTAAATTCAGCCCAAAACCAAGTTTTCTCTCATACTAAGTAGGGTCGTCCACAGGGATCAATCAACCATTGTGCTGTATCTTATACCATATTTTCCACTTAATTAAGTGAGCCAATGAGCTATATGCAGCCACTCGTACACATATAAGCGCCTTTTTGGATAATCACCATACTAAAGCGTTGACAATTTCTCTGTGTTTCAAGGCAAGCTCAAGCCAACTCGATCGTGAGTGCTTTCGGTTTCAAAATTGGACCACATTTGCTGTTCTAACTTGCATGAAAAAGAACAAAGAATTTCATTTCTTTGTAGCTTTGTAGAATTCTAGAAAGAAGATTTGAGAGTCAAGTAACCTTTCCAAAAGCCTCTTTTTTTTACATTTATCCTGCTTTCTGCCCGTCTTATTGTCCATAATGGAAAGAAATGGATCGTAGTGCGTGCAACAAACTTGGAGCATTTGAACCTGCTCGAACTTTTGCTAACATGATATTCTCAGCAGAATTTTAATTAGTGAAGTAATATCTTAAAAAGTTCAATAGGTGTTCATGATTTATTACTATCCTACTAACTATATACCTATGATTAAAAAAAGACACTAAATATGAATGAACTTTAGCTCGATATATAGGTAAGTTTCTTGGAAAAGCTGGAGGGTGATTGATCAAATCGTGATTGTTTTGGTCAGCAAACACCTGGGATACCTCAAACTTAATAGCTTGAGACTTAATCGATGTTTATTCCTGTCTTCCTTATTTCTACACAAAATATGATAGTCATGAAGTATCTCATAGACATCGTAAAGTATAATAGTCATCTCACTCATGACATATGAAAGTTGTTTGTGTTTAGTTGCCAATGCTTGATAAAAGCAGTCAAGAATATGTGGTCTATAACTTTATATGACAAATCTTCCTATCCAATCAACCCACTCCTATATGCAATCTCAACCCAATTATTAAACCTTACATCCGTTCTCTTCGCTAATCATACTTTGCCAACAATATACCTTGTGTGGGTTGTTACCATTTTCCATATTGATTGCATATTTATATTTATACAATCAGTTTGAATAGTGAGTATTGATATTGAATGTACAATTTCACTAAGTTCATAAATTATTTGTTCCAATCAAATCTTATAAGCAATATGACCATCAAAGATAAGGAGTAATTCTGGCTTGTAAGGGAATCTCTCATTCTCACTCTTTGTAATTCAATCTTAATCTCTAAGGTATATTTATCATCCTCGTAACGTGAATGTCTAGCTTCAACAACATTTGTATTTACCAAAATATCTTTTTTTCCTCATTATCATATGGGATCGTTCTTTATATGATATGACGTCACCCCCCCTAGATGAAACGGTGATGTTACGCCCTTTTACTCCCACTAAGAGAGACTCACACTTCATACACATCTCTTGCATAGGAGGGCGCATCTCAAAATGTTAAAACGATAAGATTTTCTAACAAGAATCCAACCAAAAAACAACGAAAAGAGCAACAAAAATTATAAAACTAAAACAAAATCAATGACTAATCATGAAATTTTCCTTTGAATCAGCCTCTTATTTCTTTTTTTTCCTCTCTTTTTTTTCTTCCTTTTTCTTATTTTTTCTTTCGAGGTGAATTTTGAGGAGTTCCTTTACTACAAAATGTATATTGAGCAATGAGTAACTTAAATAGGCTGGAGAGTGAAGAACCGATGAAAAAAAGAACGAAGGGGACGACGATGGTGGTTCACTCAATATGAAAGAGAGTGTTCTGATGAAAAATATACCCTAATAATTTCTAAAAAATATCAAGAATGTTTTGAAAAATACAAGAAAAAATAAGATGTATGGATAGTAAAAAAGGGTATGTACATATCAATCTTCTTACAAAACTATAGATACACTACAATCAACAAGTTGTGGTTCCCAAACCAAAATCTGGTGATGCAAAAGAATGTTCAAACTGAACGTGAGATATCTGAAGCCATGGCAATTCACTTATCAAAAAAATTATTATGGATGATCACAATGCATTATTTCAGGAAATGGTGCCGACATGAAAAAGAACAACAAGAAGTCAAGGATTTTCCTACCAACTCCATCGGTGAGACTTCTTCAACTGCTTATCAAACAAAAACAAATGAACCGATACGCACCATTCACCACCAGTGGTGGACTGCACCTAGTAATTTTTCTAGGGTGGAGGAAAAGTTCAGTTGGGTAAAGTTTGGGTTATGTGATTAATTTTCAGAATTAATATGCACACATTCTATTTTTACTGTGATTCCAATTTTATCATAATTAAAATCCAAAAATTATTTTGATACCCATGATGTTTAAAAATCTCTCTTTCTCCTCTCTCTGAGTCTTTCTCTCACTGTCGATCATTCCATATTATTTTTTTCTGTGACACGCAACTTGAAACTCAATCAAATGCATGATATTGAACCATCCACCATTTCATAATGCTTCGAATTCAATCGAAAAAGGAATAAACAAGAAAAAGGAAGAAGAAGAGAAAAAAGAAAAGGAGGACCAATTTGAAGAAGGTTTCACTGATTTGGTGGAATATTTCATTGATTTGATGTATTTTTTATCTTTTATTTGATGTATTGATTTTATTTTCGAGCAAAACCAAAACAAAAAAATAAGGTCATTCACGACAAAAGAGACACAACACAAGTGCGTCCCCCAACGGGGGAACCACATCTCTCTCATTTGAGAGATGCATCTCCTCATTAAGAAGATGCACTTGTTTTGCTTCTCTCCAATGGAACTTCATCTAATGAACCAAGTTTACTAGACTTAATTCAAAATACATAATATCCATGCTAAGCCCTCTCTTTGAGTTGGTAAATGTCCAGCCAATGACTGCCTACCAAACTGGGACAAAGTGTTAATGTTCATGGTTCTGCTTTCAATTAAAATAAAACTTTTCATACACCCAGAGAGTTAGCTCGGGCTCTCTGATTCCCACATCGTAGGTGGTGAGTTCAATACCCAGGGCATGCCAGCCTCCAGTTGTAACACAAGAACAAAAAAAGCTTTTGATGGTAGAAGTTTAACCACCCACAAAATTAATAGGTTTGTCATAAACCTCTGGTTCCAGCCAACGGCACCACAGCCTGATCTTCAAATAACCAAAAGCAATTAGATACGCTCCTGAAGGTTTTATTCACAGGGCAGCTTGTTGATGTCAGATAGGCAATAGTAGTGGTACATGCAAAATGAAATTCGAACACCAACAGTAACATTATTAAAAAGGAAACAGAAGAATTCTCAAAAAGCATGCTTCTGTTCAAATTTCATGCACGAAGACTCCAGAAATTCCCACCAGACCTGGCTAGTTGGTTCAGCTTGATGTGGACAAGCTACCAAATAGTATGCCTCTTGTACAAAGGCGAAGTGTTCAGAAAGTCCAGGGTGATGCGCAGAAATATTACGCTCCTGGGGAGATAGATGTAGTGGCAATTGAGCCCATCATTCCCCAACAACCTTGCACATTAACGAAAGCAAGTTGCACAAACAATCATGATCATCGCATAAGCATCCCCAGCAACATTGGTCTCATATAAACCATAACGTCTGAGTCTAAAAATATCCAGGTAAGGCAAACTATAAAACCATCCAAAAGCTGACTAAAAGTTTGACTTATACATTTCTCTCTGTAGCCAAATCAAGCAGCATACGGAAGAACTGTTGCGGAAACATAGGCGGATTCTCTGCCAGTGCCTGAAAGGTTAGTTGAAGCGTCAAGGGAGCAAAATTAGTAGCACCCTTGTCGCAAAAAGCATGATACCAAACAGCTTGTCTCATGGACTTTGGGCCTTACCTGATGAATAAGAACCGTTGAAGGAGTCATACCAGGTACGGTGTTAACCTCTATGTCCAACACCTGTTATTTCATGACAAAAACTTACGGTGATGCAAGATTATGAACTGCCAAAAAGGAGTTAGTGTTATGACATCTAAAAAGTTTAAAAGAAAATGATACTTAAATTATTACAGTAAAAAACATCTACAATCGCCTGTAAGTTTTCACAAGATAAAAAAAATGCTTTTCTTTCACTGCCATCAGGATGGCATCTGGTAGGCAAGAATACCTAAACCGAAGATCATTATATGAAGCAAGTGCCATGATCAGCACAAATTTTACAGAAAAACGTTCATCTCAAAATAGAAGCTTCTTTGGGTGCACGTGTCTGCACACATAGAAGTGTGTGACATTCTGTACACAGGTGACCTTTAGTGGATTTTAACAAGTAAACATGAATTTTTACTGTGGAATGCACTTGGAATTCCTTTCATGTCTCAAAAGTAATTAATTGGAGCAACTTCAAGAAATTATTAATTAAACTCCAACTACAAAGAATAAGACCACAAAAGTGTTTGAAGGAAACAATCAATAATGATCTAGCTTATATTAAGTTAACTGCTAGCATGGCACATGATCGAGCTCCATGGAAACAAAGAATCCATGTAGCCGATCCCATCTAGTATGGGAAAAGACTTAGTTGTTATTGTTGTACAAATCTCGTTTCCCTGGCAGATCCAACAGTCTTCTAAAAAGACTTTCTGGGATTAACCCTTCAGCGTGGGGTACATATCACGCAAAGAGGTTCCCACAAGGCAAAGATAAGTTAATTGGTTCTCATGTTGATTCACGTCACTTGTATAATGAAGCAGAATGAATCACTTCCCTAGACTGCAACTTTTTAAGAAGTTAAAGCAGTTTGGGACTGAATCACCCCTTTCCAGAGAAACTACAATGCAGAAAAGCAAGTACTTTGACATGGTTTGGGCAATGCTGCTCCTAACTTGGATAACTGTTTCCTTGTTTTTCACTCTTTGATTGGAAGCTGGTGATAGGCCAAGTGGCAGAACAACTGTCCGGTGTGAATGCTCCATATGTCAAACACATCACCTTCAGCCTGAAGGAACTTTTGAGTCGAACCCTAGCCAGGAAAGCCATGGTCCATTGTCCCAAGCTACTTTATCGTAGATCAAAAGGTAATAGAGGCCTCCAAGGAGACAAACCAATCTCATTACATCTTCATATTCAGGGAGTTTACTTGGCCTTCACATCAGCCACAAGCACAGACATGACTTAAATTGACTGCTAACAACAATTCTAAAGTATAGAAACACAAGTAAAATACCAATTTCACTACTAGTATCAATCAAACTATTCTTCACTTTGTTTAGTCATCGTCTTCATTCTTCATTCAACTCCACTGTAGAGATTTTCAAGGATTTTATTATTTGGTTTGGTTTTTCAAGAACAAAAGACAATAAAAATAATATTGAACAAACTCATCCAGTAACAAGCACTCAAATAAGGTATTCAATTATCATCTTTGTGGAGAACATCTCATGATCATATTTTATGGTCTCTAATTTTTTCACCAGCTGACTCAAACAAGAAATAATGAACATCATGAGGGTCCGAAAGACAATAAGATAAGGTATGAGATCAAAACAAGTTGTAATAAAAAATTACAAAGATCCTTTTATCCTTGAAGAAAACACTGATACATAAGTAAATGCATATCATAAGGAATCATTACAGGATCCCACTTTGCAATTACTTTCAAATTTCTGAAGGCCTTTTATGGTTCAAATATCATATTGTCTCCATCATATAGTAATAAGGAAATGTATATATATATATATATATATATATATATATATATATATATATATATATATATATATCACTTCGAAGAAAAATAGTATGTTGATGCCATAACATCTATGATAAGAGAAATCAAACTATTTATTTTGTATATCATTTCAATTACCAATCTACGATAACATATGTAGTATCAATCAAACTATTCTTTACTTTGTTTGTCCATCATCTTCATTCTTCATCAAAATCCATTTGCCCCAGATAAAAAAGTAAATGATATAATCATAAAAAAGTCAATGAAATAAATAGTTGGTATGGTAGAATATAATTACTTAATGAATTTGTGTTGCTACTCAATACTACCTCACTCCCAACCAATCCAATAGCTTCTAAGCCTTAAATGTCACAAGAAATAATTCAATAATACAAAGTATAAGACAATAAAAGATAAAGTCAATTAAAATATTAGTCAGTATGTCTTACCCTTTTCAAAATTTTCAACATCTAATTTTTTCTCATTATTCAAAATAATGTCATATCATAGCCAATCTTGTGTGCAAATCAAGCATTTAGCTATCTTAGGCATTAAAAAGCTCTTTAATGCATCAAGGCCCTCCCTCCAGTACTAAATATAAACTCATAAGCTACTATAGATTTAAAAACTACCAAGATATCCCTCTCATATGTGTAAGAATGGAGAATCTCTCTGAATTAATTATCCACTATCTTAAAATATTGAAATTGTCACGATCTTCTAGTGTTTTTTTACTTAAATAAATATCCAATTTAGTTTTTCTTTTTTCTCTTACAACTTTCATCTATATTTTTCTTTTTAGGTATTCTTCCTTGAAAAAACCTCTAGCCTTCCATTTTCTTCCCACTTTAGCTCATTCACTTGATACAAAGTTGTCTATGGAGTTTCCATGTGACTGAGAGGCATTGATATTTTATGGTTGAAGCATCCTTATATATTAATCATATATGTCAAACAAAGCATCTCTCACTCCTTGAAATAACTCATTTTCATTTTCTTGACCATAAATTTTACAAAAAGTAAACTCTATAATTTTAAATTTTTCTTGAGAATCAAGTACAACTGCAATAAAAGTAAGTTATTCATCTTTGTATGGTCATCCCAATATTTATCATTTTTTTTATATTTTTTTATCCATACACTTCACCTCGAAATCATCATTATCGGTTTACTTTAATTGTTCCCACTAAATTGCTAATCTCGGTCCAAAATATATTTGATCTGACATAAGATGACCCTAAAGTACGAACAATGGCATCATAAAACTATTACAGCATGCTACTCAATTTCTTAATAAAATTCCAATCAATGATAACATATCCATCATCATCATTTGATTCAACCTCATGCCTAAAACATGAATATTGTGTATCAAATAACTCAAATGCCTTCTTAAATTTTTCAGCAATACTAAATATTTTGTAGGCGGAATTTCATCTAGTCACAGCATCTAAACACAATTCACTCTTACACTATATTACATTCTTTAAACTTTTGAATATTGGAGAGAGATTGCCTAATATATTTCACAACATTCCTTAACTAATTAGTGGAGCTACTCACCTCTTTTAGACCATCTTGCAGGACTAGGTTTATTATATGTACAATACATCTCATATGCAAAAAAGTACAATTTGCAATACTAGTTCTCCAACTTATGAATTTCTTTTCAAATATGAAACAATATCATTTGAACTAGAATTGTGAACTATAAATGTAAATACTTTTTTTAATGCCCTAATCAAGCAAGAAATCAATAAGCAACCTATCAATAAAGTCACCCTTATGACTACATATTGGACAAAAATTCAATACTTTTTTATGCAACTTTCTTTCATTATCATCAATAAAATGGGTTGTGATACACATGTAGTTCATACACCATAAATATATCCATGTATCTATGGTTAAAAATATGCTTTGAGTATTCTTTGTTAAAAAATCCTTTAACTTCACATTTTCATCCATATAGAATTCATAGCAATCATGTAATACAGTCCACCTATATGGCATTTTACACTTAGAGCATGCAATACCAAGTACCTTCCTAAATCATTTACTCTCGATAATTTTAAATGATAAATTATCAGTAATTACTATTTCTGCAATGGCTTTTCTAATTTCCATTTGATCAAATTTCCAAGTAGATAAAATGCCTATGTTTTCATTCTCAACTAATGGTTGTTGTTGTTGTTTATCATCTATATTTTTTAGAATTTTTTTACAAGCAATTAGATGATTTTTGAGTCTAGTGGCACCATTTTTCTTTCGATCACAACAGAAGTCTCTACTATAATAACTTCATTTTGCTTTAATATCACCTGAAACATATGTAAACTCCCATACTTTATATCTTTATGTCATGGGCTTCATTTTTGTCTTTGAAGAGGTTGCATCATCACTTGACCATAGTGGATTCGAGTTTACTTGCTTTGAGGTTACTTTTCCTAACCTTTGAGGTGAACCTTGTAATTGACTTATCAAATAATAAAAACAATATAAGTATTGCATGAAATACAAACTAATACATGTACTAAACTTCACCTATATATATAATGAAAAGTATCTTTCTCTTTATAAATATATATATATATATATATATATATTTATATATATATATATATCAACTTCATCACAACTGAAAATTTTAATCTAACAAAATGAGTTCACTTAGATGCTTGTAGATACATTCAAACAGATGCTCAAGTTACATCAAACTCGATTTCACAATTGACACTACATAGAACTAGTGTTTTCATCAAATTAGAACAACAATCAATTTTTTGATGTACATACAAAAGTCAATCACTAATTAGGCATTAAAAATCATTAAAAATATGTTGTTCAACCACAACTAGAGATGAGAATTCACCCTTCTAAAAAAGAAAATCTGAAAATAACCCATGAAACTGTGATTAAATTGTTTCAAAGAAGATTTACCCAACATATCAAAAATGCAACTTGCAAAAGCAAAAAACAAAAGTATTAGTTACCATATAAAAAATGAAAGATGAAACTGTGAAGGACACAACATATAAAAAATGTTTCATAGAAGTGTCGTGTAAATTTCACCTCAAAACTATTCCCAAAAAGTCTCCTTTGATATGTTGGGGAGCATGGATGGTTGTAGACGAAAGCTCGTAGCTACTTGACAGAAAGATCGTAGCTACTTGACAGAAAGAACGCCGATGATGGCAAGTGATAGAGAAGAAATAGTTTCAGGGAGTACTACTACTACAATATGCTACTCTTGTGACATGTCTAGTGATATCAAAAACATAAGTCCTTTAGGACAATAAACAAAGAAGTTTAACAAAATCCTTTCTCACCTATCTGTCCATCCATCCATGATAGTGTATCCCGTCTTCTTCCATGACTCTCCCAAAGTCGAATAATACTCTTAGACTTCAAGAACAATCTTATCCAGTAGTTTCTCTCTCAATTTTTGATAAGATAACATCTTATACCTTGGGCCAATATTAGCAATAGCTTGTCATTGCTTGAAAATGAAAAGAATTTGCTGCATTAAATAGAATGCATGCATCATAAAACCATCTCTCCATTGCAAGGTTTGTTTGCTTATAGAATTGCTTTGCCATAACATCATAAATTCTAGGTTGAGTACCAAATGTAGTACTAGGAGGAAAAAATGAGTGTATACCAAAATATACCAGGTGTAGTACTAGGAGAAAAAAATGAGTGTATGCCAAAATATGATCTTCCTCTAACCCTTCCTCTTCTATCACCACTTGCAACCTCTTCAATAACCCTCCGCTACTACCAATCTTTGTCCTGAAGGGATGCTATCATCACTACTACCAAGTTCAACATCCTCTTCGTCAAACATCACTGCATCTTCTTAATTATACTTTGAATCATTTGTAGACTGCCATTTAGTAGCTTCTTACAAACTCCTATCTTTTCTCATGCAAAAAGCAACCTCTTTCCTAGTCTTGTTAGGTGATGTTTCAAATGAAAAATTCCACCACTAATCACCTTCTTACAAAAAAATAAATTTGATTTTCAATATGTTTCTCTCAACTACAGTACCCCACTACCATGTTGGATCATTAGACTGAGATTGGGAGTCCCTAACACCCCTTTATGTCATCTTAATTTAACATTTAAATCTTAATAAACCTGAAAATAAAAATACTTCATAAATCCCCAATCTTCACTTCATAAACCACCAAAATACCCGAATAGATTATTATAGAGTGTCTCCCACTTCATAAATACAATGAAAAAATAATCACGCACTTTATATATTGTCATTCAAGAAAAACAAATAACATAAGAAAATATCAAATACAGGAAGAAAAAGCAAAAAAAAGTTATATCATAACCACCGAATTGTCGGTGTTGTCACTCTCAAAGTGATGATGGCATTGGAGGGAGACCCTTTAAAACCATTGGAGATGCCTCACCCTAGTTGAAAGTCGTTTTGGAGCAGTTGGAAGGCACAGAGAGAAGGCAGAAACTCGCAGAAATGCAGGATTTTGTTAGGCCAACAAACCTTTATAAAAGACTCAGGGCGTATCGCCTGTATCGTACGATACGGGTGATACACCATATATCATATGATACATGCAATATCGCACGATACAAAACAATAAGTTTTGTCGTGTGCTACAACATGGCGTATCGTATCGTAGAGTCCCACGATATGATATGTCTTGTACTGGATCGTACGATATAGCGCGATACAGATAACACTTGTGACATATTGGTGAAGGGCTTCCTGAAGCTTGCTTCTATTTAAACTTGAGAGGATTTATTTACTATATGCTCTTTGAGTTGGAAAAAGGGACTTCGTATGGTGGTGCTTATTAGCTGATCTATTTTGTTTGATTTCGAACCAGTTTTAGAACCATCGGTAACTGGAACGGGTCAAACCGGTTCTGAAACCGTAATCAGACCCCGACACTCCTAATTCAGTTATGGTTCATATTTTTGAGGAATTGACTCAAAACCGAAACCGATAGTTTTAAATCATTCCTTAATAATATATATTTTACATACATTTTCCCTCAATTATAAAAGCAGGAGTTCAACTCCCACGAACACCGAGCACCCTTTTTTAAAAAAGAAAAAAATAACGGGTTTGAAGGTTCTGATTTCAACAGTTCCAAAACCGAAAGAGGAAAATCATAGGAAGAACTAGTACACTTCCTCATAGTGGGTGTCACTTCATTCATCCTTTGTAAAGTGGTACAACAGGTTAAGGTAAGGTAGACCACTCCTAACAACCACATGAACGTTCGTCACAACATTGATGCTTTTTCTAGAAGTAATACCGACGTCTTCACCAGGGTGCAATTCACCTACGTAAATTATGTAGCTGGAATTTTAAGCACCCTCAAATCAAGAGAGGCTTTTTAGGTCTCTATTGTCCAAACCTCATATAGGTATGGAGTATATCGCTCCTAATGTCTACAGTATTAAGCACGAGGGAAATCTAAAGAAAGTGCGCTAATATCTTGAGCTGATGGATACCGAACTTACCGATTGGTCGTCATACACACAAGTGCGCTTAGACCAACCAAAGGGAAGGAGAAGGTATCCAACAACATGGATCACTTTCTCCTTTTTATGATCAGATTTTCAACATTTTACTAAAACATTATCAAATAAAACTTCTCGAAGTCATCCAATTCCTTCTTGGGATGAGTTGAAGAATGGCATAATGCGAATGTACTCAACGCTAACTAGTGTATCAAGTTCAGTACAGTAATTAGGAGGCCATTATAAGGATGGAAAACTGGAGCTGACTAATAAAGACCTGAGTGCTAACACCAATCCCTTTTCATCGAATCAAGCAAGACTCATGGAACACTCTTGTTATACCTCTTTTCATGATCGCAGTCGATTCCCTTGAATCTCATCAATTCATATAGACAAAGCCTTCAACAAGCCGCCTAGTTGTCAGGAGAGTGTGGAGACCAAAGGAGTCACAGAAAACCCGAAGAACTAGGCCTTCTAGTGGACAAACTACGCGAATGTTCCTCCTTCAACACGAAATGAAAATTCCTAAGCCGACCCGCCAAGCACGACAGTTGCAGCAACTTTATTCATTATCTGAAAAGCTCATATTTAAGCTAATAGATGCCTGCATTACTCTCAAGCTGAGCACAAGTTTGATCCCAATCTCCTTAGGAAAACGTGACTGGCCTTTTCTTTTATGACTTTTTTATGTGCATCTGACCTTGCTTTTTTACTTAAGTGGTAACATGAAATTAAATAGAGCTCTCTAGCAACTGATAACCAATGTAGGTGACCCCACTTTTGGCTTTGGTGTGGTTTTCTATACGCTTCTACTTTTGCATAGAGATGATGCTGAAAGGATGAAACAACAGAGACGTAATGACTTCGGTGCAAAGTGAAAGAGCATAGAATAAAGGATGGGAAAGTAAAGCAGGACCTACTTCGTCCTTGCATATTCAGTAGATGTAAAGAGTAAAAGACTGAACCAGTAGAGGGTGGCGGAATGGTAACCAAACCCTGAGGCCGCGGATCGGATCCGGTTCTGGTGGTTCTTGGAACATTGGTTATGTTTGGAGTTGAAACTAACAGATTACATACGGCATGATTAGTTTGGAGTTGAATAGCTTACATGCACACTCTTTCGTTTTCCCTTCCCTCTTTACTTAAGGTTGAACCCTGTAAGGCTTAGGCAGACCCTACAAGTTTATTAGAGAAAATCAGAGAATATTTATAAATCATTTTCCCATGCACATACATTATATATACTCACAGTTACAGCTATTGAAAGGACGCCAGGCACCAAGAGGGAAACCTACCTTTCCACGACTGATACAAAGATGACCGGGAGAAAAGGGAAAGCTATAATACCAATTTATAATATGAAACGATCTTTTGACTGGTTGAAACAACACAGTTAGGGTTAGGGTTGACGTAGTAGGCGCTTGCCGCGTTTTCGCGTGCTGCAGCAGAACAATAATTCCCCAAGGGTAGGTCCTAGAACCTAGACAGAGCTGGTTTGGAACCGGCTGGCGTTTCAAGAGGAACTGGACAGGTCTGGGAACTGACTGGAGCCAGACTTGGAACCAAAACGGAAACTAAGGATACCTTAATTCAGGTACGGTTCCATTTTCCGTGGAACGAAAAGTCGAATTAGTGGTTCCAAACCGTTGATCTGGGCATTTTTCTTATTTTTTTAAAATTTTAAAACTTTTATGTTTTTCAGTGTTGGATGATTTCTGACTCAAATCAAAACTAGTCCTTACCGACTTTTTCGTGATCCTTATTTGGTTCCAATTCTTGATTTCAAGATAATTGAAACTAACTAGCAGTTTGAAACGATCGGTTGGAACAGGCATGTCTTCTATAACCATAGGGGCACAGGTGGATCTACACTGAATCGAGATGGGGAGTCCAATCCACCTGAAAATTGGAAAATCTGGAAGAAGGACGGGGCCACAGATAAGTCCGTGGGCTGTGATACACAATAACAATGGCTTACCTTACAGTTACAATGGCTCTTCGACTCACCTTAAAACAATTTCTACATCTTTGCATAGGACTATGCTTGACCTTTTGACTGTGCAGATGCGTAGGTGGTACAGTGGTTAACTAAACCTTGCACTGCCGCTATGTTGCATGGATGCATGCGGGTATGGGTACGGAGAACGTGCATTTCAAAAAATCTAAGGTACATCATTATTAAAAATATAAGAAAAGATGAATATACTTAAATTAATATAACTACAATACCAACTAACAAGTATATCATATTAAAACAAGAACGTTCCGTTCAATAATATTTTTAACTTTATACATATAACTTTTGTATCAAAATTCAAAATCGTAACATAAAAACCATCACCCTTCAAACCCAACAATCTCAACCTCACTATTTTCCTCGCCATCATATGTAAAAAAAACTACTTCCATAATTGAATATATTAGGCATATGCAAAAAGAATAGTAAACAACATTATCATTATGCTTTATGAAAATGAAAGTCAAAGGGCATAATGTCATAATGTAAATTGGCGTACTGATAAAGAACAAGATATACTAGTAGACACGGTGAAACTTGCAAGCCGGACATTGAAAGCTTTGAAGTCAGAAAGTCGCCAAAGGTTGAGAATCCTAAACTACTTGCAAGTGGAAAGCAATACGTGAGTTCTGATGGGCTGACTTGTTTCATTTTTTGTCCCAATAGTTTCGTTAAATGGATGGGAAATGCAGGTATATGAGAAAATATTGGCATATAGTTCCGCGGCTTAGCTTATCAAATGGTGGAGCAAAGAAAAGGGAGAGAGAGTCTAAGAGAGAGAACCTGCAAAAATCTCTTACCGGTGAGGAATGGTTGATCATCGCCGAAGATACCGTTGGAAAGTGTGATGAACGATGATCATTGCCACCAATGATGAGCATAGAGAGAAAACACCACAACAACAGAACTACATTTAGAAATTTGGGATCCTTATTTTGAAATTTGGATAAGATCGACCCATATTCATATAGGTCAACTTGATTCAAAGTACCCAGTACGGGTACTTAACGTACCCAAATATAGGTGCATACCTACATATCAGTACGTACTCAAGCGTATCAGTATGCATATCCATACCCGGTATGAATACCCCCACCCTAAGCGGCATACCCATGCATCATAGGACTCTGCCAAGTCTTACCCATGAAGAAAGAAGAACATCGCTTGTCTATCTTAAGATTGAAAGGCAGAAAGTAAATAAATTTACCTCTTTTAAGAAAGTATCTATATCTATATCTTATCTTTGTTTTATCCTGAATATAAGTGTCCTACACCATTGGGGTCAATTCTATTGTCACCTCGTAATGTAGATATTTGAAAACACAAGATAAAACACAGCATCAGCTGCCCCGAGCTAGAAATCATCCATAGGGTCATATATTTTGTATCTGTTGTCCAACACAAAACAATGAAAACCACAAAACACAGGCGTTGACTATATATACACAGAGACACACGTACCAAAACCAGGCTTTCTTTCGGCCTTGACCTTAAGTGGGATTTGCTAGATGGCTTGTTAGTCCCCATCATTCTCGATGTTGTGTCATAAGCAGAAAATAACAATTCGAGCAAGAATGACAATGCTTCAAAACTATCTTTCACATATGTATGACTACCAAGGATAGCCAACCCCTTATCTAAGGAAATAAGTTACATACAAACTGTTCTATTGCTTTTAATTCTCCATTAGTACAAGTCACAATCATGAACTAAACATTGAAGACGTGAACCACAAGCAATAGAAGAGAAAGATCCGAACACCAATATAAACCCACCTTCTATTTTATTTGGGCAAAACAAGCATTACCGAAAACCATAGCTTTTGAAGTGGAGATCACACAGACAACCAGTCATTTATTCAATACAAGCATTGCTTTATATTCACTCAAGGATCCTAGCACAACGGGTGATGATGCTGCAACCACGTCGGTAGGGGTTCGCCCTGCGACTGCTCTGGCAATTGTAGTAGGAGTGGCCACGCCGGTTACAGGGTACATGGTCTCGTCTAAGTGCACCATAGCTGATGAACCCGAGCTTGGGGTACAGCATGCGCTGGTTGATCTCCGAGTCCAGTGGCATCTCCTCTTGTTGATCCATGCATTCAATGACCGAGCCATCACAAGTAGGCTCGGAGGTGGAATGGCCCGTAAGGTCCCAGTGGTCCAGGCCTATGCTCGGTAGCTCGCTGTTTGCTGTCGTCACCATACCCATGTCTAAAAGCAGCAAGATCAAGAAAAGCTTGAACGCCATTGGTGACCAGCAAGAGGAGGTGGGTTGTTGGCTCGTTGTATATCAACTGTTAAATGAGAGAAGGGGTAAGGGGGGGAGGGGGGGTTTTGGATTGAATAGTTTGTGATTGTTCATAGCGAAATATGAGGAGGGTGAGTGGTGCAATGTAGGTCTCTCTTTCTCCCTCCCTCCTTATTTTGGATCTTGTTACCGAATAAATCGTTTTGGTGTCCTTTATGGTTGGAAAGGCCGTTGCTGAACGAAGGGTATACCGCGAACCATGAAGGATTAATGTAGATTTACTCAAATTAACACAATGCGAATATGGAGCTCGGATTCTGTACCAGCCGGGTCAAAAATGTGAGACGCCAGCTCTCGCCATGTTTTTTTCCTAGAAGCACTGATGTCAAGCTCGCTCTCAATTTGGTCTCCCTTGGAACCCCAGAGCCACGGCTGACGCCCACTCGCAGGTGTCAAGTTCAATTACCGAGACAAAAAAAAGGGTCCCGAACACCTAAGAGTAGATATGAAAATATCCCTTTTGCAAACAAAGATATTGCTTCATCTATGCAAGATAACACTTTTAGGTTGATGCGGAATCCACTACTATCTCGGCAATGGGCGTCACATATTAGTCTTTGAAGCTCGCAAGGTTTAAGTTTCAGTAATCTATGCAAATTCACATCTTCTTGTTCTTCTTCTGTGTTGGCATAGTGTTAGATAACCATTATCCTTACTTTGCTGGTCGAATAGACTCTGACGGTGGTAGCATTACCAGGAGAACTTCTAGATTAAACCTTTAGGTCAATTGTTTATGAGGCCAAACTCCGTCCTTGAGCGATGAGTTCCCACATTAACCTCGGCATCTTGTGATGCTCCCACCCAAAAGTATGTTTGTATTCTATAATAAGATCGATCAACTATTATTGGCTATTGGTTCGTAATAGGGCATTGATCCTAGTTGGCCTGGGCGAATCTATCATTGCTAAATTGACTTCAACCAATGGGTCTTGCAAGATGAAGTTGGGGTCTTTCTACTTTCCCGTAGAGTTAAATTAACCTTCGCCTTCTGGTGGCCCGATCAAGTTGCTTTATTGCCCTCAGGCTTACCATGACTCACTTTTGGTTCAGTTTGGCGCACCAACAATCTGTTCAATACGTCAATTACAACATGTAACTCTTGCATGGTGTTTGGTTGTTCAGATTGATAGATCTTCATCCAATCCATGTAAAACACTAAGTGCATTGATCATAGTTCACTCCCCCTGTGAGCCATGCGGTCGGCCTTCTTAATTGTGAAATCTTGTAAGCTAAACTGATAAACATCACCTTCCCCAACCTTATAATCTTCTAGAATGGTAATTGGTTGCACATAAGGAGAATAAACTCGGAGGCATTTAAGTTAGTTGGAAAAGGGTTTGGATTTCCTTTCATTGTTTTGACCACATCCCTACTCCATATTATCAGCTTCGGGTGAAGTGTAGAAGGGACGCACCAGTTCTAGTGAATCCAATCCCTTTCGAGTAAAACCATGTACGATGGTTTAGCATTAGCTACAAAAAATGTTGTTCATAATGTCTATGCCTATAGTCACTTTTGCCACAAGGTAATCGATGGCAGATGTTTGACCACCTATAAAATCTATCATGGTCATGTCCATCTTGTAAACACCCCGAAATCCCACGAATTCCTCAAATCAACCTGGTTTTGTAAAAGCAGCCCCAAAGGGCCATTCTGAGTATGGAAACCCAGGAGCCTTCCAGACAACCCTGTACATATGTTTTGAACTTTATATTTCAAAAATATATAATATGGCTTTGAAAACCTTTTAAAAACACGTTTTGAAACCCCGAAGCAGCTTGGCCTCATCCAGACAGGACCAGGAAAGCTAAGGAGAGCCCAGAACCGGAGCCCATGTCAAGCCCGGCACAGCAACTCTTACATTGAACCTACCCCCAGGATCTCGAACGTCCAAGACTCTATTATCTCAAAACATCATTCGAAGTCATCTCCGGAAGGCGAAAACAGAGGCGGACGATCATGTTGGCGAAGACCCAACGCAGACGGAGTACTGATGCTGTCAGGCCCCGCACAAACTGTTCGTTTCGAACACAGCTCGAAGGAGTCAGAATTCAGTTTGGATTGGATCTGGACCATATATATCCAGATCCCAATCCAAACCCATGTGTGGACTTAGATTTGGATTTGGATTCAAAAATCCAATCCAATATCCATATCCATGGCCCACATCACCTTCTCATAAATGGAGGTGGGGCCCACTTGAATTTCACGTGGGATTGTGGGCATGAGAGAGAGTGGGGGAGGATAAGATCAAGTGTGTGTTGTAATTAAGCTTGACTTGTGTGTCAAGTTTGGGGTTAATCATGTGGGTTAGCCTAATTAAGTGGGTTTAAGCTTGTAATTAGCCAAAACCTAACCTAGGGCTGCACCAACATGATGTGATTAGGGTCCATGGGTCATGCAAAGGGAGCTCCTTCATCTAATCCTAACCAAAAACACCTAATCCTAGCTTTCCACCCTAATCCGGTCCTAATCCTAGCCTAATCACCTAACCCACTTCCCTAATCCCGGCCTAATCCCAACCTAATCACCTAACCCACTTCCCTAATCCTTCCCTAAACCTAGGTTAATTTCCCTAAACCTAACCTAATCCTGGCCTAATCACCTAACCCACCTCACTAAACCTCACCCTAAAACCAACCCACCTAGCTAAACCCTAAACCCCTAAACCACCCCACCTAAACCTAGCACACAACTTACCCAAAACCCCTTGTATTTAAAATATCTGGCCCTACCCTAATACCAGCCCACCTTACTACCTTACCACCACCCCTAGACCACCTAACCACTACCCCAAAACCAGCCCCAACGCCCTTCACAAAGGCTATAAAAACCCTCCCCTAGCGGGCGGGTTTTCGAGCTTTTGGATCCTCCAATTCCAGCCGACCTTCCATCAACTCTCTCACCCACCCTTTCCAGCCCAACTGGCTCTTCCACCTGCACCACCACCAGCCACCACCGTGCTCCACCATTCCCCAACCACCCGTCGCCATCCTCTTCATCCAGCCGAACCAGCCACTCCACCACACCCGGCTGCTCCTCAACCAACTGCCACCTCCCATCATTCGGTTAGTACCCCATATTCCACCTTACTTCTTCTCCACTCTCAGCCACCCACCATACCACCACCTTACCCTAATACCAGCCACTTGCTGCCACCACTTCCGTTCGGCCAGGCCTTAGCCACCCCAACTACCCGCCACTACCTAGACACCCTAGCTATACTCGGCCACTCCACCCAACTCCCTAAGATCTGCCCACATCACCTCGCCACATCCACCACCACCTTACCACATACCCTAGCTAGCTCCCTTCCCATCCACCATTGCCTAGCCACCCTAGTAGCCTGTCACCACCAAGTCCCCTTAATCGGCCACTCCAACCGACTGTCACCTTTCCATTCGGCCAGCCACCGCCAACCTTAGGTGCTCCATTAAACACTCCCTTAGGCTCCCCTTTAGTGCCATACTCTCTAACCTTATCCTCCCCTTAGTGACCCTACTTAGGCGCTTTAGCCCAACACGCCAAAACCAGCCCATCCCTAGCAGTCGGCCACCTTCAAAGCTCCCCTTCCGCGCGCCCAAGGCACCCGGCCAGCAACCCCTTGCCGTTCAACTTCGCGGAGCTCCCTCTTGCAGCCCAAGAAGAAGGCCAAGCCCACGCTCAAGCAAGGCTTCTTCGGACCAGCTATTAGTAAGTGCCTAACTCGGTCCTTAGTTGTATACTTGCTTAAAATTCAATTCGATACGGGGTTGTAATAACGAAGCATAGTCTTCCCCCGCTTGTAATAACGTGGCTTGGCACACCCACACACACGTGCACTCTTTTAGTTGTGCACGATTTTGAACACACACGGGCCTAATCAGCCCCTAGTATATAAATATATATATATATATATATATATATTTTAACTTACGTAGGGTTTTGAGCGAAAGTTGGGTGTGTTGTCTTTCAATTCAAGCACTCACACACATTGAGCCTTCGCTCTTATTTGAAAGACCCAAGTAAGGGCCGTGCTATACTATTTGGGTTTTCATTTCATGTCATGTGTGTAAGTCTTTCAATTCAAGCACTCACACACATTGAGCCTTCGCTCTTATTTGAAAGACCCAAGTAAGGGCCGTGCTATACTATTTGGGTTTTCATTTCATGTCGTGTGTGTAAGTCTTTCAATTCAAGCACTCACACACATTGAGCCTTCGCTCTTATTTGAAAGACCCAAGTAAGGGACGTGTTATACTATTTGGGTTTAATTTCATGTTGTGTGCGTAGTACTTCAATTCAAGCACTCACACACATTGAGCTTTCGCTCTTATTCCCAAGACCTTAATCAAGGCCATACTGCAAGTTATATTTGGGTTTTATTTCATGTCGTGTGTGTAAGTCTTTCAATTCAAGCACGCACCCACATTGAGCCTTCGCTCTTATTTGCAAGACCCAAGTAAGGGCATGTATATACCCTATATACATATCTCCCTTCGGCATTTACATTACAAGTCATTTCCCTTCGGTTATTTTCCTTCGGCATTGTCTTTACATTCGGGTTTTCCCTTTGGAGTAGCATGAGTTTGCATTGCATCTACGCCATACCACGAGGTAGGACGCATATTGCATCAAAGCAAGCCCCACTCAAAATTCGCCCATGTAGTGGAGTGTTCATAACACACAAACTAGGTGGCCCATAAAGGGATAAAAAAAAAGACTTAGGCACGTGCAAATCCACGTGATCTAAAAATCTGCAATCGCATTCTAAAGACCCGAATCAAAAACACCTCAAACCGCTTCGTAAGCTTTTTCTATCCCAAAACTCGATTTTTCAAAGCGTACAGACTGACCCTTGCGCATCAGTGCAAGAAGGTCTGCGACGACAAGAGCTCACTTGCTCACAGTCGCCACGTTAGAAGTCAGCTTAAAATATATCTTCGCTAGCTTAGGTAAGCTAGCTGGCACACCCTGTTTATATAAATAGGCCTTAGACACACGAGAGGATCTGCTCCAGGCCTTGAGAAAGTCCAGACGAGGCAGGGATTTTCCTGCGTCCACACGTCTTCAGCAAGTTGGGGATCAACCTTCCAACCTTCTTTAACATGATCATGGCCAGGACATTGATTATGACCACTCCGTCAATTGATACCTTGTTGACTAGTGCACCATTGAGGTGCCGATGCATATCCTCTATTGGCTTAGAGAGTTTAGCCACATGGTTCTGGTCCACAGTCTTGGTCACTAGGATTGTGAATTCGGGGTTGTCTTCATGGTTGATGCTTCTTGCAACAAACTCCCATGGTACTATGCTCGCCATATCTAAGTCCATTGGCGGATCGAACTAGTAGGATGTGTCATTTCCTAAGCGCACGATGACATCGTCCTCTTCCTTGAAAGATTCTTTCGTCTCCATGGCTCTTGAGGTAGGTGTTCCTTTGTCCCGCAAATCATTAAGTGCTACCTATCTTGGGATCATTTAGTATGAGCTCTTTCTTTGTTTATCTTCCTTGTACCTAACTGTAAACTGTTGCGTTTCCGGTTGTTTCCTTACCGGTTTTCAACTTCTGTCAACCTGTTCTTCTTTGTCGACCTCCAGTTTCTTGTTATCTTGCTTCTCAGGTATACCTACAACAGAAGAACAGAAAGATATGTGGTTTGTTTGAGGTTTCCTCTCAGTGGGGTTTCCTTGTAAAGACTGTGGGTTTTAGTGTATTCCGATGATCTTCCCTTGCCTGCGCATGCTCCATCCTATCCGGATTATTCCATTGGGCTTTTCTCTTCTAGAGTCCCTTTATCCGGACTGTTACTGTTTCATTTGGTATCTGTCTGGCAGTTTTGGCCTTTATCGCCGTTACGACCATCCTTTCCATAACCCGACCATAGATAACGGCTAGATGGTCAGTCCAGTCATTTTTGTGTGGGGGTTGCCGAGAATGGCCACTGCCATACATCCCCCACTTGGCCATTTGAGCCAAGTGAGCTTACATACTGATTTTCTTTCCACTTTTGTGGAGTTTTCCTAGTAATATCATTTCATGATTATTATTGCAATCACTACCTGTTGTGTGGTTATTTACCTACACAACTATCAAACATATTTCAAATCCATGTTAGCAACATGTTTTGAGAAAATCTCCTCTGCTATGCCTTTAGTTAAGGGGTCTGCCAACATATCATTTGTTGGCATGTATGAGATGAATATTTCCTTTCTCAAAACCATATCATGAACATAGTGGTATTTAACCATTATATGCTTGCTTTTAGAGCTATCAGCTCCACTCTTGATAAGAGTAATTGCTGTGTTGTTGTCACAGTAAATGACAACTAACTCGTCGACTATTTGTAGCTTCAAATAATGTATGAAGTGGCTTATCCAAACGGCACACGTTGCAGCCATACAACAAGCCATATACTCAGTTTTCTATGTATGCAATGCTAAACATTCCTGTTTCTTACAAGCCCAAGAAATTGCACCACCTCCAAATAAGAATATTTGCTCCGAGGTAGATTTGTTGTCATCTTTACTCCCAACAAAGTCAGCATCTGAGTATCCTACCACTTTCAGTTCATCTGCTTGAAAACATAGTTTCAAGTCTCTTGTTCCTTTCGGATATCTTAAAATCCTTTTTACAGCTATCCAATGCTGCTATCTAGGATTACTTTGATATCTACTTACAAGACCAATAACAAAGCTGATATCAGGTCTTATACACAACATAACATACATCAAGCTACCCATAGCTTATGCATAAGGAACGTTAGGCTTATCATCTCCTTCACTAAGACAATCAATCTTACTTAGTTTAACCCCTTTTGTAATGGGTGTAACAACAAACTTACATTCACCCATTTTGAACTTCTTAAAGATATAATCAATATATCCCTCCTGACTTAGGCATAAGAGTTTTGATTTTCTATCTCGAGAGATCTTTATACTTAGGATATAGGATGCTTCTCCCATATCCTTTATTTTGAACCTTGAGTTTAACCATGACTTGGTTTTGACAATAATCACATTGTCATTCCCAGTCAACAGTATGTCATCTACATATAATGATAAGATAACAAAGTGGCTCCCACTGTTCCAGACATAAACATAGTGATCAAATTCATTATCCGCAAACCGAAGTTTTATAATGGCATTTTGAAAAGTCAAATACCATTGGCGAGGTGATTGTTTCAAGCCATATAGGGATTTTCTCAACCTATATACTTTATCTTTTTGGCCTTCAACTATAAATCCTTCGGGTTGTTGCATGTATATGATTTCATCTAAATCTCCATTTAGAAAAGTTGTCTTTACATCTAAATGATGTAAGTCTAAATCATAATATGAAGATATTACTAGGATTATCCTTATGGATGCAAATTTCACAACTAGAGAATATGTCTCAACATAATTTATCCTCTCTTTTTGCGAAAAACCCTTTCCAATCAACATCGCTTTAAACTTGTCGATTGAACTATCGACCTTATATTTCTTTTTCAGAACCCATTTACAACCTATAACTTTCCTTCCTTTTGCCAAATCAGCCAATTCGTAGACTTTGATTTTCTCAATGGATTCAATTTTCTCATCCATAACTTTCCCCCAATTTGTTGCTTCCAATGAGTTCATAGCTTACTGATAAGTCAAGTTAAGTCATCTAAATCCACCGAATTACATACTTCTTCTACAAGATAAGTGTGATAATCCTTTAAGTAGGATGGTGTGGCCCTAGGCCTTTTATGTCCACTTAAAAATTCGCAAAAAGATTTTCTATGGGTTCTAATGATGATTGATTTAGGTCTATTAGATCGTTAGTATATTCATCATTATTTTATAGGATGTCATTCTTAGTATGTTCTAAGAATTCAACATCTCTGCTCTCTATTAGTTTGTGGTCCTTATGATAAAATTGATATCCCTTTAAACCTTTAGGATATCTGATGAATATCAATCTCAAGGACCTACTGTCTAGCTTATCTCTAGACTGATCAAGGATCTTCACATGTGCAATAAATCTCCACTTCCTGAGATAACCTAGGTTGGGTTTTCTTTCAAACCATATCTCATATGGTGTAGTGAATACTGTCTTACATGGTACTATATTGAGTATGTATATCGCTGTACTTAGTGCTTCTCCTCAAAATATCCTTGGTAGAGAGACATCAATTAACATTGACCTTGTCATATTCAGTAAGGTCCTGTTAAATCTTTCAGCTACACCATTCTGTTGAGGTGTCCTAGGCATTTTATTTTGCTTTGCAATACCAAAGTTTTTACAGAATTCAAGAAATTCTGTAGAGGTATATTCACCACCTCTATTTGATCTTAAGACTTTGATTGAATGCCCTAGTTGATTTTCAGCTTCTTGCTTATATTCTTTAAAAGCTTCAAGTACCTCAAATTTATGTGCTAGGAGATATAAATATGTATATCTCGAGTAATCATCGATAAAGGTTATAAAATAAACCTTTTCATGATGTGACCTTACTCTTAATGGTCCACGTAAATCTGTGTAAATGACCTCCAACAAGGTTGTTGCCCTTGTTGACTCTTTGGGAAAAACTTTCCTTGTCAATTTTCCTTGTATACAAGCTTTGCACTTCTTGAAAGTATTTTTCTCAAATCTAAGCAGTAAGTCAAAGTTGGATAATTACTCAATTTTCCAGACTTATATACCTGAGGCGTTTATGTCATACATTCACATCAACATTGAAGGCATAGTCAATATAAGCAGAAATTTTTTATTTTCATTATCATTCAGTTTGAACAGTCTATGTTCTACATCAAATTTCTCAGAGAATAATATTCTACCATGTTTCACCATAATCGACATAGGGAATGAGTCAAAACCAAAGCATGTTAAGATAGGCACATGTCTGCATGAGCATGAAAAAGCATCATTCATTGCATTCCTGAAAGCCTACATAGATGTGTTTGTATAGACCTACGAAGACATGTCAGGTCTAGACCCAAAAATTGTAGAGCATTGTCTTCCCCTAGAACCAGATGCAAAACCTATAAAGCAAAAGCTTAGAAAAATTCATCCGAATGTCCACTCTCAAGTGAAAGAGGGTTTAGAAGATCTTCTAAGAGCTGGATTTATAAAACCCATTGCGTATTCTGATTGGCTTTCAAATATAGTTGTAGTTCGAAAATCCAATGGGAAAATTTGAATTTGCATCGATTTCATAAATCTGAACAAAGTCACTCCAAAAGATAACTTCCCTTTGCCAAACATTGATTTGATAGTGGACAACACTGCAAATCATGAAATGTTTTCTTTTATGGATGGCTACTCAGTTTATAATCAAATCAAGTTAGCCCCAAGAGATCATGCTAAAACTGCTTTTACCATACCCTGGGGCACATACTGTTACACAGTTATGCCCTTTGGATTAAAAAATGCCGGTGCCACATACCAAAGAGCCATGACTACCATTTTTCATGATCAAATTCATGAGCTCTTAGAAGTATATGTGGATAATCTCTTGGTGAAATAAAAAACCCGATGCACACACATCGAATCTTTGCAAAAAGTTTTCAAAAGACTGAGGCTTTACAAAGTGAAACTAAACCCTCAAAAGTGTGTCTTCGGAGTAGAATCAGGTAAGTTTTTAGGTTTTATGGTAAGCCAAAGGGGCATTGAAGTCGACCCCTCTAAGTGTCGAGCCATCATAGACATGTCTCCACCCTCCAACTTAACCCAAATCCGAAGCCTCCAAGGTCGCCTCCAATCGATTAGAAGGTTTATTTCAAACCTCGCAACGAGATGCGAACCTTTCAACAAGCTTTTGAGAAAAGGGGTGAAGTTTGTATGGGACGATGATTGCCAAAAAGCTTTCGAAAAATTAAAAATGTATTTGGTTAATCCTCCGATTTTAAAACCTCCAAATCAAGGAAAACCACTGTTACTTTACATTTCTGTGCATACGAATGCCTTAGGTGCTTTATTAACTCAATATGAGGATGATACCCATAAATAAAGAGTATGCCATTTACTACATTTCGAAAACTCTATTGGCATATGAAAGAAATTATCAATCCATGGAGAAAACATGCTTGGCTTTGGTATGGGCCTGCCAAAAATTCAGACACTACTTCCTAGATCATGAGATCTGGATAGTATATAGGCTTGATCCGATCAAGCACTTGTTTTAAAAACCTATCCTCATGGGTAGGCTTGGTAAATGACAACTCCTCTTAATGGAGTATGATTTAAAATAACACCATCAAACCTCCATTAAGGGGCAAGCCCTAGCTGATTATGTGGCTGAATTCCCCTTGGAAGATTCATATCTCATACTTGATGAAATGCCCGATGAGGGCATCTTTTCAAACAACTTTCAAAACCATGTTTTAGCAAACTGTTTAAACGAAAACCAAGTATGGAAAATGCAATTTGATGGGGCAAGAAACCAAAGAGGGGCAGGTGCGGGAGTCATCCTCATATCTCCTGAAAAGGGAGAAATCTCCATTGCTATTCACCTAGATTTTGAATGTTCCAATAATACAGCCGAATATGAAGCACTCATACAAGGCTTGAAAATTTCGAAAAATATAGGGGCATCATACATCAAAGTCTTTGGAGACTCTTTACTTGTCATAAACCAAGTCTTGAAAATTTGGGAAGTCAAAAATGAAAAACTTCTTCCATACCACAAATTCGCCACCAAACTGGTCGATTCCTTCAAATCATATACACTCACACACATAGGAAGAGAGGACAATGACATAGCAGATGCCCTCTCATCCTTAGGATCAGCCCTAAGGGTCGATCCCACCTTGGGAACCTGATCCTTAGAAATATGGCACTCACCCACTCCATCAAGCCACGATTTGGAGATTTGCCAAAATGACCAAAATTCCACTGAAAAACCCTAGTTTCAAGACATCAAAAACTTCTTAGAAAACGGAGAATTTTCAAAATTAACTTCTTCCAGAAACAAAGCTTTCATTCAAAAGATTTCAACCCGATACGTGATTTTGGGAGGGATTCTTTACAAAAAGAGTTTTACCAGCATCTTATTGAGGTGTGTAGACCTTGAGAAGGCTAGGATTATAATGCATGAATTCCACGATGGAGAATGTGGAGGGCATGTCAATGCAAACATGATGGCTATGAAAATACTTAGAGCCGGTTATTTTTGGTCCACCCTGAAGCAAGACTGTCATGATCATGTTAGGAAATGTCACCCATGTCAAGTGCATGGACATGCCATTCATATCCCATCATCGACCTTGCATTCTATTATCAGCCCGTGGCCCTTCACCATGTGGGCGTTTGACATCGTAGGACCAATCTCCCCAAATGCATCAAATGAACATAGGTTCATCCTAGCAGCTACCGAATATTTTTCTAAATGGGTTGAAGCTACCTCCCTGACTAATGTCCAAGGGCAACATGTAGTGGCGTTCATTAACAAGAATATCTTGGCTCGATTTGGAGTTCTAAGAGACCTATTGTCTGATAATGGCACCCCTTTCAAGAATGAAAGGATGGAAAAGTTAAAACCTATGGCATAACTCATCACTTCTCGTCACCCTACTACCCTCAAGGCAACGACCAATCTGAAACCACCAACAAGACTCTTATAAGTATTATTGAGAAAACCTTAGAGAAGAGTAGGACATGGCATGAGAAGCTTGACGAAGCCTTATGGGCTTATAGGACTTTCATCCGAACACCCACAAATGCCACTCCATTTGAGTTGGTCTATGGTACAAATGTCATTCTCCCCATTCATACCAAATTTCATTCATTTCATACATCACTTGCACTCGACCTTCCCCTAGAGACTTTTCAGCATGCTAGAATGGTCGAGCTTGATTTGTTAGATGAAAGAAGGCTCCTTGCTATGGATCATGTACATGCATACCAGCAAAGGATAGCCCGACATTATGAAAAGCATATGAAGCCTCGCCACTTCAAAGTGGGAGACCTTGTATTGAAAATCATCCACAATGGTGGCCCACATCCACTTGGAAAGTGGCGGCCCAAGTGGGATGGTCCTTATGTTGTACGTGGAACCACCACGAACAACACATATTGGTTAATCGATGTTGAGGGTAGGAATTTAGCAGACCCTATAAATGCCCAATATTTGAAAAAATACCATGTATAAGGTCTAAGCTGAATACCCTTGTGAAAATATTTTGAGGGGATCTCTTTTGAAACTTCGTGAATGAGGATCAAAGTAGATCGTGTGACCCTGAATGAGGGAATCGATGCTTGGGAAAAAGCAGAGTTTTTAAAAATCAATGGGTTACATTTCAAAAGTCTTCATCTTACAAAAAAAGGCCTTGTTTAATATAGCAAAATACTTGCAAGTAGTACACGCTATTTCAAAATAGGCTGATCTGGGATGAATCGAGTAAATCATTGGGATAAGTCTTTCCCCTCTTCTTTTCTCTTCCCCAAAAGGAAAATTTGGTAAAAAGCAAAAAAAGGAAAATCCCTATGAAAAGTCACTTTCCAAAGGAAAGCAAAATTGCAAAAAGAAAAATCGTTCTTCGATTGAAAAAAAGAAAAGAGGGAAACAAAAAGAAAATCCTCCCAAAGGGAGGCCCTCTATGAGAGAAAAAGAAAAAAATTGCCAAAATGCTCAAAAGAACAAAATTTTCTGCCTCTTTGCCTCAAACCAGGGGACACTTCAGAAGGAACTGTGATAACTCTTTTCCCTATTCCTACGATTTATCCCAAGTGAAGAAAGATTCATTTCAAGGAATCCTAAAGTAAAAATAGGATCTGCTTACTTGAATCTCATTTTGTTGGAGAATTAGACGTTGTTGGGTAAGGCGTAGAAATTTTGAAATGCTTCCTGATTTCCTTATAAAACCTTCGTTAGAGTAGCGAGTGTTAAGACTCAAGTGAAGGAAAACGCAAGAAGCTGAAAATCCTTGTGATTGAAGCTAAAAGGGTTTTTCTTCTTTTGGAATCAAATTGAGAAAAACCCCGAACATCGAGCAACATAAGACCAGCTCACTTGGTACAACCAGTCTTCATAAGCATCCCAAGCTCGATCATTGCATAATTCAGGTCTCTAGAAAATCATTTTCTAGCATATCATCCATGTCATCCACTCATGCATGCACACATGGTCGTCAAATACATGATCCCAATTAGGACTAGAACCGCATTAGGAGAAGTCCCCTTTGGCAAAAATCCCCTCTTACCGGGCATAAGGAAAAAGTTTTTCTCAGAAAACTCGGACGATCCATATTCTCGAGGATGAATCCAGAGAGAAAGCAAAAAGGGGTGTTGTCTTCTTTGCCATTATCCAAATCAATTTGGATAATGCCAAAGAGGGGCATCTGTAAACACCCCAAAATGGGATTATTTTCAAACAAACACCTAGTTTTCAAAAACCATTTTCAAACCAATTTTGAACTTTTAAAACCCCGGAGTTGCGAAGTTTTAAACTTTTGTCTAAAAATTCTTCAAAATAAAGGTTCTTAAACCAAGGCCAAAACCCAAATTTTGTAAAGCAACTGAAACAAGCAGGTGAAGCCTGATAAAAAAGCAGCTCCAAAACAGGTCAAAAAGCAAGATTTCAGCTCGGTCGGATGAAAATAGGGCCGAAAAGCAAAAGGAGCATCCAGGCCAAAAGCAGACTGTAGCCCCGAAATATGAAATATGAAGCCAAAGCACCGATAAAGCTGTTAGAAATGAAACCCCAAGCTTGAAAAATAAAAAATCAGACGAAACAGAGTTCGGAAGGTGAGAAGATGGTCGGACAAGAAGACTGGGAAAAACCCAGCTCAAACGAGTCACTGGCGACACCAGGACCCGTTCAAAATCGTCCGTCTCAAAACACCAAGAAGGACTGAAGAAAGAAGATTTTGGATTGGATCTGGACACAAATATCTAGATCCAATCCCAAATAGTGTTTGAATCGGATTTGGATCTCAAAACCCAAATCCAAGATCTAAACCCAAGACCCATCCCTTGGCCTATAAATAAGACCAAGGAGGGGGGTGAAAAAGTTTATGTGAATTTGCTTGGGAGCCTTAGGAAGAGAGAGAGAGTGGGTGCAAAAGTCAACATTGGTGGGCTTTAGCCATGTGGGCTCAATCAAGGGTGAGGTGGGTTCAAGCCTTGTGGACCTAGACCTAACTTGGGGCTGCAACCATGGAGGCTCGAGGTGGACCTAGCATGGGCTTCACAAGATGGATCGGCTGCAAGGTAAGTACCAAAACCTAGCCCTAACCTAGCCACTACACTTAACCTAAACCTAGCCATAACCGACCCATCTAAGCCTAACCTAGCCCCCAACCGACTCCACTAAACTCCATCCTAACTAGCCCTACCAACCGACCACACCCACCACCGACTCCACCCCACCAACCGACACTACTAAACTCCATCCTAACTAGCCCTACCAACCGACTACACCCACCACCGAATCCACCCCACCAATCGACTCCACCCAACCAACCGACTCCACTTGTCTCAGCCCCTCACCATTAACCTAACCAAACCCAGCCCATACCACCAAATCCTAGCTAGACACACACTCAGCTGAATACCTTAGAATTGACCTGCCCTAAAACCCACCAAACCTGCACCCCTTTGGTTGGTCCGCACCCCACCTAATCCAGCCACTACTCGCCCCTCTTAACCCTCACTAAGCTAGGTGTTGGCTGCACCTAGCTCATCCCTTGAACCCTACAAAACCGAGTGCACTTGGCACTCGGTCATCACCCAACCGCCAGCCCTAGGTGGCCTGCACTAACCCACTCCCAACCGAACCTAGCTTGGGCTGCCACCCTAGGACCTACCTTGGCTCGAGCCACCATTGGCTCGACCTGCCCCCTTTAAAACCCTAACTAAGCTAGGTGCTGGCTGCACCTAGCTCATTCTCATATTACTAAACAAAAACCTACACCCACCTAGGACTCGACCAACCATATCCTAAGCCTAACCAAGGCACCTTGGCCGAACCCAGCCAATACCAAGCCCAAATCCCCTTGGCTGCACCCAAGTGGACCCACACCCATATCTCACCTCGAAACCCACTTGAAGGGACTTACCTTGCAGCTGCAAAGAAGGACGGACCCGAGCGACTCGAGAGGCAAAACCGAACACTTGTAAGTGCCATTTACATTCGATTTTACACTACTCATTTAAATTAAATTCAATTCGGAACGGGGTTGTAATAATGGAGCGAAGTCTCCCCCCGAGATGTAATATTTGTATATGATACACAACCACACACGTGCACTTGAGCCTTCTCGCTCTTAACTGCATACAAAGGACACCCACGTGCACTTGAGCCTTTCCGCTCTTATATTGCACACACATTGAGCCTTTCCGCTCTTAAGCTAAACGTATATACTTCAATTTGGGTATTTACTTTAGTGAAAGCTGTGTGAGTTGCAATTAATTTCGGGTGGATTTAATTTCAAGTCGTGTGAGTTGCAATTTCAATTTCACATAGGAACACGCATGACCACTCGAGCCTTTCCGCTCTTCACACTCACACACATTGAGCCTTTCCGCTCTTAAGCTAAGCTTATATACTTCAATTTGGGTATTTACTTACTGAAAGCTATGTGAGTTGCAATTTCATTTCGGGTGGATTTACTTTAAGTTGTGTGAGTTGTCATTTAAATTTCACACGTGAAACACCCATAAGCACTCGAGCATTTCTGCTCTTTACACTCACACACATTGAGCCTTTTCACTCTTAGGATAAAACATATTTATATATTTTTAAGTCGCATGAGTTTACTTTAAGTCGAGTTGCATTTCCCTTTGTGTGGATTTACATTTAAGTCGCGTGAGTTGCCTTATATTTCGGGTATTTACATTAGTGAAAGCTGTGTGAGTTGCACTTTCAATTCGAGCCTAGCTCACATCATCACTTTTTAAAACCTGAAAAGGATTTCTGCATCCTTGCATTCGCTTGCTTTCAAAAGCCCCCGAATCCTCGCTTAAACCACGTTGAAAATAGGCCACATATTCACACACATATCAGGCCTAATAGATAAAACTCAAGAGACTTAGGGTCGTCCAAAAGTCGTAATAAAATTTGCAAACAAGGCATACATCGAATTCATAAAATACTGGTCTTTTCAAAGTTAGTATTTGATTTGAAAAATCGAAGTTTCTAAGCGTTTAAATTGACCCTTGAGCATCGGTTTAAGAAGGTTTAAGTGAAAAGATCCCGCTTTCCCACAATCGCCAGAAAGTTAGAAATCTTTCAAAAGCCTTCGCTAGCTTGAGTAAGCTAGCTAGCACGCTCGCAAAACGACTTAGGCACGAAAAGGTTTATTTCCGGTCTTATAAACTAGGAGTGAAAATTTTTACGCTTATAATTACATTTAGGCTTTTTCATTCCCTTTGATTTCTTAAAGTTTGGGATATCAAACACCATGAGAGTGAATAGATAGATTCAATCCAGTATGGGTACAATTTTTGACAAGTTGAACTTTCGATTGGAGCTGCAGTTACTCATACTCGAGGTGATTATGCATTACATCAATAGGGACATTTGTGTTAAATGCCACCATGGCAATCCGTTTTGGCGTCTCTATATGTTTGAGTTGAAAAGGGTTGTTCCAGTAACCCATCCTTTATACTTTATCATTGTCATTTTGATCGCCATAATAATAATCAACATGTGGAGAAGCGCTCCATAGTACTCATTCTGGACAGGTCTAGGGTGAATAGGATTTCTGAAGTTTTGAATCTAAGGATGCAAAGTTTTGGTCGAGACGGCAAACGGGGATGAGGTTGAGGGAATTCAAGTCTCCTCTCAATTGGCACATTTCCATATTGTAAAGTAGGTCATGGGTACATTCATTTCGGCAGGTACACGTATATCATGTGCATTTGAAGTGGGCAATTGGCATGGCTCTGAGCTCTATGGAAGGTTGACCGGACAAGCAACCTGCCTTTGGGGCTCGTTTCCAAACTCTCTATCTCTCTCTCTAAAGCAGTATTGATCTCATTTAATACCATTGACCTTCAATGATGTAATAATATACTAATTACTTTGATAAGGCCGGCTCAAACTGAACCCCGAGAGTCAGTGGGGCTTTTGGTTGCATGACAAACATGCCGGACGAAGAACCACCACCGATGTTGATTCCTAGCAACGACGCCACACTTGCACCACTGAATGCAAGTTGAGGATTGTTCGGGTTATTCTTTGGCATCTCAAACGCCTTTTTGACTTTTGCTCGATTCTTTCAAACCCAAGACTGTAAGGTCTCGTCCCTAGAAGGTGAACCGGATGCTAGAATAAATCTACTTCTTACGAGGTGCGTGCAAAAAAGGGCGTGTTGTTTTAGAAATACTGATCTCCAAACTTTGTGTGCCACGAAACGTATTTAGGGTCTGGGTCTCCAGCAACCCTCGACCAAGTTGGTTAGCAATGTGCAGGGTGGGTGCGTCCTTCCTATGTGGATGAATGAGTGAGTTCATGAATCAGGCGATAACTAGGTTTTCAACCATGACCAAGGAAGACAAATTCGTGATTGTTTCCCAGAAAGTTACCAACGGTTTGGAAGCGAGCAGTGTGGTTACAAAAGATAAGGAGTTTTGAAACTAAATTTCATGAAAGGGAAAACTAAGATATACGAAATGGAAACCTCTGAAAGAACTAACGTATCTAATGGTCCTGGAAGAAGATAAACTTTTGATCTTCTCTTTTAGTGTCTTTCTTTTTCTCCTTCGTCTTCCTCTTGCCCTTTCATACCTTCCTATCTTTTGCACCAAGCATTTTTTCACCTTCTTCCACATTTACCATCCAGTTACATCGTTACGAGGCGGTTTGAGCACCTGCGAGAGGTTGCTATAGCACTTCCAAGGGACAGCTTCTGCATCAGCACTGGACGGTTGTTCCCCTCTGGTTCACCAGTCATCAATATGTGGCCAGTTCGTAACGATTGGGATTGGTTTCTGGTTCGTATGTGCACGCCCAATGTGCTAGACCTACTTGCTGACGTGACGTTGGTTATCAACGTACAGCATTTGCCATTTCAACATTCGGTGAATCGGCAAAATTCTGTCTCATAGAATGATGATCGGAGTTTTCATTTTACTGAAATTTCAAACATAGGCTCTTGATCATGCAACAGAAAATACAGTGGAGTTTGTGGGTCATCATAGCAAATGGGTTGTTCATGCAATTGAATTCACTACCCACCGATACTGATTAACAATAGCTAATCAAAGAAGAGCCCAACTGATTCAGGAGTAACTGATTTTCGCTGTTATCGGCATTACTCTTCCCTTTTATCCACATGTTCAGAGAATATTCAAAGAAGAAGAGTATGACCATAATATTATGTTGTTAACTGCTAGCATGACACATGATCAGGTTCTATGGAAACAAAGAATTGATGACGTCAATCTTATTTAATATGGGAAAAGGTTGTAGTTGTCATACGGTTGTGAGGTAGCTTGTAGGCTATATTGAGTGTTGTATTTTTGTTAGATTGGTTGTTTGGTTATTATACCAACGCTAGTTTATATTGGTTATGCAATTTTCATGTAATATGTTTTGCTTTTTGAATGCACAAGGCTCTACTCCTATGTGGTTATATTTGTCATGTTATTGAAATAGTTTATATTTTTTGAAATATTAACACTTCAAAGATTTAGATTCTAATGATAAAAAAACCATAGTGTGTTCGCGTCCTCTTTTCAAAAGAAAAAAAAAATCACAAACTAGTCTACAAATTTCTCGTGTCTTTGTTGCATACCTCCACAATTGAATGCGACACGGGGTTCACCAAATGTGCAATGCATGGATTCTATTCAGTGTGATGGAATTTGAATTTGTAATTAATGAAGCTATTCCCCATCGCAAACGTACCCTAGATGCTGAGTGTCCTTTTCAAAGAGGGAAAAGGAAAGATTACTATCAAGATAAATAATTTTATCTTTAGATAGGCAGACATGCTCATCCCCCTACCAAGCAGTGCAATAGAAATGTTCTTCTTCAATGTTAAGTCAGACCCCTAGCCTTTCCACTTGGCCCTTATTTGCAAACTAGGCCATTGAACCTGAGGGTTGTATGGGCTAAGTTTAATGGAAAGAATTATTTTGAATCTATCCCTTTATCTGCTAAACAAAGGGAGCAGATTCTGTCAATTGCATGGTTTGTCACATGAACTTACGGTAGGCCTACCGAGCAAGTCAACCAATATTGGTGGTCAAGTTTGGCCACAACGATTTCTTAAACAAACCGATGTGATCTCCTCTAACAAGGGTGGTCCAAAGCTAATGGGCTTCAAGAGTGTTCGAAGGAGATCGTAAGATGTCATCTTGCTTCTTCGCACTTCAATTCTAGTATGACACAACAATGGCAAATAATAGTTCATGTATCCATTCCAACTACACGTGTACGGGTATGAGTCGAGCTGCATGTCAAAAAGCTACTTGAGGGAGCTTGAGAGATCGCAAGCCAAGCTTGAGACTCACTAGAACTCAGCATGAGCAATCATAGGCCAAATCAAGCCTTATTTTATAATACAACATTTATTTAAATTTTGAAAGTTTTATGAGTTTGGGTTGACCCACATTCATTTGACCTAATTCACAAGCTGGCATTCATGTGCTCGCTTTAGCTCAGTCTGGTTCGAATTCATGGAGATAAGTCTTGAGCTTAGCTTATTCGAGTCGATCTTGGATGCGTTGAGCTCCAACGAGCCTAGCGAGCTGAGCTTCAGTTGTTTGAAATGTAACTCAAGCTCAATTGCATCTTTTTTAAAGACATATTGGTAACTCGGATTGATTAAGCCCCTATTAATGTGGAACAAGTCTTGTGTTGGTATTGGTTGGTTAGATTTTGTTAATATGCGATAATCGTTAAGATTATTTGCTGAAAAGAAAGTAATAAAACAAGACAAGTGAGTGCTGATGATAATAATGACGATGACTGTATAACAGTTTGGGTCCTTATTTAACAATTGAACATTAACTAATTTGTCTCGTATACGAAAGAGGTTTATGAAGGCAAGGATCAACGATCAATTGGAATAGGATTTTTCATTTCTCGCTATGGATCCCTAAATAACGATGCTATATTTTGGATCGTTAATGTGTATTTTTCCAAAGCGATGTTTTATGCTGCATTTTTATCTTGCATGGCTGGTCTCAAGCTAGGATAAAGTGGAAGGGTTGCGTTGGCAGCTAGCGTAAAACTTTGTCGGACTTTTCTATTATGGATTCTACAAATTATGATAGGGTTATATGGAAACAAAGAATCCATGTAACCGACCCCATCTAGTATAGGAAAAGCTTACTTCTTGTTGTTGATGTGTAGAGTTCATGCTAGGAGGGCATCATCTTTTCCCATGCAATGGTGAATTATTTCTTTGGTACAATATGGAGGTTGAAGCAAGATGAATGCTGTAAACACCCAAAAAAATTTCAAAACAAAAAAAATGATCTTTTGGAAATTTTGCCTTTTTCAAATAAAAATTACAGTTTTCGGTCTTTTAAGGGTTTTTCAAATAAAGACACCTTAAATGAACTCATTTTCACACCAAAATTTTGTAACCTCAAAATAAGGGTATATTGCATTCCTCTCGAAAAAAAATATAATTTTGACAAAAGTTCAAAAAATTGACTACTTTGTCCTCAATGCCAAATGGGTAGGATTTTGTTTTTTTAAATGATTGCCTTGAAAGAAAGGATGATTTCAAACTATCTTTGGCAAATATACAGGTGAAAATGAAACACTGGAAACCAAGCCCTAAAATGTTTGCAAATTGACAAATTTACAAAATTTCAAAACTCCTAAAATTAAAAAATAAATCAAATTCAAATCAGACCTCAAAAACTCGCTCAGTCGAGAATAGTCTCATTCTGAGGCCCTATATCCAAGGGTTAAAGTGGTTTGATACCTTATACCCATTAAAAGGGTTAAAGTGGTTTGATACTCTACACCCAACAAAGGGTTAAAATGGTTGAAACGGTAAATACTAACTCACGGAGTGAGAGTATGTCACCCATGCAAACAAACACTAGGAATAAGACTCAGTTATTTTCCAAAAATAATATTTAAAAATTTCATTAAATTTGATGTTTTCAAATATAAAAATGGTTTTCAAGAAAACGTTTGAAATCATACCTACCTTATATGAAACTCACCAGAAGAAGGCAAATTCTCTAAAAAGAGGGGATGGTAAGAATAAAAAAGGTATTAGGCAAGTAGCCTAAGAAAGAAAAGTTAGCTTCCTAGAAAGAAGAAAGGTTGACGTCAAATAAGGAAGGTCAGCGTTCAAGAAAGGAAAGTCGGCATTCAAGAAAAGAAAGTCGGCGTCAAAGAAGGAAAGTCGATGCTCAAAAAAGAAAAGTCGGCATTCAAGAGAAAGGAAAGTCGGCGTTTAAGAAAGGAAAGTCGACATCTATGAGAAAGGAAAGTAGCTTAATTTTGCAAGCCATGGTGCACGATTTGGCAAGCCACTAAGAAGAACCTTGCCGACTTCAACATCATTGGACCGGACGACTTACCTTAAGTGGCCATGGTGCCCAATTTGTTTAGTCATCAAACCATGGGCTGGATGATCTCAGCAATTTGCATGGAAGGAACAAGCAAAATTTGGCATCTTACCAATACCAAATCTGACCGAATTCAGCATGGAAGCCTTGCAGACTTCAGCGTGAAAGTTTCCAAGTCGATTCTAGCATGATGGGAAGAAAGCCACTTACCATTCTAAGTTCAATAGGATTGGAAGAAGGCCACTTACCATATCAGGTCGTGGGTAGGTTGATTTCAGCATGATTGAGCCATACAACTTACCATTTCAAGGGTTGGCTGACTTCAGCAAGTGGAGGCAGCATATTGACCTTAGTTGGTAAGTCGTCAAGGTAGGTCTAGTTGAATCCAGCAACTTACCAAGTCCAGCCGACTTTCTGCAAGGCAACCTTCTAAGTCCTGATTGATTTCCAGCAAGACAACGTTCGAAGTCTTAGCCAATTTCAACAAAAGTGGATAGCAACAAGGCAGAAGGGATGCTCGATTTGGTAGGCCATTAAACAGCCCCAAGCTTGGGCGATTTCAATAGGTTTTCAATAAGACAACTTGCCATATTGCATTGGGTAAGTTGACTTACAAGGTGCAGCAACAAAAAGCAATCCTTTGCCTATAAAAGGGCTCTTGAGGGGGGCTGCAAAGACATCAACCCACAACATCCAAGATCGAGCAGCATCTCACTACTCTAGGAGAGAGTCCAGCCAGCAAGAGGGAGAGAGAAAGAGAGAGAAAGAGAGAAAGAAGAAGGAGAAGGAGGTTCGCCACCACCAATCGCCGGCCACCATCCTATTCTTTCGCTAAAGGTCCCTTCTTCTCTTACCTCTTAATTATTATCTTCCCCTCTTTCATTAAAATTAATGGGGTTGTAATTAAGGAGCTTATATCTCCATATTGATGTAATAATTAAAGATTATATGTTGTCTTGTTCTCTTTACATTCATATATTATCTGTTATGTGATTGATTTTCAATCTTTTTTACTTCAATATATAATATAAGATCTTATACCTCTTAATCCCTTCTGCTTAGGATATAATTATAATTCCATTTATTTTGAATTGTTTTAGATTGTCTTTTTGATTCGGACGGAATACATAGACGCATCTTGTAAAACTAAAAATCTATTTTCTACACTCTGTTACACTTTGTACACGTCTGATGAACCATATTCCTTATCTTCTGCTCCAAATGTGCTGAAATTTTGCACACCTCTAAGTAGGGTATATTATAGGATTTAATTACATATATCTAAACCATTAAAAATAAAAATAAAAATAGTTTCCAAATCTACATATCAAACTCTATCTTCTGTAAAATTTTGAGAATTTCTGGAGATTAAAAAGTTGTCCAAAAATATCAAACAATAAGTCTTTGAAAACAAAACCAATTTATGTTTTTAAAGATTTAAAATTTTTTGAATTAAGAAGAAAGTTCACGATTTTGTGAAGCTTTTGGAACTAAAATTTGGTTTTAAAATATTACCGAATCTCAAATGATTTTTAAAGCGTCTAGATTGACCCTTGAGTATCGGTTCAAGAAGGCCTACATCGAAAAGAATTCACTTACCCATAATTGTTATGGAAGTCGAAAATCAATTTTGCTAGTTTGAGCAAACTAGCTGGCACGCTTACGCACTTGTGGTTTGCGAATTTAATTTAAGTCTCTACATAGACTTCAGAATAAAAATTCACATCTATACAAGCTCAGGGTATCTATCGAACTAACTCATGAACAGACATTTGTCATGAACCAACTAGCGACCTTTTAGTCTATTGTCTTGGGAGCCATCTCATGGGCTTTAGTCGTGATAAGATCTAAGCACAAGCTGACTTTCTTTATGGCATCACATTCACCTCAACATCTTCGAATAAACGAGACTTTGCGAAGAGTGCACAAATTATGTGATATGCATCATCTTTCAAGACAGTTACTGAAAGTTGTGATATTGATGCCTGGTTGATACATTTTGTAGCAAGCAAGGTTTGGAATCTAAAGGAGAACTCGAAGGAATGAGAGGTGCATGTTATCATGGTTGAACAGAAATACATGGGAATTCAAGTTCGAATTGTTTCCCTTGATTTTGGTTTCCACTTCAAATTGCACGTCTAACCCCTTCTTCATTTCTCCAACTAAAACCTGTGTGGTTCTTGGCTCACTAGAACACAGCATCATTCACATACAAATCGATATGGGACCTTCAACTTGAATGACTTATGCTTGTTTACATTGGAATCGGTTATAAATAGAAAACGAAAAGCTAGTTCCAAATCTCTTCAATCAACTGATACTAGATAGAGATACATGGTTCTTTTCATTACTGCACTATGATTTACCTCCTTTTGCAATTCATCTAAGAAGCACCGCAATGAGGACCAACCACCATTTAATGTGCAAGACGGAATTCTTGTCCAAGAACATCCCCAACCTCGACAGCGGCTGTCATCCTCTGCAGTAGCTCCTTCAACGGCTATTTCTGGCGCAGCCAGTGCCGGCAACTCCCCATTCTTCCACAGCGCCTCCACCATCACTAGTGCCAGCATCCTGAACCTCTTCACCATTACCCACGTCCAAATTCACCAATACATTGCCCCTCATTGACCTCAACCACGCCTTCCCTCTGCGGTATCCATTCTACATTGCTTCACCTTCACCTTCATCAAATTCGGGCACCCACCTGCTAGCAACTCGATCCCCTCGTCCGAAACAGGGCATGCCTTGATGCAGAGCTTCATCAACGAGAAGCATTTCGCGGCGATACAGCCAAGCTCCGCGTCCCCGACGGTGTCACTCCAGCACAGAGTTGAGCTCTCCAGATTTGGGCAATTACTACCCAGCATCCCCAAACTCAGAGATGTCGGATTCACCCCAATCAGCACGAGCTCCTGCAGATTCTTGCATTTCTGGGCGACGGTCATCAACCCTTCGTCTCCAATCTGGTTCGTCTTCCACCCATCGATGCGAAGCTTTCGAAGAAGCTTGCACTGTTCAGCGACGGCAATCAAGCAGGAATTTGTGCACTCCGGCGTCTTCACGAGGTGGAGGACTTCGAGTTCGTTCAATTTCGCCAGTGCGCGGAGTCCTTGGTCGTTAAATTGAAGCCGCTCGAGGTGGGTCTCTGCCAATCTGGCCGCTCCGGCCACCATCAATCGCCAGAATTTCTTAGGATTTTGAGTGTACGCAAATTTTTCGATCTGGCGATTAAGGGCGCGAGGCACTGTCCGTTGTGGATGTCCTTAAAACAGACGCTTTGGAGGTTGGTTGTGACCGCTTCGAGATTGATTGCATCATCGCCAGAGGTGGCGTCAACAAGGCCGCGGAGCCGCTTTATGGACAGCTCCTGTAGAACAGGGCAATGGCGGACGAGGGCAGTAATCCCCTTGATACCGAATCAGCAGGATCCGCAGGAGAGCTTCTTCAAAGTGGGGCACATTTTCGAGAAGAATTCGACGCCAGAGTCCGTGATTTCCCCACAGGATCGAAGCCGGAGGCGGGTGAGGTTTCGGCACTGTCCGGCGATGACGATGAGTGCGTCGTCATCGATGCTGACGGCGCGGCGGTCGCATTTGAGGGTGAGATTGATGACTGAATTGAATCGGGAGAAGAGCGTGGGGACGAATTCTGCGAGTTCCTCACGAGCGTCCAGAGAGAGGCGGCGGCGGCTCTGGGCCTCGACGCGGAACCACCGCCGGCAGACGAGGGAGTACCTTTTTCGGTCTGCGGAAGATAGAGTTTGGAAGATGCATACGAGACATTCGTCCGGCAGATCGAAAATATACTGCCGACAGGGATAGTGGTAGGAAGCACTTTTACCCTTTGCGTCCATCGTCGCCTGAGGCATGACCGACCGTATTAGTGTTACAATGAAATGGCCATTCTCGGCTTGGGTAACGGTTGAACTGACCAACCACGAGAGGAAAAAGCCAAACAACGAGGGAGCGGGTGCCTATAAAAAGGCAACCATTTACAAGGAGAAACATAGATTCAGAGATATATGTATCCACAGTGATATAGAAAAATTCAGTCGTCTGTTAAAACCCTCGTGTGAAAACCTCGCGACATCTTCAACATCCACTGCGCTCACTGAGTCTTCGGCGATCTAGAAGACCGAAAGGTAAGCACCGAAATCCCTTCAATGGTATCAGGGCCTAGTTTCCTGCAAAAAAAAAACAAAGAGAAGAGGGTTAGAAAAAAAAAATTTAGAAAGAGAGAGAAGTTGGCGATCAGTAGTCGGACAGAGAAGCTAGAGGCAAGCCGGAGGAAAGCTCCAAAGGCAAAACCAGAGGGGAGCTGAAGGAAAGTCTCAAAGGCAAAACCAGAAGGGAGTCAATGGAAAGCCCCAAAGGCAAAACCAGAGCTAAGCTGGCGGAAAGCCTCAAAAGGCAAAACCAGAGGCAAGCCGGCAGAAAGCCCCAAAGGCAAAGCCAGAGGCAAGTCGGCGGAAAGCCCCCAAGGCAAAACCACAAGCAAGCCGACGGAAAGCCCCAAAGGCAAAACCAGAGGAAAGCCTCCAAAAAAGTAAAACAACGGCAAGCCGGAAAAAGCCCGAAGGAGAGATAGAAACAGCAAGCGACGAAAAGCAGTCGACTGGACTGCTTCGAAGAAGAAGAACCCTACAGCCGATGCCGACGGTCGGCCATCGGCCGAACCCCTCTCTCTTCCTCTCTCTCCCTCTCTCTCTAGAAAAATCCAGAATTGTAAAGTTTTTTTATTTTTTTGCTTTTATAGCGATATAAATAAAATAAAATAAAATAAAAAACCATGGTTTTTAGAAAACCACGGCGGGAAAACTAATTGTTTTCAAAACCGCTGTCGGTTTCCTGAAAACCATTTCTGAAACCGCTAGTGGTTTCAGAAAACCGCCTCAGGTTTTTGAGAGAGAAAGACAAAACTACCCCCTATCGTTTTCTGATTATTACAAAATTGCCACGATAAAAGGATAGGTTTACCCCTTGGCCGTTTTTAAAAATTACAAAAATTATCGAGGGCTGTTAATTTATGGTATTATCCAACCCGGTTTGGAAAATATCATTTCTACCATTCAGTCAAAAGACAGGTTTACCCCTGTTTCTTTTGGAAAATTACAGATTCACCCTGGAAGTTAAAATTATGATTTTAACCCCGATCAGTTGCGAATTTTACATGAATACCAAATAGTGATTTTACGAGTTTGTCCTTGTGATTTTACAAGATACAAAAAGGGATAAATAAGTAAAATTACAGATTTATCCTTTGGTATTCGTTTAAGGGTTTAGAAGAAGAAAAAATCCTTAAGAAAATTATTCATTTTTTCAATTCTGCATCAAGTTAACGTGTTTCTTGCTCTATGCTTTTTTCTTTGTTTCATTTAAAAAGAAAAAGACCGCTTGCTTAATATTTTTGCCAAACAAAATGAGTTCTAGGATATGTGTATCCGAACTGGCGAAAACAGAGAAATTAAACGGTCTGAACTTCCAGACATGAAAGAGAAGAATCCCGTTAGCTCTAACACTAAAAGGTGTAGAGTATGTATTAAAGGAAATAGTGCGTCCTCCACCACCAGACGCAAATCAACAACAGTTAGAAATGTATAAAACATTTCTAAAAGACGATACCATAGAAAGAACTGTAATGTTAACTTATATGGAGGATGACCTGATTAGAGTCTTTGAAGAATTTGAGACTGCAAAAGAGTTGTTTGACTCGTTAAGAGCTAAGTATGATACAACTGCAAAATTGCATGTGTAGTTACTACTACAAAAATACAACTCCTTTAGAATGAAAGAAGGAGAAAATATAGTAGAAATCATATGCAGGTAATGGCTAGGGATTTAGCTATAGCAAAATCAGTCATCCCCAAACCAATGCAGATATCAACTATACTGAACAGTCTACCTCTATCATGGAATATGATCACCACTGCCTTAAGGTTAGGGCCTGAAATCAACCTTTCGGAATTACCCTTAAAGCTAGCAATTGAGTAAGAACACATGCTAAAAAACAAAAAGGAAAAACTACTAGTGGTCCAGAATGAGTTGGCGTCTAGCTCAAAATCCAACCAGAAAAGAAACCAAATAAAAAGTTTGGCAAGAATATCAAGAAAGGCGGTCAAACTTTTAAGAAATCACAGGAAACCGCTTCCCAGATCAAGTGCTTCAACTGTGGAAAGATGGGGCACTACAAGAAAGACTGCCGCAACAAGAAAGGTGGAGGAAACAACCAACAACGCGGACAATCAGAGAAGTAGGACATAATCTATATAATTTCAGAATGCCTATACTTGGACCGCCCAATTACAGGTTGGTGGATAGACTCCGGAGCTACAAAACACATCTCAAAAACCAAGAAAGGGACAATTGATCTAAAGGAATATCAACCCGGAGAACATCATGTGTAAATGGAAAACAGTACTTTTTCAGATATTTTGGGTATTGGATCCTTTAAGATATTTGTACAAGGCAAACCAATTGTACTAACCGATGTATTAATTGTGCCATCTATAAGGCGCAATCTGGTCTCAGTCCCTACCTTAGTAAAGAAAGGTTTTGAAGTTAGGTTTGTACCTAACAAGGTGACTGTGGGAAAACATGAGAGAATCTTATTCTCAAGAGAACTTGATGTAGAACATGGATTGTTGAAGTTATCCGATAATAAAAGTCATCAATCTTCTGTTTATATTGAAAGTGTCTTTTCTGTTGATGTGAATATGTGGCATAAACGCCTAGGGCATATAAGTCTAGAAAAGTTGAGGAAATTATTCAACTTTGACTTATTACCCGGATTTGAGGAAAAGACTTTCAACAAATGTGAAGCTTGCATACAAGGAAAAATGATAAGTAAAGTCTTTCCCAAGGAAACAAAAAGGGCAACAACCCTGTTAAAGATTATTCACACAGATTTATGTGGACCTTTCAGAGTAAAGACACATCGAGGAATGAGTTACTTTATAACCTTTATCGATGATTACTCTAGATATATGTATATATATCTTTTAGCACATAAATTAGAGGCACTTAAAGCATTTAAAGAATATAAACAAGAAGTAAAAAATCAATTGGGGCATACTATCAAAGTCTTGAGATCAGACAGAGGAGGTCAGTATATCTCAGCAGAATTTTTAGAATTCTGTAAAGACTTTGGTATTACTAAACAAAATATAATGCTTAGAACACCTAAACAAAATGGTGTAGCTGAAAGATACAATAAAACCTTGTTGAATATGACAAGGTATATGATTATTGATGCCTCTCTACCAAGGGTCTTTTGGGGAGAAGCGATAAGTATAGCTGTTTACGTGCTCAACAGAGTACCATGTAAAGTTGTATTCACTACACCATATGAGATGTGATTTGGGAGAAAACCCAACCTAGGTCATCTCAGGAGATGGGGATCAATTGCACATGTCAAGATCCTTGAACAGTCTAGAGATAAACTAGACAGTAGGTCCTTTAGGTGTATATTTATTGGATATCCAAAAGGTTCAAAAGGATGTCGGTTCTATCATAAGGACCATGGACTCATGGAAAGCAGAGATGTTGAATTCTTAGAAGATTTTAGGAATGACATCCTAAAAAAAAATGAAGAGTGTGTTGATGATTTGGTAGATTTTTACCAATCATCTTTTGAGCCCATAGAAGAACTTCCTGAAACTATCGATACCTTAATTGGACATACCATCCTATTTAAAGGATTATCACACTTATCTCTTAGAAGAAGTGTGTAATTTGGTAGATTTAGATGAATTGACTGATAACTTGACTTATCAACAAGCAATAAATTCATCAGAAGTAACAGATTGAGAGAAAGCCATGGATGAGGAAATTGAATCCAATGAGAAAAACTAAGTCTGGGAATTGGCTGATTTGCCAAAAGAAAGAAAAGCTATAGGCTGTAAATGGGTTCTGAAAAAGAAATATAAGGTCGATGGTATAATTGATAAGTTTAAAACGAGGTTGGTTGCAAAAGGTTTTTCGCAAAAGGAAGGGATAGACTATGTTGAGACATATTCCCCAATTGTGAAATTTGCATCCATACGTATAATCCTGGCAATATCTGCATACTATGATTTGAATTTACATCAGTTAGATGTAAAGACCGCCTTTCTAAATGGCGACTTAGAAGAAACCATATACATGCAGCAGCCCGAAGGATTTGTAATTAAAGGCCAAGAAGATAAAGTGTATAGGTTGAAAAAATCCCTATATGGCCTAAAACAGTCACCTCGCCAATGGTATTTGACTTTTCAAAATGCCATTATAGAACTTGGGTTTGTGGCTAACAAACTTAATCATTGTGTTTATGTTTGGAACAGTGGGAGCCACTTTGTCATCTTATCATTATATATCGATGACATATTGCTGACTGGAAATGACAATGAAATGATTGTTAAAACCAAGTCATGGTTGAACTCCAAGTTCAAAATGAAGGATATGGGAGAAGCATCCTATATCCTGGATATAAAGATCTCTCGAGATAGAGGATCTAGACTCTTATGCCTGAGTTAAGAGAGATATATAGACTATATCCTCAAGAAGTTCAAAATGGGTGAATGTAAGTCTGCAGATACACCTGTTGCAAAAGGGGTGAAACTAAGTAAGGCTGATTGTCCCAGTGAAGGAGACGATAAGCCTAATGTTCCTTATGCTCAAGCTGTTGGCAGTTTGATGTATGCTATGTTGTGTACAAGACCTGATATCAGCTTCGTTGTTGGTCTTGTCAGTAGATATCAAGGTAATCCAGGTTGGCAGCATTGGATAGTTGTAAAAAGGATTGTAAGATATCTGAAAGGAACAAAGGACTTGAAACTATGTTTTCAAGTAAATGAACTAGAAGTGGTAGGATATACAGACGCTGACTTTGCTAGGAGCAAAGATGACAGCAAATCAACCTCAAGACAAATATTTTTATTTGGAGGTGGTGCTGTTTCTTGGGCATGTAAGAAACAGGATTGTGTAGCATTGCATACACAGGAAGCTAAGTATATTGCTTGTTGTATGGCTGCAACAAGTGCTGTCTGGATAAACCGCTTCATACGTGATTTGAAGCTGGAAATAACAGATGAGTTGGTGGTTATCTATTGCGATAACAATGCAGCAATTACTCTTATTAAGAGTGGAGCAGATTGCTCAAAAAGCAAGCATATAATGGTAAAGTACCATTATGTTCATGATATGGTTATGAGAAAGGAAATATCCATCTCATACATGCCAACAAAAGACATGTTGGCAGACCCCTTAACCAAAGGCATAACGAAAGAACTCTTCTCAAAACATGTTAGAAACATGGGTTTGATATATGTTATTGTATAGATAAATAACCATACAACGTGCGATTTGTTGTGTAGGGAAATAACCACACAACAGGTTCTGATTGCAATAGTAATCAAGAATCGACATAACTAGTGAAAACCCCGGGAAAGTGGGAGGAAAACCAGTATGTCGATACACTTGGCTTGAATGGCTAAGTGGGAGATGTTACAATGAAATGACCATTCTCGGTTCGGACATCCAGCCGTTACCTGAGGAGAGGTCGGATAAGTAACGGACAACTGTTACCGAAAAATCCGGTAATGGCTATCCGTTATCACTCCCAAACGAGGGAAGCCACGAGAGGAAAAAGCCAGATGACGGGGGAGCAAGTGCCTATAAAAAGGCAACCATTTACAAGGAGAAACATAGATTCAGAAATATACACAGATTCACAATGATATAGAAAAACACAGTCGTCTCAGAAAACTCTCGTGTGGAAATCTCGCAACATCTTCAACATCCGCTGCGTTCACTGAGTCTCCGATGACCTAGAAGACCGAAAGGTAAGCGTCGAAATCCCTTCGTTGTCTCGCTTTTTGAATGACCTCCATAAAGCTGAATCTCTCCACAAGACTCCGTCCAATCCCATCACCATCAATTCCAGCGTCTCTCCATCTTTTCCTCTCTCTCTCTTTCTATATATATGCGTGTATGCTTGTAAAGGAGGTTCAACTTTTTTATATATTGAAAACGGAAGGTTACGCAAGGATACTTAGTTTGTAGTATTTAAAATGTGATGCATCGAAACGGTAGCTCTGGCTTTTGATAATTTTTGTTCGCAGGACAAAATAAAACACCTAACCATCAAGCTCCAAACTTCCGTTGTGCCAACAAAAGGATGTTGGTATGGCTGGGAACAAGAAACGTGTGGTGAGACGTCACAAAAAAAGGATTATGGGGCTTAACTTTTGGCGAAGAACAAATTTTGTGGCCTCGCTTGTCGTTTTAGGTAAATACTGATGGTGCTTCTGACACGGAGCTCTTGGCGATGGCGGTTTCGAACGCGGAGTTGGGAAACGTGTAACGGCGGCTGCTTCTTGCAATATCTATGGATTGTGGCCGTTGGATGTGGACATCAATGGCCAGCTTATGTTCTGTTGTCCAACGTGAAGAATAATAATTAAAATATATCTGTCCCTCTCAATCTAAATTGCGTTTGATTCAGGTCCGCTTTTAGCATTCCAACAGGGCATCCGGACGAATCCAAACTAAATACGACACTATGCAGGTTTGGATCGACCTGGTGGTCGAACAAAACCCAAACCGCCTTCTTAACCAACCAAAGCTGGACCAGCAGTTAGGAATCGACTATTTCGGTTCAAACCTATAGAATCGGAAGGGGAACCTAACCAGGTTCAGTTCTGGTTCCAATGGAACGGGAACCAACAATCTCGAATGGACGGACTCAGTCAACTCTTGCTATAACCATTTAGATGATTTAAACCTATATTTTTAAAATTACGTATTGCAGTCACTTACTAATATATAGTAAAAACATATTAAGAATTCTTTTTTGGGTTCAAATGTGAACAACTTTGAGAAACGCTACTCGATCAAAACCTACCTGTAAGTTTTAAAGCACCGGTATTCTTGTACGTGAAAACTGGGGGGTCGGTTATGACAGAGTCTAGGGAGAAAAAATATTTGAATTCAAACCTCGCCGACTCAGTGCCGTGTTTGATCCAATCAGCAATTGAAGTCTGTCTCCCTAACGAAAACGAGAGAGAGAGAGAGCAGACAAACGCCATAGATTATTCTACGGTGATTTGTTTCAGCATTCCTTCTTTCTTTCCTGCTTCGGAAGTCTGTTTTTCATGAACTTGTAAGACTTGAGTTTTTGGCTGGGATCAGATTCGGACCTGATAAAGCGTTACTAAGGGTGTAAATTCACGAGTCAATCTCGAGCGGAAGAACGCTCCACTCGACTCAATAGAAATGCTTGAATGAGTAGCTCAGTCTCGAATGAGCTCCAATCTTCCGGCTCTAGCTCTAGCTTGACCTCAAGTTACTCTCAACTAACTTCAACTCAGCTCCTTTGACCTCGGTGCAACAAAGATTAACTTGATCAAGCATGACTCAGTGTTGAGTTCTGCAAGTTCTAATCAGATTGAGCTCGATGGACTGAGACTGAGATCGTTAATTAGCTCAAGTAAATGCTGGTCAACCCAAATAGACAAAAGACTTGAAATATAAATAAATGCAACATTTTTTATTATAAATATTGTTTAGTACCGGAGAGCTCCTAAGCCTTACCAAATCAAACTGATCAAAAATTAAGTTAATAATGTATGTATATATTTGGAAGAACCAGAACGCGGATGTGAATTAGTTAGTAACTATATATGATTTTGTACACTGAATAGCAGTAATCAGATTATGAGTCTGATTGGATATCTTATGAAGTATTCTGATAATTTGATCCTGCAATTTCCAAGAGGAGACCACCAGTCATTGTGCCTCAAGATATCTCGCACATGAAAGAGTGTTATTCAATGGGACCTGTGGCGGACTTTAGTCACGGGCAAGGTGAGGCTGCTGCCGCATCCGAAATCCAAAAAACTATGCAGACAGCCAAAATTTTTGAAAAATCTCAGATGCGCCGCTTGAATTTGACTTAACTAAGGGTCGGATTCACATTGAAAGATTTCCAGTTTAGTTGAGGGGTCTTCATTTTGAATATCGTTCTGATTTGATAGCAAAACTGAATCCAATCAAATAAGTATTGGACATGATCTCTGTGGTAACCTCAGAATGGATCCGGACCTGGATCCAGATCCACCCAAGTTACAACGATTTAAACCCACCGATCTTCGACCTCGTAGCATTCAATTTAAACTCACCAAGCAATCTTCGACCTTGCAGCGACGAGGGCATTTCATCGAGTGGTGAATTGTGAAAAATCGACTGGAAAAAAGTATGTTTTCATGTGTTTTTCCGTTTTTCCATTTGCTTCGGTTTTTCGGTGAAAAAGAGTAATTTTTTCATCAATTCTGGCTTGGGTTATATGAGTTTTCGTCTGCACCACTAGTTGGATTAATTTTTGGTGGTTTGGCAACCAGATGATTTCGAAAAATGCATTGAATCGTCGAATTTCTTCTTCAATCGAGTTGTAAGGTTTTCTTTATTTCCTTAAGGTGT